>OY728136.1:1806269714-1807519714 GCA_963277665.1 Viscum album | reverse complement strand
CTTAGATTAGGATCATAAAAAGAAAAAATATATATGGATTTTAAATATATGAATCAAAAAATATTGAAATAATGGTAGAAATATTACATTATTAAAATGAGTGTTCCACCATATATGCGAGTGATGAATAAATGCACATCGAAGGAGGATGTATAAATTCTAGTTTTGGCAAGGAATTTCCTTGTTTTAAAACAAGATTATATTGGTATGATATGTTTTAGTAAATTTGTATGTGTCCCATACATATCATATTTTTGAGAATGGAAAATTATAGGGTACTTATAGTTCTTTAATATATATTCATCCTGGATGTATAGAGATGTATAGTCAATTGAAGGCATATTTATGGATGGATGGTAAGAAGAGAGATATTGTAATTTATTTATCATAGTGCTTGGTTTTTCAATAATTTAAGGCTATGAGATGATATTATATGGGTATGTTACAGTGATAACCCATGCAAGAAGGAAAATTCGAAAAAGAACTAGTAGTTTTTTTCTCATCAGATTCCCAAATATATCTGAAAGCCAAACACTTATTTGGGTTATAGTTGATACCCATAAAAATACAATACACATTAATTCTATCATAGATTACTTTTCTCTCGATCACCATTCTTCGATATACATTAATTATGTATTAAAGATATGTGGACTACCACATTCAATTGTTTATGATTGAAATTTGATGATTACCTTTAATTTTTTGTGAAGCCTTTAATAAACTGTGGATATATATTTGAGATTTATTATAGTTTATCATCATTAGATAGATGATCAATAATATATGACCATTGAAACCCAAGATGATATTATGTGATAATTTTTTATTGGTTTCAATGTTTATTAGGATTAACACATTCCTCAAGTCATGTTTTATAATAATAATATATTTCAATCGACCATTTAAAAGGATCCTTATGATGAATATCATGGAATAATGTGTAAATATCTATCATTATGTGATATTATTAGATAAATATTGATACTAGGGAATAATATTGATAGGAAAACAAAATATAAATTTTGATCCATTTAGAAATGCATAAGGGAAGCACAAAGTCGTGAATATATTTATGTTAGAAGTCATGTTCGTGATTTAGAGATTAATGTTAGTGAGAAGTTTTTTATATGATTTTATTCATCGAATATGTTTATTATATGTGGAGAGATAGTAATTATGATATATATATATGTTTTAACCTTTTAGAATCGTAATCGAGTTGGGATTGTATATATTCAATTGCTTCTTCTACAAAACTAATATCATGTTTGGGATTTGTTCTATATATCTCTCATTATGCAATACATACACGAAATCTCAAATGTAATGAAATAATAGTTCATAACATTAGATAATGACCTCTATTGTGGAAAATAAATTTAGGATATTCATGATGACTATGAGAAAGTGAATCAAAATAGTACCACTCATATGGTCAATGTAATATGGTGAAACATGGTATTTTATGAAGCTACATAGAAACTTGAGGATATGATGAGGTAGTATTATCCTTTGTTTTTCGTATCATTATGATGGAATTTCTTGGTGGAAATTATTTTTAAGGGATGTATTATTTATCCAAGTGATATTTTATTGAAAATTTCAAATAAAATTAATTTTCCAATAGATTATGACACACACAACCTGGAGACTAGATATATTAAAAATGGTATACCATAATAATGTAGACATTAAAATAGCTTATATGAATATGACTAAATAAATTATGATAATTATACGGTTTAAAAAAGTATAACATAAATTCATGGCAACCAATTGATTACAAATATAAAAGAACAAACATTTGAATTTAATGAAATATAAAAAAGCAATTTGTATACACGCAATGTGGTTTTATCATAATAAAATAATTTTGACACTATTCTTGAATGATTTTAACTATATTTACATATTATATATTATTATTTTTCTTATCATTATTATTTATTATCTCTTAGAAGAATAATATAACATGTGTTATTCTAAATTTCTATTTTTTCAAAAAAGTTTTATTTCCATGTTTTTCATAATTATTTACAATATATTTTTACCACATTTCGATATTTTTATTTGAATTAAATTATATGTTTTAAAATAAAAATAAAAAATTTTTTATTTCCTTTTTTAGAATGTTTATGAATTTTTTCTTATTTTGAATAGTGACAATAATTATTTTTAATAAAATATATAATTCTTTAATTTATTTAAAATAAACATATTTTATTATAAATTTTTTTATAAAAAAATATAAGTCAAAATATATTATTATTAATCTAATTTATTATAATAATATAAAAATTATATTTAATTTTTATATTAAATTATTTTATAATTATGAAACATTCTCTTGGGAGAACATCTTTTTAATTGTATTTGTTAGTCTATTTATAAATTTAATTCTACCATATTATATTGAACGAATATGGTAAAATGTATGTAATATTTTTATTTATTATTATAAAAATTATATAATTTGTTATGAATAATTTTTTTAATAATGATTTTTAAAAATAGGAATGAACAGTTACTGTGGTAAAGACCAAAATGAGTTTAATGGGGGTTAAAATAAAAATATAAGGGTTTAAATGACTTAGAATATTGAATAATTTATATTAAATATGAATATTTATTCTTTTAAATATATAAGAAATTATAATTATTCATTTTGGATTATTTTTCTCTATTTATAACAGGGTTATATGTTATTTTTTAAAACATTCCATGTGTTTCATATTCCCAAATTATAAAAATAAACATGAACTAATTTACTCTATATGCATAAATATCTTTTTTTATAACAGAGTAATTTAAGAAAATATTTCGTTACATGCCTCACTATTTCCTATATCCTCGGGTTTGATAAAAACAATACTATGAATTTCTTAAGTGTAAATATAAATAGATTATAAGGCGTATAGTTCTTAACCATGTGTTTCTATTTTATTTCTTTATATAACTCCATATAATATTCACCAAATATGATGATATAATGACATAAGTATATCTCATAAAGTTTTTGACAATGAAAAATATAATCCATTCAATTTTCTATATAATTCATGATGAAATCCTCACTTAGACACTAAATTTAGAGTTTTAGTAGATATTAATATTACTTCCAAAATGAACATATTAGATTTCCTTGTACCACAATAATAATCACACATTGGGGGACGAATATTCCTAAAAATTTATTCCCAATATAATAAAATGTTGGTGAGAGCATACATTTGAGAGTATTCCATAGATATGGATTAAGAGGTGGGGTTGTATATAAAACAACCCAAAATCTCCTTAAGCTAACCTATAAAATTTTGGTGAGACACTACCTTTTTATGGGACTTAGTGATGGTAGTGAATGTACGAGCATAGAGGGATAGATTCTTTTCCCAACTCTGATCCCACAACGGTTTGTCACGTTGTATCCCCTGGGTATAGAGTATTAGGATCACCTAGATGGTTCTCCAATCATGTCCAACACACACTCACTATATGTGAAACGTGGCCTACATTATCCATACCTATTAGTCACATATTTTATTCTATTCGTGTCTAAGTAAAATTCATAAGGTACCTATGGAAGCCAATTCTATTACCATGGGTCACTTTTTACTATAAAGATTACATTGAGGGATATTATTAGAGGTATTGGAAAACAGAAGAAGCATTATAGGTTAAGTTGTGGATCCCCTTACCCCTGGCCCTAAAAATATTACATGTATCCCTCTAAAAACCTATAGATTTATTAATGAAAATAGATAGTGGGATATAAGTCCCTATTGGTATTGAAACACAAGAAACCTTCATGAGGACCACCTGACAATACCTAGTGCGAAGGCCCCTTCCAAAACCTAATAAATATGAGAGACCCTTATGTGGACACCTGAGGAAAACATTTATGTATAGAGGAAGGCCTCCCCAAAGTATTTTTTATTCTTTCCATCTCCCAAGGAACCTTCATTTCACATAGCCCTATCTTATGTGAAGCACTTTTAGTTCTCCGTGGTCTACCATATGTGAAGAACCTCCTGCCATCCATGCCATCACCTATATAAGACACCCTCTAAGACCTCTTTTAGTCCACCAATGAAATGGATCAATTTCTTTTAGATCAATTACATAATGGGGAATAATATTTTGCCTCTATAGAGGCCATGATACTTGAACAACCATGGAGAGTGACAGCTTAGTGTGTGTCCATTTCATTTATCAATTCTTTCATCAAATGGTTTTTCTTACGTGTCTTACTAGACATATAAGAACCCTTGGGTTCATGATGTCATATATTCCCATTATAATGATAAACCATCCCATAGGGGTTGTTTCATGGACCTCATAGTCTTAGAATTTATGGATAGAACCAAGTAGTTCACACATTGTCTCTAAGACTATAGATCCTTGTTTCTAGGAGGGGAGGGAGAGCAGCACACCTACGCTTTCATTAATGGTTGTGTATTATCCTCCCCACTTCTCTATAAACATGTTTAGGGAATCCATCCTATAGTAATCCCCTAGAAGATTCTTATCTTTCGTAGCCATATGTGTATTCAAATGTTACTTTCATAGTTATAAAAATAGGATGAGACTAGAACAAAAAATCACTTTCTTCTTTTCATTTACCCCCAACCTCTTCCACTAGGGGAAGAAAGACAATAAGTCTTGTTTGACCATTTACTTCCACTTGTTTCTCACATCATAATTTGACTAACGTGGTCTTATAGATGATCTATTATCATGAAAACTAACAACAAAATGTATTTTCCAATATATAATACTTTTTTGGATCTTTCTCTTTCCTTACAACATAGGGACTCCAATGTCATGGGCCCTCAAAGACAAGTATCCTAACCTAAGGGTTTCCTCCTATATGTTGTAATCTGAAATCAATTTCATGATGTTCGAAGGGTCCATGTTTCAAATGAATAATGAAAAAGGGCCTCTGATTAGGTGTATTCCAAAACTAATTCATTTAAAGATCCACATTCCATATATGAAAATCAATCAGAGGGCCTCCATTGGTGTGTTTCCACAAAACCTAACTATATGAGCATCGATTCTCGAAAAAGGAATCATTTGTGGTATCCATTTTGTCCAATAACAACATAAAAAATTAACTTAATTTATTTCTAATACACATTCATAAAAGGATTAAGACTAACCTGGGATCCCACATTCTTTCTATGCCCCTTGGTATCCTCAGAATAAGTCCTAAACTAATATTTTTCTGGTCACCCTTCTCTTAAATATCTATGGTACATGAAGTTAATGTGTATGGTTTGAAAATTTTCACATTACCATAAATATAATGATGCATCTCTTTAATTGGCATCGAAATATGTGGATTTTAATTTGATTAACAAGGATGCGTAAGAAGTTCATATCATGGGTCTGAACATGACATAATAATTACTCTTGTATCAAGGGATGTTGATAATCACTAGAGCACCGCATTGTGTTGATAAAAACCAACATCATCATAGCAAAAATCTATATTATATATAATAAATTCATGAGTACGACCATTAATGGATAACATTGATTGTATATGTCTATCTCCATTAATGAAAATAATCAAACACATAAAAAATTAAAAATTCTATATATGTTATTAAAATATTTTTCGAACAAGGGAATCCATGTTATACAAGGAAATGAATAAATTGTTCTTGAATATGTCCTAAAATGTTTTGAGAGTCCTATGGTATTTAATATTCCCCCTAAAAGTGTTTTATTAGAATATAGTCCTATCCTATCAACTAGTTGATTCATATGAATCATTTCCAAATGACAACCTCCCTTTGGAAAGAATTCTCATCAAACATCTCAAATATAGTACTTTTGGTTATTTTAGGTTCCATGAATAATACTCGTTCATGGTCGTTCAAAAAAATGTAATTTTACATGAATGATTTTAAATCCATTCAATGCACAACTATCCAAAATTAAAAAATATATGGAAAATGTTCTGTTAGAAATGAGAAAGGTGAACATGATGGGAACCTTTAATAAGAATACAGTGTCACCTAGAATGTTCCAACAACAAATATAAGAAAACCCAATACCATTACCCCATCACATGAGTATTGACAGTATCCACTCATAGGAAATGGAGTACAGTAATAGGAACATAAACCTTCTTCATCCATGAAATGGAAACATATCCATGTTCCAGCTGCTGGAGTTACCAATAACATCATGAAAATGGTGAAAGGGTAGAAAAAAAATTATTCCCATATCATAAACACCTACTAGGAAATAATAATGGTAATGCAAGTGGATAAGGTGATGACACAATAATCCATCCCCATTATTGGGGTGACAAATCAATATGTTACTCAGGGGGATACACACAACTATTATCCCATCATAGTGGGTAATGATTCAAATTACTCCCAAAATATATGGGCAATGAGGTCAGTTCGACACCCCCTTTCTAATGGAGGAAATAATCATATTACAATGGACACTCCAATGTAGGCATGAAACCCTAACAAAATTCAAGAAATCCATTAGTATGTTCTGAAAACATCATGTGATCAAACTAAAAAAATAATATTTTAATGGAAACATCTCTCCCCAATAAGTTACCTTAGTCACTCACAAGAAGGAATAAAAAAATAGGCATCACGTAATAGGAATGGAAATTCAGGTGGTGATCCATTATCCCACACTTCTTAATACAAATTTCTTGAAAACATCTTATTATTATGTATTGAACATGAGAATCCTACTCTCCCATTACTGTTTTATAAGAATATTACCAGTAGTTCTAGTAGTCCTCACCAGACACCTCTCAATGATGGATTTATTCATGTAAATAATCTAATATATCTAGAAATACCATCACCTGATGATATCCATGATATCCACCACATGTCTAGAAGATTGAACAAAACGGACGTCCTACCTTGTTATAATCAGCCTAAAAGCCCCCCCCCCCAATGGTATATGCTACATGAACTCTCCATGTAGTCGAACATCAATCTATAATGAAATTATTCTCTATTAAGACATGTTAATTCATAACGGAGTTCCTCACCATGCGGATTTAATGTTGATAACACCTTCATATCACAAGGTTATTAGGTAAATGAGTTTAGTCAAACATTAATCCTGGTCTTTGATAAGTTGAATCATCTCCCATCCCAAAGACATACCTAGCTGATGAACATATTCCTAACAACCCATGGGTCCCCTTCCTTCCAATATGATAGAGTAAGTCCTTAATAAAATGTCTATTTTTAATAAATTCACTAGGAATCATCCACATTAATTATACTTGTGTGAATATACTCAATCATAAGAAGACAATGATATGTTAATCCTATGGAGAATATAGGATATTGGTGGAATACCATACATTTTTTCGTTATTAGACACTCCCCAATACATCCTTACAAAGGCATTTTTAGAATAATATTATCATTAAATCCACCACAATATATAGATCAAACATTATCACATAAAATAAAACTAATTACCTTATAATGAATATAAGACACATCAAGGTAATAGATGTGATGCAACCCCAAAATGGATTCGATACTCTCCTAGCTGCATGAAATCTTAAACTAAGATATCATCAAGGGTCCGTTTAGTGTGCATGTCCTCGTGCATTAAAATAATTATGTCATATGATCATGGATGTGCCACCAATATTTTATATTACACGATATGGTGAACATGTAGAGATTCATTTCACCACACTACCGAATAAACAATACCTGCCAAAAGTTACATCATGAAATTTATTATCATCAGGATGAACTCAAAAAACAAACATTTTCTTGATAGATGATATTCCCAAAAAATAGTTCTAACTAAATCTTTTTTACATCCATCTTGAATATAGTGATCAATAAAAGGACTTTTCTTCATAAAAATGAAAATAGTAATCAATCCTCTTTCCTATTGAAATTAAATCATAAAATATCCAAAATGATATAAATTGAAGAAATGTATTCATAGGAATATGGTTTAGGTGTAAAACATATAATAAACCCAACCCATTATCAAATATGAATTCATAAATTTATGAATTCAATTTCTGAATAAGAAATCACAATGATTCAGGAACAAACCCATCTTGAACTGTTGTGGGATTTTTAATATGACAATTTTGGTAAAGAAACTAGGCTTAAAAGGATTTCGAAATAGAGTCAAAAATAGCCCCATCCCACCAGCCTATTTAATTATTAATAAATAAAATCATGATCATTGTACTTTAGTCTTCTAAGTAATAGGAGAAATGATTCATAATTAATCCCCCTATTTCATCACATGTCGTTATCATGTATCTTCAGTAAGAACAATGAAAAAAAATGTCGAGAATTTACCATCAAATTACCATTCATAATTGTTCTCAAAAAGACTATTATTAGAGAGTAAGATGCTATGGGGAGGAAAAAAACAAAAGGATATATGCAAAGATTATAATAATATCCCTTCAATTCATTATTCATTAGTGAATTTCATAAAGACCACCATTAAAAACCCTACAAAAATCAAAGAACTATAGAGGATGAAAAGAAATAATTCTATGTTCAATATATTTTCATCATTCAAACGATAGATATATTTTTCGATACCTAGAACTAAGTGCTTTCTATTAATTTATAAATTCTCACAATTACTTCATTATTAACCCCTCAAAGAGAATATATCAGGAAAATGATTTAAGGTATTGTTGTGCCTAACCCAAATAATGAATAATATGAACACCATGAACTCATGGAAGGATTTTTGAGGAAATTGAAACAAGTTAATTAGGTTAGGAGAATAAACATAGAAATAATTTAATGTTATATTTCTACTTGATATTTTCTAGAAACATAATCTCATCTGGAACACCCATTCTGTGTACCTCAAAAAAGAAAAATCACCCAAGAAACTATCATGGAACCAACATATTTGGTCAATGTGCAAGAAAAATGAAATGTAAATTTTGACCCAATAATAGAAAGATGCTTGTATTTACCAATCTTCTAAACACAACTAGAGTATATTCGAAGTCATCATGATAGACCTTCATCTTTTGGATTCCCACCATGTGTAGATCCCCTAGAGGTGGATTTATAAACTCTTGTACTACTCACGTTCCTATCAAACTAAAAATCTAGTAATTTATCCTCAATAATGTTGAATTACTAATAGAGTGTTTTGAATATGTGTATGAAAATCATGGACTAATGCAGACATAAAATATGCATTAACCAAAATGGGTGTATCAAACACCTTCATCCCCGAATTGTTGGATAAAAACAATTCAAATTATTAATTGTCTCTTGGATCTATAGAAAAGTTTTATTCATTTGGTTTCCCTATATGATATTATGATTAGGACCTGTACACATCCATTATTAAGAAAACTCAAATGATTTAGAAAAACACTATAAGGGACAACATTTATACGGTACTCCATTATTTCATCTCGGTCGATTGTGGGATTATAAGATCTATGCCGATTGTTTTTTGTTTATTGAAGCTCAACAATGGAGATGAAAGTAGTCCTTGACTTCTCCAACTAAAAATAGTGGGGGTAAAATAGGGGATCATATTTAACATTATTATTGAATGGGTTGACCTACTCCTTATACTTTCAACTTCATAAGATGAATTATTTTCTATCTAGTGAACCACTATGATGATTTTTATACACAACTCATCCGTATGAAATACACAGTAGGGTTTCAGGTTTTCACCATAGTGTATCTAAAATTATATGACCCCTTCTTGCACACCATATCTATGCCCTAATTAATTTCATTAATTCAAGAGAATATAATGGGTATATAATTGGACACTTCTCTTACTCTTAAGTCAACCATTACATCAACTCTAACAATAAAACCCACAACATATCTTGTGTTACCTTATATTAAGGGTCATAAAAAGTGACATAGTTAGTATAATAAAAGTTATCAGATGTAGAACTCTTTTGAGGGGGCAACAAAGAATGTTTAATTTCTATTAGATGATCAGGTCCCTAATACTTCATCATGACTTTCGAAAAAAACTTTCTCTGTTTCAAAAACCCCATAAGTCATGATCATGAAGGTATAAATGATCACCCAAACTATTTCTCCATCCAACAAACAATTTTTACTCTATTCATGAATGATTTGTTCTCAATGATATCCTAAATAAACTAGTGGACTTTGGATAATTAAATTAGTGAATTATATGAACACAGGTTTCATGTTTTTCTATCTATAATCTAGATGGAGAGGATGAATGGAAACAAGATACTAACTGAGTTATATTTATTTTTAGAGATTTTATTATTATAAACATAATCAAACAAACATATTCTATATTCTAGATGCATTTGAAAAATCCAGCAATGTCCATGACCACTTCTTCAATGACATTGATGATTTCATGGTTGTCATGATCCCCCAATATCCACTCCTCAAATATATTACATTATCAGAAAAGCATGTATCAAAAAAAAGATGATGAACATTTTACAATGATGAATTGGGATTTTAATGTATTAGAAATCATTCTGTCATGCTTATAATCATGGTAACCACGTCATAAAATGGAAAAATATGATTCAAACCACAAAATAGAGTCATAATCAGACAATGAGTTGATCTTTGGTTCCATTAATGTTATTCCCATAATGTATCACTTTTTGAATGATGTGTTTGAATATGAACCATGATTCTATACATCATATTTTGAATTATTGGAAGGGGACACAAGGTTTCTAGATACATGGATAGGCATGGTTGTTATATAAAATATTATTATGTCAACACAACTTCTAAGAATGTATATAAAGCCAAAAATTCTCGGAGAGATCACCAACATGATCAATTGGAAAAATAATACCCCCCACAGATATTAGGGTTTCCCTTAACCAGATCATTCTATATTATTGACCATATATGACTTGATATCAAAATCATCGTCAGTACGTAGACATTCCTAGTTAACTGAACCCACTATGGATAGAAGTTCCTCCAACTATGATTATAGGTTTTAATCTACCAACATTGATTAATTATTTTTCTTATGTGACTGAAGAATAGAATCTACACAATTGGAAGCACATACCAATATCCATAGAGTATGATATTTTAGTGTAATTATCTCTTGAACTAGCGATTTTAATGATATTGAATTCATTGAATCTATCAAAATATCTAGGAAAATCACACATATAATCTTTTTCTATCCAACTATAATTTTAGTATGATGATTCTATTATTGATATATATCATGAAGAGGTAGATCCTATGGGATTCAACATGATCCTCACTTTCCTTCAGTGGGAAATTATTCCATCATACAGGGCCACATAATTATTTTTCATTTGAATTTTATGATTAATAATGTCGATATATGATATTCTTTTAGAGGAAATGGCTCAAGAGTAAACCTTATTCTACTATGAACAAATCTTCCGTTGGGTTAGACTGAGGAAAATATGCCACCCTACACACTAACACTACATGGTTATGAAAATATTGAGGAACTTTATCTTGTTAATGTCAATCTCAAGGCCTAATTTTGGATCATGGTATCTGAATCAAAATTTTATGTTATTCATCAAGGCGCACCATTCAATGTGCTACATGGGAGATAGTCAATGCTTCATCATTTTACAATTATATCATTATACAAAAAATACCACAAATATTGTACTAATGGCCAAATTTGAATGTTCTTTAATGATAAAAAGTCATTTGAATCTTATAAATCATAGTACATTGATGCGTGGATCCATCAGAGAGTAGTGATAAAACCCATGACTGATGATGATTCTTGGTTCATGCATTGTATAGTCTGGAAATGACCATGAACAATCCTTTAAAACTACCATGTGAAGAATACTTTCATCCTATCCATCAAATCAATGGAATCATTCAAAATTTTGGTACATGTTCAACAACCATAATGGTTTTAGTCTTGTTAACTAATCCTGATATTGGGGAAAAATAGACAGAACCTCAAAAAATATGGTGAAGAATAGATGAAAAACCACTCATTCTTTGAATAGATTCCTTGAAGAACAATTCCACATCATCAGATCTAAGAGATAAAATGGTAAAACTTATATATCCATCAGTCAATTTCCTCTTAAGATTCAAAAAGACCCCACAATCCCATCTGGGTAAGAGGGAGTCACCATATCTTTCTGATGTCAAAATGTTGATTCCCATACAAAAGATAGATAACATCCACCATTACCTAATTCTTATCTGAGTGTGGTGTAAGTGTATTATAAATTGAAAGTGTTAGAGGATGCGGACCTTAGTGATTCCCCTCCATCATTTTAGGATAGTGTTTTTACCATCATTAACAAAGTCATAAAATCAAATCTTGGTACAAGAGAAGATCTACAACCCACAATGACCAGTTTGACCATGTATTCTACAAAACAATAGGTACACACATCATATATTAATACACCTTGAGATGATTTCATAATGAATTACAAATAAATTCCTTGCATCAATCCAAAGGTGGCTACTCACCACTTCAGATTCCAATATAACCACCGTGGTTTCAACTAAAAAGACAAAAGGAAACACCTATATCATGGTGCCAAAATATAGGTTGATGTTGAAAGATTTATCAAATCATGTTTTATTCTAGAAGTCCAATAATATAAATGGACTGCCAACATATTATTATAAATGATTAAGAATGGGAAAATTAGTCATTGCATTGATTTTAGATATCTTAATCTACACTGCCCATACAGATATTTCTCATTCCTGATCCCAAAGATACTGATTGATGCACTATCCATATATTAATCCATATCCTTCATGGATGTATATTTATAGTATAATTTATTCCTAGTTACTATGTATATAAATAGTAAATATCTTTCAACAAACCTTTGGGTGTATTTTACTATTGGGTAATTCCCTTTGGCTACATGATTTTAATAAATACATAATAATGTTCCATGTATCACATTTTACTGTACATTTTGCAGATTTTATTTAAATTCCACATTGATGACTTATTATTTATCCAAAATTGAATTATTGAATTTTGAATATCATGGGTCTGTCATCAATAAACTTCAACAATACATCTTGAAGTTGAACCCCTTGAAATGTACATTTAGGGTAAACTAAGGAATCCTTATTTTTGAATTTTCATTCATCATCATGGAATATAACTTCACAGTATGAATACAAATTCGATCCATAATATTTCACCGCATTGAAACCTCAGATTTTGTTATAAACTACTGGGACACATTTACTACAATTTTCTCTTTATATACAACTTCGCAAGAAGGTGTTTTTGATTCATCATATTAATGAAGAGGGGAGTCACATATCGGTGGACCAAGGAATCTCAAGAAGAATTTTAAAACCATAATAATTATTTTTTGAGCCGACTAATGGAAATGTTCCTTCTTTGTAGGAATTTTCTCATTATATATGGGATGTCCATGGAATGATCACTTGGTAATTTTAGATGCACAAAATAATGCCCCGGGAATAAAAAAACATTTATTACCTTAGTTAAACCCTTCTCGGCATCGATAATTATTATTCATATAATGAGAATATGTTGATGGATTTAATATTCATAGTTTATAAATTGATTAAATACTGTCAACACCATAGTTTCAACTTATCCTCTCATAATAACACAATCAAATACATTCATCCATCCTATCTTAAATATATTTTTATCATGGATGGAAGTTATCCAGTAGTAGTTTTATATAATTGTTTTTCTTTTATAGAAGTAAAACAAAATGATTTGGTATATTTCCTTACAAAAAACTGATCTATAGGAACAATTTCCTCAAATATATAATTTCTAGATGAATTTTACATTTTTACTCAAGTAAAACCATAGAAATGTGAAATGTATTTTGGCAGTGCATCGACAAGCCTAATAGTGAAGATAATGGATGAACCTAATATCAATAATGTTGGGTAAGGATTCATGTTAATATCTCAACAAAAATAATCGTTTCTTTACTGCTTCCTATTTTCACAAGTTATTCAAAATGTGAGGATGAATATCAGGCCCTCATTGCAGTCCTAGAACTAAATCATAAAATACTATCGTTCCACCTACAGGTGTATTTCAATAAAAATTTGCAAACAACCATATCAATATAGACTATTCTACTAGAAAATAAGTACTAATACATATTATTGATAAATTTTGAGGAATAATGTTCGTGTTATCATTTGAGCTGACACTAGATCACATCCCACTATCAAATAATTCATAGGATGATGCATTTCTGAATAAATACATAGACCTAGAAGATCAACATCAGAATAAAACAACCAGTTGCATTTCACATTGATAAATGGTCCCATGTTTTTCTTGTGTTAGTAGAGAAGAGGACAATGTGGTCAGTCCCATTTAAAATCTTGATGGTCCCACGAATGGTTTGATGTTACCCATTATGGTCAACCATCAAAATATATTACTAACATATTACAGAGCCAGAAAATATAAAATATAATTATGATAAACTAACATTAATTTTTATGATTTTTTAAATCCCCGAAAATATTTTCTATAAATGAGATTTTTATATTGTCCTTCTCATATGAATTAATGGAAAAGAGAAAATTACATTCATGAGAGAAGTGAAAATGGGAGCATCTGGTTCCCATCGGTCATGGTTTTGGCTTTCCAATCATATCTGAAGTATTTTATATTAATTTACTTCATTGATGTATGCTTTCCTAAAATTCACTAAGAAGTCTCATTCCTACCACATGCATAAAATTTTCGTATTTCATCCCACATAGTTTCTACACACACGGAAATACTCTTGAGAATTTTCCCAATAATAATGGATGTTTTAGGAATATATTCTCTTCCTATGGAAAACAGTATAAAGAAATACTAAGTTATTCCACCTTCAACTCCAAATTGGATACGGTTATACCCATCAATAATGTTAGGGATAGATGTATTCATCAACATTAGGAAAATAAAACTAATTAATAGATTTGGGCTTCCTCATATAATTCTGATTGGAATGTGAACAATTTATGTTTTGCTGAGTTAGAGATGTTTCATAATGATTAAAATATCAAATACAACCACTAGTACCACTATCATGATGTGTAAAATTGAACGATATATGTCTTCAACAATACCATATCGATCATACAACAAACAATATACGATTAAAAAAAGTATTGGCCTGAAATGATCTTATTTACTATGGGGTCATACTAGAACACATCCACACTCCTTCATACAAAACCATATATTCAATTATTTACAGAACATAAGTAGTCATACCAATTGAGGACTAATTTAACTCTATCTGAGTTTCTATCTGTGATAATCAATATTTGGATACACATTCCAAAAATTGAATTTATGATTTTTCATGACATTTTGATTACATATTTCATACCTTTAATCACTAGGAGGTCCATCAATGAAAAATAGCATGGTATTTTTTGTGGAATTTCTTAATTTATTAGTCTATTCAAGGAGAGCTGGTTCTAGTCGTATGAACTCCAATGATACCTGGGAGGAAGCCTTTATATCTTGAGCTATAGTTTGATGGACCTTATTACATAAACAAGGATCACTATAATGGAGCCTATACCAAGATATCGATTCATAAAGATATCATCTAGCCCCTACCAACCATTTAGTTCACAAGAAATACTTCACATTGTTGGATTGAGTGTATGATCATTATTTCATGATGTTAAACTACATAGTTTTTCTTTTTCAACTGACCATAAAAATGTGAAATGTCCTATGCATTATAAGATGATAAATTACCTGACACCCACATCCATTTTTACAATGTTAAAAAAATATCCAAACATCCTAGTCACAATACATTAAACTATTTTACAACATCCTTGTCGTAGGACATAAACATTCTTGGTTCACATCCTTGTTGCATAATGTAAAACTACATGACATTTCATTATTTTTTTAAGTGGATCAGAATTTTATGTGTTGTTATCAATCCATGTAATTATTTAGGAAATTTTGGGGATTGATTCATGGTATAATATGATAGATGGTGATACCTAGATCTCTAATATGGGTTCCAATCACAACATCAAAAAACATCCCCCTCTATATGTAGGTGTCCGACCTGCACATTGAGCACTACCAAATCTATTAGATTCATGATCTTCATAAGATACATAATTATTCCTAGATCGTACATATCTATCCCAGTAAAAAGGAACCAAAAAATTATCCCACTTCTATAGGAACAAAAATATCTCTATAGGATACTCTAACTGAGGTTTCCGTCATTCAAGATCCCTTCCTGGAAACTTGTTGTTTCCTCTACCTCATGTAAACATAAAAGATATATTTAGGGTACTTCAAAATACATGGACAATTCTAGTTGAAATGATTCCATTTATCGTATATATATTACTTTGACACTCTATAATCCCTGTCCTGAGAAATATTGGATCATCAATATCTTTATTGGGCAATCAGTTCCATAATTTTGAATTCATGAGGATACCATTATCTTACTATATAGTAATATACTCTTGTTTTCCATTCAATATTCTTCCAAAAAATTATTTTATCATCTATAGGAGTCCTCAATTTGACTATGAAGTAATATTCCATAGTTGGATTTTGATAATTTTCCAACCAAAAGGCCCAGTCAACTAGAGGTATTTTCATCCCTATTAAAGAAATATTCTATCTCTGTAATCCCCAATGATGTTTTCTTCCCATAATACTCATTAGATATGAGATCCCACAACATAATGGTTTACTTGTTACTCATTCATGTTCAATGAATTTTAGATATACCTCAAGCCATTGTGACATACATCAATCATCATTTCCATGTTAAATTGTTATTTATATATGACATAAAACAACAAGACAATATATATCATTACTCCAGGATGTCAAACTTCTCAGAAGATTTCCTAATTACATTATACTAAACAACAAGGTTTTTTGAGGACTAGATAAATCATATTGATCTCTTTGAAGAGATATCTAGAAAGGCCCAAATCCGAAATATTTTTTCATCCATAAAATTTCAAAATTCCCCTATCCATCATTTTTATCTTTTTTTTTGGTGGAAGAAAGAAGTTCAAAACATTTTTTCTCACATAGATCATATCTCATTTGTGATTTAGTGTTTTGTTAAAGGATTCCTAAATTATGATGGAATATCCATTCACATCAAGGTTTCTATGGGTTTTTTGAAATATCTAAAAAGGAATACCCGATGTATTTATTCCATAACATTAATCTCCTTAGTTCCTTAATAACAATATATGTCCTGACTATCATTCGAATTATATACATAGAGATACCTGAATCATACATCATCATCCAATCACAATATAGGAAATGTCCCTCACCCCACCATCCATTGTATGAGTAAGATACATATAATAGTATTTAAAACATCATACACCCCTTTAGTGGGCAAGTATTCAAAATAAATCACCTTGACTACAAAACAATTCAATCGGCATGTGGAATCAACTTGAGAATGATGTTTGGATTAATTATTCCCCAATCTACATATGTAGTGACACTTGAGTAATATACCCTATCCTAGCCACAACATAATAATGATTATATTTTTTCCTACATATGGGTTTGACATTTCAATGGAATGTACACTAGAACAAATATGTCTTCTAGCGGCCACCAAAAGCCATCTCTAAAGGTCTATAGCGGCCGCCTAGCATCTGCCAAATAGCGGATGCATTTGGTCCGTCATTTTTTCTATCAGTGACCGACATTTGGAGGATGCTGAAAACATGCATGTATGACCAACAGCGGCCGCCATTTGGCAGCCTCTGTAGGTCTGACCAATAGTGGCCGTCATTTGGCGGCTGCTATAGCTGACCCAAACACAGTCTACAGCAGCCGCCAAATGGCAGCTGTTGTAGGTCATGCCTAAAGCGGCTGCCAAATGGTGGCCGCTATAGCTTTTAATAATTTTTTTAAAACAATAACAAAAATACTATGAATACCACATAAATCGCATAGTCATCTTCCATGCTCTGCAACCCTCATCAAATATAACTACATATCAAAATTTAATAATAAAATTAGTACCAAATAAAACCTATAAACAAATAATTGAAACAAATTAACATATTTCAATTCAAACTTACTATAACAAATCGAAAGTATACGATTTTCAAAATATATTCATAACTTTGATAATCATTTTAAAATTTTAAAATCTTTAATTTTGTGGTTCTATTTACAGTTTTCCCCCTGTGATTTCAGGTCAATCTGATGTCGTACGCTCTGAATTTGACAGTTTGAGGCCAGTTTTGGCCGTTTATGGCACCAGAAGTGCATTCTAGGTCAGCTTGGGCACATAGAAAATCCGATTGGCGTGCCATCTACCCTACCACTTCACAATTCACTCACCCGTTGTTGTCATCTGATTTCAGGCCATTCCGACATCATTCGATTGGTTTGGACCACCCCACGCGCCTTTCGGAAGCACATCCAACACTTAAATAGCACATATTGAGTCGTTGCCCACAAACCGAACATCTGAATGACATTCCGTCTCCTCATACATGTCAAGAATAATAATTACCATGTTCCCCTATGATTTCAGGTCAATCTGATGTTGTACGCTCTAAATTTGACAGTTTGAGGCCCGTTTTGCCCGTTTAAAGCACCAGAAGCGCATTCTCATTCAGCACGGGCACATGGAACCTCCGATTGGAATTCCATCTACCCGACCACTTCACAATTGAGATAGCCATTGTTTACATCTGATTTCAGGAAAATATGACATCGTTCGGCTAGTTTGGACCACCCCACGCGCCTTTCGGAAGTGCGTCCAACACTTAAAAAGCGCATATTGACCCATTGCCCGCAAACTGCACCTCGGATTGATGTTCTGTCTCCTCATACACGTGATGAATAATAATTACAGCGTTCCTCTATTATTTTAGGTCAATCTGATGTTGTACGCTCTGAATTTGACAGTTTGAGGCCCATTTTTTCCGTTTATGGCACCAGACTTGTGTTCTCGGTCAGCGCGAGCACATGACACCTCCGATTGGCATTTCATCTGCCCGACCACTTAAAAATTCACTCACCTGTTGTTTTTGTCTGATTTCAGGCCAATTCGGCATCGTTCGACCAGTTTTGACCACCCCACGCGGGTTCCGGAAGCGAGCCCAACTCTTAAAAAGCACATATTGAGCCGTTGCGTGCAAACTGCATGTCTGATTGACGTTACGTATCCTCATACATGTCAAGAATAATAATTACAGTATTCCCCATGTGATTTCAGGTCAATCCGATGTCATACGCTCTGAATTTAACAGTTTGAGGCCCGTTTTGGCCGTTTATGGCACCAGAATTGCGTTCTCTGTCACCACGGGAACACGACACCTCTGATTGGCGTTTCGTCTTCCCGAACACTTCACAATTAACTCACCTGTTGTTTTCGTCCGATTTCAGGCCAATCTGACGTTGTTCGGCCAGTTTGGACAACCCCACACGCGTTTCGGAAGCGCACCCAACACCTAAAAAGTGCATATTGAGCCGTTGCACGCAAACTGGATGTTTGATTGACATGTAGTCCATTCTTACAAGTCATGTATAATAATTACAGTGTTTTCCCTAGGATATCTAGTCAATCTGATGTCGTACTCTATGAATTTGACAGTTTGAGGCCTGTTTTGGCCGTTTGTGGCACCGGAATTGCGTTCTAGGTCAGCGCAGGCACACGTCACCTCCGATTGGCATTCCGTCTACCCAAACACTTCAAAATTCACCCACCCGTTGTTGTCGTCCTATTTCAGGTCAATCTGACATAATTCGGTCGGTTTGGATCGCACCACGTGCTTTTCTGAAGCACGCCCAACACTTAAAAAGCGCATATTGAGCCTTTGCATGCAAACCGCAAGTCATATCGATGTGTCGTCTCCTCTTACACATCAAGAATAATAATTATAGTGTTCCCCCTGTGATTTCAGGTCAATCTGATGTCTTACGCTCTGAATTTGATAGTTTGAGGCCCGTTTTGGCCGTTTGTGGCACCAAAAGTGCGTTCTTGGTCACTACGGGCACACGACACCTCTGATTGGCATGCTGTTTACCCGACCACTTCAAAATTCACTCACCCATTGTTGTCGTACGATTTTAGGCCAATCCAACATCATTCGGCCGGTTTGGACCACCCCACGTGTGTTTCGGAAGTGTGCCCAACACTTAAAAAGTGCATATTGTGCCGTTGCGTGCAAACCACACATTCGATTGATGTGATGTCTCCTCTTACATGTCAATAATAATAATTAAAGTGTTCCATTTGTGATTTCAGTTCAATCTGATGTCGTACGCACTGAATTTGATTGTTTGAGGCCCGTTTTGGCCGTTTGTGGCACCAGAAATGCATTCTCGGTCAGCGCAGGCACACAACACCTATGATTGGCATGAAATCTTCCCAAACACTTCACAATTCACTCAACCATTTTTGTCATCCGATATTAGGCCAATCCGACATCGTTCATCCGGTTTGGACCACCCCGCGTGCCTTTCGGAAGCACGCCCAACACTTAAAAAATCATATTGAGCTATTTCCCGCAAACCGCATTCCCGATTGATGTTTTGTTTCCTCGTACACGTCAAGAATAATAATTACAGTGTTCCTCTATGATTTCATGTCAATCTGATGTCGTACGCTCTGAATTTGACAGTTTGAGGCCCGTTTTGGCCGTTTATGGCACCAGAAGTGCATTCTCGGTCAGCGCGGGCACATGGAACCTCTGATTTGCATGTCGTCTTCCCGACCACTTCACAATTCACTCACCCACTTTTTTTGTCCGATTTTAGGCCAATCCAACATCGTTCGGACGGTTTGGACCACCCCACACGCCTTTCGGAAGTGCGCCCAACACTTAAAAAGCGTATATTGAGCCTTTACCCGGAATCCGCACATCCGATTGATGTTCCATCTCCTCTTACATGTATACAATAATAATTACAATGTTCCCTTGTTATTTCAGGTCAATATGATGTTGTACGCTCTGAATTTGACAGTTTGAGGCCCGTTTTGGCTGTTTATGGCACCAGAAGTGCGTTCTCGGTCAGCACGGGCACACAGTACCTCCGATTGGCATGCTGTCTGCCCGACCACTTCAAAATTATCTCACACGTTGTTGTCGTCCGATTTCAGGCCAATCTGACGTTGTTCGGCCCGTTTGGACCACCCCACGCGCGTTTCGGAAGCGCGCACAACACTTAAAAAGCGCATATTGAGCTATTACGCGCAAACCGCACATCCGATTGATTTGATTTCTCCTTGTACACATCAAGAATAATAATTACAGTGTTCCCCATCTGATTTTAGGTCAATCCGATGTCGTACTCTCTGAATTTGACAGTTTGAGACCCGTTTTGGCCGTTTATGGCACCAGAATTGCATTCTCTGTCTGTGCAGGCATACAACACCTCTGATTGGTGTGACGTATACTCAACCACTTCAAAATTTACTCACCCATTGTTTTTGTCCGATTTTAGGCCAATGCGACGTCGTTCGGCCAGTTTGGACCACCCCACGCGCATTTTAGAAGCACGCCCAACACTTAAAAAGCGCATATTGAGTTGTTGCGGGCAAACCGCATGACTAGTTGACATTTCATCTCCTTTTACACATAAATAATAATAATTACATTCTTTTCCCTATGATTTTAGGTCAATACGATGTCATATGCTCTGAATTTGACAGTTTGAGTCCTGTTTTGGCCGTTTATGGCACCAGAATTACGTTCTTGGTCAGCGTAGGCACACGGATCATCCAATTGGTGTACCGTCTACCTGACCACTTCCAAATTCACTCACCCATTGTTTTCGTCTTATTTCAAGCCAATATGGCGTCGTTCGACCGCTTTGGATCATCGCACGCGCGTTTCGGAAGCGCGCTAAACACTTAAAAAGCACATATTGAGCTATGCGCGCAAACCGCACGTCCAATTGGTGTCCCCTCTCCCCTTACATGTCAATAATAATAATTACAGTGTTTTCTATATGATTTTAGGTCAATCGGATGTCGTACTCTCTGAATTTGATAGTTTGAGGCCCGTTTTGGCCGTTTATGGCACCAGAAATGCGTTCTCAGTCACCGCGGGTACACGGCACCTCTGATTGGGTTGTCGTCTACCCAACCACATCACATTTAAATCACCCATTGTTTTTTTCCTATTTCAGTCCATTACGATGTCGTTCGGCCGGTTTGGACCACCCGACGCGTGTTTCGGAAGCACGCCAAGACTTAAAAAGCGCATATTGAGGCGTTTTGCGCAAACTGCACGTCCGATTGACGTTATGTCTCCTCGTACATGTCAATAATAAAAATTACAGTGTTCCCCCTATGATTTCAGGTCAATCCGATGTCATACACTCTGAATTTGACAGTTTGAGGCCTGTTTTGGCCGTTTATGGCACCAGAATTGATTTCTCAGTCAGCACGGGCACACGACACATCTGATAGGCGTTCCGTCTACCTGACCACATCACAATTCACTCACTTGTTGTTTTCGTCTGATTTCAGGCCAATCCGACGTCGTTCGGCCGGTTCGGACCACACCACGCACGTTTCGGAAGCACGCCCAACACTTAAAAAGCACATATTGAGACGTTGCACGCAAAACTCATGTCTGATTGATGTGATGTGTCCTCTTACACGTCAATAATAATAATTACAGTGTTCCCCTTGTGATTTCATGTCAATGCGATTTCGTACGCTCTGAATTTGAAAGTTTGATGCCCTTTTTGGCCGTTTATAGCACCCGAATTGCGTTCTTGGTCAGTGCGGGCACATAGAACCTCCGATTTGACTGTCGTCTACCCGACCACTTCTGAATTCACTCACCCATTGTATTCGTCCTATTTCAGTCCAATTCGATGTCTTTTGTCCGGTTTAGACCACCCCACGTGCGTTTCGGAAGCACGCCCAACACATAAAATGCGCATATTGAGCCTTTGCACGCAAACCACATGTCCGATTGATGTGAAGTATCCTCTTACCAGTCAAGAATACAAATTAAAGTGTTCCCTCTGTGATTTCAGGTCAATCTGATGTCGTACGCTATGAATTTGACAGTTTGACGCCCGTTTTGGCCGTTTATGGCACCAGAATTGCATTCTCGGTCACCACGGGCCCACGAAACCTCCGATTGGCGTGTCATCTACCCTATCACTTTACAATTCACTCACCCATCGTTGTCGTCAGATTTAAGTCCAATATGACGTCGTTCGGCCGGTTTGGATCACCCCACGCGCATTTCGGAAGCGCCCCCAACACTTAAAAAGAGCATATTGGGCCATTGCACGCAAACCGCACATCTGATTGATGTGATGTCTCCTCTTACAGGTCATGAATTATAATTAAAGTGCTCCCCCTGTGATTTTAGGTCAATCCGAGGTTGTACGCTCTGAATCTGATAGTTTGAGGCCCGTTTTGGTCGTTTATGGCACCAGAAGTGCGGTCTTGGTCACCGCGGGCACACGACACCTCCGATTCGCATGTCGTCTGCCCGCCCACTTCGCAATTCACTGAACCATTGTTGTCGTCCGATTTCAGGCCAATCCAACATTCGTCAACCGGTTTGGACCACCCCACGCACGTTTCGGAAGCACACTCAACACTTAAAAAGCGCATATTGAGCCATTGCGTGCAAACCACACGTCCGATTGACATTTCGTCTCCTCTTATACGTCAATAATAATAATTAAATTGAATCCTAGGAACCCTAGAAAGCTACAAATATCGAAATAGTGCTTGGAATTCTCCCAAGAAACAACTGCCTGAACATTCACTCCATCCACCGAAACACCTTCCTCTAAGATTATTTGACCAATTAACTATTCCTAATCAATACAAAAGTGACATATATATAGTTTGGAGTATAGTCGATGCTCAATAAGTTTAATCTAGATTATGTAAAGATATGTGTATGATCAAGTCTGTTTTGGAGTGCACAAAGATGTCATAAAAAAATACTAGATAATTAATTAACACAAATGAAATTACCTCATGCATGGGGTTCATCCTCATCTGGATCACCAATATCACTGCGATGTCCACCAGATGTATTTGGAGCCAACAATATATATCAATATTATGTATCTTAAACATATAAATAAAACTCAATTTGAGTATAGTTTTATTAATGTTTACCTGTGGCGTCCCTTGTTGTGTCATCATTTCATCTATACGTGATGACATATATGACAACCTCTCCTCATACTCTGCACGCAACTGCTAAAACGGCGCATTCATATTGTGATGCATATCTTGCATGGCGGCATCTATCTCAGTCTATGTGCGCATCCCTGAATCTTTGCATGCACCCATTTCGTCTGCTCTAACAACTTTCACATCGTGGGAATCCACCGCCATAAGTAAAAGAATAACCATGAATGTCACGCCCCACGACACGGTGAAATATTTCATCTCTACACACAGTACTATGACTTTTCTCTTCTGGAAACTCTTCAAACTGAGCGTCATATTGAGAATGTAGCATATAATAAATCAATGAACAAATATGAATAATTTATATAAAATAAAAATACATTTATTTTTAAATAATCTGCTTACTATAACACTGACAAGATCAGGATCACCCGCCCTACAAGTCCTCACCTATATGGACATCTAATCGATGGACTCTCCACATTGGTGTAACTATAATAAAGGGGTTCACTATGTTATACTGCAACATTTTTAAAATATGAATGAATTGTGAATTTTAAACTTACATCATGTCTGAGTTGTGACACATGTCGAGTGCCAAGTCTAGAAGGCATGCCCTACATTGCCCGATTATGTGAATGACGAGCAGACTCGGTCTACATTAAACATCTTTAATTAATCAACATTTGAACAATTATTCATTTATATATTAAAAGTAATAAATCATACCATCGTCGCCTCACTCGATACAGTACCACCTTCTCTGACTGGATGAAATGTGTCATCAAATAACACATCCAATCGGGCTCCATAGATCCAGGATTGAACCCCTCTACCAGGACCCCTGAATCTAATGGAAGACGCACTACATCCTGATAAACATAAATTCATAATTCAATTACAATTTAAATTAATGTTGAGAAACAGTTAGGGATATATACACAGAACATTACAATAAATTAATTTAATAAATTGAAAACATACTTACCCACAACATTAGGTGAACCACTTTGACCACCCTGTGACATGCCTACATTAAAAGAAATTATAGTTAAATCAAGAAATATTTATACATATACAACTTATAAATATTTTTACAAACAATAATTGGGGTTATAATTACAATTTTCACTAATCATGAAAGTCAATCGAATCTACTTCAACAGTCTCTCGGGCCCATGGTATATCATCATCTCATACAGCTACTGTTGTTTGGTCAAGTGTTTGATCTAGAAATGCGACAATGTCATGTTCTTCTATGTCAATCAAAAAAACCCCTCCTCTAGAAATTTTCACCACAACATTCCAATCATAATCAATGCCAACAAAGTAAACTAGTTCTGCATGCGATGTCAGTATGAAGGGCTCACTGCTTACTCGGTCATCTAAATATAGAATATTGTTAAAGTTTACTAATGTAAATTAGAAGTTATCAACATTCGTTCCACAAACCAGATCAACCCAATCACACCTTAACAATATGTGTTTTAAACCATGACCATAATATACCACAATAATATATCTTAGAAATCCATAATAATAACCCATCATCAATAGAAAAACATCCTACACCACTATTTTGTGTGTCTTGGTTCATGTCAACATCGCAAATATGAAATTGGAATTTTTTAGGATCCTAATACTTGTAGCATCGATATGTAATAAATGGACCATCAGCTAGTTCGTTGAGTTCTTCTCTCACAGGATGGGTTAAATCACATAACTTTTGAATCTGAAAATTTCACATATATAGTTTAATGGATAACGGATTGTGAAAATACAACTAAGTTTCACTATAAAAATATTAAATCAATTATATGTACATGAGTCTTGAACCACTCATGAAATGTGTTGAAATGATATTTTTGGATTTGACAGTCAGTTGCATGGGGAATTTAATGTTTCAACATAGCAATTTGCATCATTAATCACATCACAATATAAGGTAAGAAAAAAAATAAATATAGAAACAAAATACACATCAACAATGAAACTTAATGTATCAATGGAAATACTGATGGAGTGTTGAACAAAACATATCGATGAGCTTGAACCCACTGATCATTCCACATATCAAATGTTATTCCTTCTCTAATTTGACCCCCGTCATTCTGATAAGGGTTTATCTATATTTTTTAACCGCATCAATATATGAAGTGCAAAAATTATTAAACTCATCCATTAAATATCCCTTGGCAATTGAGGCTTCTGGATGAGCGTTGTTGTGCACATATCATTTCAATGTATTTAAGTATCTCTATATTGGATACATCCACCTGAATTGTTCGAGACCTCCAGTAGTGACTTCACCAGTTAAATGAATAGTCAAGTGAACCATGACATCAAAAAAACACGGTGGAAATAGTTTTTCTAAGTGACATTGTGCATGTACAATCTTATCATGCATCTTTTCCAAATCACTCATGTGATGATTCCTTGAACAGAGCTGTCTGAAAAAATAAGAAACATCAATTAACGGCTCAACAACCTGGGTAGGTAAGAAATCAAGAATTGATATAGGAATTAACTGTTGAAGCAGAATATGATTATTGTGACTTTTCAACCACTGTAATTTCATGCTCGTCATATTCACACGCTTGGAAATATTAGAGAAATAACCATCTGGAACCTTAACAGTCATTACAATTGATATAAATGTTTGTTTCTCTTTTTTACTCATTGTGTACTGTGCATCAGGCATGTATACATGATTTCCTTCACCCGGTTGTAAATGTGAAGGTTTTTTCAATCCCATTTTTTGAAAATCCTGTCGAGCATTAGCACTATCCTTTGATTTCCCCTTGACGCCAAAAATGGTGCACAATATATTATCACATACCATTTTTTCAATGTTCATCACATCAAAATTATGTCATAAAATATTTTATTTCAAATAAGGAAATTCAAAAAAAATACTCTATTTCTTCCAATTATGACTGCTCTTTCTATTTGCTAGAGGAATAGAAGGAAATGCAGGAGACAATAAATACTGAAAATCATACATTGTACGGATGTTTTCATGATCAAGTTGTGCACAAATTTGAACCCCAGACAATATTTGTGGTGATGGTTTATAATCTCTATTACCATCAAACAATACACGGTCTTTTATGAACCTGTGAAATGGTGGAAGAAAGTGTATGTGACAAAGATATGCCCACTTTCTTTAGTTCTTAAGCAATATATATTTCTTACTCTTATTAAAACAAGGGCATGCAAATTATTCTTTTGTACTCAAACCTGATAAGTTAGTATACGCTGGGAAATCATTAATTTTTCATAACAAAGCGGTCTGAAGTCTAAACATTTCATTAGCTACAGAGTCAAAAGTCATTACACCATCGGCCCAAAATTCTTGAAGCTCATCAATCAAAGGTTTCATGTAAACATCGATTTTATCGCTAGGTCCTCTCGGTCCATCAATAAGAATTGAGAGTAACAAAAAAGGTTTCTTCATACATACCCATGACGGAATGTTGTATGGAACCAACACCATTGGCCACGTACTATGTGTCACACAAACCATGGACAGAAATGGGTTAAAACCATATGCTTCCAAACCCAGTCTAATATTACGATCATCTCGGGAAAAGTCTGGGTGTTTTAGTTTTCCATGACAAAGAATCTGCCGGGTGAGTGAATTTATCAACCTCTTTCTTTCTCTCTTAATGTCAAGTCATCAATTTAGAAATTTTAGTTGACATGAAGAATCACTTCAGTCTCCGTTTCAGAGGGAAATAACACATCTGTTTAGGGGAAACTTCTTTCCCTTGATTCAAGACTCTCCTCTGAAGAATCTGACTACCTTGATTAATCTCATTGGTATTCCACCTGGATGTATAGAAAACAGTACAATTATTTAATTGTGCATTCTATTTTGTGAACAACATACAATTATTTCGACACACATCAATTTTATCATATGTAAAACCAAGATCATCGGTCAACTTCCGAGGTTGATAGAATGACTCCGGAATCTTCGCTCTATCAGGGAGTACATTATTCAACAATACCAACAACATGTCGAATGAGGTGTCTGACCACTGGTTCAAAGCCTTCAGGTGTAACAATTCAATGATGAATGACAGTTTACTATATTTAGTGAATCCAGGATATAATTTAGTATGTGCATCGTCAAGAATTTCAACGAATTTCAATGCTTCTACATCTGCAGAAGAATGGGGATTACTCGATCCAACCTTGTCATTTACGACATTATTGTCTTCAATTTGAAACTGGTGCATCATATCATTGAGCATTATGTTCATCAGATCAACTGTTCTCAAATCAACATTCATATGAATACATTCAGAGTGATGACATGAAACAGAATCTTCTCCATGATGTATCCATGTCTTATAGTTTTTGAAAAACCCATTCCAAAACAAATGTTCTCTAACACTATCTCATTTGAAGAGATATCTATTTGCACATTTTCTTCATGGACAACTAATCATATCACTTGGAAATGTTTTGGTGAAATCTATACATTTCTTAATCCCATCAAAATATTCAGTCGAAAACCTATCTTGCATATCAATCCACCTCTTATCTATATCTGTATTTAATAGTAATCAAAAGTGAAATATCTTATTTAAATTCTAAATAAACACATATCAATAAATTTAAAAACCTATGTCTTCAAAGCTAAATTTGAAGGATAAAAAAAATTACCTGCAGAGGACTCGACCTCGGGTAACGGGGTGCAACTTGATTGCGGATTCATGATAGCGCAACGACTTGACGACAGGGGTTTGACGGCCAGAATTGAACACAACGTAACCGCTAGATTAACCGTGAGAGGGTTCTACATGGTGGGGCATGACAAAACGGAATGGTTTGATAGAGGCAGGACGTGAGGACTCGCCACAGGGATGTAGCGGGGCCGAGAGGGGATGAAGGGGGAAGGATTGTCCGAAGGAGAAGCGCAGGATGTCGGGGTCATGGGTGTCGTAGCGCGGGGTTGGGGAAAGATTGTCCGAAGGTGCAGCGCAGGATGTCGGGGTCGCGGGTGGCGCATCGTGGTGTTGCGTTTGGGGCAGCACGGGGTTGTGGGTGGCACAGGGGGTCGCTGGGGTTGCGGGTGGCGCAGCGCGGGGTCCGGGTCGTCGGGGGTCGCTGGGGGTTGGGGTCGCTGGGGGTCAGGTCGCCGGGGGTAGCCAGGGGTCGCTGGGCCTCGCAGGGGCTAGTCGGGAGTCGGGGTCGTAGGGGTCACTGGGGGTCTGGGTGGCTGGGGGTGGGGTCGCCGGGGGCGGGGTCGCTAGGGGCAGGGTGGCCGGGGGCAGGGTCGCCGGGGGCGGGGTCGTCGGGGGCAGGGTCACCGGGGTCGGAGATGGTCAACGAGGCCAGGGTCGCGGGGTCAGGGAGGGGTCGTCGGGGGTGGGGTCGCCGACTTTGGTGTCGCAGGGTCGGGGAGGGTAATTGCGGGGGGGGGGGGGGGGGGTCAGGAGGGGAAAAAGGGTAAAATTAGGAATTCTGTGCAACAGCTGCCATTTGGAGGATGCTGTTGATAGAATTAGCGGCCGCCAACTGGCAG
Source organism: Viscum album (assembly GCA_963277665.1). Taxonomy (NCBI): domain Eukaryota; kingdom Viridiplantae; phylum Streptophyta; class Magnoliopsida; order Santalales; family Viscaceae; genus Viscum; species Viscum album. Next base: position 1,807,490,015 of record OY728136.1, on the reverse strand, counting down.
CCACTATAGGTCTCTCGCCTCCAAAAGAAAAAATTCAAGTAGTTGTATTTATACAGAATCATGAAAAATTTGATATGGAATGATACTACTATATTCATGTACATTTCTCCCATGCACCAAACTCTGTGTATGGTATATTATGAATCTCTATAATCTTTCCATTGTCATCATTAGTTCAATGTTAGATTAACAATGATTATTTTGTCTTAATATGGAGTAATACACCATAGTTGTCATTAATTAGGTCTCCAAACAATAGGACCTATCATTCATGAGATATTATGGTTTGAAACATTATTAATATATCCCAGTTTGATTTGTATAATTTTACCTCGAAAATTTCATTTCCACCAGCAGTACATTCCTCTACATGGGATACGTCTTCTATCTCCATAATCCCCAATGATGATTTCATCCCATAGCAATATTCAAATCCAAACACCCGTAGATATAGCATATTACCTCACCCCATTCATCACAAAAAATAATGGCACATTCTTATAACAATTTTCATGATAGTTTGGAATCATTATATTTTGGTCTGAGATAAATGATATTAAACATCGATCCCAACAGCCTCACTATAATATGTAAAACATCACATTACATATCATTGTCGTAATATAATCTACATGATGCATCAACCCAATTTAGATGGGATCCTCCCCCTAAAATCAGTCATCAATAGTATTTATCATTATTTACACAAGAAAATTTTATATATGAGTAGTTTCTTATTCATGGTAATTTCTAGTAAAGATTATCTCATAAATATCATAAATCAATAATTAAAAAACTATCCATCACGGTCTAGAAATATTTTGATCCTAAAAATCCTCTCAGCCTTCAATAGTGGAATGTCATACATCTAAGTACATATTTGTATGAATATGCTATAATATTACCTTGTTCGACATGAATAATTATCCCACCAATAGGTAATGTTATCCATAAAACGTTTTTGTTTGACTATGTAGGTTCATGCCCTTGTTAGATTTGAATATGCATCACACGAAAAGGTATTTTTAACCAGATTCTCATTTATCTATATGTGAGGCTACTTCTATTTATGTATTCCCTAATAACAACATTGTGATGGAAACCTATTTTGAATATAGACAACAGTAATTCCGTTTATGTTTCTATCACATATTTTTTATGATTTTGAAATAAAAAAATCATGACACATAATTACCATTTATGTAATGTATGAATGTTATAACAATCATTACTGGAAACCATGTTGTGGTTTTCTACCCTAACTCTTGGTCAATGTTGTTCGACCTAAAACACATACAAATTTAGATTACTACGAATTACATTAAACTATCCCCAGTGAGATAAATACTACTCAATAAAATAAAACATAAAAATGGAAGTCATTATAAAAGTATAGTCACAGGTTTGTAGACATGAAATCATCATGGTTTAGGAATATTATGAGTATTGAAAAAAAAGAAAAAACTGTTTAGGATAAAAAACCCTAGAAGGAGGCCTATTCAAAAGTTAGGTATCCCCCACCATGCCTTCCTCGTATTTTACATCGGAAAAAATTTTACTAATTAATCAGAAAAAATAATTTTTTAGGGATTATCAGACGATCCAAAAAAAACTTGGAAGTATGATTTCAAGGCCCCATGTAATAGAAAAAGATTATAGAATCCTCACACATTCGATATATCCCTAATTCACACAAAATTATTCTGGAATGCATCAAATTCCCTACCATTACCATTGAATTAGATTCCATTCATCCAACACCAATATTAATATATTGGGGTATTTTTTTGACACCAATAAATGAAATCCATGATCTTTTACATAGAATTCCTGATTTGATCCTCACATAGACCCCAAATATTGAGTTTGAATAGAAATTAACCTTCATGTTGGAAGAATAATTTTTTATATTCAGGTGCGTCATGAATTCTCACACATCACAGGATAGAGATTCCATTTAAATGTGTCCAAATCCAACAGCATTGTGTTTATAACCACCCATTGAGAGTGAGACATGTTTTTTTTAATGAGAGGTTGAATAGTATGAATCGGAACCCAAAATGTCTCCAAAAAATCCTGAAAATGTATGGGTGTTCATGTAGTTTTTATCAGGATCATAGATGGTAGCAATGGGATAGACTCGAAGGACTGAGGCCGCAACATGACACTAATTCCATGGAGGGGTTGGGGGTGTACTCTGTGTTGTATGGATCAGTTGTTTTACCCATGAGATTTTCCGATATTGTTTTGAATGCAAATAACATATGTGTCAAGGGGATCACATGGGCCATATTTTTGTAGTGTAGTTGATTTTTCCTCCTCTATGTTATGTACATGGTTGGGGTACCAACATGATAAAATTACTTCACCTAGGGTGGGGTGATTCCTTTTAAATAGGACCCTCGTGCTTTTCATTTGAGTGACTGTAAAAACTAAAGAATATTTAGATCGATAGTATTGCATCCACTTGGCCCGGGACCTCAAAAATCTCCCTGCTCAACCTCCAAAACCACTACGGGAAAATTGGGTATTTGCGACGGGATTTATTCCCGTCGCAAATAGCCCTGTTAAAAACTTATTTGCGGCGTGGGTATTTGCCCGTCACAAATAATTAGCCTTTTGGGACGGGATAGCTTTCCCCGTCGCAAAAGGACTGGCGCGCTTTGCGCGCCAAATCACGGGAAATGTATTTGCGACGGGGGAATATTCCTGTCGCAAATAACCGTCGGCTGTAAAAGGTATTTGCGACTGGAATATTCCCCCGTCGCAAATAGTATGTCGGCAGGCGGTTATTTGCGATGGGTCCCGTCGCAAATAACTATTTAACCGTTGACCGTAATAAATGATGGCTAAGGTATTTGCGACGGTACCCGTCACAAATGGGACCGTCGCAAATAATCTAACCTATAAATACCCTCATCCGTTTTTTCAAATCATTCTCAAATTTCATCTTCTTCTTCTCTCAAAATTTTATTTCTAAAGTTCAGTTTTTCTCAAGTTTAATTTTTTCCTCCGGAGTTGATATTTAAGTTTTGAAAAACGATCAGAGATCAACCTCAGATCAATTTTCAAGGTATTTATATTTATTTTAATTTAATATTTATTTTTAATGTTTTATTAGTTTCAATTATTCTTAATTAGATGTAATTTAATTATGTTTACATTGTTTTATTACTTAATAATTAGTAATAAATACCAATAATTAGAAATAATAACATTATTTAATTATTAGTATATTTTATTATTAATATTAAAATATTATAATTTTTTATATATATACAATTCTCTTTTTATCTGTGTGTTTGTTGTCTTCACATGTATTATTTGTATATGGAGATAGAAAACACACAGATGAAAGGAGAAATGTATATAAATTAAAAAATTATATTATTTTAATAATAATAATAAAATATACTAATAATGTTATTATTCCTAATTATTGGTAATTATTCCTAATTATTGGTAATTATTCATTTAATTACTCATAATTAGGAACAATTACCAATAATTATCAATAATTAGGAATAATTATTAATAATTAGTAATAATTACCAATAATTAGTAATAATTACAAATAATTAGTAATAATTACCAATAATTAGTAATACTTACCAATAATTAGGAATACTTACCAATTATTAGTAATAATTACCAATAATTAGTAATAATTATTAATAATTATCAATAATTAGTAATAATTAGTAATAATTAATAATAATTACTACTAATTAGTAATAATTAGGAATAATTACAAATAATTACCAATAATTACCAATAATTACAAATAATTAGGAATAATTAGTAATAATTAGTAATAATTAGTAATAATTAGTAATAATTAGTAATAATTAGTAATAATTAGTAATAATTACCAATAATTAGTAATAGTTACCCATAATTAGTAATAATTAGTAATAATTACCGGTAAATAGTAATAATTACCGGTAAATAGTTATAATTACCGGTAAATAGTAATAATTAGTAATAATTACCAATAATTAGTAATAATTACCAAAAATTAGTAATAATTACCAATAATTAGTAATAATTACCAATAATTAGTAATAATTACCAATAATTACCAATAATTAGTAATAATTAGTAATAATTAGTAATAATTAGTAATAATTAGTAATAATTAGTAATAATTACCAATAATTAGTAATAATTATCAATAATTAGTAATAATTCTAATTATTACTAATTAGTACTAATTAGAAATAATTAGTAATAATTACCAATAATTAGAAATAATTACCCATAATTAGTAATAATTAGTAATAATTATCGGTAAATAGTAATAATTACCGGTAAATAGTAATAATTACCGGTAAATAGTAATAATTAGTAATAATTAGTAATAATTACCAATAATTAGTAATAATTACCAATAATTAGTAATAATTACCAATAATTTATAATAATTACCAATAATTAGTAATAATTACCAATAATTAGTAATAATTACCAATAATTACCAATAATTAGTAATAATTAGTAATAATTAGTAATAATTAGTAATAATTTGTAATAATTAGTAATAATTACCAATAATTAGTAATAATTACCAATAATTAGTAATAATTATCAATAATTAGTAATAATTCTAATTATTACTAATTAGTACTAATTAGTAATAATTACCAATAATTAGTAATAATTACCCATAATTAGTAATAATTAGTAATAATTACCGGTAAATAGTAATAATTACCGGTAAATAGTAATAATTACCGGTAAATAGTAATAATTAGTAATAATTAATAATAATTACCAATAATTAGTAATAATTACCAATTATTAGTAATAATTACCAGTAATTAGTAATAATTACCAATAATTAGTAATAATTACGAATAATTACCAATAATTACTAATAATTACCAATAATTAGTAATAATTACCAATAATTAGTAATAATTACCAATAATTAGTAATAATTAATAATAATTAGTAATAATTAGTAATAATTAGTAATAATTACCAATAATTAGTAATAATTTCCAATAATTAGTAATAATTAACAATAATTAGTAATAATTAGTAATAATTAGAAATAATTACCAATAATTAGTAATAATTACCAATAATTGGTAATACTTAACAATAATTAGTAATACTTACCAATAATTAGTAATAATTAACAATAATTAGTAATAATTACCAATAATTAATATTAATTACCAATAATTAGTAATAATTACCAATAATTACCAATAATTAGTAATAATTAGTAATAATTAGTAATAATTACCAATAATTACCAATAATTAGTAATAATTAGTAATAATTAGTAATAATTAGTAATAATTACCAATAAATAGTAATAAATAGTAATAATTAGTAATAATTAGTAATAATTACCAATAATTAGTAATAATTATCAATAATTAGTAATAATTAACAATAATTAGTAATACTTACCAATAATTAGTAATAATTACCAATAATTACTAATAATTAGTAATAATTTCCAATAATTACCAATAATTAGTAATAATTAGAAATAATTACCAATAATTAGTAATAATTAGTAATAATTAGTAATAATTACCAATAATTAGTAATAATTAGTAATAATTAGTAATAATTAGTAATAATTACCAATAATTAGTAATAATTAGTAATAATTAGAAATAATTAGTAATAATTACCAATAATTAGTAATAATTACCAATAATTAGTAATAATTAGTAATAATTACCCATAAATAGTAATACTTAACAATAATTAGTAATACATACCAATAATTAGGAATAATTACTGGTACATAGGGATAATTAGTAATAATTAGTAATAATTAGTAATAATTAGTAATAATTAGTAATAATTCATAATAATTAAAAATAATTAGTAATAATTACCAATAATTAGTATTAATTAGTAATAATTAGTAATAGTTACCAATAATTAAAAATAATTAGTAATAATTAGTAATAATTAGTAATAATTACCAATAATTAGTAATAATTACCAATAATTAGTTATAATTACCAATAATTAGTAATAATTACAAATAATTAGTAATAATTACCAATAATTAGTAATAATTACCGATAATTACCAATAATTACTAATAATTTCCAATAATTAGTAATAATTACCAATAATTAGTATTAATTAGTAATAATTACCAATAATTGGTAATAATGAGTAATAATCACCAATAATTAGTAATAATTAGTAATAATTAGTAATAATTACCAATAATATTAGTACTATGAAAATAATAAATAATTTATATAATATTAAATTTATCAATATTTGTAACATGTTTTGCTTTATTCTCAACATATTTAATTCTTAAAGGGTCAATTTTTAGGTTTATCTCAATAAAAAGTTCTGCGTCAGTCGTGTATGATTTAAACTCTATAATTATCCTAGCTTGAGTGTTTTTTCAAACAAATTATTCAAAACCAGTAATGGTTTTATATTTTATAGAGAAATATGGAAGAACGAGGTCATCAACAATCATTATTAGGTGACCGCATATGGATAAATCAACGTAGAAATCCAAACAGTTCTGGTTTAAATCCAGTATATGTAGAGGGTGTGGAGACTTTTTTATCATTTGCGCCATCAAAACCAGAATTTGTTTCTGAAGGAAAAATAAAATTCCCTTGCAGAAAATGTGCATTGAGAACGTTTGACACGTTTGACAAAGTGGAGAACATCTCTTGAATTTTGGTTTTCAACCATATTATGTTTTTTTGGTATCAACACGGTGAACACAGTTCCAGAGCAGGTGATACCAACTTGATTCCGGATCCATCCCGGTTTCAAGATTTAGTACATGATGTTGCAGGTTCATCTGTTCAACATACAGAAACTCCGGCTGATATAGCTTCAAATCCTGAGTTGGCACCGTATGAATTTTTATGAGTTGTTGAAGTCTGCTGAGGATCCATTATATCCTGGCTGCAAGATGAGCAAATTAGAAGCAGTTACAAAATTTATGGCTATCAAATCAGATAACGGAATGTCATACACCTGTTTTGACAAGATATTTTCTTTTCTTAAAACACTGTTACCTGAAGGAAATGTTTTACCTGCAAATTACTATGAGAGTAAGAGGTTGGTTCGAAATTTGGGACTTACTTGTCAGAAGATTCATGCATGTTCAAATGGCTTCATTTTATATTCTGGGGAAAATGAGTCGTTGGATAGTTGTCCCACATGTGGGAAACTGAGATGTAAATAACTTTGGTTTTTATAGGTTGTATGATAATCATATCAAGAAACGAATTCCACAAATTAAAGCAGCTGCTCTCGAAGAACGTCGACTGAAAAAATTTCTCTCAGTGGTTTCAAAAACTGGTAACATAAATTCTTTATCTTTTAGCAACTCATTCAATGTATAGTTTACTATATTGATAATTATTTCACAAATTTTCAGGTGTCTCGGCATGCTGATAAAATTGACAAATGACTATGTGTATTGAGTAACCCACCTTCCAAACATGTTAAAACTTATAATGCATATGTGGGGAATGGATTTCAATTTCACACAAATGCATATGGGGAATCGAAAAAAAAAATGAACAGTGGAGTTAGCTTGAGAGGATCTCATCATCGAGAAAATGAAGTTGACTTTTATGGCATACTTGATGAAATCATTGAACTCTGTTATCTTGGACAACATTACATAACCATGTTCAAATGTCGGTGGTTGGATACAGAGAGAGGTGTGCGTGTTCATCCGACTCATGGAATCATCGTTATTAAATGTAAAAGTGTTCTCGTAGTAAATGAACCATTCTTATTGGCTCAACATGCACATCATATTTATTATTCAAAGTACTATGCTAAATCAAGAGACTTGACTGATTGGTGGAGTGTAATAAAAATCAAAATTCGAGATAATCAGTTTAGTCAAAGTGAATGTGCTTTCACTGATGTGCAAACAATTGAAGTTTTTCAAGAGAGTACTCAAAATCAATCTTTTTTACAAAGAGACATTAGTATCGATGACGAAACCCCCACATTTAAGAGTCGGAGATGACGATGATGTTAATGATGTCACATATGAATTTGAAATGGTAAGAGATGAAGCAAATGTAACTAGAATGGATATCGATGATGTTGAGGAGGAATATGAAGATGACATTGACATATATGAATATGATGATGAAGATGAACAATGATAGAATTCCATGGTATTTATATACAATCATAATATGTATATATGTATTATATAATAGTAATTATCAATTATTTTATAACAACATTAACATTTTCTGTTTCAGATGGACGACGCCACAATTCATGAGTTGGCGGATGCTGACCTGACTTTCAATGCAGATGAGTTGCTGCCAGATGACCCTCAGCCTGCAGGCGCTCTAGGGAGTACGCGGAGGGGGCGCGGTCTTGCACTATTGATGATTACTGACCCCATCCCCGAGCGACGTCCACGTCTTGGGTTTGATCCACGCACATGGAGTTGATAACCTGTGTGATAACCTGTTGATTTTACTAAGATTTCATTAATCAATTCACATAATAAATGTTTATTATTTTTACAGTTTTCCGCATATAACAGTCGGATAGGGCAGCGCTATTTTGCGCAACTATTTCTCTCAGCCGTGGACCACATGGGAGCAGATTCCCATTGATGTGCAACAGGCCATGTTCGGCCATTGGTTGGTACGTGCGTAGATAAATAATTTTTATTTTGAAAATTATTTCATTTCTAACTTGATATTTTGATTTATTTTTAGGATTTATGGTATCCAATCGAGGATACCATGCGTGAAGCCATCCACGAGGCATGGGAGGTGGCCATGCGCGATCGCCTTCGTCAGTTTTTGCACAATTTAAGAAAAGCTGCGATGAAGAAAGCAGGAGTGTCAGATTTTGATGAGTCATGTAGAGCACACCGACCAGATTACATTTCATCCCATGTGTGGGATGGATTATGTGCTTACTGGGTGAGTGGTGCCTTTCAGAGGAGATCATCGGTGGGGAGGCAGAATCGGGGGAGAAATGAGGTGACTCATCGAGCTGGGAGTCGTTCTTTCAGTACTCATAGACAGCATCTGGTACGTACATTATTTATAAATATTTTATATAACTATAAATATTAACAATATATTTTTTATTCTTATAGGATGTCGAGCACCCCTATATTCCAGAGTACGACGTATATCAGAGGATGTATAGTGATCCTGCTAATGGGGAGCTCATAGGTGATCGTCAGCATCACATCGTGGTTAGTATTATTTGTTTTCATGTTTAAAAATTAACTGTATATAATATATTCACAATTTTAATTTTTAATTGCAACTACAGGAGTCATATGAGGCCGCAGCGTCACAGGCCCGGCCTGAGAGTCAGGCCGAGTCATCAGATCAGACCACTGGCCGTCAGTTTGATGAGGCGACATGGATGCAGGCCACCCATTATGCCTTTGAGAAGGGCCAGGTAGTTGGTATCAGCTCTCGACTGACTCCCGGAGATTATTATGGTAGTGCTGCGATGTCGGTGTCCAGCTCAAGAGGAGCTCGTGCATCTTCTTCTGCTACACACTATGAGGATCAGCTGCGATCTCAGACTGCACTGATAGTGAGTCTCCGACAGGAGCAGGAGTAGATTCTTCAGCAGCATGAGGAGGAGCGTCGACGCCAGCAGCAGCTGTACAAGGAGCAGAGGAGTCGGTGGCAGCAGCAGCATCAGGAGCAGATGGAGTATATGCGCCGACTCACTCATGCTTTAGGGATGGAGATTTCTCCACCACCATCTGTAGATCCCCCCTCCCCCCTCTTTCAGATTAGAGTTTGTATTTATGTTATAAAATTTGTGAAATCAAAATATGATATTTTTTCTATTCGTAGTTTCTGTCTCATTATAAAATATTTATTAATATTCTATTATTTTTTATTTTTGAATTATAATTCTATTATTATTATATTAATTAATGTAATTTATTATTTTTATTTATGAATTATAATTCTATTATTATATTAATTAAAATCATTTATTATTATTTTATTATTTTTTATTTTTGAATTATAATTGGATTATTATTATATTAATTAAAATAATTTATTAACTATTTATTTTTTTTATAGTATTTGCGACGGTATACTATTCCCGTCGCAAATAGTATTATTATTTTTTTATTTTTTAAAAAATATTTATTGCGACGAGCCCCGTCGCAAATACCTGTTGCGAGTTTTTGCGACGGGCCCCATCGCAAATAGTTTTTTACAAATATACGGAGTACTAGTTGTGACGGGGATTCTCCCTGTCGCGGAAAAAGGCTTTAGCGACGGGCCCGTCGCAAAAAATTGTTATTACGACACTGTTTTCAGCAACGGGTCATTTGCGACGGGCCCCCGTCGCAAAAAGCCATTTGCGACGGGATCCCGTCGCAAATGACCCGTCCCAAATACCTATTTTTCTAGTAGTGAACATGTGATAATATGGAATTAAGGGGAACATGGGAATCCAAATATCTCAATGGTATAAACCATATGAATCCTATGAGAGGTCCCCCTCCCCTAGTTGACAAGTACTAGCATAAAAGATCATCTATAAACATAAAACATGTATGAGATGCTTTTATAGACACATGATGAGATCTTTGGTTCCTATTGAAATTCCGCCACAAAGTGTTGTTACATATGATTTACATCACCTAGGTAACCTCTATCTCATGAAAGGAAAGCCTATGTGACACACTTCCAATTCCTCCTATGATTACCATATGCAACAAAAATTCTTCTCTCCATGATATGAATTATGTGACACACCCAATATAACCTCATTAAATTCTCTAATAGATGAAATCTATATCTTTTGAAACCATCTTCTGTGGTTGACCATGTTGAGACCATATCAAATCCTCCACACATGTTGAACCATAGAGATTGACATAGCATTTTTATCCCATTCCATTATGAATACATTTGGTCAAAGGTGTCACACAGTAGTCCTATGAAACGTGTATGCTTCATGGTTCACATGAATGTTTTCATTCCCTCAATTACATAGAACCATCCATAGGGGATGTTTAAGGGACCACCTGGTCTTATATAAGAGGGCTAGGACCATGTCCTCCATTTTTTATATCTCATAACTAGAACCCCCTATTCAAGGCTAGGGGTTAAGAAGATCACATGTTTTTTACATTTATGGTTACGGGCTTATCCACATTTGTATCTGGAGTAATTAGTAGGTCATCTCTCTAGGTGTAAAATCGTAGAATATTATTATGGGTCGTAACCGTATGTGAATTCATATGTGAATATAACGTTTATAAAAATGGGAGGATAATAGAATATCTAATCCATTTCCACTTCTCCCATATCCTTGTCCCCTTCCACCAATAAATAAGGATCATGATAGTAATTAAATCTTCTAATTCCAATTATTTATAACATCCAATAAATGCTTTTGTGTGCTTATATTTTATCTATGATTATCTACTCTGTGTGGGAAGATGCGTGTCTCAGTATAGATTATTATTATACATATTACTATTATCATATTTCATAGAGACTCTATCGGTGTGGTCCATAAAACCTTGTACCCTACCATAAGGGTATACTCCTATATGATATAATACCTGAATTCACTCCTATATCTTAGATGGTACCATATTCCAGATGAGGCAAGTCGAAGGATCTCACATTATATATAATACCCAACACAATCCGTTCAAAGGACCACATTCTCTATGAGAAAAACCATAATAGGGCCACTAAAGGAAAGGGTCCTCATAACTAATCTATGTAAACATTTATTCTCATCCAAATGGGATACAAAGAAAGCCACCAATATGTCAATACCCAACCCCAAGTCAATAAAAATATCTCTCCTGGTCACATTCTTCATATGTTCATGTATAACCTATGGGACCACATTTATTCGAGTTCCCCTATGCTACTTTAGCATAAGCCACACAATAAACATTGACTATAATCCTTTCACCTTGACTTTATTTTCATTTTATGTTAAACTGAAAGGTTTATTTCATTTCACATGACCATAAATATCATGATGTTTCCCTTTAAGTATCACCAAACTACATGGGTTCTGGTTCTAGTCATATGGATATTTAGGAAACCCATATCCTGATTCTGATACTAAAATAAAAACAAATATAATCTCATTGGATGATAACAAATTTTAGAATTACACATAGTTGGGAATAAAATTAGAATCCTTATAATAAATGATATATGTATATCCACTATTTTCAATATCCAATACCGTTTTTGAGAACCTCAATTACATGTAGATATATCTATTGATTAATATCTTAATATTCATAAAGATAGATTTATATTATACGCATGACAATAATAAATTGTTTTTTTAATGGCGTCCCATTTGATACATATGAATGAATAAAGGATTCATTTATATGTAATAAATATTTATGAGAGTCGTGAAGTAAAAAATATTTCCAACTGTAATGGTGTGATGAGATCATTCGTCCAAACAATTTGTGTGTCGAAGAATCATTGGAATCACTTCCCAATTACCACCGTTAATTATATATTTGGTTCTTGATATATCGCATATTATGGAACCAATAGTTTTTTCTTCTTCCACGAACAAAATCCTTTGGAGGCCATTGGAAAATAGTGAATACTGCATGAATGATTGTGAAATCATTTCCACCCCCATAATCATACCAGTGATTAAAAGGCAGAAAACATTTTTATAAAAAAATTCATAGATGTTGTTATATAAATGGAATAAACTACATCATTCACATATCCCATCAAATAGGAAATAAACCCTTCTGTCATCTGTGCGGGGGACTATCGCCACATGAATAGATATAATTTGATTCCCATTAGATCAAATAATTACTTGATATAATGATTTAATTGATATATATATATATAACTTCATTTATAATTAATATTTTTTAATTTTAGTATCATAAATACCTTATTACCTTTCAATCATTTGGAAAACAATAATATTAGTAATGCATACTTTTGGATTGTCGCCACCACGAAGAGATGCAATTTTATCATTTTATTTATACATTGATGATAATAAGGAAGGATTTGATGAATATATAGGAATTATATGATATAACAACTATTATTTCAGGGTGAAATATTTTTTATATTTCATTCATTAAATAATTAGAAAATAGAAATAGTATTCATGTATACGTATGGCAAACCATCTCTTTGAAATAGGTAATTAATTTATCTATAACTATGTTTTATGGATTACTTTAATTATGTATATAATTTAGATAAATTATATTTATACCATGATTAAAATTATAGATATGTTGTAATCACGATTCTAGTACAAGTACCAAAATTAACAACCAAACATTCATAAAAAATTAAGTTATTATATGAAATAAGGAGTTTAAGAATGAATTCATAATTAAGTCATGATAAAAGGATATAAATAAATCATATATGGTATGATATATTATTATTATTATTATTAAAAATTATAATTAATAAAACTATATTTTTCATAAGTAGGTTCAAAATAATATAATGGAAGTCATACATATCATAATAGATTTTTGTCTCACTTTTATTTCCGAGGGACACATACCATATTCACCACATATATACTGTTATTTTGTAATATGAATCCCATTAATGTTTTTGATGGTTTTGATCAAAGGAATTATGGGATATAAAAATTCATATATGGTAGATTCGTTCAAGGGGGTTATTATTTGGTACTACCCTAGTTGAAAGTGTTTTATGTTACAATATCATTGTTTATAAGGATTCTTCATGATTATGATTTTGATTAATAAATATTACGATAGATATCACATGAATCTCATGAATTCCTTTATAATTTATTAATTTACTTATAAGACATATTTTCCATTATTTTTCTTCAATTTTATAATATGGGGGACTGATATAATTTTTATTTGAAAATATGACATTATTTCTCTCATTGATTGAAAATATTTTTTCACATATATTACACTAGTTTAAAATTTAAAAGATTTTATTTAATATAATTTTATTATATTTTAATATTCTTTTACTAATGATTCACTTTTTTAGAATTTTGCTTAAAAGAACTATTCATGTCATTTTCTAAATGATTTACTTATGAATTTTTATCGAATGTGGGAAACAAATCGATGATTTAAAAAAAACTGAAAGAGTATAATTTTACACCTTCATCACCGGTAAATTATTTGAAGTGTTATTTATATGCTTTCAAGTTTTTTTTATTTAAATCATTTCATTAAAATTTAGTGATTGTTTATTTGATAAAGAAATGATTCCAAAGTGCAATGAATATTTTCCCCAAAAAATATATGTACTAATCTATAAAAATCGTTATCCATCAACGATGACATAATTTGAGATGTCCCAATATTTAATAGGGATATAATTAAATTAATTCATCCTTATTTTTCTCTTGAATATTTATGAATATGATGAAATGGTTTTTTGGAAACACGTTTCATTTTCAATTAATTGTGTTATAATGAATTGATGAAATTTTTTTCAATTATTAATTATTGATGGTTTATACCATGATTGAATGTTTTTAAAACTCATTTTTTTTCATGGGTTCTAATATGTGTAATTTTTTATTATCATCTATAATAAATCTATTTTATTTTATACATGTTATGGGAGGGGCCATAATGATGTATTCATCCAATGCGATGGATATTGGTTGATATCTCATAAGATAAATATAAATGCAATAAGGGTAAACCAAGTTCAGTAAGGGAGTATTTTCACTACAATAACCATTAGAGTCAACCTTTACTACTAAGATAGTTTAGGGAGTGATCACATATCACTATTATAGTCGTGTAAATGATCACATACTACTATGGAATTTATTTTCTATGATTATATGTAAACTAATATTATAAAACATGTTCCAATGTTACGCTAACATAGACATTTTTATTTCATTCTTTTATGATTCATGTCTTATGAAATTCCATGATTTATTCTATAAATATTTATTATGATATATATTATAAAAGGTATTATTTTTAGATTTGATTCCCATGTTCTCATAATGTTTTGTTGATGTTATGTATATATAATC
The DNA here is from genome assembly GCA_963277665.1 of Viscum album. Classification (NCBI taxonomy): domain Eukaryota; kingdom Viridiplantae; phylum Streptophyta; class Magnoliopsida; order Santalales; family Viscaceae; genus Viscum; species Viscum album. The sequence continues at coordinate 1,807,474,985 of OY728136.1, read as the reverse complement.
AATCATGCCTTCCTTGTTTACCCTTAATGAGAATAAGGTCTCACACATTGTTATATATCCTTTTCTGAAGTTATAAAAACGAAATTAAGTATGATAATTCTAATAAGGGTGATAATAATGATTATAGTGTGAAATTATTTAGTGCACATATCAACTAGTTGTTTTTGTATCCATTCCTCCAAATACATAGAACCATTAATGTACTTGGGATATTTTTTTAAAAAAATTAAATAAATATTCATTTTTTAATATATAACAAATAGGTATCAAAATTATAGTTCCATACATGTTAGATATGTGAAATGGTAAAATAATAAACTTCTTAAAAGATAGAATAAATTTTTAGGTATTCATAAGAGAAATATTATCATATGTAATGGAGATCTAGGCTCTCTATGTAATGGTATGTCTGTTTGATCTATAAAGATTATGTCATGGCTATCATTTTTTTTATTGAAATAATGGACGTGGATATGTATTCCATATATTCTGAAAGGATGGTGTAATATTTTATTAAATCCAAGAAGTAATATATATTGTAATGATCTCTGAGTTTTTCACATTATGTATATTATTAAGGGGGATATTTTTGCATTGCTAAAGGAATGTAAATAAAAAATATTTTCCTGAATTATTCAGTGATGCGTATTGTTGGTATCCTATGATATGGAAGAATTTGATTTGGAAATTCTTTAGAATTAACCTTATAGAGACTATATTAAAGGTATTATATCCATTCCATATGCAACATTCTATGATATAAAATAATTTCAAAGAACTATCATATTTACAAGAAGTATATGATACATGTTGTGTTATAAAATGGGATTTAAATGGACAATGTTTCATATCCATTTTCAATATTTTCTTACAACAATTAAATTCCATTTCACCATTGGTATATTAAGGAAATAAGGATTCTATGATGTGGTGCTTTGTGAGACACCGTATATCATCCTATCAAACATATATTAAAATACAGCGTTCCATATATTTTTTGATCTTTGAGCAAATATCTTCAATGGGACATGTAACTCTGATGAATAGTGTGTGATTAAATAATGATCGCATTTAAATTGGAGGTATCCAAACATGTAATGCTATAGAGAATTCATATCTGACTTCATACAGTTGGATCTGGTGATTACATAGTATTTCTTCATTTTTATTTTATTTTCCACTGACATACTTTTTAAAAAATTGTGTTTAAATTTAATGTTAGTTAATATACATCATCAATTTTTACTAAACACATTTTTATAGTAAATTTTATTTCATCTTCAATGAAATATATTTTATTCATAGTATATCAAGAATCAACCATAAGTTAAAAATATCATAGAAGTTTGTATCCCTTGTTAAAAGTGTTGTGTATATCATGATTATTAATACTTCCACACATGTTATGTATTAATGTTAGTTTTTATTTCATTTTTATTAAATACTATTAAATTCCTTAGTTGAATAATGACTGTGATGGTAATATTTGAAAAATCCATTTTAATAGCGGGGAGTGGGGGATCAAGAGATGAATTTACACTACCTCTCACTTTGGCATTGAACATGGTAGACTTCAGTTGCATACAGTTTAACATCAATGATGTATTGGTTGTATTACATGGTTATATTTTACCATGATAAGTTGAACTTGTTAATTCAGGATATCTCATGACTAGAAATTTGTGTTGTTTCATGAGTGAAGTTTAAATGTTTCAAATTGAGCAATATTATCCCTATAAATATTATCTCATCTATTGTATCTTCCCAAGCAATTATTTGAATATTTACTTATTGATTATAGATACTTATTTTAGTTATATTAGTATGTTTTATATTTTATTGACACTGTTACGATGATCTAAAAATTATATTATAGATCAAATTTATGTTTCCCTATTCTACAAGGGATCTAACTTGAACATTTCAAAAATACACTTTTTGGGCTAGAGATTCTTGGAAAAATATAAATTTAAAAAAACATTCTACATTAAATTTGTATTGATTATTTTTTATGTGTAACAAAATAATACCCATGTGTCTTAGCATGTTTCTCTTAATCGATGTATTTTTACATTATTCTTTTTTTAATAAAAACACTCAATTTAATAAAATTTGTATTCTCATTTGTGGGACTATATTAATATAATAATATATTATTAAAAAACGAATGATACTAATGAAGATGATTATTGAAAATATTCCTTCAGTACACCTTCATGTACCATACCAGACATCTATTTAGTACTCAAAATTTTATCATTGAACTTATTCTATAATTTCTATTTAAAATCATCCCATTTTTACACAAAATTATTTCCATAGAAGTGTGATAACATTATTCAATTTTAATTGAATATTTTTTGAAAAAAATTCATTTATCAAAATTTCATTAATTTTATTACATTTAGAAATTCAATTTAACATGTTTTGACAAATGTATTAAAACTACCTTTCTCTACAAATCACGAACCTCATTATTCAAAAATAGTGTCATGGGTCTAAAATATTAATAATAAATTGTACGTGCCACTACATCAAAATGCATCTTTCATAAAATAAAATGAAATATTTCTCTAGGATCCTTTATTAGAACCTCAATACTATCAAATTGTTTCTAACATACCAAACTACGTCCAACGAAACAGTTACAGAATAATTCCCGTTATGGGGTGAGGTATAACAATGATAACATTAAATTTTTGGAATATAATAAAAACAATACATGAACCTGGAGTACAGATCTGAAATAAAGAGAGATAAAACCATTATAAATGATATAATCTAGGATGTATGAAAACTCTAGACTAACCTTTCTACATGTGACAAATTGTCCCCACCATAAACAAACCCAAACCTAAATAGAAACTTATGGAGAAGCCTGCATGCTATATAAATCTCTTCCATCAACCTATATCCATCAACACAATGACTACATCCACCCAAAATAAGAACATTGATGTGAAATAACAAAACCCATTACCAAACCACAATGGAATATATAATTTTTTTCAATAATGAAATATTTCTAAAAATGAAACAAAATAGTATTACATGAATGTTTATAAATAAAGAAATTTCAAAGTAATTATCAAAAGTTCCATGGGTTTTATAAAATTTCCCTGTAATATTTTCCATTCCTAAAAACATTTTAGTCTAAAAACAAATCAGCTAAACCTAAAAAATATATAAATATATATATATGATCAACATCTATAAAATAATCTGTCTGTCAATAAGCATCTAGAAACAACCGTACTAATTCTACTTGACCTCCAACCTTCGGTAAAATACTTATTATATAATCATGAGCCTAAAATGAAAAATCTTGTATATAACTTGCATAAATTCATTAAATAGTACATTAAAATACAATAGGTTAACTCATATTGTAGTCATATACACTATGGATACTAGTTTCTCCGTCTTGATTCACCTTATGTTCCTACTGTGAAATGTTTGTCAATTTCCATATTAAAAAACATGATCAAATTTTTATAAAATCTTTTCAATGACTAGAAAATATTCAATATGGTTTTAAAATAATTCATTTTTTTCCAAATAGAGGATGTTTTTTTCAAATCAATCCCCATTTAAAACATTAACATGTGACATTTTCAATTTCTAAACATGAAATTACGTTTAATAATGTAGGAAAATCAATACAAACAACATGTCATCTAAAAAATTTTAATCCATAGAGATATCCTCATACATAACGGATGTATAAAATCAAAGATCCATTGACAATATGGATTGGATACCAGAAGATCTACCTTAAAAAGGCAATGAAAAATAAAAAACACAAAATTATTTATAGAAAACATCATCTAATTATTTAGCTCCAACAAAACAAAAACTACAATAAAAAACATTGAAGAACCATAAATAATGAATACATAGAGAGTTCTAATCCAACAAAAATAGAGATCAAATGTTGAATGATGCATTCTAGAGGGAATGGAGTCATCCAAAATCACCAACAGTAAGTTATGGGTTAATAGTGGCTTTCTATATGAATAATAAAATAGATTATCCTCTAGACTGCCGAAAAAAACCACAACTCATGAAATTAACATGGATGGTAACTATATTGCATGTTGTTTAACTCTTGAGTCTCATATATGCTGAAGAAAAGAGTTTTTTAATAAAAAATTTTTTTTCTCTCTTATATGATGCGTAACTCATTCATTCTATGTCTTCAGTTCATGACATATTCTTCAAAAACATTACACATTGTGTATAAAAGTAAAACAGTGTATAAAATCACAAGAAGTTATAGAAAATTAATTTTTTCACTGGAAAATATAAAATATATCTAAAATATACATTATAGGTATACATCCAATTTCTGAGATAGTAATAATCGCTAAATGAAAATGGATACCAATATCATATATTAGAATATAGTTGATAAAAACATAAAATCTAATTAAAATAACCCCAATATTAAATATTACTCACCCAAGAAAGTGATCAAGATTCTAGGTCATAAAAAATATAAGGACATTTCATCCTCATAAACCGAATTTCTCCCATTTCTAGTGGTGATCTTAACGACACTCAACAATACCCAGAGTAGGAGTCCATTTTACCATACAACACCTCATCCTAGAGATCCCTAATCTGTAACGACTGCTCAACAAGGGGTATTACGTTCAATATCTACATATTCTCACCTAATGTCATTGTAGGGGTCTGATATATACCTTCTCAAATGGGAAACATAAAACATATAACTGATATAATTCAATCTAGATGGAAATTCGTACTTGTAGGTCACCCACCCCAATCGCTCAACAATCTCAAAGTGGATGACAAACATCATTTAAAAAATTCTCTTTATACCTAAAATATGATGTCCATTTAGATGTGAAACATTGAGAAAAATATATTCACCAGACACAAACTCCACTAAAAAATTAAGATGCTCTACAATAGATGTCTAACTAAATAATGTTACGATAAAATTCCCCTGATCAAATGAATAATGTATGTCATCTCATGACCTAGTCAACACCCAAACAATGAAAAATCTATTAAATCTACCAATCATAAGTGATATTGGAATTCACACGTATACATATAAAACCAAAAATGGGTTCCATCATGGTCAATGCTTGATAAATATTGTCATAGGAATACTCATCTAAATAAAATCTTGTCCCAAGAACAAGAAAAATCAAACACACCAGACGATAATATATCATTAAGAACCTGTATAGCCCTATTTATCTGTCCCACACTCTACGAATGATAATAAATTCACAATTTTTATTGGGAACTAATTTCTTCTTGAAAACCATTCCAAAATCTAGATGTGAACCTTGAGTCCCTATTAGATACAACCACAAATAGAACACCAAGAAATTAAAAATTCACAAAGAAATATATACCCACTATATTCATATTTCATCATATTAAATAGTTTAATGAAATGGGATGTGTTAGTCAGTCTATGGATAATCACAAAAATCTCAACCTTCTAACTAGGATTAGATGGTAATTATATGAAAAAATGGAAATTTCATTCCACATTCCTAATGTTTGGGAAAATGATGAAACAATACTATGGGAATCTCATTTTTAACCATAACTCTTTGAAAATTAATGAAATGTGATACAAAATACCTAAATAACCACCTCTTCCCCAACCACCAACACTATTGTCTCAAATCAAGGCACATATTTGTAGCCACAAAATTTCCTGGAGGAACATGAAAATTTACAATTTTCTAAAAAATCCTGTCTCATGGAAAGAGAAACATGAAAACTTTTATTATAGAACAAAGTTATACGATGATACTGAAACCACTTTCTCACGGTCTACCACTATTAAGGATTTCTCTAAAATTTCCTCTCTTAGTTTCGGTCATCTCAACAAGTAGAAATTTCTCTTGAAAAGGAAATCCAATGTCTATCAAATCCAAGAATACCTATATACTAAAATACTTCACTCACAGTTTCATCTCAGAAAAAAACTTATCAAAGACCAATATTCAACTGATTCCTCCACTTCTTTGATAGGTAATCCTCATCTCAGTGCATCGATAACCCATTTTACAGTCTCGATGGAATATATGATATCAATATCAAAATTCTAAAGATACTCAACCTCATATCTCTATCACTTGTTTAGGTACCTTTTTCTGACAATATACTTTATAATATAGTGATAATAATACCCAAAAAATCACTCCCCAAAAAATAGTGACCCAAAAAATTTATTATATTCATAACTACTACCAACACATGAACATATATAGTTTAGTTCTTCTCATCCGGGAATGAAATTCATCAGCCATTGGACACCACATGTTTCTCTGGTATCAACAGACTTCCTAGTCCCATACCAAAGGAATAACATAATACATCATAACATGAGCCTAGTTTTTTGAGAACCAACACTGTTATAGAAGTTAAATTCACATTCATCTGTTAAAATGATCTGTTAAATTTTTCATCCCACTCAAAAATTACACCCTTATTGGTCAAGTCTTATATTGGATATAATATATTGATATTTTACACACAATCTATCTATAATAACAATCCAAATCAAGAAGCCTTAGATCTCAGAAAAACATTATGCTAATTTAACAGTATATATCAAATTTTACCCTTCCATGATCCCATAAGAAAATTCTTTAATTTATCACAATCCCATGAAGAATTATCTTTTGGATAAATAACTCAAAATGGAATGATTACCCTATAGATAATGATCATTACTGTTTTGAAAAATGAAATCAAAATCGTCCACATGACTCCCCACTAACATGGAGTACAAATTGATATCATTTTTGAATAAATAAATGAGTCAAATAAAAAATGGATGAAACAGTCCATAAATTAATTTAATACCATATGAGTGCAATGACTCTGGATGTGATAACCAGAAACTCAAAAGGTCTATATCAACATGGAATCATTGTCTAGAGCATGCCTTCCCCATAGACTCTAAACATATGGTACCCTATATGTAGTTCAATATAATTAAACCAATAATCCCCTCTATGATTATCAGAGATATTATAAATTATTTAGAAATGATAACAATTTTTAATGGTCACAAAATTAAACCTTCAACATCCAATACAATGCATGATATATCTTTCGACATTATTATAATAGAGTGGAGTAGAATAACAAGGTCACACTATCTGATGGATATATCCTTCTACCTATAGGTTCTCAGGGGGACCTTATGTTCCTCCAACCTAGTAGGTTCAATTTGATATGTTGAAATATAAATTGGACTCAACTCAGGTATCAGGTAAATAGTAAAATTTACCTCTTTTAATGGTGATAAAGTAAAAAATCATCTAGAAACACCTCTGGTTTGAACCTAAAAAAATTATATAAATTATCAAGAAATGTTAAAGTATACCACAAATCATTTCTGATAATTGGAATGTCACAATAATGACCTAAGGGACAAATTCCCATTCCCTTTCCGATCTACACTGCCACCCACCTTGTAAATCATGGGCTCCCCATCGGAAGATAATAAATGAATTAGAAAATGATAATAACATATTGGGACAATCACATTGAACATATTACCCATACCAGTAAGAAATTTTTATATTTAAAGATCAACCACATAGAGGGATCCAACTGACTCAAAGCTATATATCCTCACACGGAACATTGAGTACCTGAGACCTTGTTTGTACCTCTTCCCAAAGGCAAAGAAATATTCAAAAATAATAGAATAAGATTTAACACAGACCCAACACATCAACTATTATTGATGATATTCGATAGTGTATTAACTATATCAAAAAAATCATAAACCAGATAAGTGGAAACAAACAATGTTCTTATAAAAGTCGTCATCCCTGCTTCATATACTTTTGACACTCAAATAGATGAATAAAATAATCCAATAATTATTATAATGTTAATACCCTTGGCCTGATATTAAAACCCAACACACATGGATGCATCAATATGATCCTTTGATTTCATGGTGAATTTTAATCATGACATTCTTTCATAGGACATCCTACAAAAAAAATGTATCAAATCACCATATCACCCATAGAGAGGACAAGTCAATAGAAACTTCATACTATGATGCCTATTTTGACCACACGTCCAACATTGGTAGATGATAAGTTTTTATCCCCTATAAAATCCCTTAAAAACCCCATACAGTATAATAATCAAAAAACTTACACTTCATTTTTTGGCCCGAAGAAGAACCTTATCTAACTGCTACACAAACATAATGTCTCCCCAAACATGTCCATCTACCAATGTATACCTCATATAATGATAATTTTTCCACTAAATCCACATTGTTTGCAAGGAAAATTGAACTGTAATTGACCAAATACCATCCCTCATCCTTATATTGAATATCAAATCCTTTAGGTAATCATTATTGGAAAACATTGGTTCCAAATGTGCCATTTTAAAAAATTCGATGTAGTATTCTAGAATGATACTCTCCCATTTATCCATGGTCAGAAACCCTAATGATATTTCCTCATATAGAGAATATATATAAAATAAAAGATTAAATTTATTAGTTAAATAAACCCTTGTATGGTCCTCGCGAAACATTGTATGTACTATAGGGTCCCACAATCTACTTATTGTCCCCTCAATAATATATGTCCAAATAGACATATGATTATCTTCAGGATTCTTTAAAAATATTATGATCGTCTATATCCATTTAAACAACTCTTCGGATTAATGGGTTCATTTCTCAATAAGGATTTTAGAGGTATTATTCTTATTAAATTCCATTCCATGATTCCCAAAAAAATCCCAGGTTCACAGCAAACAGTAAACCCAGAGTCTTGATGGCACAGGTAATTGCTTCCCCAAATGAATTCTCCACAAGAGGATTCAACTGTTGAACCTACCTCGATGTATTGCGTCTCATATTTGAAATAGATCTTCTAGAAGGCATTGTCTGTTAAATACATGAAAATAACAAATCAATTAGGTGAAAACTCCAAAAATATTGGACCATTATATTGAATCCAAATAAATGATTTAAAATTATATAAATTTAAGGAAATTATAAATTCTAGAAAATATACAAAACATGATTTGAATGGAATAGGTTTGTTTAAATAAAACCTCCACTTACATTATTCAAATGACCTTACACACACTATTTCACAAAAAATACTAAATAGGTAAATTTAAATATAGATCCTATAACAGTTTTTCAAATGAGACTAAATACTAGGTCATAGAATTAGTAATGGTTTTCCAAAATCCAATGAAATCATGGATTCAGTCATAGAAGTGACCTATCCAAGCCCCATTACATTACCAACTGACTGAATTATGATAATGAAAATTCTTTATAGCTAAAATAGAGAACCAACTAAGGTTTATCTGACCCACATTATATATAGTAACATATGGCTAATAAAAAATTTTAATAGTCCAAATAAGATTCAGCAAGGCCAATTATGAAATAACACCTATTATAGGGAGAGGTATAACAAAGACAACATAAGATGTCTTGAATATAAGAAATAGATGATATATAACTACAGTATAAAAGGGGAAGAAGTGCATACACAAAAAATAAAAAATGAATAAAAAATGAAGTATTAAAATTCATTACTAATAACTGTCAGTGTGACACATCATCACCTACACAAACAATCTAAAACCAAATGAATGACTTATAGAGAAGGATACATAAAACCAAAATTCTTACCCATTACCTGAATCATAAAAAATAGAGTCTACATCCACACAAATCTAGAAGCATGGTGCAGGAAAATGATTCGATTAGGAACCCAACTTGTAATCTATACAATTTCTAATACCAATAAACATGTTATAAGATATTCATTAAATGATGTATCATGTAATAATCATCTATAAAAACAATGCACCTTCCATCCAGGATCTGGCCTATGTGAAAATACAACTATACTCTTTCGCTACTAAATATAAAAATGTTTCGATCAAACTAATATTGATTCTTAATATATTTTTTCAAGTCAAAAGAGGTTACAACCTAGTAGTTTCACACACAATAAGGATACACAAATATCTATCCTCACACATCCAAGGTTCCCACTATATAATGTTTGTCAACATCCATTTAAAAAACCATGTGAAATTTTTTATAAATTCCTTTCAAACAAGTTCATATTGTCTTTATTGTTTCAAAATCCATTTTAACAATAAATATAGATAAAATAAAAATGAAAAAAAAACAATCAATAAACTAATACATTCCCCTTTCAATTTTAACACATGAAATTACATTTCCAATTTCTAGGCGATCAATAAAAACAATAGGAAATTCATGAAATATTAATTCTTTTCCACATCCATGTACCTCATGGACATGATAAACATAACCAAAAATGAAACAGGGGAATGGAAACCATAAGATATTGATTCAGAATAAAAAATATTTAAGATACTGTAAATGATTTATTAAAAACATGATCTAATTATAAAACCATATCCAATCTTCAACCACAACAAAAACCAAATAAGAGATCAAAATAATTCTTAACTGTACAAGAGTAATCCAATCAAAATATCACTCTTCCAACAATTGAATTGATCCAGAGGGAATGGAGAAAAAAATTTTCTAAGGAAATATTTGGGTGCATAGAAGCAATCTATATGCCAAATGAAATACAAAATCATACGATCCACCTAAAAACCACACCATGTGACATTTACATGGTGTTTTTTCCATTACATGTTGTATAACTCTAGATGGTAATTTATTCTAAAAAATGAGCACCAGTTTAATTAAAAAATAATATTTTTTGCTTACATAGAATGTAAATCATTCAATATATATATTCAATTCACACCTTCTACCTTGAATACCTTACAAGTCTTGTACTTCACTTACATGGCATGCTAGTTCCTATTGGATAACAAAAAAAAATAGGTTTCATGTTCTAAATTCAAATACATCCCATAAATTCTCTATTAAATAATCATCTTAATCTCATGTTTTACAATACTCTCTAACAAAAAAAAACCAAAATAACATATTATAATATACCAGATAGAAAGGTAATGGGTCATTATATGGTACCCCTATGTTCATGTCATTTATAGTTAATAATTATTAAATATTCATTTTTTCCTAATCTATTCTTAATTTTATATGCGTTTTTACAAATAATCCTTATTTATTAGTATGCAGAAATATAATAATTTTTTACATGAAATATTATACCTATAATTATAACCCCTACATGTAATAGGAGTGAACACCTACTCCCTAAACAAATGAACATTTTCCATGAAATCTCATAACCTACTATCATGCACTGATGTGGAAGATGTACTTATAATAAGTTTCATAGAATATTTTATGAATCCTAAAGGGGGTACTAGATTCCATTTGGTGGGAGTCTTAGGGAACTTCAAAACATATGTAGAGGGATCAAAATACAATTCCAAATATAGTGTATGAGGAATCATATGGAAAAATTAATGGTTTTTGAATAATGGTTGATCCATCTACTGTCTATCAGCATTTTTTATTGCATAATTTAAAACTTGTTTTTATTTATATAATTTATAAAATGTGGAAAATAGAAAATATGTTATACATATTTTATAATAATGAAATTATCAATATTTAATTCTTAATGTATATATATTTTTTAAATTATCATAAAATATTCCTAGTAATAGAAATAATTGACATAATAATTAGTTTGTGAATAAGATAATGAATGGAAACCAATATAAAGACTTTTCACATTAATGGTCATTTGATAATTATTCTCAATTATTACTTATTTAACTTCATCTACTTTATCCACACACGTATGATTAATATTCTCTCTATCCTTATGGACAAACAACTAAGTATCTTTCTATTGATTGGATATAATACCATTGTTTAATCCTTCCACATCATCAACTATATCATTCATGTATATTCATTTAAGATGAAAAACTACAGAATACACTTCATCGGCTCAATGTCCCACATAATATAACAATTTTTCATATCATTATAATGTATACAAAAAAAGGTTCTTTACTGTCACTAATATCAACCATCTGTGAGTTGTTCATAGGAATAATCTATAAAATATAAGTTTTTATTTCATTTTCAATATTTCACCACTTGTAATTAAACAAAAAATGACAAATTAATTATGTAATTTAATTAGATAATATACAAAAAATTTCTATTATAACTATTATTTAGTAATAATAATATGATGATACACATTTGGGGTGAATTATTTCATTCATGTAATCTTAATAGGATCAACCATAAAACTATGTCATTAATTTTTATGATATTTTGTGTTCACATCATTATGAAATTTTTTCTCCAAATAATAAATCAGAAGAACCAAGTGGTTTTTGATGTTTCATCAGACAAAAATAATTGATAACGCACTCGACCAACAATCCCGAAAAAATATTTATTTTTTTCAATAAATATGTATTATTATCGTAAGACATCCACAACTATGTGTAGGTATTTAACTCCTTACGAAATGATATGTTCTCTTGATGGAAATGTATCAATCCACATTCAAATATAAAATGATGACAATCCAGCATGATTAACTATGGGTAGGTGATACACTATGAAAACATCATTTATTAATTTGTGTGGAACCTAATGTATCTCACGTTTTCAACAAAATATTATAAAAAATAATCTAATTATTTACATATAATGATATACCATATGTAAAATCATTGAATATATCTTTGTAACATATGGTTCTATAGAAAAATGACAACAAAATGATTGTAGAAGAAACATCAAAACAATAGTAAAACCAAAAAAGATCAACACATGTATGACTCCAAATTGAATCTCTTAAAATGGTAGAGAAATTATCACACAAAAAAATCACTCATTTTCTTTCAAATAATATAACTCATTATATTTAACTATAAAATCAAGTATTATTCTAGATAAATAAATACAAATATATCACTCTATAAATCACAATTATTTGAATTTCAATAAACTAATGAAATAATATGTTCCCATAGAAAATGAAAGGATTTTATCCATTGAATTAGATCCTTTGAAATAGGGTTTTATTCATAATTAATGAGATATTTAATATTTTATAGAATCCTATAAAAATCAGAGAAAATTTGGTGAATTAAAATTCTACTATTGATTAAATTAAATATAGGGTAGTCATTGAATGTATGATGTATAACGTACGGTTGACATCAAAGCATTGGGTTTTTTTAACCATGTGTGAGTTCATCATGTATTGGTTAAATTCCATAATTATTTTTATTGATCTATACATTCACCACAACATAGGGTACCTGATCCATATGTTCACTATAACCATTTGGTAAAATAGTACAGTTCCATACAAAAAAGTATGGTTCAAAAACTATACATTCCTAAAAAACCAATGGTGTAATAATTGTTTCTAAACATATTATAAATTCATATAGAATACTCTATATAAGACATTATCCCAAAATAATATTAAAACGAGATAAATTTCTCATTAAATATAATCTTGAAATACATGGAAACACATTTCATTAGTAAAACATGAAATGGTATTTAAGATAATAAATATCCATGGAAATTCATAAAATATTGTTAGAATAACACATTCCGAACCATACCCTCCATTTTTATGATATAGATATATTATTGTTTTATAAAATACTGTAAAGGAAAGAATATATAAAATATCCTTGGGGGAGAACATTTGATATTATATTATTTATTTAAATTATAAACAATAAATAAATAAATAATATTATAGAAGAGATAGGATTCTAAGACTAATGGTATTTATCTATCAGATTTTGTGAAATATACATTTCTATAAATTTCAACCATTCTCGCAAGGCAAGGGGAACTATTTTCTTACAACCCTCTCGTCGGCCCCACTAACCCACAAGGATCTAGCATAAGCCCAAGGGTTGGGAACCTTGGGCGTCACTAGGGACGTGTGACGCATTGGTGGGGAGTCCACCTTAATACCTCATTACCAAAAAACACGATTAGGGTATGAATCGGAGCTTGGTTTCGAACATGGAGATTACCACCTTATGTGATGATGGTCTCTGAGATATTCCTTCCTCCCTTGGTAGAAGGGGTAATTTCACTTCCCTCTGTTGATTACCTCTTTCTCCCATTCTCAATCCCTGATTATCTACCTTCGTTTCCAAAAAAATTCATATCTCCCAATAATCTGAGTTATATGATGGGATCACACAGGTCTCGATCACGGTTGGAGAGTTTATTGATTCCTCATCTTTACTGAATCTGAAATTGATAGCATGCTTCATGAAACGACCCCCAACCTTATATATCATTGATCTCTTTATCTTATACTCATTGAAACTAATGGATCTTGTCACTGTTGGTCTCCATGACCCATGTAACATAATGATTTGATTCTATTCAAATGATGATATGATTCTGTCCTTGGCCTCTTCTCTACGAACATGTGATGGATCCCAATTTTTTCCCTTATAATGGCCTTATGATAACCACATGTGGCATGGTTCTGTAGCCACAATAATTTGGGTAATATTTTCAGAATTTCAACTTCTATTTCAGATCCCAACTATCATTCGTATGCTTGTAAATTTGGTTGGATGTTATCTATAATCAAACAACAGGACTTGGGCCAGTTGGCTTCTATTTTCACCGAGAATCTACATTGAATATGATTTATCTAAACCTCGTTTTAAGTCGTTCTTCATTGCTGTGAGTGTGAAATTTAGATAAATATCGTTTGTGGTTTGTGAGACATGTATTTATTACTACTCCAGGTGTCTCAATGATGGGAAAAAATCAGGATAACAGAGGTTAAAGGGTGATTACCCTTATGGAATCAAATGGATAGGTCGAGGTGGCCTTAATGTCTCAACATGGAAAGTAGGACATGGAAACTCGAATGCTGATAGGGCCTTGTCCAGGTAGTGTCACTGCAGTACATGGTTCCTAAATGATGGTAGTTGAGGTGCCTTTGAACTCGATGGTGAATTAGGTGATTGAATGATTGAGACAGGATATTGGGATGCTCATTATAAGGGGGTTTTAGGCCCCTATTATGCATGTTGTTAAACCCATATGGATCAATGAGGCAGATCTTCAGGTTTTAAACATAGGAGGAATACTGTCCTCTATGAACCAAGCATTTGATCCATCAGGGAGTATTGAGGAACTAAGGGAATGTCTTGTTATGCATTTATAGTCATATTGTTCATTGGAAGAAAATGGATTGTGGGTGGGGGTTTTAGTTATACTATAGCCATAATCTGAGAAGAAGAAGGCTATTATTGAACATGTTAATTTTTTGGCTGGTCTAGTGATTGATGAGTTGGAATTCGACTAGAATCATGTTTTTGATTAAGTTGCCCCTACACTGTCTCATGGAAAGACACCATATGATGTATTGTATGACATAATGACTCTGATTCCGAGAAAGCATTGTAATAAAAGAGGCAGTAAGAATGGGATGTTACAAGAGCATGTTACTAGAAACCACCTATAGGGACTAAAGCAAAGGAGGCTCTCTCATGTTAAAGGGGAAATTACACAGAATGAAGGTGAAAATATGTAGATTTACATTTATTCACAGGATGTTGTAATTGGATATGGTATATAACAGAAGGGGATTAACGATGGTTATCGGTTTTTTGAACACATAGAATGATTATCAATTATTGATACTAATAGTCACTTCGAGAAAACATGGGGAGTGAATGATGGTTACTTGGAGGAGCAGATCATTTAAAAATTGTAGGACATCTCAGATAGTGAAAATGATACAGCGTGTGGTGCGGTTTGGACCACATATAGTTACATTATTCATGGCGGAATGAAGAATGAGATTGATAATGAGGATGTTATGACTGCTCCAAGAAAAAGAAGGTAGATGAAAGACTATTATTATATGCTGAATATAACACCTTCCAGGCCTTCAGTCACAAGGAAAAAGGTACGCAATCTTTTGAGGAGTTTATATAATAGGAAAATTAAAATCATAGAAGGAAGTATGTTAAGACAATGATGAATTGTGAATGCTCATAGTGGGGATCCGCTAAAACAGATGAAGAAATTGATCACAAATATGGTGATGTGTTTGGTTTTATGATATGCATTTGTATTTTATGGCATGTGATGGTTGCATGTTGACTTTTATTTTATTTTAATAAATTATCAAAGACTTAGTCTCTGGTGGATCTTTCCTGGTATCCTATTCATGAGAATTTTGGGTTTTCCCAAACATTTCCTTTTTTAGAATAAAAATTGAGATTATAGAAAATGGAGTATAAGGCAATTAATATTTCACAAAAGTAGTGTGGAATATTTTTCATTCTAAAAATATTTATATAATCAATTAATGTGGATAAAAAAACTATAAATTAAAAAACATTATATAAAGAAATAAATAGTTTCCTGAATAATTTTCATGCATTTTATGAAAATATAAGTTTAAAAATGTAAAATTGGTATGATTTTATATGGGTGAAGGATCTATTTTAGATAATGATTCTAATGAATGATAGTTATGAATTGTTTAATAAAAATTCATAATCTCTTCCATTAGAATATGAAAAATATAATTCAGTTTTCATCTACATTGATTAACAAAAAGAAATGATTCTATGTTCATACAATTATTTTATAAAATATATATCTTTTAAAAAAGCATACATAGTCTCGAAAAAATATTTAAAACCTCTTCATTTTATTATCAAACAGATTGAAAAGATTTAAAATACCTAGCACATTTGACATGAATCTTTTAACATTATCTTATTAATTATCCAGAAGAGTTTTACATGAAATATTTTCACACCATATGTTTGGAATCCAGTCATTTATTATAGATATATCACACTTAATAGATTTGGTCATACTTATCAAATATGGACAATTTGGAAGACTATAAGTAGAATCATGTTTCTTCTGTGGACTATTTCATACTTATTTATGTTGAGATCCATTTTATTCTCTTAATTATAAAAAATTAGACATTAAAACATTATATAATGTATATTTCCTAATATGTTCAGCCATTTAAATTTGAAAAGAATAAAAATATCTTCATGAAACTTAATTTTCTATCAGAAATTGTAGTAAATCCTCCAATGATTTTAATTTATTGAATAGATGATCATTTCAGATTTTTTATAGATTTTCTAAAAACATATAGTCCAGTACAATATTAATTTGTAAAATTCATTAATCTTATTAAATTTTAAAACCAATTATTCATCATCTGTATATATAAAATATAAATATTACAAATCTATATTATTAACTCCTAGATATTATTTGAAATGATAACACTATGTTCGATATCATACTCAAGTTGTAACATTGAGGTGAAAAGACCACTGAAATACATGATCCTTATAACCGTGAAATTAAATATGTTTTTTAAATAGTATTAACTATATTTTGATATATATATATATATATATATTAATTTAATACTAAATATAAATTGTTCATAAATAATCAACAAATAATAACTCATCCTTTTATCATATAAAATTATTCATCAAAAATATTTTTAATTCAATAATGATATTTTTTCTTTTGTGAGAAAATATTAAATTTCATTATTTAATCATGTTGAAATTTTATTATTAAAAATTAATATCATTCATTAAATAATAATTTAAATGTTAACATTGTGTAAAAGTTTCTTATTTTTTGGTTAAATATTTATTTTTCATTAAATAGTGAAAAATAAATAATTTTCTTAAAAATTCCATTTATGTTCAATTAAATACATAGTTTAGAATTATAATTATACATTGAATATAATTTCATGTAACTAAAGTATATTTTGGTTATATCTAATCCGCATAAAATATTTTAAATAAAATTTATATTTTCTTTGTTTATAACTTTTTTTGGGTTTAAAAATGGGATTTTTCTAAAAAAAATTATATATTGCATAATGTGCATACTTTTTAAATAATTAAAATAATCCCAATTAAGGAAATTTTAAAATGAAAAATTTATATTATATTTCATTATTTATTTTTATATATACATAAAATTATTATTATTAGTCTTACATTTAATAAAAAATAATCATTTACTCAAAAAATAAATATCCCAATAACAAATGTATTCATCGCACATGTAGGTTTTAATTTAAATTTCAATTTCCAATTCAATGTTATTAATTTGGTAAATTGGATAATTTATTTTTAATTTGAATAAATTAAATTATATTATAAGGGTGATTTAATTTTTGACATTATTTAATAGTGTAAATAGAAATAAATAATTATTATGGATAATGTAAAAAATGATTTACTGGGGGATAAAAAATATAATTTTTATATTTTCCTTAAACATGTATTAAATGAATTTTTGGACATATTTAGACTTTATAATGTCTCAGGATAAATAATGGTATATTTTGGATACTTTTTCAATTGAAACATGTGGGCGTGCCTTTTAAAGAAAAAAATTTAAGCATTCCACTCAACTCACTTACAAAAGGCCACCCACTATAACCTCCTCTTCACATATTGACCTCACATTGGATCTGCGAAGACCTACATGAATATCTTCATTAATTATCACCCTAATCAATTTATCCCTTATTTTTATCACAACACCAACCTATGATGGCTTTTTATTCTTACTTAATATGCTTTCCCAAATAAGAGGTGATGTGCATAACTAGGAGTTATTATTTTACATGTTCTTAAACATGCTTAAAATATTAACAAATTTTAATTATATAATTAAAAAAAATCTATAATATATAATGATATTTTATTATCTAAATAGTCTTACATAAATATATCTCCTCTTCCACAAAATTTGATATGATGTCATTTCTACTATTTACTAAAGACTACCACCACACAAATCTATGTCCTTAAAATTACATCACAACCATTCATGTATTTTTGTAAAGATTTATTTAAATAATATTTATTATATCTTAATATTTTTATAATTATAGAGTTATGATATAACTAATACCTATATATTTTATAATTTTTTGGAGATATGATAATGTTGATCGTGTGTAAAATAGACTACAACCTCAAAATGTTATGTGATTTTTTTATAACTTAGCATTATAATGTATGTTATAATGAAAATTTTATTGATTATAAAATATATGATATAAATAATAATTATATTAATTGAATATTTATTATTCTAAAAATTCAATATATAATTTTATTTCTATATTAATAATTGAAATCTTAGTTTGTGTACGTGTGCACTTCTCCTTCCATGAAGCAATGTGATTCTCTTTTTCATCATAGAAAACATGAATGATATATATAAGTATATTAAATGAAATAATATTTTTTAGATATATTCATATAATTTTTATAGTATTAAATATTACATACCATTTTCATATTTATCACCAAATAATGGAAATGTTACTCATGCGTAAGTAGGACCTACCATCCCCATGCTCCTAATGTAAATAATTTCACACACCCATCAATCATGATTGTTTTCAAAAAAGTATAATTGATTTGTAAAAATTAAAATATTTTCTTGATTAATTTTCTTGATATGTTTAAATAATTAACTCATTAACAACTAGTGAACATACTATAGTGACTTTTGACACATAATAGAAATATAATCAAAACATATGAGGAAAACATAATTTATTGTTTAGATATATATAAAATTTTAATAAGTGAAATAAAATTAATAATAAACTACAAAATAATTTTTAATTAATTAAATTATTAACAGAAATTTATTATTCAGGATGATTAAGAAGTAAATGTCATGTCAGACTCAAGGTAAGAGATTTTATCTCAATTTATGTTCATTGAGGTATATTTTAATAACTTGTGACTACTCGATTTTATAAGGTGTATTTACAACCCCCTTTACAAGTTTTATAATTAAATTATTGACTATAATGAAAATAAATGATTTTTAAAATTATTATTTCAATAGGATTATGATTCAACAATCTTCATGGTGATAAAGAAATTTGATAAAAAATGTTCTTATAAATATTTATTTCACACATTTTATTTCATTTATATGATTTTAAAATGATTTTAGGAAATATAATATTTATTTATATAAATAATTATAGTGTAATTATTATTATTAATTTTACATAATTTTAATATATTTCAAAAGGAATATTTTTATGTGTTATATTCAGATTTTATTATCAAAAAAAAAGAAATATTTTATAGTTAATGTATGTGGGGAAAATGAATTTTTTCCAAACATAAATGTTATTTAATTTATGTAATAAATTGAAATAATTCATGATTATTTCAATGAGAACCCTTATTCCAACATTTCTAGAAATATTGCTATTAAATATCAGTATTTTAAAGAAAATGGTATTTGGATATCTGAAAATATTTTTTCATATCTCTTTAAATTGATTATGAAAATGATTTATGATATAAAGAGGATGTATAAAAACATTTATTCATGATCTGGTAATTTATAATTATATAAAAAATGGATGATCCCAATATAGATTTTAAAATTGGTTAGACCCATTACAGATCACAAATGAGTTTGATATAGCTTATAATATTGGTTGATCTCAATTGTGGATCACTTAAAATGGGTGAGCCTAATTGAGCTTATACCACATGCTAATCTCATTCTAGATCACTGGC
Source organism: Viscum album (assembly GCA_963277665.1). Classification (NCBI taxonomy): domain Eukaryota; kingdom Viridiplantae; phylum Streptophyta; class Magnoliopsida; order Santalales; family Viscaceae; genus Viscum; species Viscum album. Next base: position 1,807,454,384 of record OY728136.1, on the reverse strand, counting down.
AAGACCAATATATTTTAAAAAAGGATGATACCCATTATCGTTTCCTAATTCCTTGGGTAATGTTCCTTACCTTAATAGGAAATAAAGATTTAGTTACCAAAGGGTTTATCCAATGGATTTAACTGGGCACTAGTTACATCTATATTAGGTCTTAAGAGAGTTTCAAATGTGGTTCTCTATGATACTAAAATGGGTTTTCAAATTCACAATATGTTGTTTAATGGTTTTTTTTCAAATATTTTTTTCATTTTATGGAAATCTATTTCATTCACACAAAAAAACCATGAGATAATTGTAAGAAATTACATGGGTTTTAATTGTTTTTCATCATACTAATGGTTTTATTTTCTTTTTACCATTACAAAGATTATTGTTATCATCCCATATTTTTAAATGGTTTTCTCACAGTTTAAGGATGGTTATGGGAAATTTTTAAGAGGAGATGAAAGTTGAAAAAAATTTCTTTGAAAATAATTCATGCCAACTTTATTTTCTATATCATGATAAAAATGGATAGTAATGGTATCTGTCTACTTTTTATTAAATGTGTTTTTATATATGATTTGTGAACTAATTACCTAAATATATAATCCTAAAAAATTCCTCTATAAGAAAGAATTTGAATTATTTATTACGTCTCAAATTATGTTATATCTAAGGTCATTTCATTATATATGGTATTTTACGATAGATTAGATAAATTTAGGGTTTATAATAATGATAACAGAATAACCATTAAATATTTTACAGAACAGATAAATTAAAATTATATCAAATTTAAATATTACCATGTTTCATCATTAGATCTATGTCTTTTCTTAAGGGGTTTCTACATATGAAAAATTGATGCTATAGTGGAAAGGCATCAAGAAGAAAATATCATTCCAAATCAACATTCTAAAAAGGTTACAATTGAAATTGAAATGTTTTTTAGTGATGGCTAGGTTGAAATTATCTACTAATGGTGTCAGTACCTATAACTACCATTTATTTACACACATGGACATTATATAGCTTTTAAAGGATACTTAACACATTACACAAACATATTCCCCAAATTCATATTAGTTTACATACATTTGAAATATGAAAAAAATGGTTCATAAGTGACCTACATTACCTCCCTATATGCATTTCATGGGTTGAACCCCTCTAAGACATGTCATAATTAATAAATATCTTCTTATCATAGGGATATAAACATAAAAATTTATGATCTTAAAAGATCAGTAAGGTAAAATAATGGATACATGTAAAAATGGAAAATAGCATAGGGGTATGAGAACAAGAGAACAACATTAAATGATTTTACCCATCATAACAATGATAAGAATCAAGAATCATGGCATAAAACATGGATGTTCTTAAGACATGTGACATAATGAAATAAAAAAATAATCCATTTATGCGTAAAATATGAATTAAAAATGGAAATATGTTAGAAATATTAGAAGTTAAAATTATATTCAATGTAGTCAAAAAATTGTTTTAGAGTCCATCATAACAGTCGGTGTTCACTTCTCATACCATCTTGTTATTCATAGTTCACTCCTACAAATATCTTATTTGTATGAGCTCACTCCTCATAGAATATTTTTTTGTCAATTTTCAATACCATTTCCAACATAGCAGAAAAAGTTGGCTTCAGATACAATCATTTTGGACAAAGTCCATTACTGTGAAAATTTCACTCCTCATTGTAGCCATGTTTTACTGACGAAGATCTACATCCCACTCCCACACTTTATTACTGAACTACGCAAATTTCATGTTCCAACCCTATAAATATCATGAGATATTAATCATTACCCATTGACTTGGAGAGAGATATAGATCCCAAAAATTACATAATGAAAATGCTACATATGTGTTCCATAATAATATATTTCATTCATCATATAATAACTGATGAAAATAAATGGATTTCTTAACACTCATACAATTATCACAGAACCTCTCCAAAAGAAATGAGTTTTATAAATATTCTATATCCATTATAATATATCATTCATTGAATGAATAAGAATGGAAGAATTAAAAAATAACCCCACTAAATCCTAATTAAATTCAAATAATGCTATTTTATATGGAATATAATTTTTAGAAATCACTTCAATACAATTCCTAAGAAAAATTTCATATCATCATAGAAAAAATTTTATTTTCATTAAATTATACTCCAATTATAAATGATTTTTTCGAAAATATTTATATATGTTTATAGGGAATGCATCAGGGAATTAAGGAGAAATTAAAGAATAAAAAATCTGGTCATTCTATATAATCTATATAACATAATTGTCATAATTTTCCCTACAATATCGAAAAGTACCTCGATAAGAAAATGATAACATATACATTTTAAACATTGTAATAAAAACTCATAATATAGTAAAAATAACTTTAATGAATTATAAAATAATAGTAAAAATATTACGTAATATGAATTTAGTATACATGGACATGGATGTTAAATATAATTCAGTAAATACGTACATATTAACAATCAATGAAGATAATCTTATTTGAAATTAAACCCTACTTCATTGAGAAACACTTTTTAGAACAGAAAATATTTATGAAGAACATTTTTTTTATAAATTTTTTTTTGAAATTATAATGAAATATTCGAAAAAAACATTAAATAATAAATAATATAATTATAATAAATTCCCTATAAATGAGCATAAATGGTCTTTTAAAAAAATAATAAGGAAAATAATCATCAAACATTTCAAAGTGTTCCATACCACTGTTGATACATTTGAATCATCTCACCATAAAATAAAATCATTGATAAAATAATAAAATTTCATGAAAATAATATATTTCTAATATATCATGTTAACTAAAAATATGTAGACCTCTTAAAATATTATTAGTTCTTAACAAAATATGTGCATCCTAGAAGGAAAATTGAGACAAAACTACCTTACTCATTTAATACATTTTGGGCCACAAAAAACCAGGATATATAGATCATCAACTAGTTCATCAAATACACAAAAATTAAATTATAAAATTCTTGTAATACATTCATGGTTAGTATGTACAGCACACAATAGATATGTGTGGTGAATATGGAAAGTATCTCATCAATATAAAAAGTGAGATGAAATTTCCTTACCTCACTTTCTCCATCCATAAAACCTATTTAAACCACCAGTATTATAAGAATATGTTCATTATTCATATATAAAAGAACCAAATTCATCTTTATTATACCATTTATAATGTAATTTAATCATTATATCATCCATTTATTATTAATAACATGTTCATGTTACATTTTGGGTAATATTTTCTTTGCTAATCATAAATGTTTTTTCTTTTTATTATTGATTATCAAGATTTAATTATTTACAGAATATATAACATGAAATATATTTATTATATAATATATATATTTGTATTTTGTCATTATAAATTATAAATTAAACCATTGTTCACGGAGATGGTAGGTCGTACATACGCAAGAACGTTATTCTCATTTTCTAATATTATTTAATGAATGAAGGAAAATGAAATATATCTATATATATTATCATTAAAGAATATTTAATATTTCATAAATAGCCTATAATCTTTCTAAAAAAATCCTTAATACATTCCATGTGAAATGTGATTGTATCACATTGCTTTGAGGAGGGGGTAGTCAACAAGCCGACAAATTAAGTTATCGTATATCTACAATATGAAATCCATTGAGGTATATTTAAAATAACATTTTTAGAATATGAAATTTGTTATTATATAAATAAAAAAATAATTTTTTACCAGAAAAATTGTTTTAGACCATCCCTAAAGGTGGTAATGGAAAAATAACCAAAAAATTATTCATCTAGGTGATTAACAGGCATCACATAGAAAATAATTGTGTTTCATTGAATAAGAAAGGATGACAAATGAAATGGATATGAGATATTCCATTTAAAAATAAAACTCTATTATAAACCTTATTATAGGGTTATCATTTGATTATGGATAAATAATGTGAGGGGAAACTAGAAAAATAAATAATATTAAGATATCTACATAGAGAAAATAAATTTTCAATATCACCTCCTTATGCGACCCTTTAGGCCCATGGATTTGTAATTTAAATTAGACTAAGTGAACATGGACATCAGTAAATAGTTATGAGAGGTTATGGAGGATATATTAGGATAAATAAATCATGTGGGTTTAAATGGGGTGCTAAGGAATGGTATTTATACTTGATGATTGGTGGGTGTAATTGATTAATTAATGAATATTTTATTTATAAATCCATCCATATTAAAGCAGGACTAAATTCAATAAATTAGACTAAACATTATTATTTTTTGATCTAGATATTGTTGATCCAAACCTCAACCAACCTTTAAAATTTTTAGTTTTAAGGAATTTTAATCCCTTACCCTTTTATCAATAACGAGTTTCAAATTTTTTACATATAACGCGGTAAATAATTTTTTTACCATGGTTAATATTTTTAACAAAAAAAATGAAATTAGCCATAAACCCTAGTTTGGAATTTATAATTATAAATATGTAATAAATTTTAACTAATTAAACTCACATATTGGACAAATTTAGTTTAAAATTAATCGTGCATACACAAAAAATGTCGGTTTATATAGAGAAAATATCAATGACATTAAATGTTTTAAAATATAATATCAATTTGAAATTGATTCTAATCTCATAAATTTGATTTTTAGGAATAATTGAACTAATTTTTCATTAAAATAAATATACAATATACTTTCCTTGTATAAATTTATTAGATGAATATGTAGTTTTCAAATAAAATGAAGTCCTTTTCACTATTCCGAAAAAAATATCTTTTATCTAAAAAATATATAAAAATAACACCAAAGAAAATATGGATATTCTTTATAAATTGAAGTTAGTTTTAGGGTATAAAAATTGTAATTTTGTATAAATATTTATACATAATCAGTACTCTATTAAAAGACATTCAAATTACCCAATTTAAAAATATAATGTTTTTTGCGTAAAATATGGTTTGTCATTATCTTATGACTATAAAATGTATTAGATGAACAAAAAAATATTTGATTGAATATGTAACATATATATTTAATTTATTATCATTCCTTAACAGAAATTAATTTAATTTTTCAATGAAAATTTACATTGGGAGTATAAAACATTTTTTATTATAAAAAAATAGTATATATTTGACATTTAACCATTGAATTCATCTTATAGACCACATATTTTCATAAGGTAGTTAAAAATATTAGCAATTGATATTTTAGTTTCCGGTTTATATTTTATTATTTTAAATAATAATATAAAGTTGTTCATGAAAAATCGGTCAAGCGTTTAATGAAATCTATCTATAGAATGTGAAATTTTGTTTAACGTAACCCAAGAACATTCTTTTCTATGTTAAATGATAAGACAGTTTTTTGTGTATCACAAGCATATCAAGTTGTTTTATATAATTCAATAAACATATAGTGTCTTTATCAAATATAAAAAAATCTATATTTAGTATTGTGTGAAATTAGAAATATAAAATAATAAATTTAATACAATGTTTATTTCACAAATTCTCAAGGTGTTTCATTCTTCACCCATGAAAAGGAATTTCACCCTTAAAATTAATTAATGTCATTATGTTATTAATAATTTATAGTTCATTTATAGAAACGTACATCATAAGAAGGATATCTTAAACATCATTTAAATTAGGAAATTTAGGAAAATAACAGTTATCTAAGGTATACTATAATAAATTTTCTTATATAGGAGGACATATGTAATGATTTGGACATAGAGGAAAAGTATAAATAATAAGATAAATTTATAAAGGTCGCTAATGATCAAAAAATGGATGATCAATATAATGTTAAAAATCATAAAACCATAAAAAATAGATGCATGAAAGTGGTCATTGATGCCAATTAAAATAAAGATAATAGTAAAACCATTTAGATCACAATATATTTTCAAAATGTTGAAGAATTATCATCAAAAAGAATAATTACCTAGTTTCAGGACAACCATACTTTTTTATGCTCTGATCAATTTCTATTATTCTAAAAAATGAAGTGGATTTTTTTATTACTATATCATGAGATCAAAGAACATATTGATAGTTCATTCCATATGCCTTTATCACAAAAAAGAGCTTCACAATTTACCAAATTACAATAAATCCTAAAATGTTGAGTTAATAATTTAATCTCAAAATCATTATATAATATAAACATTCAATAAATGTTTGTCCTTATTTTCCTTCCAAATTCAAAAAATCCTAAACATCACTAAATAGGAATAACATTTATCACCCATATATCATAGGTTAGATACTTTTTGTCACATTCCAAGCATGGGAATACATCCATCATGTATTAACTTTAGTTATTATAAAATCCAGAATTTACTTATATCCTTATTGGAAACATACATGTTTCTTTATTCCAAATTGTATTGGATATATTCCATAAGTGCGAATTAGTTGTAAACATAATGCATGATATCCTAACCCACTTATCATAAAATCCTTAGATAACATGTATTATCCAACTTACTTATTGATATCCAATATATAATTATCTAAACATAATTATCTTATCATATGTAATCTATTAATATTATCTTCCCTTATTAAAAATTTTCCACCACCAATGCTTTTTGTATTTTCATAAAAAGCTACTTTTAGAAAAAGTGGGAACCTAAAAAAAATCCACGAAGATCACATTACAAGATTCAAATTTTAAAAATAACAAAGAGATCAACATTGCACCAAAAACGGAAATACCACACCCTAAAGCAAAAAAAACAAAGGAAAACCATCATCATCGTGCATTCTTACACAACACCAGTTATAGATTTCAAATTTAAAAATTCTAAAAGACAGACTATCATAATTCTTGTGAATCAGAAACATCCAACATAAAATTATATATTAAAAGAGAATAACTCAAATGGAAATATCATTCTATATTAAATAAATCATATAACATAATTTTTGAAACAAAATACTTTAACACTTAAATTATTTTACGTCATTCTTAATCCCATAAAAATGACCTCACATCTTATTAATAAATACATAGTTTATTTCAAAAATCATATGTACTCTCATCATTATCATAAATATAGCCTTCACTTGTACCACCATGCAGATTATCTTTGAGAGATATCCCCTTAGGGAATTTTTTTTCAGAATGACCATTCATTCAGAAAATAATGAAAATGAAATTTGATGTTATCAAAGGGAGTGTAATATTCTGATCCATTTTTTATGTGATCATTTAATATTTCCATTGGAGTTAATTTCATTATGTATTGTAATTATATTAGAAAAACTGGTTTTTCATTTACTAATACATTCAATTAGGTGGTTCATTACTCGTTCAATACGAAGGGAAACTGAATCATCTTTCCTCCCTGGTATATATTACCTAAAATCGAGTGAACCCTATTAATCTCTTTCATGGAGATTCTGAATGAGGGTTAATGTACACATTGTGAATCATGTTCCTTGAAAAATAATTAGGAATGATCAAAACATCTTTCACACATGTAACCATCGAAGTTAACATCCCATCAGAAAATTTTCTACCACATTCCATATTAACATTATTTTATTGGGTTCCTATCATTAAATAAAACCATAAATTAGAGCATGAAAAAAATATCACAGGGGAAACCAAATATTCATAAAAAATCACATAACGGATGTCAAAATCGAGATATCTACTTTTAAAATTATGAAATCATAGGCTTATCCTTAGAGACATCCCTAGAAATATCATTATAAAATGTCATTATTGATATCATTGTGTTTTCTCATCCAAAATTCTAAAGGCCAAATCATCCTCTTCTTGGATAACAACTATTAGGACCATATTGTGATGTTCATGGAAATTACATATCTTTTTCATGAATACATAACAAATTAACCAAAAAAATAACCATATATCATCTTATTTTATTACCATTGGAAATATAGGAACATAAAAAACTATTTCATTAGTGATATACATTAACACTCACTAGGTTCTTCATGAGTATCACCCTTATTATACACATCATATATAATACATATAATCATATCCTACGGATGGATATATAAAAATGGCTGATATCAAATGCTTAGTAAGGTAAAATAATGAAGAGATGTAAACATAAACAAGAGTATGGGGGTTTCAGAAAATGATCATAAAATTAAAATATCGTATAATTCTTATCAGATATCACAAAAATGTATCACGACATAATGTGTGTATGTTCATAAGACATTAATCATATCAAAATAACGAACAAAATCTATGAAATAATAAAATTAGAATAAAACCTAGAATTGAATAAGAAATATTATAATATATAATGATACCCATTGGGGTGATGGAATTTGTTCTGAGTCCATCGTAAAAGTATGTGATCACTCCTAATATCGTTATAGTAGTCATGGTTTACTCCCATAGCCATCATATTAGTTTATGTTCACTCCCCAAAACATATTGGTTATCAATGTTCACACCTATGGACAACTAAGTAGTCACAGTTTGTTTCCATGGATATCATAGTGGAATATTTTGTTTAATGAATTGAGATCAATCTTCATTCCCACCATGTGTCACAGAATTGGGTTCACATCATGTTTCATCCCTATTTTTTAAAACAGAGCTCATTTCTTGTTCTTTCCCAAATTATCTCATGATATATTAATATTTACATAATTAATTAGAGGGAGATATAGGTCTCACCCATTACATAATTAAAAAGATTCATATGTGTTCTAGATGAATATAAATTACTCCTGATGTAATAACCCATCAAAGTATATGAATTTCATAAATATCATTCAATCATTACATAACCATCAAAAATAAAATGTGTTTAAATATTATCACTTCATCATAAACATAAATCATTTATAGACAGAATAAGAATGGAAACATTGAAAGATACCACTATTAAAACAAAAGTATCATAAAATAGTGTAATCATATATGGAAGTTAATTTTGATATGTCACATGAAAACAATTCTTGAGAAAAATGTATGTTTTTCTTTAAAAACATTTTATTTAAATGAAATGCGGATAAATTTAAAATAAAATATTTTATTATAAAATTAAATCATATTATTCTAAGGGAATCATGTAGCCATTGGGGCATCATGAAATCATAAAAATATGTTCATTCAATATAGGATAAAAAACATTATTCTAATACATTTTCCAAAAAAAAATTAAAATGTACCTCATTAGGAAAATGACATATGATTTCATTCAATACATTTAATAAAAACTAATACCTTTGTAAAAATGACAATATTTTATTTCAAAGTGATAGTAAAAATATTCGATAATTGTTTTAAGAGATATGTACTTGTATGATAAATATACTTATGTATAAATATTCTCATAACGTAAGGATATTGGGAAATTATCCCATTTTTCATGGAAAACTATTTTCAGAAACAAAAACAAATTTATGAACCCTTTGCATTGAAATAAGCTTGGAAAAAATATAATATAATTTTTTCAAATAAAAATTAAAACATAAAATATTTATTCGGATTCCATTTCATTAAAAAGAGAATAAAAGAACTTTTCAAAAATGGGTTTTGAGGAGAATAATCTTCAAACATTTCAAAGAGTCGTGTACGACATAGAAATAATTTAATCGTAATCCACATGAAATAATAACTTTAAACGAATCATATAATATCATGAAAATAATGATATTACTAATATAACATGACAATTGTTATTATGTAAACCCCATTGAAAAAGATAGGTTCATAACAAAACATATATCTACTCAAATAAAATTTGAGATAAAAATACCTTTCTCATTTGGTAACTTTTAACCATAAAAACCCATGAAATAATGAGAATAAAAATTAATTATAATACCCATAAATTATATTAAATAATTAATCAATAAAATTCATGGGATGTATGTTCAATCAAAAATGAAATTTCTGATGATTAAGGCATGTATCTCAAGAAAATAAAAAGTGAGATGAAATTAACTTACCTCACATTCAACTTCCTACTAATGGGGTCAAACCTCACAAATAATCAGCATACGTTTATTATTAACTGAATATACTATCTTACCTTTTTGTTATTAATACCATTGTTATGTTACATTTTAGGTTATATTCTATTTTTTAATCGTATTTGTTTTCACTTATTATTATTCATTTTAGAAATTAAAATAATTTGATAATATAAAAAATCATATAAATATATAATATTATTAATATATAATTATTTAAAATAACATTTAATGATAAATGAAAAACATATTTCATTGATATGATAGGTTGTACGTACGCATGAATTTTATTTTCATTTTTTCCTATAGTATTGATATAATTAATTACAATAAAACGTATGTAATTATATATATTTTTTTATTTACTTATATAATATTTTTATATAAATATTAATTTTCCATTCATTTAATATATTTTTACTAAAACAATCTTTAATGCATTCTGTATGGAGTGTGAATTAATCGTATCGCTTTGAGGAGGCAGTATTTCACACATACATTAAAAACATATCATATATCAAAAATATGGAAATAATGAAGGACAATTTTGAATAAAATTTATAAAATATCATATATGTTATAATTTAAATATTAAAATATAATTTAAAAATAAGAAATAGTTTTAGACATTCCCTGAATGTGGTAATTGAGAAAAGAACCAAAATATTGTTCACTGAAGAGATTAACCTGTATAACTTAGTGAATATGTTTTTTTTATTTTAATAATATGAGATATGAAATTAAATAGAAATGGGATATCTAATTAAAATAATTAAAGAATTATATATACATATTTATTTATTTATCATTCATTATTGGATGAATGAGGTCTGGAGAATAAAGAGTGATAAAGGAAATTCAAAGAGGTACTTTGGGAAAATTACCTCTTAATATCACCTCATTGAAACACCATTGGGAAAATTAGATTTGGTATTATAGTGAGAATAGAAAAACATGGATCTGGTATGAGTTATTATTTGATTTTAATACATAGATGTGAGATTATAAAAAGCTTTTGGTTCAAAATGGGGTGGTGAGGGTTAGTATTTATAATTTAAGAGAGGTGGGTTTAGGTGATTAATTAATGAATAATATATATTTAATGAAATTTCTATTGAAGTCGAATTAAATTAAAAAACATATGGTACAAATTAATAATATGGAAGATTTATACAGTCTAAACATACCTCAAAAAACCATTAATTTTTTTTTTGGAATTTTAATCATTTACCCTTCTAACATAAACATGTTTCATTTTTTACCCATACCGCGGAAAATAATTTTTCTACCGCGGTTACTTTTAGTACATATCATTGAAATTTACCTTAAAACCTAATTATAACTATATAATTCCATTGATTTAATCCCTTTTACCTAATATTTTTCATTTAATTTGATTTTTATATTAACAATATATCATTTAGACACATTGAAAATGATTGTTTTTTAAGTGAAGATCTCAAAAGTATGAAATTTTTTAATATATATTATCTATATGAAATAGATAAAAAATGAATAAATTATTTTTATTGAGGTATAATTGAACTAATTATAATTTAGAAAACCTTTTAAAATAAAATTTTACTATTTAAATAAATTTAATGAATAATAAATTTTCATATTAAATGTTGTATTTTTATGTTGTCATTAAAAATTGAATCTAATTAGAAAATTTGAAAAAATAAAACTAATATAATTGATTATACACATCACTCAAGGAATAATTAATATTTTCATATAAAAATTCATGATGTTTCACAATACATAATTAAAATGGGTACACCATTAACAGTTTTTAAAATGTCCCTTATAAAAAATATTGGGTTTTATGCGTAAAATTGGTTTGGGATTTATCATATGCCTATAAAATCTATTTTATCAATATAAATTTTTTTTATTTATTATATAAAATATATATTTTATTAATATCACTAAAAAATAGAAATTAATACAATTTTTTATCACAAAATAACATTGGGATAATAAAATAATTTTTTTAGAATCAAATTGTATATTTTAAATTGTAACTAATGAATTAATATTATTAATGATGTATTTTATTATGCTAGTTGAAATAATTAATAATATCTAATTTAATAGATATGTTACATATTTTTATATTAAATAATAATATTTTAATAATATACTTCGGTTTGGAAAAATTTGGTCATTCATGTAAAACAAGCAGCAAATGGAACTCGTCATTACATGTTAGAAAAGCCAAAAATAATGTTGTGTATAATTCAAGATAATCTAATGTTTCCCATAGAACAACTATATCTTTATGTTGCATACAATAAAATCCAAAAATATGATTTTCTTTATACAAAAAATCCATATTCTGAATTGTGAGAAATTAAATATATCAAAATGATTAAATTAATTCGAAAAAAATATTTCACAAAATTTTAGGATGTTATAGTACCCATGTAAGAGAAGTAATTGGTCTGTGTTGATGGAAAATGTCTATAACTGAGATTTTCATAATTAAAATTTACCCCATAAGTTAGTGGAACAAATGACCCACTACTAGTTACTTTTATTTTTATATCATGGGGAATATATTTTAAGACTTGTAGTGTTCTATCATAAAAAATAACCTCTTGTTTTTATAATTTTTAAGATGAAGCTAATCGATTTTGTTATATGATTAAGAATTGAAAACATAAAAATTAACTTGTTTCCATGGAATTGGAAATAATTATGTTTCTTTCCTTGAGAAATATCTTTTTATGGTTTCACATGTTATGATGGAAAACTCTTTCCTTAAAATGTATAATTTTTTATTACATTTTATAGATTCATATAAGGAAATCGTTATAATATTAGTTAGGGTTGTAAAAGATTTAATCCAGGATCATGTTAGTAAATTATTAAATTTTTTAAATTTTGAAACCATTTATAAATGGTCATTTGGAAGTAAGAAAATATAACATTTATGAGAAATCCATTATATTTTCTGAGAATGATATAATTGTTCATTCCATCACATATGTTCTAAGAGATGAAAATAGTAATAAATGTTTAAGGTGTAAGGATACTGATAAGAAACTCACTACTATGTATTGATGTAAGACAAAAACATGTTCACTTGTTGTAAAATACATCATGGTGAATGTCTATTGGGATCCAGAAAATGATACTTGAGTGCTATGTTTAGCCACCAGAATTGTGACAATATGGAAGGGAGTTGTGAAGAATAAAATAAAGATATACCAAATATCAATTAAAAAGTTATATATTTTATCTCCAATGAGTTGGGAAATTGTACAATCATATGTCTCATATTTCTTACTCGTGGGAATTATCATTATCATAAATATAATTCTTTGTAAAAAAATCATACTAATAAAATTGATATTGTATTATATTTTGAAGTTGTTGAATCTCCTCAGAGATCTATATTTTATTATTTGATAATCATATGATCAATTTTTCAAAAACTCACTTATTGTTTTTAAATTATGAGATCAAAATTTTATTTACGTAATCTTGGGAAATGTTTTATTCTGATTATGTATATATACATATTTGGTTTAAGGTGATGTAATCCATTAAATTTTTTGGACTATAGATTTAAGGTGTTGATATACATTAGTTATTATATAACCATTGAGTATTAAGGCTATTTTGATGTCTACTAATCATATTTTTGGGAATTTTATGAAGATAATATTTTCCATGAATTATAACTCAATGTATTGATGGAAACTCGTGACATGTAGTAAGGTCGTGGGGCTTCAGTCCACAATCGATGGGTGAAATGGGTGTAATGCCTACCACAATACTATGTGATGTCTTTTTCTAGATTCAAATCATTATTTTTTATTAAGTGGATTGTAAAATAATGATACTGCTGATTTATGGGAAGCAATTATTATTATATATAAAATCATCGGATTGAATACTGATTTGGTACTTATGCGATTAAGGTTTTTTAGAAAGAGGATCACTATAATTTTGTGTAACATCTTAACATATATATTCCATTATTCAATTTGTAAATCTACAAATATATGGGTAATATATTTTTCTCCTTTTGGTATTTTTTAATAACTTATTATTTTTTAGTGCTTCTAGTGTAATCATTTCAACAAGGGTACTCTTCAATGTACCAAATATGAGTGTGGAGGAATTTGATTAGTTGAAGAAATTCTACTCGATGATTAAAAATATTTCAGTATTATTTTTGCTAAAAAATTTATGTAATTCATCAACTCTAATAAAAATTTCATAATGTGGAATATTTTACCATATCATAATAATTTTCTATAAATCAAATGGTTGAATTCCTTAACTTTCTATTAATCATTCACTTTATTATGATTAGTGAACTTCATACTTCAATTTCGTCAATATAACAATAATGTTTTATTAACCCATTTTACGATATGAGGATCCAAAAATTTTATTTTCAAATTTACCCCATTGAATTAATGAGATAATGTAAAAAAATAATGATTAACATAATTGAAGGTGTATTATTTAAAAACATAGGATTTTTTGAAAAATGTTAACTTGATGTTTAATAGAATATTCGACATGAACACCAAGCTTAAAGGACTAGTGAGAAATATAATCAATATAACCTAGTTGTTAAATCGGTGTGTAAGAATTTTATTCACGGTATTATGATATATATATATATGTGTGTGTTTCTTAAATATTAGAAATTATTGATAAATAATTAATAAATATTAAAACATTTATTATTATAGTAAATTAATTCATTAGAAAATATTTTTTTTTTCAATAATAATATTTATTTCTTTTGTAAGAAAACTATTATAAATAAATTCATGAAATTTTATAAATTTTATTTTTTTAAATGAATATAATATTTTAAATCATCATGTACAAATTATCATAGGGAAATATTTTTCCATTTTCATATATTATTTAAATATTGATGAATAATGAATAATATCAATTTTTATAAATATGTCCTCTACATTCAATAAATTACGTAATATAAATGCTACATTTTTCAATATTATTTTATGTGAAATATGTATTTTTGTGATAATAATTCGACATAAATTAGTTTTAATCACATCGATATTATATTTTTGTCTATGTATATTTCTTCATATTAAAATGATATTTTTCTACAATCTATTTTAAATTGCTTGATGTTCATCATTTCAAATTAATTTAATTTATACATAATTATTAAATTATTTTATTTGTATTTTAAATCTTATATAAATGTAAATATTAATTCATATTTATACAATTACTGTTATTATTCTTAGAGTAAAAATAAAATCCTATTTTTCTCAAAAAATACACTTCCTAATAGCATACCTTTTCATTACATTTGGTGGGATAGTTTTAAATTGAAATCATCCAATTAGATTAATTTAATCTGATAAAAAAATTCATATATGAAGTCACCATAATTTATATAATCTATTAATTTAAACATATTTATTGAACAAAATTACTATTGAAAATATTAAAAATTATTAATCATGTTTATGGTAAAAATTGATTTAACGGGGGTTAAACTAAAAATATAAGAGTTAATAGTAGATAAAACATGTCTAAAATAAATGTTATTACCTTATTAAGGTAGTATAATCTTTATTTCATGATATTGGTCCATTTTTTAATCATAATTTCACGTGAAAAACATGGGTACATTAATGATCCAAACTTTTATTAATGAAATATCCTCTTGATCTAGTTAAATGTCTTATTTTGTAAAATGGTCATATGACATAAGCAATTGCTTTTATTTATGTTTTTTTATTTTAAAATATAGTTATGAATTGTGACTATTTAGAATATAGATGTTGACCATTTATCACATGATTAGTATAAATATAGGTCCTTAAGAAATCTAATTTACACAGAAAAAAGATGCGATGGCCGCATAATGTATAATTACGCTGGGCAATGCCCATTTTTAGGAGCTCAGAATGAGGTGGAGTCACTGGGATTTCATCTTGACCAAGCCTATGTCAAGATTCAACATGATAATCTTGAGCAGGAACACATATGAGAGAAGTGAAAGTAAATAATGATTACTAGCCGAGTGATGTTATCAATGCACCCACAAGAGTATGTCACCATTGGACACATTACACTTCAGTATTATTCGGGTTTTATAAGGGTTAATGTAAAAATACCCTAGCACTATGATTATATGTATTATTTTTATATATAATAGAAAATATACAGTCATTTTATTGTAGTTACAACATAAATAATTTTTAAATTACACATAGTATTTTAGTTAATATTAAATTAAGATATTTATTTTGATGAAATAATGGATTTTTTGGAATTAAATAATATTTAAATAAAATATTATTATTATTATATTAGTTTTTATTAAATATATATTATTCTATAATTTTTTTGAATACATTTATAATTTTCAGTAAGGTTTGAAAACTGTTTTTGTCAAAACCCCTAATTTTTTTATAAATTCTGGTTTTTATTTTTAAAGTAAACATTTCATAAATTCAGAAAATTATTTACATAATATTAATATTATTTTTGGATTTATTATGTTGAAATTATCTATCAATTAATATTTCATTAATTTCTGAGCCAGATGAATTTTTGAGTAAAATATAAGTACCATTTTATTATATAATGTGTTTAAGACAACATAATATCCCAATAGGGATGTAATAAAATATTATAAATTGGGTATTCAACAAATATATTATTTCATTTAAAGTAATGTGATTTTAGATTTGTTTTTTTATATTTATGGTTCATTAGTGGACCGTCCAAGAATTATAAAACATTTCATATTTTAAAAAGATTTTGTTTATAGTGTGACCCATCTCCACCTAATGAAGCCTAATATTTTAAGACGTTCGGACATTGGACTTATAAAATAATTTTTTGTACTCCCCTATGAAATAAAAAACCGATGGAAAAAACTATGAGTTTTTTATGGTTTCGATTAGTTTAATGGTTGGTGTCCAAAACCATAATTATAATTGATTCCCTATATTTTCCTATATGAAAGAACCCATGATCCCACTTCACCTCACTCAAAACCATTTGAACACGTACCAACTCTTTCCTCATCTCTCTAAGATTTTTCAAAGGTTCCCCAAGATACCAAGAATCCCCTCTAAATCCCCTCCCAAGCATTTGGGATCACACATCCAATTAAGGGATATCATCCCTTTTTATTTTTTCCCATGTTTCATAATGTTGAAATACCTATTTCGATTAAATTAAAAATTTTGAGGAATAATTTTTTACCTCCCCCATGCATCCCTCTTTATGTTTTAATGATGATATTTCTCTTTATCTCTCATTAATCCCTCCCAAGTACCCCCGTTAACATTTAGAAATTCTGTAAGGAATTTCCATCTCCTCATTTTCATTCATGCAATTCATTTATATCATGTATATAAACTGCATTCCCAATACTGGTTCATATATATATATTACCCCTTTACTATACAGTTCATTTAAATATGACTACATACACCTTTTTCTATCATCAACCACTTTTATGGATTATTATTTCATGTCGTTAAGGTTCCAAAATGGTAGAGCATTTTTCTTTGACAGAGTCATTTTGTAGTGATGACCTTGCCCATTTCTCTATCTAGGGTATTCACATTTATGTACATTTACATAATTATTATATAGTTTCATATATTAATTCCACATTCCATTGTCATTGAATAAGTTTTTTTTGTTTAATGAATCCATGTTATATGGTCCATTTGACTCACTTATGTATGAAATGTAATAATATAAAGGGTGTGCCCTTGTAGTGCCACAATGAATTGGGTAAAGATTTATATCATGATAAATCTAGTGAAATGAGGGTTTATTCACAATAATACCCATTTAATGAGGGTTTACACATTCCACATTTGTAATGTGCCTTGGGTGATGTTAATTTCATGTTAAATGTTGTTGCCACATATCCATGTTATGCTAATCAGGATATATCATTCCTTTCTGTTCGTGTTTCTATTGTGCACTATTGATATGAATATTCCCTAACATGTACTATATTCTTAATGTTACTCCTTCTTTACTAACTTAATGGGATTTATATCTCACCTTTTTAAGGCATGTCCTCTGGTTATCCCATGCAATGTCAAGTACGAAGGAATGTGTGTGGTCATGTAAAAGAAGTTTTCTATAAGGATGTGTATTTATAATTTTATTTTATTATGTTGGGTTACTAATCTCCAAATACACTATACCTCTCAATATTCAATTTTTTTGATAGGTGAATATTTTATGTAATAAGTTAAGTTTATGTTTGAAATAAATAGAAGAGTTATTACCATTGGTATCAAAAGAATGGTTTTGTTGATTCTTGGATTAGGAATTAAAACCCCCAGAAAAAAACATATAGATAAAACTATGTATAATAAAAACATCCCTAAATTTGTGTGAGGATTGATTAAGTGGTTTATCAAGCCAATACATCCATATCTGGATACGAGCAAGATGTACCAAATCTAGAAAATATATATCTTGGGGTAAAACCTGAAAACACCTCTTTGATCTCGACTCGAAAGGAAATTGTTTCATGATAATGGGATTTGTTGCACTCATGGTTATGAAAATCATAGGGTATATACTTTGATAAATTCATTTTCTCAGAACGATCCATTATTATGAGAATAAAAAATTCCCCTAATAATATATGTGGGGATATATATCTTGGATAAGATATATTAAATCATATAAATTCATAAATTAAAAAATATAAGACATTTATAAGTCATTTGTTTTTTTACTTTGGATTACCCATTATGTGTTACCCCCTAAATTTCATTGTACTCCAGCTAATTCCATGTAATTGGAGCACTCGAGCTAACAACCAATTCGATGATCAATGCGATGACTATTCTAAAGATATTCCCAATTCGAAAGGAGTGTGACTAGTGAACATAGTCACTATTGTCTCTTATTTAACTACAATTTTGAATAAAAACATGGTTCTATAGGATCTTTCAACCCCATTAAGAATGAAAACATCGCAATAAAGAGAATCATGAGACAATGGCCTCCTCATTAAAATGGATAATTTGATCCCTCAATAACCTAACAAATTGATGAACTCCATTGAAAAGATCATATCTATCATTCAATGTTATGAACATGAGAACGTTCTTCAGGATACATATCATATGGATGTTGAAGCTGATTAGTGGTGGGCATTGATAAAAAATATAAAGAATGCGGAAGTTATTAAGGCATTGAAATGGAAGGATTTACAGAAAATGTTCTTCTGCGAATATTTTCCTCGCACCATATGACTTAAGATAAAAAGGGACTTCTCTGCCCTCAAGAAAAAAAGATGAAAAATATGTTGGAGGGAACGAGGATAACATCAAATAGCTTGCATCATATAGCTCCAACATTGTCATTACCTATGAATTTAAAGTTTACTACTTCTTTGGTGGGCTAAAACCTAGCCTATGGGAAGATATGTCGATCTGTGACTTCGAAAAATATGAGGAAATTGTCTGATGTGTAATCAATTTCTAAATGAAGATTAGATAATCTCAAGGGTATCATGCGGTTATGAAGTTTAAGGTGGAAATTAATTTTTGTGGACTGATATATAAATCCAACGGTGCTATAAAATTCAAGAACCAAACTTTCCAATAGTGCAGAAAGTAGAATCTTGGAAATTTCCAGAAGGGGATGAAGAAATGCTTTAGATGTAGAAGAGAAGGGAACCTGGTCATTAACTACCAAAATGGAAAACCCACAGCTACAAAAGATAGGAGGAATTCTCCATTTGACTCTCAACGCAATGTTCATTGCTTTAACTACACAGAACAATTTCACTTCTCAAACCAGTTTCTTAAGCCAAGGGTTTTCAGAGGAAACTAAAAACCTCAAAGGAAGAAAGGGTGAGATTTTACCATCACCACCACCAAAGTGAATCCTAGATATGTTGTGGTGACAGTACACTACTTATTCATCAAATAACATACAATTTACTTTTAGATTTTGGACCTACACATTCTTCTATAGCCAAAATGTTTTTTAGATAAATATCAACACCACCACAAATCATGGAAGTAAATATGGTGATGAGAACAAAAAAGGGGAAATCATTGTAAATAATGAATATAACTCATCCCCTGTCACAATTGTTTGATTAAACTTTCCAAAGAACCACTTCATGCATCCTCTTGAATAATTTTTTTCAATTCATGGAATGTATTGACTTTCCTTATAAATATCCTACATAAATTTCCATTAGATGGATGTAACTCTCGATATAGAGAATCCAGCCCTAATTCTATAAAATTTGTTAGAGGATTATGAATCATCCTTAGAACTATCATCTCAAGAATGGATATTACTACCCATTCAGCACACGTATCTTGCTAAGATGATTGAGTCTAGGGAAGAAACATTCCTTTAATACATGCCTATTGTTTGGGAATTTATTGATGTGTTTCTTGAGGAATTTCATGGTTTTCCTCCTAGAAGAGTTTTTTAATATTCAATTTATCTTATACCTACGGTGTTGTTAATATCATATAATCCATATAGAATGGATGTTTTAGAGCTAGAGAGGCTGAAGAAAAAAATATAGGATAATATAGATATAAGGTTTATATTTCCAATTACTTCATAATAGGGTGCACCATTCCTCTTCATTAAGATGAAGGATGGGTCAATACTCCTTATCATTGATTATTTTGTGCTCAAAAAAATCACGATAAAAAACAAGTATCCTCTTCTATGAATTGTGGACTTATTATATCATCTATGTGTATCATAACACTTCTCCATAGTGAATTTACAGATGGGATATTACAAAGTAACGGTGAAAGATGAGGATATCCCCAAGATTTGTTTTCATACAAGATACAAGCACTATGAATTCATAATAATTCCTTCGGACTCACTAATGCTCTAAAAATAATTATTTACATGATAAATTGATTATATATAAATTATTGTGACAAGTTAGTGGTAGTATTTAAAAATAATATTCTAATATACACCAATACCAAGGACGAGCATGAGGTGTATCTATCCACAATTCTATAGACAATTAGAAATCATAATTTCTATGAAAAGTATATCAAATGTGAGTTATGGTGGATGTATGTCTCTTTCAAGGGTCATATCCACACACGAAATGGGATATTTTTAGATCTCTTTAAGATAGCTACAATTGGGGGATGTATGAGGCCAACAATAGTAACAAATATCCATAGCTTCCTTGGGTTAACTGGGTATCACCGCTGATCTGAGATTTATTTCACCTAATTTTCAAACCCTCTTACCATGATAACCCTAAAGTTAGTCATGCTTTCTTGGATTGAGTAATGAGAAGATATCATTAAGGAGTTGAAAAGGTGGCTTATCAATGTGCCCCTTCTCACACTACACACAAGCGGAGAACTTTTTTTGGTATTTATTTATGTTTTGAAAAAGGTAGTGGGCTATGTGTTGATGCAAAATGACTAATTAATTTCCTATTCTTCAATGAAATTGAATGTTCATGAGAAAAACAATCAAACACATTATCAGGAGTTGGCTAAAATAGTCATCATTTTGAAAATATGGTGGCATTACCTCTTTTGGGAGAATTAAAAATATACACAGATCATAGAAGCCTCATGTATATATTCTCATGGAAAATATTTGAATATGCACCACCAAATATGGATAGTGGTGGTCAATGAAAACAAATTATCAATCTATTACCACCCTGTGAATAAAAACATGGTGGAAAGAACTCTAATTAGAAATGACCCAGTGATTATATCATTAATGAGAATTGAAAAATATCAATTATTCATAAATTTGTTGAAGATGGACATGAGAATCATAATAAATGGAACATCGTCAATTTTTTAAAAATTATTGATCAACCGTATCTTCTGGGAAGGATAATGGGAACTCAAAAGGATGATGTGGGAATTCAAAAGAAATTGGAAACAATTAGAATAGGGAAATCCTGATATTTAAATGTGAATGAAAAAAAAGGAATCGTGATATTTGTGATAAGACTATAGGTTCCATCAAATCCAGGGTTAAAAATAAAATTTTGGATGATCCACATTGTTCAAATTTCACAATTAACCCTAGAAACACAAATATGTGTCGGGATATTCGAGATCATTATTGGTGGGATAACATGATGGAGGATATAGATGAGGTTACATCAATGTGCCTGGTATGTCAGCAAATGAAGGATGAGAGGTAGAAGTCTTAGGGGATGTTGAATCCAATACCCGTACTAGCATTGAAATGGTATAACTGAACCACATAATTTTATCACCGGACATCTGAAGACATCTATATAAAACAATGCTATCCAGGTTGTTGCGGGCCATCATACAAATACTGCACACTTCATTGAAATTTGTGAGGATTTATCACTGTATAAACTGGACCGAATATATATCAAAGAAGTGGTAAGGCTGCATGGAGTACCATTATCTATTGTATCTAATTGATACCCATGATTCACCTCTATGTTTTAGAAGATTCTTCAACACGCTTTGAATACTGAGCTGAATGTTAGTACAACTTATCATCCTCAAACTAATGGCCATTCTGATCATACAATCTATACACTTGAGGAAATGTTCAGTGCATGATAAGTGTACATTAATGTATGATGGAATCATCAACTTCCTATAGTTGAGATCCCTTACAAAAACAGTTTCTACTCAAGCATCCAAATGGCTCTTTATGATTCCTTTGTGGGAAGTGGTGAATAACTCCGTCATGATGGGATGAAGTTGGGCAGTGAATAATCCTAGGTCTAGAAATGGTCGATGAAATGTTGGAGAAGGATAAGACCATCCAGAAGCATATTAAAGATGCTCATAGTTGACATAATAGCTATGATAAAATCCTCAATGAGTCAAAGAGTTTGATTTAAGAGACATGGTATTCCTCCTCATATAACCTATGAAGAGAGTAATGATATTTTGGAATAAGGGAAATAATTTCCCAAGGTACATCGGCCCATTTGAGATACTTGATTACATTGGACTAATGTCTCATCGACTAGAACTCCCACTGCACCTATATCAAGTACATGATGTATTCTAGGTATCAGACATTATAAATTACAAACTTATCCCATCACATGTACTCAATCCATACGTGGTTCTACTACAGAATGACATCTCAGGTTAAGATCTTTCTATTAAGATCATAGATCGAGGGGAAAAAGATTTAACAAATAAGACAATAATCATCCCCTATGTGATGTGGAAAAACTACAAGTTTGAAGAGGAACCTTGGAAATCAAAATAAGGGATGAAGCAGAGTTTCCCGATACTTCGTAGTACGAGAAAATGAAATTCCGAGGATGAAATTTTTTATGGGGTATGATTATAACGACCCAAATATTTATTAATGAAAATTCCCCTTGATCTAATTAGTTGTCTTATTATGTCAAATTGTTACATAACATATGCACATCATTGGTTTAATGTATTTGGATTTTAAAATACGGTTAGGAATTGTGACAATTTATAATATATCCATTGAATACTGATCACATGATTCATATAAATAAGGGCTTTAACAAATATAATTTACTAAGACAAAGGATGTGATAGCCTCATCTAGTAGTATTTCTCCATAAGATTCCCATTTTTTGGAGCTTGGAAATGAGGTTTCATTATTGGGCTTCTCTCTTGACCAATACCAAGAAGAGAATCCACACATTATGCTTGAGTAGAACCATATATGAGGGAAGTGGAATTTAGTAGAGATTACCACTCGAGCGATGTAATCCGCGCCTCCCCAAGAGTCTTTCACCATCGCAGACTATACCCTTTGGTCTTATGTGGATGTTATAAGGGGTTAGGTAACAAGACACTAAAACTATGATTATGTGCATTATTTTTATACAGAATATAGAATATTCATTCATTTTATTATTATTACTTGGTATTTTGTTTTCAAATCAAAAATACTATTTTTAGTTATTATTTAATTAACTATAATATTTTTATGAATTAATGGATTTTTGGAATTAAAATATATTTTCATAAAATATTATTATTAATAAATTTCTTTTTATTAAATATATATTTTTGTATATTTTTGTATGAATAAAATTATACTTTTTAATAATGCTTAAAAACCTTTTTTAATAAAACCCGTGAATTTTCAATAAATGTTGGTTAATATTTTAAAAGTAAAAATTCACATATTTAAAAATAATCTATATATAAATAACATGATTTTCTGCTTCAATATTTCAAAATTATCGAATTGTGAATTTTACATAATTTCTTGAGACAATTGAATATTTGGGAAAAAATAAAAATCACTTAATTATATAATATGTATTATGACATCTTAAGGACCCAATAGTGATGTAATAAAATACTATAAAATTTCATTTCTGCCAATATATAATTTCCATTGATATAATTTTATTTTTTTATTAATTTTTTGGTGCCATAGTGGACCCTCCAGGACTAATAAATCATTTTAAATTTTAAAATTATTTCCTTGTGGGTGTGACTCACCTCCACCTATGAATATATAATAACATAAGAATATCTACCATTGGACTTATAAAATAATATTTTCCACTATCTTTTGGAAAAAAGGAAAAAATAATGGGTTTGTCTTCGATTTTTATTAGTTTAATGTGTGGTGTCAAAACCTAAATTATAATGAATTACCGCTCTTTTCCTATATAATCCCATCGAATATCCCACTTATCATTACTAAAAATTCCTAGATCACATCCCTACTCTTCCGTCCAAACTCAATTATCCTTCAAAGCTTCCCCAAGTTCCCATTAATCTTCTCTCAAGACCCTCCCTAGTCATTGGGAACACATATCCAAGTATGGTATTTCTTCATTACTCATTTTTTTTCAAGTTTTATTATTTTTCTATACCATTTTCTTCTCAATTAAAAATGTTAGGGAATGATTTCTCACATCTTCCATACATACAACCTTATTTTTTTAATTATTAGAAACATATTACTCTCTCATTAATGCATCCTATGTACACCTGTTACCAAGAAAAAATTATGTAAGGACTTTATCTCACCCTAGTTGCAGTCATAAATCCAATTATATTATGCATCATAATTACATTAAAAATTTTGGAAATTGTATATATATTAACCCCGTAATGTCTATTTCATGATAATATATTGAGATACATATTTATATCTCATAAACCATTTTTATTAATTCTTATGTAACATCGTTATGCTGCCGAAATTGCACTGCAGTTTTCTAAGACAAAGTCATAAGGTAGTGAAAACCTTTCCCATTTCTCTATCAAGGGTATTCACCCATATGAACATTTACATACTGATTATATATTTTATTTATTAATTACACATACCATTTTCATGGAATAAATTTTTATGTTTAATTAATCTATGTTATAGGATCCATGTCTCACACTTATGCATGAAATGAAACCTTATATAGGGTGCACCCTCACAGCACTCCAATGCAACGGGTAAAGATTGATATAATGATACCTCTAGTGGTATGAGTGTTTAATAAAGATAATTCATGTCAAAAGATGTTTTAGTCATGATCCATGTTCAATGATCTATGGTTCATGCTTATATCATGTTAAATGTTGTTTCCACATTTCCATGTTATGAAAATCATGCTATATTATTCCTTTATGTTAAAGTTTTTATTGTGCTCCAATGATATACCTATTCCCTAACATGTCCTGTATTTCTCATGTTACGCCTTGATTTCTCCAATACTAGACTTTATATCTTACCATTTTCTTATGAATGTCCTCATTATATCCCATGCAATGCTAAGTAAGAAGGAATGTGTGTGGTCATGTAAAAGAGGTTTTCAATAAAGATATGTATTTCATGTTTTTTATTATAATGTAATGTTCATAATACCCAAATACACTAGTAAATAAATATTATATGTTATAAAAATTCATTGTTTTATGTAATAAGTTGAGTTTATGTGTGAAATAAAGGGCAAGTTTGTTATTGGTACACTTTTTCCTTTTCAAATATTGTAAGTGTTCTAGTCACCTCACAAATAAAGACCACCCCATCTCATATCCACAACACACATTGAAATACCTCGTGATTGGATATTAAATACCAATATATAATTCTAAATTACCTCCCCCAGATGTAGATAAATTATTTTTACCCTAAATTATTCTTATATATAATTTTGGTGATTACCTAAAAGTGTTTCTTGAAGAACAGACTTCATGATTAAGTGAACATATTTATTTAACCTCTTTTTCCTCATTCAAATTTAATCCAATATTATTTCATAAAAACAAAATTATATTCAATGTAATTATATTTAAAAATGTTAATATCATAACATAAATAAACATCATATTCCATCATATAGGATTTAAAATTTTCATTCATGTGTGCAGCGGCCTAGCGCTTCTCGAACTGATATCATTTTTTTCATCACCACTTATAATTTATGATTTTAAATATATTTTTAATGTATACATATTATATTTATAACATATTTATAATTTTCAATGTATTATATCAATAGTATATTATTACTTTTAATTTATTTGAGTGATATGATAATATCACTCATGTGTACGGTGGACTACTGCATTGCAATGCGATGTGATTAATTTTTGACTAATGCTTTTCAAGGATGCTAATAAGTATAAGGTTAATGAATATAAATGATACACATAACATAATAATTATATTCATTTCATATTAATAATTATTAAAATCAACCATATCATTTTATTTCTTATACTAAAAAATGATAGCGTCATATGTGTATAAGTGGGTTATCACATCAATGATGTGGTGTGATTCATTTAATTCATCACCAAAAAATATTGATGATATATATAACTATATTATTTCAAATAATATGTTATTTATAAAATTTATATAATAATATATTGTTAATATATTAATTATCTTTTTTCAATAATAATCAAGGAAAATTGGAAATGTTCATCATGCATAGGTACGACCTACCATCTCCATGATCATAACATAGTTCATTTTTTCAATACAATATTTCATGATTAGTTTTAGATATTATAACAATTTCATGAGTATTAATATAGTTATGTTTAAAAAATGACCACTTTAACTAATAGGAATCCTATTGATGTTATTTTTGACAACAAATCCTTATATCATCAAAACATCAGACATAAAAATTAATTGATTAATTAATTTTATTTAACATTGTAATAAGTGAATCAAAGGGATTAATAAACATGAAAATTGTTCTCAGGAAAGCAAATTTTTGAAATAAGGTTATTATTAATTAAAATAATGAATATAAATGACATGTTGAACACATGGAAACACACTTGGTCCCAATTTACTTTTTTGAGACATATTTTGATATTTTCAACCTATATTCTTTTACAAGGTGGTTATGAAACCCCTTTGCCATGTCGTATCATTAATTTATGAATTCTCATGATATTTACTGTTTTTTATTATTATTTAATCAAGGTTTATGTGATTCAATTTTATCTCATTGATAAAGGAATTATTTCCTTGAAATATCTTTTTAATGATTTATTTAAAAATAATTCTATTCAATGTCCATTTTTTTATATGAATTTATGAAATTGTTTATTTGGAAATAATAGAAATATAAAAAAAATTATGTCTCATATTAATTAGTTTTATTGTTTTTAAAAAATTATTTTTTATTCTATATTATAGAATACTTTTATGAAATTCATAAAATAATGTTATATTTTTATACAATATAATGACAATTATTTTATTTACACTTTTACAATTATTATATTCATTTCAATGATTTCACAAATTCATGCTTTCAACAATGAAAACTCTACATTCCCTTTTTCTCAGAATTTTGGTTTTGAAAATGGGTTTCCGAGAAGAAAATCATATTTTTATATTAAAACATATTTTCATAAGGGATTAAAATTGTTATTCAATAGGCTTATTAATAATAATGTGAAAGAATACAATTATTTTTTTCATGATATAGTAAATTAGAATTATTTTATGAATAGGTCAGACCAATCTAACTTATACAGCATATATATCGAAATTATATATTGTGAGTGATCCTGACATTTCGTATATAAATAGTTTAGGGGAATTATATCTCAATAAAAATGGTTTCATGTTCCAAAACCTAAATGTTGGGTTCTACCAAATTATAGCTCATGGGTGAGCCTGATATATCATATATGAAGAATGATCCGAATTAATGGTCCCTAATGAAATGATGAATGTCCCTTCTCATTATAGGGTAAAATTAGTTAGTTATAAGTGGTTATCACAAATTGATTTAACTAGAATCCATTTACATGTGACTCTAGTTTGAAATAGTCTATCAGAGATATACAATGTGTTATAATTCATGGTTTTTTATCTATAACTATGGGTTCAATGATATACATTGGGAAAAAAGACTTTTCCCCTGTGAAATTAATTTATTCCTTTGAATAAAAGAACATTTTTATAATGGTCAAATATTTTATATGTTTTTATATTTTTCACTGTAATAATGGTTATATTTTTTATTATGTCCCTTGCTGAACTTTCGGAGATCTTCTTAAATTTTAAAATGGTAATTCTTATGGTTTGAGTATGGTTTATGGAATGGAATAGTGATAATTTCAAAATCAAGATTTTTTTTTCCAGGAAATTAATTTATTTTATAAAATAGTTTTATATTATATAAAAAATAGATACCAATTGTATGTTTCCATTCTTTATTATATAGTTTTTTATATAATATTTATGAATTAATTCTCCAATACTCTAAACATTATGATATCTTAAAAGGTATGGAAACTGACTTCTTTAATAGAATATAATAATAGGTTTTGTCTAAGGCTATATCCTTTTTGGATTTAAGGTGGGTTGTCCAGATATAACCAAGGTAACATAATTTCCTTAAAATCAATCATTATATAAGGATATTAAAATCTCAAGACCATTTATATTCTCTCCAAATTAACTAATAGACTTCTCCAATAATTCATCACCAAAAAAGTTGTATGATATTTAGTTAGCTTAGTAGTTTCAATTATAAGAGTTTGAACATACTCTCCATCTTGAGAAAACATTTCTAACTTGTCTCTCTCATGTAATTATTTATGATATCGATGTCTAGTTAGACGTTTTGTTGGAGTAACTAAAATAATAATAATAACTTGTTTATTATCTTCACCAACCTTAACCTCATTAATGTGGACTACATGCTCTCTTATTTTCATAAGTCTTGTACTAAGGCATTCACTATAGTATTCTCTTGGGGAATTTTGAAAAGAATAAGGGACACCTATTTCAGTTAATACACAAATTAAATATTCTCATAGTCTTCTTTATGTTTCCTCAGAAACATCGTATATTAATAATTCACCAATCTATTCATCATGAATCCAAACTAATCCATCAGAAATTAATCTTCACTACTCCCCCTTAACATTAGAACCTGATTAATCATGAACATTATAACATACAATCATCAATTATCCCAACATATTGATCTAAAATAAATTATCTTTTCTTAGGTTTCCATCATAATGATTTTTAATATGGGGACTTTTGAAGGCTTCTGAAAATCAAAGATCTTATTATTTTGGTTCAAAACATGAGGAATAATCCATCCATATGGGTATAAGGATTGACTATACTATTTTTTACTATAGAAATGCAAATCCCTTTGTACGTGTCTATAAAAATTCAAATCATTTTCCCATAAAATACAAAACCGGATATAAATTTCAGGAAAAATAATTTTCTCCAACTCATCAGTCCTAGGAACCATTGCAAATTGAATAATATTGAGAAATACCTTATATTGCGTCACACAATTATTTATAATAACATTTCATACCACGGTAGAACCAACATGAAAATACATAACTTCCACATATTATATCTCTTCACATTTGATCGATCGTAGATTAAATTGAGAACCTCATTCATAGTGAAATTGAAAAATACATAAAATTTATATATAAAAAATTTAAAACTGCACATTATTTGACATTAGAGAGACTATATCCTCAGTGTATCCAAATATAAAATTTTTATATTCATAAAATTCTTATACCTTACTATATAAAATGTATTTTTAATTTTATCCACTAAAATTTAACCCTATACCATTAAAATAATTAACATTATTTAGTGTTAGCATGGTTTGTAATTACTTCACCAAATCAACAGGCTTTATTAGAGAGACCAGTTTCTAATTAAATAAAGAATGATGGAACATAAAATGAATTATACATTTTTCTTTTTCATTTTTTTATTATACATTATAGAATATTAAAAGGTGTTCGGTTTAAATAAAATTGTTTTTAGAGAAATCGAGAGATCTGAAATTTGAAATGGTGTGAGATAAAGGGTAATAGAGATATATAGGTAGCTTATCAGAGTTTTACTAACATTGGTTTATATTCTCAATACAATATAATAAATTTATTAATTAATTAATATAATTTTGAAAATATAATTAGTTGAAAATAATAATAAATTCATCATAAATTATAAAATAATAAATAAATCATAATTTTTAATATGAAAAATATAAATAAATAAAATAAAATATATGAAGTTAATTAATATAAGAAATTATAACATTAATTAATGAAAAAAATCATTTAAAATTAAATATTCCTTGATACTCCTTAATAAATTAAAGAATAAAAATGTATATTGTTTTTGTGAAAATATTATCATGTTGATATTTTTTTAGGAAAATTCCTATGTAATATCCTAATTTAGGATATGATGTCATTGAAAAGGATATGTTATATCAACATTAATACTCAATGGGAGACTCATAAGATATTTATAAATATTAATAACACATGTATGGTAACATATAATTGGATTGTTTTAAAAATTTATTCCAATATCTGAAATTACATGTTTCATCCACAAAACATGATCACATGAACTACTAATAGAAATATATTTCCCCCTAGATATTCACAATGAAATATAATGGATTATCTTATTAGACCATGAAACTAGAAACTTCTTTAAAAATTAATTAGTTAAAATGGTTATATTTATATTGTATCTAAAACCTTCGATGTTAGTATCTAAATATGAAATTTAATTAAAATCATAAGTATTTTTATATTATAAGAATTAGAAAATTATTGAATTTAAATATCTAAAATATATATTAATAGATACATATTTGGATTATTTTGGGTCTGATTTATATCTTACACAAAAACAAACATAAAACAATATATGTGGCCTCTTATAAGAAATACTGATAAATATTCTCATTATACCTCTATATAAATTGCTATAAACTAGTATCCATATTTATCCAATTAATGTTTTATATTATTTCTCATGGAATTAATATAACTTTTATTATTTTCAAGTCCTATATTTTTCAGTAATTCTATAATATATTTTCATTTACATAAAAATTTCCAATTATCATTGTGAATGATTTGGAAAATAAGGTATAAATATAAATCTCCCATCAAACACAATTTTTATTCCATTGGCGTATTTTTTTTTTGAAAAATCATTGAAAATAATTTTATTAGTTGATCCAAATATAACATCATTTACATAAATATTTATCTATATAAAAAAATTTCTTATAAAATATATGAAAATCCATCACTATATCAAATCCATATTTTGGTAGAAATTAACTTCATCATTTATTATATGTTATTGGTACTTTCTTTTGGTAATAAAAATCATTTGTATATTTGAAAATAGAATTATGTAGATGATTATTTTCAATACTATGAGGTTTTTTAATATAGATTTCCTATACTAAAAATCCATTTAGAAAAGAGTACTAAATATTCATATGATTCAATTTAAAATTAATATAATATTCATAATATAAAAGGATTCTAATGGATTCTAATATAGATATCATGTAAAAGGATTCTTCATAATATATCCTTTCTTCATGATTATATCCTTTAGATACTGATCTAGAATTATTTATTATGATTATTCATTAGTCATCGTTATTATTTCATAAAACTCAATTGGTTCTTATTAACGGATTATTTCATGTTTTATTTACCAATTACAAAAATTAATTTATTTTAAATTGGTTATTTTCTTATTATATTTCTATTATCCAACATTTTTCTTCTAATTTTTCTTCTATGGTTTTAGGTATTAATTTTTATAGAAATGAAAAGAATTCATCAAGTCTTCCAACACTCTTTTTAGTCATAAATCATGTATCAATATCTCATATAAATTTTATTAAAATATGGCCCATTAATATTATAGGTTTTATTCATATTAAACATCTCAGTTCATGAGCTTCATGCTCTTAGGAACTTCATTGAATGCCATAACATGATAAAAAAAATATCAGAATCACCTTTAGAAGATTTAGTTATCATGTTGTTTAAGTCATTAGTAACTTCAACTGTTTTATTTTTTACCCGATCAAAATGGACACATGCATCATAATTTACAAGAATTGATTATTTAACAATACTAGAATTTTAAAATACCCATTGTAAGATTTAGAAGTATCATAATGCCTATGAAAGACTCCTTCTTCGACCGTTGGATCATAATTTCCAATATTATTTTCAATATTAATGATATCCATCCTACATCCAAAAATATTAAAGTATTCATCTATTTTTATTCTTACAAAAATCATATCATTTATTTTTATGAAATAATCTTATCAAAACATTGTTCAAGAAATGGTAGGATATGTTGATAGATTATACCAAAAAATAGGTTCAAAAAATACATTCATTAAACAATTTTATTTTCATTGCATAGGGTATTTCTATCTATTCACTATACATTCCCATTTTATTGAGGTGTTCATGGACTAGAGAAGTTATGATAAATACAAAACACCTTATCAAATAACTAAATTATCGGTTCTCAAAATATAATCCATGACCAATTCTCTATTAAATTATTTAATTTTTTTATTTTCTTAAATTTTAAAAAAGCTTAGTAAAATAAATAATAAAACAATTTTTTGTTTTATAAAATAAACCCATATAAATATATAAAAATCATCTAATATTGAAGAAAAATAAGGTATTCCAGTCAAGAATGAGACACTTGATGGTATAAAAATATACATCAGGATATGGTCTTGATGTGTATATGTATACACTGTATTAATAGATTTGTAATATTGAGTATAAAAAACTGATCATTATACAATTTAGGTATATGAATATTTAATAGAATGGTTTTGATATATAATTTGTAAAAATTAAATAAATTAGACTATCCAAGTATCCTTTTCTAAATATAGTATTTATTTTTTTAGTAGATATTGAAAAAAATATTTTTTTTAAACGAAATAGTATCCCAAGTATAAAAAAATTCAATTCATGCTACTCTAAAAATAACTATTTGACATAAGAACAGTCATCATAGAGTTTATAGATACTTATCATAGTGTTCTCGATAAATTTAACATGTAATAATTTATTAATAAAAACTGATTTTGGATCTCTAAATGGTCTAACTCCAATTGTTTTCCGTTTTTCATTACCATCGAATATAACCATGCCTCCATCTATCTTTTCTATTTTATGAAATTTAAAGATCCCTCAGTCATGTTTTTTGAGTTTCCACAATCCTTATACCATACCACCATTTTTTCTATATCCTTTTAGACAACAACATTAAACAAATGATTTTTTTCTTCCCAAATTCGATTGGGTCCAATTATTTTAAGAATTTAAAATCCTGGAAACCATATAAGCCTAATTTGACAAACTTATAGAATTAGATTCAAAAATAATTCTATAATCAAAATTAATTTTTAAAATATTTAATTAGGTATTTCCTAAAAAAATAATAATAATGGCTTGTTATTCCACAATTAAAATAGACGAATCCAGAAATATTATTAATCTTAGAATTAGGTAGAAAAAATTTTCTATTTAATTTACACTTTTCTAAATTACACACATTTCTATATTTATATATTTTAAATTATATTTTAAAAACAATTAATAGATTCGAATCCCATAGTTATTATACAATTAGTATTGTTGAATGGCTTTACATCAGCTAATTCTCGTTGATTATACATTCTAGGAAAGTGTAGTTGGATGTATAATTTGATAAATGGTTATTTAAAATATAATTGGATGTGTTTTGTGGAATCAATTTCATTTAATATTAAATTGAGAATATTATTTATTGATTTAAATTTTTAATAAATATTAATATTTTTATTCATCAATTTTTTAATAGGAAACAAATTTACACATAGAAAACATTTTATAGTCAATATAATTATAAAAATAATAATTTACATTGTATTATTATTTAACCATTAACAACATATTTAATTTAAGATTGGTCGGATCTTTTCTGAATCATAGTTAAATTGGTTTTGGAGTAATCAAAATCACTCTAGGTATCCTTAATAAAATTCATGCACTTTTGCACATAATTAAATTTCATTTGATAAATCCTCTATCTCATTTCAATTATTCTCTTATCTTGTTTTTACAATAGGAAATCTATTGTTATTTGTCCCATTT
The DNA here is from genome assembly GCA_963277665.1 of Viscum album. Lineage (NCBI taxonomy): Eukaryota > Viridiplantae > Streptophyta > Magnoliopsida > Santalales > Viscaceae > Viscum > Viscum album. Next base: position 1,807,419,887 of record OY728136.1, on the reverse strand, counting down.
TAGTGCATTTATTGTATCATTCTTATTTGAGGTCATAATTATATTTATTTTATATTTTTGAATGAATTCTTGAAACTAAACATATTCTTATAAACTTTACAAACTCTTATGGGTATATAATCTAGTTACACAGTAGAATTTTTTTATTCTAAATCATATTTGGATACTTCTTCGTCTTTTTGTTTCATTTCAAATTTATTAGTAGTAAATTTATCACTGCTATTTTTCTTTTTTAACTTCTTATTATCATAAGAATCATTTTATATGTTTTTCAATAATACGTTCATTTGTGAGATTATTTCATCTTCATATATTATAAATCTTATGAATTACAACTTTGAAGTGTTTTGTATTATTTTTCTTAAATTATCAATTCATTCATAAGAAATTGTGATAGTGTAACTTTATGTCATATGTAATATCATATAGAAAAAATCATTAAATTCACCGAAAATAAGTCCGCAAGATAATTGAAATCAAGCCACTTGAGTTGATATCATGATCGATTTCTTTTTAAGCATTCAACTTTTCCAGTTCATTAGGGATTTCATATTGTTTGAATATTTTATATAGAAAATGAAACAAATATTCATTAAATGGACAAAATTCGTTTTTTACAATAGGAATAATTGTATCTATTGAATTATAGTTCTTGGATCATGGAAATCCATTATATGATTCAGACATAGATAACTTTCTTTATATATACATTCTACTAAAACATGGTATAGGTTATTAGAATTCATTAAATAAATCACATCTGTAACCAATGTTTTGGAAAATGTAATGAAATGATACAAATGGTGGGGTGAATTTGTTACTTCATAGAATCCTCACAAAATCCAAATTAATCATTCATCATATATTATTAATATATGTAGTGTTCTCTTATTTAATTCAATTATTAAACAGATTAATAGAGATGAAAAAGATAATAGTTTTTATAGTGGTTAAAGGTAAAAATATCCCCTAGTCTAATTCAAAATCACTCTCTCAATGAGAATAGTGATTTTCACTAAACATATATTTTTATGATAATAACATTACATCAATGTGAATGAATTTGAAACCATACAACATTACATGTTATTTTAAATATATCCTCCAAATCCAAAACATAGTGTGAGGGGTTGTCCCTCCTCTATGACTTAGTATGAGTAATAGTTAATCTATGAAAAATGTATTTATTTATTTATTTATAAATGAATTATTCTCAAAGTTCTATTAAAAACATAGTTATAGTGGATATACTGCATAAATGAAAAAATCATTCAAGAAACAACAACATCAAACAGATTGTAGTTGTTGATGATATTCATGAAATATAATAATAGGATGATTTTACAATCTGAAAAAATTAGTCAAAAAACAAAGGATCAAAACATATATGTGTCCAATGTTTATATAATCTCAATATGAGAGACTCCATCATTCATAAAAGAACACTCTTTTTATATAATGATATAAATATTTCAAAAAACATGAAAAAATGATTTTATTTCATTTAAATAGATCCAAAAAATATCAAAAGATAAATCATGATTATTAGATTTTTAATGAAATATTATATTCCTAAATACATTTGAAATAGAAATTATTTAGTCTATTGATTATGTTCTTTTGAAATTGTTTTTACTATGCCATCAAAATATATTTAATATTACTATGTTCAATGATGAAATCATGGAAAATACCTTTAAATTAAACTCCATAGTTTATTGGAACAAATATTTTTGTACATATAAAAACGTAAATTTGACAATGTATTGTTTACATCAATGCATCAGGTTATTTAATGAGACATTAGTTCCCAAAAAATAGGATTTATTCCAAAATTAGGGATCATGATCTCATTTTTCATTGTATTGTTGGTAACCTTATCTATAGGTTCACTCAAAATGTTGAGTAGAATGATTTGGTTCATTTCTATGAAATTAGGATTAGAAACCATAGATTACACATAAAATATATGGATAAAATCAATTTCCATACTTATTAAAAACACATATAGTTTAATTTTTATAAAACATTAACATGAAATATGTTTAGAATAAGGTATATTTATTAGGGCCAAGCTAAGATAAACAAAAAAATATTATAAATATATTACCATTATAAAATATCAATTAAATTAGAGGGTATGAATAAAAGAACGATAATTATGTTGTATATATAATTGACCTTATAAATAAAAATTTATAGATAAATTATTAATCATTCAGAACTGAGTATTTTGTATTGAAAATTTATGTTTCTAAAATACTTCAACTCCACAAATTATTATCATTGGTCATTTTGAGAATATAAATCAATTAATTTATTCTAGTTATATAAATTTTATTTGAAGAAAATGATATATATTTTGAAATCAAAATATCAAAATTATTTTACGGTTAATCTTAAGGATTTTTTTAAAAATATAGATCTTTCAATAAATAATGAAAAATAGAGGGTTTCCTGTACAATTGTTTTTATTTTAAAAACTCTATAAATTAATTTAATTTGATATAAAGTTAGTATAATATTTATTTGACTAGAGATAATCAAATTAATTATATTTTAATCATCATTATACCTATTCTTTCTAAAAATTCATATTTTGGATAGAAATTCATTTTTTGAAAAAATACTTTTTATTGAAATTTGTGACTTTCAATTTAATTAATTCCTTTTATATTTAGAAATTCAATTTTTAAACTATTTTTTTGAATCTGTTGTTGAAAAATTTGAAAATAGCCCCCATTTATTTTTTTAATAAAAAAACATAATCATTGTAAATAATTTCCACCACAATAAGTGTAACTCTGGTAATTCAGTTCAAAAATAATATGATAATTCTCAACACATTCTATTATATAATTTCATATGTTTCATTCGACTAGTGCTAATTTTTTTTCAACATTTAATAATTTATAACCACTTTGCATTCATAAATTCGTTAATATAATTTTTCAAAAAGAATAAAACCAAAACGAATGAATCATGGTTTTAATATCTCTTAATTGTATTCGTTGACATAAAATGAGGTTATGTTTAGTTATAAATGGCTATTTTAATTATGGATTTTTTCTTCTAAATTTATTATTTTTTTAAAAAAATTACAATTGAAAGAATTACAATAACGTTGTAAACAATTCTAACATGGTGCTTCTGCATTTTGTATAGAATGCATATAAAGAAATTTAAAAAAACTAATAGTAATATATTTTTAATTATATATTTTCTAAAATTAATATATTATATTATATATTATATTATATATGTGTAACAAACATATATTTTAATTTCATTATTATCATGATGAAATTAGTGTAAAATAAAATAAATAGTTTGAAAAATGGCATTGATTGTATTTTTATAATAAAAAACATATTGTTAAATGATATAAAATTCATAAATATCCGATGTTTGTCATATTTAATTTCATATGTATGATTATATAATCCATATTTCATATATGTATCAATTATCATTTTATATTAACTTTCCAAGACGATAATGTGTAGAAAATGATGTTATCATGGAAATTGAGGAAATGGTTAATGGAGGGTTAAATATAATAGCGAATAACCCACAATCCTAGATTCTATGATAAAATCATGAATAATAAATTTCAATATTTGATACTGATAATTGTGAAAAAAACATCCTCAAAAAATTAAATCATCTCATGTGAATACAGTATAACATAAAAACTTGATGACCTTTTAGGTCTAGAGTTTTAATAAATTAGGATATCTCCTATATCAAAAAAAATTTAATTCATCAAATAAACATGTCTCCCATAGAACCCGACATTTTTTATTTCACATTAGGTCACCAGCATTATCATAGTGAAATCCTTTATAGATGTAAATCATTCATCCCCTTAAATAATAACATAGGAAATTGTAACAAAATATGGTTGAGATTAAATTCTATATAAGGGTAATCATCAGAATTAGAAATTGAATTTCAACAATTAAGATAAGATGTGAATAAGTGATTATTGAAAAAATCACAGTGCATCAGTATAACATTTTAATATTCGTACACAACAATAGCTATATATAAAAAACCAAGCATAAGTCATAAATAATGGAAAAACTCATAAGTTTCAATAATTATATATCAATTGATAACAAATGTTGAACAAATGAAAAATCATAAACCCACAGTAAGAATAGATAAAACATATTGGTGTCCATAAAATAACATTCATCGAATCCATGTTGAACTTTTATAATTAGAAAAAATATATTTCTAACAATAAAAATAATTTTGTTGAGCGATATCTAGGTACATGTGTCGCATAATCTATAATTGGATCACCTACCACTATTTGGGAACGCCAATTGTTTTTAATGATAACTAGAAACAATTTTAATTAATAACATAGGGTTTTAATTTCATTATAAAACATCGAAATAACATCCATTATTTTTTAAAAATTATTAACCCATGAAAAATAAATAGCTTCAATAACATTTTTATTGATACATTATTAACCAGGGGAAAAGAAAAGGGTTCCACAAAAATCTATTTGAAATAATACATAATCCATATAGGTGAAGAAATTGGATATTATCAATACCAAATATCTCAAACTGAGCATAAATATAAGAAAGGGTTTATTTGTTGGTTAACACAAATACCATTATTATATCATACTACTTTTTGTGGAAATTTAAATTTTTATTTTGAAAAACACTTTTTAAAATTTATTGTTTCTGAAAATATAATTTATATGAAAATAAAATTGAATTATGTTGTTTAAAAAAGAGGTTTTTATGTTGGTTAATGCAAATACCATTTAAATGTCATTAGACAATTTTTGTAAAATTCATTTTCCATTTTGAAATAAACTTTTTTAAAAATAAAACATTTTTAGAATATAATTTATTTGAAAATAACATTGAATGATTATGAAAAAGATTTAAAAATAAATTTAAAACATTTCATGAGAAAAATTACCATTTGGATTTGGATAAAAACATCTATGTATAATTTAAAATAATTTTTATAAAAAATGGGTTTAGAAGATTAATATTTTGCAAACAGAAACCATGGTTCTTCATAAAAACATTCTTTTTAAATAATGAATAAATAATTAGTGGATAATGATGGCCTAAAATTATTTCTCCTAAAATAATAATAATATAATAAAATTAAGAATATTATTTGGAGTAGTATATTTATATTTCAACATTAGTGACTTGATCTCATCAATACCGATAAAGAATGAGATTCTAACATGAAAATCATTCTAATTTAATGATGTTAAATCATAAGTCCCATGAAATTATAACAGAAAATGAAACTTTTAATATCATTAATGTAAGTGAATTCATTATGCAACATTTTATAGGGTAATTATATACACCACTTAAAATACGATAGGTGTATAAAATAATAAATGGCTCAAAAAAAGAAAAATTGAGACAGAAATCCCTTAGTTCTATCGTCACATACAAACCGTAAAACCCATGAAATATATATAATTAAATCAATAAGTAAATCCTAATAAATTTTAGTATAATAAAAATGCTATACATTATATATAATTATATACACCATAATACAAGAACTGTTGGTCAATATTCCATGTATCTCATAGAAATAACAGTGAGACGAGAAAAACCCCTTACCTTATGTCTGAATTGTTCAGTGTGTATTTATCACCCTCAATAAAAAATTGTGTATACTCTTTAAATGTTTGAAAAAAAATTCAGGTTAATTATTAATTGTATTTTTCATATTACCATGTTATGTTAAATTGATAAATCAATTATGTTTACATAGAATATTTTGACCATATTGGGATTATTTGTCAAAAACAAATTTAATATGATAGCTTTCGTCAAAGGCATCATAATTAAATGATTTTAAAAATAATAGACCTAAAATAATAAAAATATTTATAAATAAATTATATATTTAAAATAAATTATAATAATTTAAGGAAAAATTAATTAACATTATGATACTTGGGATGGTGGGCCTTACGTATACAAAAGAAATGTTTCAACTTTTTTCTCAATAATCATTACGAAAAGAATTAAATTAATATTATTATTTTAAAATTTATAATTATATCATTTATATAATTATTTTTTGTAATATATACAAATATATTTCATTCATGTGTAGTAAAATGAATCACATCACATTAATGAGGGGGTAGTCCACATGTCCATGAACGACATTATCATTTTTTAGTGTATAGAACAACAATAAAGAAAATTATATATTATATTATAAAAAATATAATTAATTCGTCAAGATCATTATTGTTTAATTTATATATAATATATTCATTATTTATACCCTCATCATCATCCATTTAATATGTTAGTGAAGTATGATTCATATCACTTCATTAGGCTATATTCTACCGTTCACACAAACGACATTACCATATCACCTACTATATGAAATTTAATATGGTTTCATATTAAATAATATATCCATATGTATAATTATCTTATAAATTTATTTAATATCATCTATGAATTGTATTTAATTCATTATTCTCATCCATGAGAGTTTCTAATGGAAAAAATGAATGATTACATTTTGGGAGATAGTTGTCCAGCAAACACATGAATAATGATTTCATGTCCCATTCGATGGAATTTTATGTCATTGTAGTTCATACATATTAAATATAAACATATAAAAAAATTTATGATACATCTTTTCATATAATCATGGTATAAAAATAATTCAAGGTGTAGTTCATGGAAATAAAATAAAAAACAATTTTTTGAATAAATTTACTCTTCTTTGTGTATCTGACAAAGGTTTGTACTAATACTAAAGAAGGATTTCATTAATCCAATCATAAGGATTATAAGATGAAGATATGTATTTTTGGAAGTTATTTTTGTAGATTATAGATTATCCAAATGTCATTTGAGCTGTGATGGGGGGAGAATAATGACTTCTCTTTTATAGTAGAGGAGTGGTGTTATTATAAATACCAAAAATATTTACTATTATGATGAAATATTATGTAAAATTGAACAAAGTGTGACAATTGACGCTTTTATGGATAATATGGTTGATAAAAACAAATAACACACATTATAAAACAAGTTTTAAACATTTTATTCCTTTAATTCGATATTTCCATTCATCATTTTGGGTTTTATTAAGGTAACTAGTTTTATGACTTAAGTAATTATTAAATTATGTTTAAATTAAATTGAGGATTATTTTAATATTTATACCCAATTATTTTATATATTTAACCAAAATTATATAAAATTCAAATATTGATGGAAATTATATTTAATAGAAGTGCTTGTAGTGTGAAATGAACACTACTTTAACCCCGATCATCCCAAAAATTATTTATTATTTAGGGGTTAATATTTTCACTGTAAAAGAATAATTTATCAATGAATGGAATGTTTTTTAAATTTATTATTATAAAAATTCCCCTTTAATGAATTTGGTTTTGTTATAAATTTTTAATCAGCATACAAAATATAAATTATTATAAAATCACATTAATGTCAATTTTGACAGTAGTTGTTTATGTTTTAATTTAAAAAATCTAATGAAAATAATATAATTAAAATTTATTAATTTTAAATATTATTATAATGATATATTCATATATAATAGTAATTGAACCAAAAAAATCATTCTATTTAGAAAAAATTCAATAATTTTAATATCACTTATTTTATTTTATTATTGAGTAAATAATCTTAGTGTTGGAATTTATTAAACATTTAATGTATTAATATATTCTCTAAAAATTAAATGTAAATTGTTATGGTCAAAAATAAATTTATATATCAAAATTATATATATGGAAAAAATTTTAGTTTTCTTACTTTCCACAAACCATTATAAAATTTTTAACGGAGAAAGGTATGTTTTTTGTGTTCTTTCATTATTTATGTTATTATATAAGTCACTTCCATGGAATAGTTTCCCGATACACTTATATTTATAGAATATGTTCATAAGGGTTAAAATATGGCAATAAAATAGGTGTTTGAAAAGTATTGGGTCAATAGTACACCTTATATTCTATGTTTAACAATATTTGTAAACTTGTGTTTACCATAATTGTTGAAATTATGTTTAAATATATTCACAAATCAAATTCGACAAAAAATAATTGGACCAAATTAGATATTAAAAATTATTCAGATTAAAAATAAGGAATCTATTTTTCCATATTAAATTAAAAAACGTTGGAGAATTTTACTTTAATTTACTCTTGCATATTCTAAAAGGAAGTTGTTTTTTTTGTAATAGTGTTAAATGTTTAAACTGTTTTTATATTCAATATTATTATGTAAAAGTTTAAAATGGAATAAATAAGACTAAAATATTTATAATTGATATAGTTTTTCAATTAAAAAATTTCAAAATATTTATTTTTAATATTAAATATTTAAATGAATAGACTATTGTAAATTAATATTAGGTATTTTTACTATTCACCAAACATTGAAACTTTATGTAATTATACAAAAAATTCCATTAAAGAAAATTTTTAAATTTCACATTCAAATATTTATTTCATTTTTCTAAACATAAATTATAAAATAGAATAAATTTATTATAAATATATGTTCACTTTAAAAAAATTAATAAATGTTTTTTAGATTAAAATAATTTTTGAGAATAAAAATTTATCTATTATATTTTATTCTTAGAAAACCCATATAAATAATTTTAAAAACTATTTTTAATATATAATATATATTTTCCATTAATATAAGACATTAATATTTTTATCTTTACTTGATTTATGTAGAACACACTAGTGCGCACATAAAATTGATTTCAAGAAAACACATATCAATTTATTTTCAATAGTGGATAATTTTAATTAATATTTAATTTTTCAAAAGAAAAATATTTTTACATATACATGAAAAACATATTCTAATAATATATTGAATCAAATTTAGATAGTCCATTACACGAGCTTGGTTATAATTGTAATATATATCATGGGTCGTTTAATATAGCTATTGGGAGTTGAATATGCAATCGAAATTGAAAAACATGTGGTTGGGTGTAATTGAAGATAAACTTGGTGTTTCATGTAACAAAATCTAATTAATGAAATCATTTTTGTGTGTATCATATGATAAAATCTCTTTTGTATTCCCATTATGATATATAAAATAATTAACTTCTTTTAAAAATGTTGAGTGTTAAATCCTCCCCCACCCCTTAAAAAATTATATCCTCAATATTGGAACAATATCTGATAAATAAATGGATGGAAATTTGAAAATACTTTTTTTTGAAAAACCATATTAAATAAAGGATTAATAAAATATCCCTTTAAAAGTAGTGAAACTAAAGTATAAAGGTCATATAGGAAACACATTCCAGGTCTCCAAATAAAAGATCATATATTGTAATGGAAGAAATTTGTAAATAAATATATAAAGTGATTGATGTCATTGGTCAGAAAATATATAATGATAAATTTACTATTATAGACATCAAAACAATAATTATATAATGATTTAAAAGCCATAGATTTCCATAAATTAAGGTAGTATTATAATATTATTTTTTTCATCCTTTTCCATAGAAAACAAATTTTTCGTGTAATTTAGACCCACAGAATATAGAAATATACATACATTATTAGTATAATTTTATCCCATACCCAATTTCAAGAAAATGTCATATTTTCTTACAATTATTAGTGTTTGAGTGGAATTTTGAGTTCCTGATGAACTAAAAAACAAATATCAAGACCGCATAACCATAAATGGGATAACTGTGATTCTATATATCGTTAAAAATTAACCAAAAACCAAATTGTTATAGGATAGTATGATAGTTACCAAAATTAATTTATATTCATATTATACAATTATCATCCAACATAAATTATAATACCCAAATATATTGTTATATTATTTAAAAAATAACTATCCTTAAAATACATCAAACATTTCCTCATAATGTTTGAAAAATAATGATTCGATTAATTTGATCATATTTTTTCAAATAAAAATAAATTTTATTCCTAAAATTATGTCCTAGATGTTTCAAAAATACAATCAAACTTAAACAACCAAAATATTTACTAACTAGGTAATAACGTAGGGCAATGGTGGGAGAAAAACCATAACTGTCCATTAGTCAATGTTATAAGCCCCTCCACCTATCCCGATGTAACAGGTTGTAACCTAGCATAAGGTTTATATTTTTTCTCATTTAAAATTAAACCAAATTCTTCATAATATGAAACATCATGTTAATAATATGGGTTTCAAATACACCAAACCCTTAAAATTTATCCGATATATTCATTTATATCATTAATATATCATCATTTAAACCTCAAAGGGGTTTCTACGTCTTTTTACATAGAACCATAGTTAATATTATTAACTTATACCTGTATCCATAACACTTAATATTACATATCATTAAAACATTATAATATCCAATGTTATATAAATATAACTTTGATACAAACTATAATAGACTAAGATACCCACATCTAGATCCGGGACTTAATTTGTGAAATTTAAATTTTCAGATTCGATATTGATAATTATGATGAAATTTATCATTTATACCATTCCACATCAAAAGGAAAAATGGATCACATAAAAGATAATGGTATATTTTGATTAAGAGTTTTAGCTAATTAGGATGACTCATATATAAACAACACACATGTCATCAAATGAACGTTTCTCCCATTTAACCCATAATTTCTTATTTCATTTTAGGTCATCAGCATCATCCTTATGAAATCATTTGTATACGTAACTATTTCATATTATTTATTTATTACTAAGGGAAGACTAAAAAAATTAAGAATGAGTTTAAATTCTAGTTGAGGTAAAACACAGTGAATTTAAAATTAATACCATTTCTGAGCATAAGAAGTTCATAAAGCTATAATTACATTATCATTGTACAGAAGTATAACATAAAAGTATTCATACCCATAAATACCATAATCATAATTCATGAAATCATTTAATATAGAATTAACCAAGGAATAATTCATCATTATCAATAATCATGTATCATATGATATAAATCATAATCAAATGAAATTTCATGAATAAAAGTATGCATAGATTACACATATGGGATTCTTGGAATATCATCTCATAGAACCCTTAATGATCCATTATATAATATTAAAAATTATAAAAACCACACTTATAACATCCAATATAATTCTAAAAATAACATTATCAGCACCCAATGCATTACAGTGTATCTTTTCACACCCATTTTATGTGCCGTAACGGGTTCAACCAATGCTATATGGGTGCACTCATCATTTATAAAATAAAATAAAAACTACATGAATTAATAACATTGGGAATTCATTTCACCATAACTCATTGAAATAAATATTATTCATTTCATAAAATGATTGTCCCACTGAGTAGAAAATTGTCCATAATAATATATTTGAATCATGATTAACCCAAGGAAAATATATAATTTCTAGGAACATTTATTTTAGACAAATAATTTTCTTTTAAATAAAAAAATATAATTGTATCAATTCAGAATATCCCAAATGTAGGATAGTTAAAAAAGATAGTTTTTTATTTTTCTTAATTTTAATACCATTAGTTTATAAGGTCCCTATGGTAAACATTACATAACCATGATTTTTGATCTATAATTTATTTTTATTCACATTGAGGATATTTTTAGATTTTGAGTTTTACAGAATCAGGCCATATGTATTATATTACATCTCAAATATTACAATGTAGACAATTTTACTATATCCATTTTTTTCACAACCGTAAAACACCATAAAAAACATGAATAATTTTCTTAAAAAATCTTCTTGAATTCTTAATTTACCCTACCCATCCTTGTAAACTGTTAAAAACATTACCAAGACATGGGATTAGCATTAAAAGCTCAGTAAGGGATATAAAATAAGGAAAGAAAATATTATTACCCGAATGCATAAAAATCATTAAAATCATAATTTTTAATCATAAAATAGAATCTATTTAATAGACCTCATGAATTCCTATGATTTTTGAATTACACATAGAAATCAATAATCAATATGGAAACATGTGTCTTCCATTACATACTTTCATTTTAGTTTTCACAACCAAGTAGAGAGTTAACTTAATTGTTACATTTAGAATACCAATCATAGTATATTACCTAAATATCATAGGTTAAAGAATAACTTTTAACTCAATCATGTTACCCAGGGAATATGAGAGTTATCATGGGATCAACGAACATATGTTTAACACAGAGCCACATGTATACAAAATTAGTTCCCTTGAACCATAACATAACCCTAACATATAAACAAGAATTAAAGAGAAACATCATTTCCATATTTCAATCAAGATATTGATATAATAAATTCATTATCAAAACTATATTCAATAAAAGAATAAGTAAATAATAATATCGTATTTACTTTTCTTTTTAAAAACATTATGTCTTGTAGAGGAAGCCAAATATCAAGTAAGGCTCACATGTATAGAAACATTATTGTCGTCTCCTGTGTTAGAAAGAAACATTACATTGGTTATTAAGTTAAATGCTTCCTGAAAAATTCATTTCTAAGCTTCTAAATGAAATTAAATTTCAAAGGTGTTGATTATACAACGTATAAAATATGGTCGTTTATAAATCAAAAATGCCTCAATTATTGTAGATTGAGATGAAGTCCCTAACAAAGATAATGTCATTTGATTAAGGATAAATAAATGGAACAAATATGCATGACAAATACAAATAAAACCAATATTAGTGGATATTAACTGTAAAATTATATGATAACATTCATACATATAATTATAAAAACACATCCAATGACATGAATATTTAACTCAATAAATGATGATTTGGTTAAGATTTCTTGTTCCTCAAATCTGAATTGTCTGGTTCATTCATTATATTGTTGGATAATAAACATATATTAGTTTTTAATTTATTGGCAACAATTTCATGTTAGTTTTTCTTTTTATATCATGTATTACAATGTTATAGAAATTACATAATTATTTATGTTCATATTATTCATTTTTTGATATTCGGTTCTTGAGTCAAAAAATACTTTTTTGATGTAAATTTTCCATGTTGTCTATATTAAATTATCTATATAATAATATTAATTATTTAAATATCATATATATCTAGTTTATATATATATATATATATAATCATCCATATCATTTTTAGATAATAAATGAAATGCACAATTTAGGGAGAAGGCACATCGTACGTACGTAGGAATGCTACATTCATGTATTTGACATGTTAAACGAATGAAAACTAAATGATACATATGTATATTATAATTAAATTATAATATATATGTTATATATGATACATATATTCAACAACTCAATCTTTTATATGTTTCATATATGGAATGAACGAGTCATGTCACTTTTATGGGGCGGTAAACCACACTTCCTCAAAAAAAATTATTGTATTTACACATTGTTGAAAAAAGAGTTATTTTTTATATTAAAATTACAGAAGAATATAGTAAATATAAATATAATACATATCATATATTTTTTTCGATTCATGTGTATAATTTTTTTTGATGAATATCATGTAGAATGAATACCATCGAATTTTGAAAACGGTAGGTCATACATACGCACGGGCGGAAATATCTTTCAATTAATTATTTATAGGTATAGAATACGATGGTATATTAATTATACAAAATAATTATCATTTCATATTCACTATTTATATCTATTATACTCAACTTTATAGAAATTCAAATTAATTCTTGTTGACTTACAAATAACCCCACGACGTGGAGTTGGTAAGTCGTACATACTCACACAAAGTGATATTTTTATTCATAGGATGGATAGAATGAAGTATAAGGTTGTAAAATAATTATAATAACATATAATAATGTATAAGATATATTATTTATTACATTAATATGTAAATGTCCAAAAAATAGGATGCATACGAAGAATGTAATTTTAAACGAGGTATTAAAACAAATACGCCTTTTTTAGTATCTCTTTTTGATTTTCAAACAAGGTCACCGTAGAATATATTTCTTCCCAGTGTGTGAAATATAGTGGGAATTCGGGGATTTTGTGAGCCTATTTTAGTAGAATCTGGTTGATCCCATAGGATTGAGAGGTGTCAGTATGTGGGTAGAGGTGGTTCCATTATATAAGAGGTAGAAGGGGAACATTAGGAAAGTCCAGCAATATTATTTTATTATTGATTTATTTTCAAAAAATAATAGTTCCATAGTAATATATTTCAAGGATAGTATGATTATAGATATATATACTCTCAAACGGTAGGTTTTATACATGTTTAGGTCACATATTTATCTTTATCTTTTAGCATTAACCCTTAATAAAAAAATTCAACTCCTACCATGTCTTATTGTATCATCAAAATATATGGTTACTATAGTTACAATAAAAGGACAATTGAACTGAGATTGTATAATTAATGAAATTTTAAACATTATATAAAATATTTGGATGTATCATATATACATAGGACTATTATATCATTAAATAAAATAGTATTTGTTTTAAAAATTCATTGATGTCAATTTTGACACTATTTAGTAATTTATTTTTGTTATAGTCATAAAAACTAGATTACTTCCACAAAAGGAAATAAATCATCCCTAAAATTTCAATTTCATTCAAAAAATTCATGGATGGCATCAAAATGCTGAATTTAATTTTATTATTGTTTTTACAATATAATTTATTTAAATCATTCATTAATAAGGAAATCACTACATTATCGTTGTGTCACAAATAAATTTATTTATTTAATGCCTTAAAATTAATAATAACATACCATTATGTATACAATAGTTTTATCTTTTGAATAGATATTTATATTAAAAATTATTAGTTATATAAGTATATATAATTCTATTTATAAATACATGTTTATGTAATATTTAAATTTTTATTTAATTAACTATTATAAAATTCCATTCTAACACCCATGTGGCCTCAAAATTCCAAGAGTTATTCCTAAATATGCTCAATATCATTTATATTTCATCAAGTAGTATTCGGACATTTTTTAGGGTAGTTTTATATTATTATACTATTATTTGGTGTACCCTTATTTAACTTATTTCTCCTTTAGCTGTGGTAAATAATAATAATTACTAATGTTACTAATCACAATGTCCAAAAATAATGGGTACCTATTTACATAATTTGGACTTTTTGATTCCAAATATGTAATATAGTTTAAATAATTAAATAATAATAATTGGTATAAATTAATTTATAATTAATACCTGTTTCAAAACAAGAATGTGGTTTTTTTAAAAATTAAAAACAATCACAAAATTGAAAAGTGTTTATGTCAAATTTAAATATTAAATTACAGTAAAAAATCAAAAATGGATTAAATGATTAAACCATAATATAATTACACATTAAATTTAATAAAAAATATAATATACCTATATAAATAAATTATAAGATAATACATTTTGGAATTATAATCCAGTGTTTTCCACTATTCATTAAAATTGTATTTTTTTTAGAAAAATACCAAAAGTAAATTTCAGTTTACCACTTAAAAAGAATAATTTTATTTAATAATATAGAACATATAAAAGTGAGACAAACTATTTTTAAATAGTTATCTCTATAAAATGGTTGTAAAAATACCTTTTACAAATATTAAAGTATTTTATGCTTAAAATTGGTTTTACTCTCATTTTAAGCGTCTAATTTATTTCATAAATGTAAAAATATTGAAAAATATTTACAATAAAATTATTTTTTATTATATTCATTTCCCAACAATTAAAACAGTTATGTGTTTACTACCATTTGAATAATAATACTATTGTTTTATTATTTTTTGGTATAAATCAATGCTTTGTGCGATGTAATATTTCAGAGAAACCTGTTATTTCCTGTAGGGTACAGTATCATACATAGTTCCCCATTTAAACTAAAATTAATATTGAATTAATAAATATTAAAAGGTATTAAAATTTATTATTCTATAAAAACCTTGGAAATCATGTCATTACCCCTTTTGGAAATTACCTCCTTGAAATTTTATTAATGGGCTCATAATCATCATTGAAAATACCACATGGGAAAAACAATAAATAAACAAGTTTCGTTAAAATAAATAAAGAGATGTAAAAAAGACACCCAAGATAACATATGATATGATTCCATGTCGAAAAACATGGATATGGATGAAAAACAAACCATCTTGTTCTGATGGAGAGTGATAGAAATCATGACCATGAGAAAGATAAAAACCAAAAAACCACAAACAGGTGATGGGTTAAATGGTCATTGATTTTTTAGTAGGAAATATAAATGTAAATAATTTTTTATTCAAGATAATTTTCATAATTTTGATGATTTATATTAATACTAAAAATAATAACATATGGAAATATACATAATTTTCAAATTGAGTTTCATCATTATTATAAAACTCTACCAAAAAATCATTTTTTCGACAAATGATGACTATTAAAGATGACTTAATCACACCTAATGTGCTAGAATCGACTTATAGGTAATAAAAAAATCCAAAAAATATTAACTATATATATCCTTTTACTTTATAATGTAACCAAAACCGAATTGGTTAGTACATGATAAGATAATCTTTCAAAAATAATAATCATTTCCAAGGGAGACGACTACATTTAATCTCCAAAATTCAACTATAAATACCCAAATATCAATAAGACCATCCAAAAAAATTCCATTAAAATTATTCAAAAACAATCCTAAATATAATCGAATCACATAATTAATAAGGATTTTATGACATATAATTCCATAATAAATCATAACATTCAACTTTAAAAAACATCGACTACTCATAATGTCTCATACAAAAAAGTAATTAACATAATCAGATATTCTGCAATATAGGTTAATCATTTCCATTAATAACCCAAATTTCCATATGTCCCAAATGAAAAAATAGATTCTCCAAAACAATATTCAACCATTAATACTAAAATGAAACACTATAGTATTCTATTTCCATTAGCCATATAGTGTTCCCAATAGAGAGAACGACTTATAAAATACTATTTATCACTTAATCACCAACTCATTTTCATTCAATAAGGATATATATTTGATAAGACATAAATTACAAATGTCACCTTATTATTGGTCCATACAATCGTTTTACAAAAATAATATTTCCTACTAACTAGGGACTTCAAGTAGGCCAATGGGAGGCGATAAAGCCTTGTTGCAATTCAGTTATGGGTACGATTAGAATAGCGTGGTTTGACACTATAGGATTTCACCCATCCTGTGGGTTATAGTTTTTCAAAAACTATATAATTATTAAAACATTACCATAATGAGATACAATCTTCAAAAATAACTACTACATAATTTAACCTCAATATTATGTAATTCCTTTCATTTTTCTTTTCAAAATGTAATAATCTATAATTACCTCAAAATCATGAATCATATAAACCCTAAAGATTATTTGTAATTATATCCACTTAATAAAAGTTAATTTTTCCTCAAATAAAATTTTAACATAACAATCATCAGGGATACACATACTAGAGAAAATACTTCCAATGTAATTGTAACATCCCAGGTAAATAAAGAATAAATCATTTTAATTTTTATTTATATTTATGAATTAAATATTAATTTTTCTTTAAAGGGGTTTCTATGTTCAATAACGTACCCAATACGCAAGAAAGAGTTTCTTTGAAATCTTATGTTTCACAATAGTAATAAAAAAATATTATATTAAATGGTAGTTAACACATTGACGTTTTATTGGCAGGAATGAATGGAAATAACTCAAATATGATTATATATGTTTGTTAAATGTTTTTACATTTATCCAATAAAGGATAAAGTCTTAAAATACGAAAATAATTCAATTTTAGGCATATATACTCTAACATTCACTAAAGGTCGACTTATCGCCTTTTGATGCAGAACCGTCAATAAGTATAGTTTTGGTCCCTCTTATACATTCTATTGGACCAAATAAAATTTTTCATTAGAATAGGGACATCAAAATTTACTTTGTGTGAATTTTTTGTATTTTTCCGCTAAAGTTCATTTTTTAATGAATAGTGAAAATGTTGTATTTTAATTCAAAATCTCTTTTTAATCTAATTTATTTATATGATTATATTATATTTTGAATTGATTTTAAAGTTAAATTAGAATATATTTTTACCGTTTAATCTAATAGTGGCCTTTTTAATTAATTCCACTTTAAAATGGGACTTAAACTATTGTCAATCTTTTGATACTTATTGTTTCATTAAAACACGCTATTTGCTCTGACAGCAGGAATTAAATATTAAATTAATTAATTTAACTTATATGTTATGAATTTTTTAAAATATAACTCATTTTTGAATTTGTAATATCTAATATAGCTTAAGGTGAAATTTAGGTATTTTTTTGAAAAACATTAATTTTTGATGAATACTGAAACCACTAAGTGGTACTTATAAAAACTGATTTTTCGTTTAAATGAAATTTTACCCCCTCTATGTTTTGAATTTAAAAAATCCGACATACATGGTTGTCATTAAGAAGTAAAATGTTGTTCAATTGGATTAAAATAATTTTTTTGGTAAATAGTAACTTTTAGGTTTTTAATCGCGATTAGAGTTAATTAGTATAGTTTAAGGTAAAAATAATGTTTTAATAATATGAAATGACCTAGATGCATGTCCTACCCTTATTGGATGTTTCATGGAATACCAAGAAAATCCATGGGTCTACATGGGGATCCCGTGGAGCCACATTGGTAGGAAAATGAAATTTATACCTTTTTATTTAAAGTTAAAATAAAAATGTCACAAACAAGAGTTGTTTTTCTAAAAAAATATTTAAATGGGATTATACAAGTCATATTTTTTACTATAAATATTCATTATAAATCTGAAAATATTTCCTACATCATGATATTTTTTTATAATTTTTAGTCATTAAATTAATTAAATTATATATGATACCATGATGATGTAGCGATTACCTCATTATTTAACGATTTAAAAAATGAAAAGATAATGGAAAATATAAGACCTACACATGTTAAAAACCTATTTTATGGGTTTATTTCTAACTCTTATCACCTTATCCTAGAAATATATAATTTTTGGTCCTTTTAAATCCGAAAATCATTTTATATTAATGTAACCTTTTATATCTTTCCAAGAGTGCCCCTCCTCTCCTCTTATAAAAGGCCCCCACCTCTACCACCTTACCCACACCTATAAAGCCTTTGGATCGGCCATACCCTATCCATTTTGTCTCTCCACATCCCTCTCTTAATCCTTGAAGCCTCACTTGGGGAAGAAGACTTCCCCATGATGCCTTTCAGCTCAAATAAAAAAGAGTTACCCGTTTTAAAGGTAGTGTTTTCTCTTGTGTTCTTATGTTTTATTTTGCTTCTCCAACCCTCTAAAATCTTTTTAATACTTTATTTTGAAACAAATACAGTATCTTCAATATAAAAGGATGTTATTATAAGAAGGATTTGAGGTACACATACATACACCTACATCTAATGGTTAATGAACATACTGAATCTGTGGATTGCGAATTTCTACCTCACGAAACGATGATTGTTCAACACTCATATAACACCTTCAAAGGTGGCCATTAAGATGTCACTATATTTATATATGATATATGATATTTTTATGTTTTACTTAATCTTATGTATTTTTCATTTATGGTATACCTTTATGGTTTCCATTACGGGTAAACACGATATCTTCATTTTAGGAAGCGCGGACTACCGCCCCCTCAAAGTGATTTGATTCGTTAGTACCATATGTGGTACATATAAAGGATATATTGAATGATATTATATATTATTCAATACTGGAATTATAATACTATTATGTATCACTATGTTTTAATTCCATTAAATATGAAATAGAAATGGAAGTAGCGTTAATGCGTACGTACGACTTACCATCTCCATGAACGGTGCATTTAATTTATTATCTATAAATGTTATGTAATATTATAAATTCATGTATATACTAGATTTATATGATATATATGATATATACATTGTTAGTATAACTCTGGATATAATGGATACATGAACAACTTGTAATTATAAAGAGAATATTTTTGACTCAAGTACCAATGACCGTTAAAACGACCGTCATTAACTTAAATAACTACATAGTGGTCATGACATGGTAATAATTGATATAAAAGGAATAATGAACTTTAAAAAGGTTCTTAAGCAAGTAGAAATTAACTCACGTTTATTATTCAGGACATTAAAGAACAATCAAGTCAAGTCGGACCCGAGGTATGAGACTTTGTCTCAATCTCCTTTCATTGAGGGATATTATGTTTTATACACAACATTCATTTATACGGTGTATAAACCCCTTTTACTTTTACATTTATCCAAAAGGAATCTTTTTATACGAAGTGTTTTACTAAACGACAAAAGGGAATGTTTTTGTTGTACGTATGCGGCGACAACGACTTCTCCACCGTCGTGACCGTTATTTGAGTTTCGACTTCCTCTACAAGCCATACCTTTTTTTAAATGAAAAATAAATACCATGTTTTATTTTTATTTTATTTTGGTATTGAAAATAGTTTTCATAATGTTTTTATATCAATGTGTTGTATTGATATCTTGTGATTGAAAAGTGGAAATGTTATGTTTCCTTTATGCATTGTTTATGTGATACGATTATAATATGGTTCTTGGGCATTATTATGAATATGGGTGGTTCCGTGATAAACTAAGGGTGGGTGAGCCCGATATAGCTCTCCAATGCATTGGGTAACGCGATGGATTTGAACGTTAATGTTTCTCCGAAGAGATTTTGGGAATATACTATGATGGGTATTCCAAACATAACCAAGAGGGTTACTCCCTACGTAAGAATGTTATGAATGCCTCAAGTTACCTTTATGTCTTATGATTTATATTATTTATTCCTGATTTTATGAGGTATGTTAAAGTGCTTATGTTTTATGGGTAAAGTATGATTTCATTCTTATGTATATATATACTCATGTTTCCTTTCCATATTTTTATATCCCTTACTAAGAATTTTATACTCATCCCAGGTTCTTGAAATGTTTTTCACTGGTCAAGGGAAAGGTACATGATATGATGATAGTGTTAAGGAAGTGTCAATATAGAATTCATGATTTATTTTAAATATGATTCCATTGATGGAAAAAATGAATACTATCTTCTATGTAACCACTTTGTTTAAATGTGGAATGTAATGAATGTATTATGATCTAATTCTCTAAAACTCTAAACATGAAATGATCCTCAATGTGTATTCTTGAAGTAACTCAAGATTAAGTGATGTTTAAGGATGGGGCCTTATAGTTTGTATCAGAGGGAGGTTTAGATAACTTTAGGAGTTAGAATTATAATAAATGATTATCCAAAAATATTTTTTTATGGTCAAATTGAAATGATATAGTATTTGAAGATTACCATGTTGCTTCATCTAAGACATGTTTGTTCAGAATGGTTTTCCGCAGAGGAAACAGGGAAGCAGTGCTAGGATAGAATACAGAAGGAAATAACTTCCTGAATCAGCATCCTGAGATGGTCGGAATTGGAACTGAACAATTTGTTGCAGTAATGGCGCAGTTGACTCAAGCAAGAAATGGAGTTAGTATCCATGAACGAGATCAACCAAATCAACCGTAGAGGAACATTTCAGTGGTGGAACATTTCATGAGGCAACACCCCACATCATTCAGAGGATCATCTGATCCTGTTCTAGTTGAAGGGTGGATTAATGAAATGGAGAAGATTTTCGATGTCATGGGGTGTTCAGACTATCAAAAGGGTAGTCTTGCTATTTACCGTTTGGTGGGTGAAGTAGATCAGTGGTGGTCAATGGTTAAAAATATCAGGGACGCTGATGAGATTGATGCTCTAGACTAGGATGAATTCAAAGGTATGTTTCTTGTTAAGTATTTTCCTAAGGCTGTTTGACATAGGATGGAAAAAAAATTCATGGAATCTAGGAAAGAGGAAGACTCAGTGGCAGCCTTTGAAGAGAGGTTCACTCGATTGGCAAGGAATTCTATAAATTTTATCTGAGACCTTGATAGTAAAATCAATCGTTTATACTCATGATTAAAGCCAAAATATCGAATGGAATTGGATTCTCATGAGTTCCAAGGTTCTGAAAAGCATGTTCGATGAGCTGAGAAGGTTGAAATGGAGTCTGCCGAGGATCAAGTGATCTATAATATCCAGTCGAAGAAGAGACCGAGGTGATAGGAGAAAGGAAAGAATTATTCAAAAAGGTCTAACGGTAATAAAACTAAGTTTCTTGTTTGTGATAAATGTGGTAAAAGGAATACTGGGGAATGCCTTATAAATTATGTAAAGTGCTACCGATGCGGTAAGATAGGACATAAGGATCGTGATTGCACTGAAAAATATCAGGGTGATCGTAAGACCAAATTTGATTTACAGTTAGTGAAATGTTTTATGTGCAATGATATGGTTCACTATGAAAATGAGTGTCCGACAAAGAGATCGAGTGATGGGAAGTAGTTATAATACAAGCAGAAAGGGGTGGTGAAATCCATTCCATGTATTTCAGTAGATTTCGGGCCATCATATGAAGTTTTATTAGGTACTTTGTTTCTTTTTCAGATTATGCCAGTGTGTTGTTTGATTGGGGGTCTACACATTCTTTCATCTCTGAAAACATTTCTAGTAAAATGGGAATACCATCTCAAGAAATGACTCCTGAACTTTTGGTAAAAACACATGGGGGAAATTTTGAGGCAAAACGAATTTATAAGAATCTTCCTATCCTTATCTGTGGAAGGAACGTACTTGGAAACCTTATTATTTTACCTCTAGTAGAGTTTGATGTTATATTTGGTATGGATTGGCTCCCTATTTACCATGCTAAGATTGACTATAGAGATAAAGAAGTTTCTTTTCATAAAGACTTTTAGTTTGTGTACAAGAATGAATCCTTACTGTTGATAACGTATCAAGAGGCCGAGAAACTTGTAAAAGATGGAAATGAATGTTACCTTTCCAATATTGTAGAAAACAAGGGAACTGTTCATGTTAATGATGTGCCAATGGTAAATGAGTACCCTGATGTTTTTCCTGATGAGTTGCCTGGAATAATACCAGATCGGGAAGTTGAGTTTACTATAGACGTAGTTCCTGATGCTAATCCAATTTTAAAACCCCCTTATCTAATGGCTCAAATTGAACTTTTAGAGTTGAAGGAGCAATTTCAAGATTTATTAGAGAATGGATTCATTCAACTTAGCACATCACCATGGGGTGCTTCTGTTTTATTTGTTAAAAATAAAGATGGTTCTATGAGACTTTTCATTGATTATAGATCCTTGAATAACATCACTGTTAAGAACAAATATCATTTGCCTCATATCGATGATTTGTTTGATCAGCTCTAGGGAGCTTAGTATTTTTCAAAGATTGACCTGAGATCAGGGTACCATCAGTTGAAGGTAAAGGAAGAAGATATTCCGAAGACCGCGTTTCGTACAAGATATGGCCTTTATGAATTTTTAGTAATGCCTTTTGGGTTAACAAACGCACCTTCTGTATTCATGGACTTAATGAATATAATTTTCCATGAGTTCTTGGATAAGTTTGTGGTTGTTTTCATTGATGATATTTTGGTGTTTTAAAAGTAAAGAGGATCATGAAAGAAATTTAAGGGTTATTTTTCAAACTTTAAAAGAAAAGAAATTGTATGCGAAATTCAGAAAGTGTGAGTTTTGGTAGCAACAAATTTTATTCCTTGGTCATATTGTTTCTAAAGAGGGGATAATTGTTGCTCCTGCAAATAAAAAGGTTGTTGAAGAATGGCCAAGACCCAAAAATGTAACTGAGATTCGTAGCTTCCTTGGTTTGGAAGGGTATTACTGAAGGTTTGTAAGAAATTTTTCACGGTTATCTAGTCCAATAACTAAGCTAACTCGGAAGGGTGTTACGTTTATCTGGACAAAAAAAGGTGATGATTGTTTTCAGGAACTGAAAAGAAGATTGGTGAATTCTCTAGTTTTGGCACTAACATCTAGGAATGGGGAGTTTGTTATCTACAGTGATGCTTCTTTGAATGGACTTGGTTGTATCCTAATGCCGAATGATCAGGTAATTGCTTATGCTTCACGACAGTTGAAAACTCATGAGGTAAATTACCCTACACATTAATTGGAATTAGCTACTGTTGTTTTCACTTAAAAAATTTGGAGGCATCATTTTTATTGAGTAAAGGGTGAAATATATAACGATCACAAAATTTTAATGTATATATTCACTCAGAAAGAATTGAACATGAGATATAGGAGATGGCTAGAATTAATCAAGGATTATGAATGTACAATTCATTAAAATCCGGGAAAATCAAATAAATTGGATGATTCTTTGAATCGAAAAAGTAATGCTCCATTAGAAATGTTGCATTTGGAATGTGATACGTTGTTTAAGTATTTGATAAACTTTGGCATAGAAGTTGTTGGTGCAAGATTTCCTTCTGTTTTGTTTCAGGTATCAATGAAATCTTTTCTATCAGACAGAATTAATCAAGCACAGAATCAAGACATCGAGTTGCAGAAAAAGGTAGAGCTGGTTCAGAAGGGTAAGTTGCCTGAATTCAATAATGATAATGATTTTGTTTTGAGATTTGAGAAGAGATTGTGTGTGCTGTGTGATTCATAGTTGAAGAGAGATTTGTTATGGGAAGCTCATAGTTCTCCATTTTTAGTCCATCATGGTAGTACTAATATGTATAGAGATCATCGGGAGTATTATTGGTGGGACGGAATGAAAAGGGATATTGTTGATTTTACTATGAAGTGTTTGACTTGTCAACAGGTTAAAGCAGAGAGGATGTTACCGAAAGGGATGCTTCATCCTTTACCAGTTCCAGAGTGGAAATGGGAGAATATATCCATGGACTTCATTGTGGTATTGCCGAAGACACCTCGATGTAATAATGCAATCTGGGATATTGTTGATTGCTTGACTAAATCTGCTCATTTCCTTGCCATACAAGATAATTTTTCTCTACATCATCTTTCTCGTTTGTATCTTAAAGAGATAGTCAGGTTACATGGAGTTACTCTCTCCATTGTATCTGACCATGATCCCAAGTTCAATTCTAACTTTTGGAAAGGCCTTCAAAAGTCATTGGGTAATAAATTAAATTTTAGTACAACTTTTCATCCTCAATCAGATGGGCAGTCAGAATGAACAATTCAGAATTTGGAGGATATGCTATGTGCTTCTTCGATGGATTATGAGGGATGTTGGGACCAACATCTTTCTTTGGTTGAGTTGTCTTATAATAATAGTTTTCATTCCAGTATACAGATGGCACCATTTGAGGCATTATATGGGAAGCGGTGTCGAACTCCAGCTTTCTGGGATGAAGTGGGTGAAAGGAAGTTGATGGGACTATAATTGGTAGAAGAGATGGGAGAAAAAGTTTAGTTGATTCAGAAACACATGAGAAGAGCTCAGAGCAGGTAGAATTGTTATGCGGATAATCAGAGGAAGGATCTATCTTTCGAGGTAGGTGATCAAGTCATTCTCAATGCTTTTCCATGGAAAAGTGTAATGCGATTTTTTAAGAAAGTACAGCTGAGTCCAAGGTTCATTATACCATATGAAATTCTGGAGAAAGTTGGATCAGTTGCACACCGAGTGGTTTTACCTCCACGTTTATCTCAGGTACAAAATGTTTTTCATGTTTCGATGTTGAGAAAGTACATGCCAGATATATCTTATGTTTTGATCCCAGAGGTAGTTCAGTTGGAAGAGAATCTCTCTTATTAAGAATAACTAGTCCAGATACTTGATCGTAGAGAGTGAGTGATGCAGAATATGGTAATTTAACAGGTAAAGGTTTTAAGGAAAAACAATATGGTTGGAGAGGCAACATGGGAATCTGAAAATGCTATGAGGGATAAGTACCCCCACTTATTTTGATAAGTGAATAAAATTGCAAGCACACAATTCCCAGTTGGGGGGAAGGATTTAACATCCCAGGTAAATAAAGAATAAAATATTTTCATTTTTATTAATTATTATGAATTAAATATTAATTTTACTTTAATGGGGTTTCTATGTTCGATAGCATACCTGATACGCAACAAAGAGTTTCTTTGAAATCTTATGTTGCACACTAGTAATAAAATAATATTATTTTAAATGGTAGTTAACACGTATCCGTTGAATTGGTGTGAATGAATGGAAATAACTAAAATATGATTATATATGTTTGTTAAATGTTTTTACATTTATCCAATATAGGATAAAGGCTTAAAATATAAAAATAATTCAATTTTAGGGATATATACTCTAACATTCACTAATGGTCGACTTATCGCCTTTTGATGGTGAACCATATATAAATATTGTTTTGGTCACTCTTATACATTCTATTAGACTAAATAAAATTCTTCTTTAGAATAGGGACATCAAAATTTACTTTGTGTGAATTTCTGGTATTTTTCCTCTAAAGTTCATTTTTTAATGAATAATTAAAAATTTGGAATTTTAATTCAAAACCTTTTTTTAATCTAATTTATTTATATGATTAGATTATATTTTGAATTGGTTTTAAAGTGAAATTAGAATATATTTTTACCATTTAATCCAATAGTGGCCGTTGGAAATAATTTCAATTTGAAATTGGACTTAAACTACTTTCAATCTTTAGATACTTATTGTTTAATAAAAACACGCTATTTTCTCTGACAGCCTGAATTAATTATTAAATTAATTAACGTAACTTATATTTTTTGAATTTTTTAAAATAGAAATCATTTTTTAATTTGAAATATCAAATATAACTTAGGGTGATGTATTGGTATTTTTCTGAAAAACTGTAATTTTTGATGAATTGTGAAACCACTAAGTGGTTCTTATAAAAACTGATTTTCCGTTTAAATGAAATTTTACTACCTCTATGTTTTTAATTTCAAAAATCTGACATACATGGTTTTCATTATGAAGTAAAATGTGGTTTAATGGGATTAAAATAATTTTTTGGTGAATAGTAACTTTTAAGTTCTTAATCACGATTAGAGGTACTTAGTGTAGTTTAAGGTAAAAATAATGTTTTAATAATATGAAATGACCTAGACACATGTACTACCATTATTGGATGTGTCATGGCCGACCAATACAATCCATGGGTCCACATGGGGACCCCATGGAGCCACTTTGGTAGGAAAATGACATCAATACCTTTTTATTTGATGTTAAAATAAAAATGTCACAAACATGAGTTGTTTTACTAAAAAAATTTAAATCGGGTTATACAAGTCATATATTTGACTATAAATATTCATTAGAAAGCGAAAACGATATCCTAAATCACGATATTTGTTTTTATAATTATTAAACATTAAATAAATTAAATTATTTATGATACCATGATGATGTAGCGATTACCTCATTATTTAACGATTTAAAAAAAATTGAAAAGACAATGTAAAATCTAAGACCTAAACATGTCAAAAACCTATTGTATGGGTGGATTTATTATCACCTTATCCTATAAATATATAAATTTGGGACCTTTTAAATCCTAAAATCATTTTATAATAAGGTAACCTTTTATAACTTTCCAAGAGTGCCCCTCCTCTCCTCTTATAAAAGGCCCCCACCTCTACCACCTTACCCACACCTCTCAAGCCTTTGGATCAGCAAAAACATGTCAATTTTGTCTCTCGACATCCCTCTCTTACTCCTTGAAGCCTCACAGTGTGAAGAAGTCTTCCCGGGGAAGCCTTTGAGCTCAAATCATAAAGAGTTACCCGTTTTAAACGTAGTGTTCTCTGATGGGTTCTTATGTTTTATTTTTCATCTCCAACCCTCTAAACTATTTTAATTCCTTTCATTTGTAACAAAAAAGTATATTCAATATACTAGGATGTTGTTATAATAATGATTCGAGCTACACTTACACACAGCTACATCTAATGATTAAAAAAAATACTATTTCTGTGGATGGTGAATTTCTGCCTCACGAAATGATGATTGTTCAAAACTCATATAACACCTTCAAATGTGGCCATTAAGATGTCACTATATTTATATATGATATATAATATGTTTATGTTTTACTTAAGCTTTTGTATTTTTAATTTATTGCATACCTTTATGGTTTCCATTATGGGTAAACGTGATATCTTCATTTTAGGATGTGCGGACTACTGCCCCCTCAAAGTGATTCGATTCGTTAATACAATATGTGGTACATATAAAGGATATAATGAATGATATTATATATGATAAAATACTGGAATCATAATACCATAATGTATAATTATATTTTAATTTCATTAAATATGAAATCGAAATGGAAGTAGAATTCATGCGTATGTATGGCTTACCGTCTCTATGAACGGTGCATTTCATTTCTTACCACTAAATGTTATACAATATTACAAATGCATGTATATACTGGATATATATGATATATATGATATATACATCATGAGTATAACTCTGGATATAATGGATACATGAACAAATTGTAATTATAAATATCATATTTTTGACTGAAGTACCAATGTTCATTAAAAGGACCGTTATTAACTTAAATAATTATGTAGTGTTCATGACATGGTAATAAGTGATATAAAATGAATAATGAACTTGAAAAAGTTTCTTAAGCAAGTAGAAATTAACTCATGTTTATAATTTAGGACATTAAAGAACGATCGAGTCAAGTCGGACCCGAGGTATGGGACTTTGTCACAATCTCCTTTCATTGAGGAATATTATGTTTTATACATAACTTTCTTTTATACGGTGTATAAAACCCTTTGACTTTTAAGTTTATCCAAAATGAATTTTTTTATATGAATCATTTTAGTAAACAACAAAAGGAAATGTTTTTGTCGTACGTATGCGGTGACAATGAATTCTCTGCCGCCGTGACCATTATTTGAGTTTCGGCTTCCTCTACAAGCCATACCTTTTTTTAAATGAAAAATAAATACCATGTTTTACTTTTATTTTATTTTGGTATTGAAAATTGTTTTCATAATGTTTTTATATAAATGTGTTGTATTGATATCTTGTGATTGAAATGTGGAAATGTTATGTTTCATTTATGCATGCTTTATGTGATACGATTATGTTATGGTTCTTGGGCATTATTATGAAGACGTGTGGTTCCGTGATAAACTAAAGGCGGGTGAGCCCAATATAGCTCTGTAATGCATTGGGTAACGCGAAGGAGTTAAAAGTTAAGTTTTCTCTGAGGAGATTTATAAAATATACTGTGATGGGTATTCCAAACATAACCAAGAGAGTTACTCCCTACGTATGATTGTTATGAATGCCTCAAGTTACCTTTATGTCTTATGATTTCTATGATTTATTAATGATTTTATGAGGCATGTTAAAGTGATTATGTTTTATGGGTAAAGTATGATTTCATTTTATGTATATATATACTCATGTTTCCTTTCAATATATTTATATCCCTTACTGAGCTTTTTATGCTCATCCCATGTTTTTGAAATGTTTTTCACAGGTCAAGGGAAAGGTACATGATATGATGATAGTGTCAAGGAAGTGTCATGATAGAATA
The DNA here is from genome assembly GCA_963277665.1 of Viscum album. Lineage (NCBI taxonomy): Eukaryota > Viridiplantae > Streptophyta > Magnoliopsida > Santalales > Viscaceae > Viscum > Viscum album. Next base: position 1,807,390,303 of record OY728136.1, on the reverse strand, counting down.
CATGTTTTATTTTAAATATGTTTCTATTGATGGGAAAAATTAATATTATCTTTTATGTAACCACTTTGGTTAATTGTGGAATGTAATTCATATTTAATGATCTAATTCTCTAAAACTCTAAACCTGTAAAGATCCTCAACGTGTATTATTGAAGTAACTCAAGATTATGTGATGTTTAAGGCTGGGGCCTTATAGTAATCCCACAAACAAAATTTCCCTTATACTTTTAAACATTTCATTACTCATAAATCTAACATAACTCTCAAATTTCTAAAATGTTGGCATCTTAATCATCTATTATTCTTCAGGATACCTTGACCATGTTTTCCAACATATTCCATAACATTTATTTCTTATAAAAAAATTCATAAATAGTGTCATAATATTCAATAATGCCAAAACATTAGCTAAGAAATAATCCATACATTTCATAGGTCACTTTCAGTTTCCTCATCCTGAATTGGAATGACATTTGATATTGCTAAACATATATTTGTATAGTCTTAATGAACCCATTCCTAAACTTTATTTTTTGGACATCTATTTTGGTAATCAACATTCACACCAAATTATGAATATTCATTTGATCCTTAATAAAGAACATCATTCTGTTTCCAAGAGTCAATTGAACGCTTCCTTTTTATAGGGCAGGTTCTTTCTTTATATCCATTATTACTAAAGCTATAACATCTTCCAGTGCCATAGAATAACTGTCTATGGTGTTTCTTACCAAATCCTTGAAACAATTTTTTTTGAATATACAAACCTTTATGATCATTTCCTGAACATCTATAAGGGTTTTTTCTCACATATACGATACCTTAAAAAACAACAAGGATAAAGTGGTTAATAATGAAATTGGATAGTAGGTTAAGAATAACTATAACAGTTCTCATTATGACTTCAATTTCATTCATATGTTTATATATAAACCCACCATAGTTTCTTCTGCATAAATAGATACATTGGTGCATACTAGATCAATCCATTTACAAAAACCAAAAAGGTTAGTGTGAATATATCAGTGAAATCATCATATACTATATTATGTGGATGGTAAACACTAAGATATTCCTATTCATGTAATCAAAAAATCATTAAATTTATCTAAAATAAATTTGGATCCTTCTAATATGAAAACCAGTGTTGTTATATAAAAAACGTCACTTATGCCCAAATAACACTCTAACGTTTAATGTTTTCTAAACTGACCATCGACACCAATTGTAAGGCCATCACAAAAAAATTTACATAATCTTTATTTTTATCAAGAAATAACTTTATTTCAAATTGAGTGTCTTTTTGGGTTTTTAGTTTTATATAATTATGCCATAAATATTACATTACATCTCAAATATTACAATGTAGACACATCTATTATATAGATTTTTTACAAAAAATAAAATTCATTAAAAAAGAAGAATTATTTTCTTGATAAAAGTATTCTTTTGTTCTTTCATTCTCTTACCATTCATTATATGCTTTAAAAAATAGTTATAAACCATAGGATGATCATAAAAATCTAATTAAGGGATATGAAATACGGAAAGATTACAGTAGTCCACGAATACAAAAATTATATATATTAAATCACACTTTTTACTCATAAAAAATAAGCTCTTTAACATAACTCATTAGATAATTTGATTTATGAAGAAATCATAGATGACATTATTCAAAATCGTATCTTTTGGCATCCATAACATACTTATATTGTATCATTCATATCCACATAGGTAGTGACATTCATGGTGACATTCGTAATACCTATCACAATATATTGACTATGTCTCTTAATGTAAATCTTATTGTTTACCTCCATCATATTACTCAATTAATTTTAGGGATATCACAAGCTCAACTACCCATGGTTTATCATGGAAACAACAATATAGATAATCAATTTTCAAGAACCATAACAGAATAATAACATATGAATAACTATAAATAGAAAATTATATTTCCACATTTTTATCAATATATTGATATAATAAATCCATTATCATAAAATATTTCAATACAAAAATTCTTAATAAATAATATTCAATTTTGATTTTTTTAACATTAATTCTTGAAGAGGAAGCCAAATATAAAATAATGCTCATGGAAGTGGAAATATCAGTTTCACCACACATGTTGAAAAGAAACAATCCTTTTTTGTTTACGAATACATTACTAAAAAATATTCTTTTTGAAAACTATTGAAGGAAATTAAAATTAAAAGGGGTAGATTATACATCGTTTAAAAGAAGGTCGTATAAAAGTAAAAATTTGTCTTAATGAAAGAAGATTGAGACGATGTCCATTACTATGATCAAGTCATTAGATTAAGGATAAATAAATTACATAAATATGTGTGAAAATTTTGAATACAAACTATAGTTTTGGATATTATTTTTAAAATAATATATGGATTTTCAGAAATTGTCTTGGAAACATAAAACCAGTTACATGTATATTTAACTCAGGCAATGATGATTGAGTTAAATTTTTTTTCCTCAATCTGACTTCTCTCGTTATTTCATTATATTCATGAATAATAAAATTATGTTATTTTTAATATTCTAGGGAACCTATTTACAATTTATTTTTACCTTTATATGACTTATTAATATATTATAAAAATTACATACTTATTAAGGTATATATTGGCCCTTTTGTCGATATTTAGTCCTTGTGTTGAAAATGAACATAATTGATGTATATTGTGTATGTGGTAAAAATTATATCATCTAAATATTATTATTTTTTAATTTATATATCATATATATCAAGTATAAATTTATTTAGAATAGTCTATAAAATTTGGCGAAAATTAATGAAATGCATCATTCATTGAGATAATAAGCCATACGTACGAATGAATGCTACATTCATCTACTTGACATATTAAAGGAATGAAAACTAAATTATACATATGTATAATATTAATAAATTTAAATATCTATTGTATATATGTTACATATCATCATTATGGTCATTCTATATATGTTCCATGTATGGCATGAATGAGTTATATCACATTGAGGGGGTGGTAGTCTACAATTCCTCAAATGAAATTATAATATTTACACATTTTGGAAAACAATAGAGTGTATTATAAATAAAATTTAAAGAAGCATAAATTACAAATAAATATAATATATATCATATTTATTCATTCCATTTATGTATATAATCATGGTTTAATGATGATTATGTAGAATTAATCGCATCAAATCGTGGTAACGATAAGTCATACCCACGCACAAGCGATGATATAATTAACTTAATGATTAAAAAATATAGATTTGGATGGAATATTAATTATAATGTATAATTATGATGTTATATTAAGTGTTTAAATCCATTATAATTGTCACTATATGCTCCAAATTATATCATTTTGAACTACAAATTACACAGTGATATCGTGACGGCAAGTCGTATGTACTCATTTATAGTGATATTGTTATCCATATGATAGATAAAAAGAAGAATAAGGTAGTTAAATTGATATAATAACAGCTAATAATGTATTATATAATGGATTTATTACTTTATTATGGAAATTACATCACAATATGATTTAGAAGAATTATGTTTTTTTGAATGAGGTGTTAAAAACATATACATCTTTTTTGAGTATCTCCTTCTGAATTTCCCAAAAGGTCTCCATAAAAAGGATTTATGACCAACTTTTGTCCTCCAGGGGGAAGGGACAGATTATTGTAGCTTATTTAATCATATTTTGGGTAATTAAATTTGATTGAGAGGTGTGGGTATGTGGGTAGAGTTTGTGGCCTTTTATAATAGGGAGGAGGTCCATTTTAGGAAAGGCAAGAAATATTATTTTATTATAAATTAATTTTCAATTTATAATTTTTAAAATGTGATAAATATATAGAATACTATATATATCATTAGAAATCATATCAACCAATAGGTTTTGGACATGTTTACGGCATATAATTAATCTTATCATTTAGCTTTAACTCTTAGTTCAAAACTATGTCTCTTACATAATCTCCTTGTATATTCATAATAAATGGTAACTATAGTTACCATAAAATGAAAATTCAACCAAATGTTGTTAATTATGAAACTTTTATCATTATATATGTTAGTTGGCTGAATCATAGATATTTAGGACTATTATATCATTTAATAAAATAATTTTTATTTTAAATACACATTTTGGTCAATTTCGACACAATTTAGTAATTTATTTTTGTTAAAGTCAGAACAACTTCATTAGATCAAAAAAAAAGAAATTAAATCATATCTCACATGTCAATGTCCTACAAAAAATACTTTTTTAGAATAAAAATGTTATAATTACATTTAATTTAATATTTATAATATAGTTTATTTAAATATTTTATTAAAAAGGAAATCATTTCATCATCATTGAATCATAAATAAATATTATTATTTATTTTCTAAAAATTATAAATAAGGAACTATGATGTAGGAAATTATTGTATACTTTTATTGAATATTTATAGTAAAAAAATCATTAAAATAACCCAATATTACATTTATTTAATAAAAGATAAATGTTTGTGTGATATTTCTCCTTTCCATGAATTAAATATTATAAAATTTTATTTTCACTCCCAAGGGGCTCCCAAATTTAAAAAATTCATCTTAAGGATTCTCATGGTCTGAAATATTTCTACAAATTGTTTTGGGACACGTTTTAGGAGACTTTTATATTATTATTGTATTCTTTTGTTACCATTATTTACCTGATTTATCCTTTATCCAATGTTAACAAAAAATTAATTAAGTCAATATTCATAATGTTTAAAAATAAAGGGATTCTATTTACATAATTTTTAAATTATTATTCCAAATATGTATTCAACTTTTAAAAATTCAAAACATAGAAATTTAATATATTAATTTAAAATTTATTCTCATAGTAAAACCAAGAAAATGGGTTTTTATGAAACAAAAACTCCCAAAATACTGACATGTGTTTATGTCCAATTTAAATATGAAATTACGTCCAATTAAAAAATTAAATTAAATGATAAAAACATAATTCAATTACACTTTAAAATGAATAAAAATTATAATCTATCTATATAAATAAATTAGACTATAAGAAGGTTTTGATTAAAGATCTAGTATTTTCTACTATTCATTAAAAATTGCATTTTGTCATAAAAATACAAAAATTAAATTTTAAGGTCCCAATTCAAATGAATAATTATATTTTATCATATATAACTTATAAAATTTTCAAATAAATATTTTTAAAATTGGTTTTCAGTTAAAAGGTTGTAAAACAACCATTTAAAAATTTTAGAGTATTTTATGCATAAAATTGGATTCATTCACATTTTATGACTAAAAATTTATTTTGATAAATTTAAAAACATTTAAAAAATATGTAAAATTATAGCATATTTAGTTATATTCGTTCACTATAATACAAAGGAATGATTTTTCCTACCAATAAAAATGAAAATATTATTGTTTTATTGATTTTTAGAATAACATAGTGTTGTGTGAATCATATGATTTCTTAGAAACTCATTATTTCATGTCAGGCATGCTATGGAACATAATTCTCCGTCTAAGAAAAATTTAATATTAAATTAATAAATATTAATATATATATATAAAAGAAATTTTTATTCTATAAATACCTGGGATGTTACATTATTCACCCCATTTCTAAATTTGGTCATCATAAGTTTATAACTATCTAGGAAACATCATTGAAAATATCTCATTGGAAGAAATATTCAAAAAACAATCTGTAAAAAAGAAAAAAATATAAGTACAAAGGTCACATGAGATAACACATACTTGGAAACCATGTTGAAAAACAATGATATGGGAGAAAAACTAGTTATCCTTTTCTGATTGAGAGTGATAGGAAATGTGATTAAGAGAATGTTAACCACTAGAAAAATGAAATCTTGTGAAGGGTTAAATATTCTTAGATTTCACAGTAAGAAATTTTAAATGAATACCTTTATATTTTAAAATCATTTTATTAATGTTGAGGATTGTTTTTCCTGCTAACAATAATAACATAAAGATGTATACTTACTTTCCAAATTGAGTTTCATCCATTAAAAAATATCTACCACAAACTAATCTTATTTCTAAAAAAATTTGTATTTGAGATGAATTTGTAACCCCATAAGGGCTAGAATCAACTTCTATAGATTCACATATTCCATAAATGTTGAGCTATATATTTCCTGTGCCTTTAGATGGTGACCAAAACCAAAGTGGTTACTAAAATATCAAATAATCACTAAAAATAATAATTCATCTTAGGGATAAGGAAAACTTTTAACCTCATAAATTCAATAAACAATACTCAAAGTTCAACAAAAAACATTCTACGAAAAAAAATTCATAAAATTATTCATAAATAATCCAAAAAATAATATTGAAGAGCCAAATTCAAAAGTTATGATCACTTAATCGTCCACGATAAATCGTAACATTTACCTCCAAATAATATTCACAACTCTTAAAGTATAATAGAAAATTCATTAACCTAATCACATATTCCCTAAAATAGGTTAATTATTTCCATAAATAACAGAAATTTCAATATGTTCAATAAAAGAACATAGATTATTCCAAAATTATATTCTACCATTACTCCTCAAAATATATCCCACAGTATTCTATTTTTCTTAGGAATATATTGTTCCCAAAAGAGCATACATCTTTCAAAATAACATTTATCACTTAATTACCGAATCATTCTACAATACAAAGGATTTCCATTTGATGAGAAATAAGTTCCCAAAATCAATATATTATGGGTCCATAAAATCATTTAACTAAAACTAATATTTCATAAAAACTTTCACCTTCACGTAGGATAATGGTAGATGATAAATCCTTATAAAACTTCTGTTGTTGGTAAGATTCTAACAACCTTGTCTGATTCGATGGGTTTTCACCCTTCTTGTAATTTGTAAATTTTCTAAAACTATATAATTCATATAAAATTCCCAAAATGAGATAAAATATTCAAAAATAACTATAACATAATTTAAAATCTAGTTTATCTCATGCAATTAATTATTCATTTGATAATGTAATAGACCATAAATACCTCAAAATCAAGGATCCTATAACCCCTGAAAATTCATTATAATTATATCAACAAAATAAAATGTAATTATCCTCAAATATCTTTTTTAGAAAACAAACATCAGGTTTACAGATACAATAGAAAATTATTCAAAAAATTACATCAACTTAAGAACATTGATAATTTCAAACATTTTATCACACATAGTTCTAGAATAACTATCAATTATTTATAATGTATAAATCATAACCATCCCCCATTCTTCATGATCTGTAAGCCATGTTTTACAACGTATAATGTTATAAATATTTTCTATAATCCTAAATCATGATAAATTCCATATGATTCAATAATGTTAAAATATGAGCTAAGAAAATATAAATACATTTCATTGGTCATTTTCACTTTCTTCACTTTCAATTGGAATGGAGTTCGGTATTTCTAAACATATATTTGTATGGTCATACTGATCCCATTCATGAACCATCCTCATATGACATTTATTTGTGTACTGATAACTCACACCACAATTAAATCACTCATTTGATTATTCTAAAATAACATCGTTCCCATTCCTATAGTTAACTGAATGGTTACTTTTTACATTTTAGTTGATTTCCTTACAACCATCATTACTACAACTATAAAAGCATCCCATTAATTTGAAACTTTATCCTAGGAATTTCATTACACATCTTAAAAAAATTGGTTGTTTAATATACTTACTTTTATTATTTTTACCTAATCTTGCATAGGGATTCATTTATCCCATATATAATGGCTTAAAAAATCACCAAGGCTCAAGTGTTCAATGATGACTCTATATAGTTGGTTAAGAATTACCACAATAGTTTTCATTTTAACTCCCATTTCATTCGGTTTCTTATTTATAAAACCATAACAGTTACCTTAAAATCCATTATTACATTGGTTCTTTCTAGATCAAGCCATTTCCTAAAACCATAAAGGTTTGTATGATTATATCAGAAAAATATTCATAAACTATATTTTGAGTATGTTAAACACAAAGATATATGTATTCATGTTATCTTAAACTCATTCAATTTATATAAAATAACTTTGACTCATTCTAATAAGAAATACAGTATGTTTATATAATACAAGTCATCAATGATTAAATAACACCCTAAGCACTAGAATTATCTAAACTGACCTTTGATAAAAACTACATGGGCCCACCCATAAGCATTATGTAATCATTATTTTTCATAGAGAATTTACTTTCTTTCACATTGAGGATCTTATATGGTTTAGAGTATTAGATTATTTGGCCATAACTATTACATTACATCTAAAATATTATAATTTATACACTTATACACTATCCAATTATATTTAATATAATAAAACTCTTTAAGAAAAATAATTGTTTTCTTGATAAAAATATTCTGGAATTACATGTTTCTCTTACCCTTTGTTATAGCTTTTGAAAATAAAATTTAAAATTGAGGGATGAGAATAAAAATCCCCATAATGGATGTGAATTAATGAAATAAAACATTAGACCATGAATATATAAAAATCAATGAAATCATTATTTTTACTTGTAAAATAGTAGTTCTTTGACATACCTCATAAAATCAGAAGCTTTATGTATAATTCATTGATATAATTAGTCATACTGGTGACATGTGAAATCCATAACATACATACATTGTATATTTCACAAAAAACATATAGAGTAACATTCATGGATACATTTAGAATACCCATCATAGTATATTCTATAAATCTATTACAAAATAAATTAACATTTACCTCTTTCAAATTATGTAATGAGATGGAGAGAAATAATTATCTCACCAACCCTTGATTTATCACAGAACCCCCATACACTCAAACAATGCCCAAGAACCATAACATAAATTATAACATATAAACAATCGTAATGGAAGAAAATAATATTCCCACAATTCAGTCAAGATATTGATATATTAAATTGAATATCAGAACCATTTTCAATACCAAAATACCTAATAATAAATAAGGTATTTTCTGTTCATCTAAAAAAAATACTGGTTTTAGAGGAAGCCAAATATCAAGTAATTCTCACGGTGGAGGAAAGGTTATAGTCACCCCGATCGTTAATAAAAAACACTATTTTTTTATATATTAAAATTATTCTTCCAAAATCATTTAATGAAATTAAAAGTCATGTTTTTTTATACACCATATAATTGATGGCTATATATAAATAAAAATATGACTCAATGAAAGGAGATTAGGACGATTCCCCTTACAAAGATCATGTTATTAGAGTAATGATAAAGAAATGATGTAAATCTATGTGAAAAATATAAATAAACCCAATATATGTAGATATTAAGTTTAAAATAATAATAGGTCATTCACACATATTTTTTGAAAAACAAAACCAATGACATGGATATTTAACTCAATGAATGAAGATTGAATTAATATTTCCCTTATCTCGAATCTGAAATGTCTTGTTTGTTCTTTATATTCGTGAATAATAAGCATAGGTTAATTTATAATTTAAGAATATCCTTTTTATCATTTATTATTCCTTTTATATCACTTGTTAGCATGTTATAATAATTACATTATTATTTATGTTCATATAGGTCGTTTTGTGGATATTCGGTACTTTAGTCAAAAATTAACTTGTAATATGTAAATTTCCCATGTAGTCAAAATAACATAATTTACTAAATATTATTCATGATTTAAATATCATATATATCCAGTATATATTTTTTAAGAATATTACATTACATTTGGATATGATAAATGAAATGCACCATTCATAGAGTCTCTAGGTTGTACATAAGAAGAACACTACATTCTTTTTTATTTTATATTAATGGAATGAAAACTAAAAAATCCATAGGAATATTATAATTCTATTATAATACCTATGTTATATATGATAAATATGTTCTTTAACACTATACTTTGTATGTTCCATGTACTAAATTAACATGTCATATAACTATGAGGGGCTGGTAGTCCACGTTTCCTTAAATGAAATTATCGTATTAACATATCATGGAATGAATAAAGTAATGTTGTAAATAAAAATTGCAGAATCATAGAGTCAATATAAATATAACTTATATCGTATTTATTCATTCAAATAATTTATATAGTCATGGATTAATTAAGATCATGAAGAATGAATCACATCACATCATGGAGATGGTAGGCCGTAAGAAACACACGAGTGAAGATTTCAATCACTTAATTGTTAAATGGTATAGAAAAGGATTTGTATTTTTATTATAGATAATAATTATCATCTTATAATAATTATTTAGATCCATTATACTCATCATTATACCCATACTAATAATTTTTTTGTTGAATGAAAAGTTACACCACAGAGTGGAGACGATATAAGCCATACTTACGCACGCATGATGATATTGTTATTCGTATGATGGATAAATAGAGGTTTAAGGTTGTAACATAATTATAATAACATCTTCTAAATTAAAATATATTTGATTTATTACTTTATTATGGAAATTATATACGATGTGGATGTAGATGAAGAAATGAGTTTTGAATGATCGGATAAAACTAATACTTATTTTTCAAGTATCTCGTTTTGATTTTCAAAAAAAGATTCCACAGCAAAGATTTATGCCCATAATGTGGCCTCTTGGAGAAAGATAGGTATTTTTGTGCTTATTTTAGTAGAATTTAGGTGATATAATGGTCTTGAGTGATGTGAGTTTGTGGGTAGAGGTGGTGTCCTTTTATAAGACGGAGGAGGGGGCACTTTGGGAATGTTTTGACAAATTTAATTATATTATAAAATTATTTTAGAATTATAAATGTTCATAAGGGATATATTTAAATTATATTATTATTACTGGTAGATATATTCTCATATAATAGTTTTTAGACTATTTTAGGTCACATAATCAACCTTATCTTTTAGCTATAGCCCTTAGTTTAAAACATTAACTCATTTCATGTCTTCTTGTATCTTCATAACAACTGGTTAATATAGTTACTATAAAATTACAATAGAATAAAAAGTGAACCATTAATAACATTTATATCATTAAATAAGTTATTTTTTCAAAATAATATATTTTTAGGACTATGATATAATTTAACAAATTTGTACTTATTTTAAAAAATATCATTAATGTCAATTTTGACACTATTTAGTAATTTTCTTAAAAAATTTATAACAACTTTATTACATCGAATCAAAGGAAATAAATCAACATTAATATTTAAATATAATCCAAAAAATTCATTCATGATATCAAAAAGTTAAAATTACATTTATTTTAATATTTTGAATATCATTTATTTTAATCATTCATTAATAAAGAAACCATTCCACCATCATTGTGTCACAAATATTTTATTAAGATAATTTCTCAAAATTATATATAAAATAAAATAATGTATGAAATATTATTATATTTACAATGTCTTCATATATTCAATGATATCTATTATATAACCCAAGATTAATATTTTTTAAAAGATACATGTTTATGTTATATTGCCATTTTCATTATATTAAATGATACAAAATGTCATTTCCACACCCATGTGGCATTAAAATGCCAAATGTTAATCCTCAGAATGATAACAATCTAAAATATCACATCATATATAATCATGACATGATTAATGTTGGATATTATTATTATAATATTATTATTTTACCCTTATATACATGATCTTCCCTTTTACCATGGTAACTAAAAATAATTATAGATGATACATTTCATAAAGTCTAAAAATAAAGGTTACATATTTACATAATTTGGAACATATGACTCAAAATATGGAATCAAATTTTCTAATTTAAAAAAATTGTTGAAATTAATTTAAAATTATTTCTTGTTTCCAAAACTAGACTGTTGATTTTTTAGAAAGAAAAACAATAAAAAGATTGATATGTGTTTAGATATAATTAAAATGTGAAGTTATATCCAATAAACTATATTGAATTAATTTATAATGACATTATAAAATTAAACATAAAATCCAAATAATAGTTTAAAACCCTATATAAATAAATTAGAAGAAAATGTATTTTTGAATTAACATCCAGTATTTTTAACAATTTATTAAAAATGAATTTTATGAAAAATATTTTAAAAGTAATTTTTGATAACACACTTGTAAATAATAATTATATTTTATCATATATAACATATAAAATTGAATAATACCTTTTTAAACTGGGTTCCCCATTAAAAGGAAGTAAACATATTTTTAAATATTTTAGATTATATTATGGTTAAAATTTGAATCATTATCATTTATTGCCTCTAAAATTAATTGGATAAATGTCAAAAATATTAAATAATACGTAAAATCATAAAATAGTTAATTATATTCATTCAGGAAAATATAACGACTAGGTGTTAACTATCATATAGAATAATATTATTGTTGTTGTACATTTTGTTGTATAACTTAGTGTAGTGTGGGACGTAAGATTTCAAATTAACCCATTGTTGTATTTCCTGTACACTATCGTATATAGTGCACCCATTAAATAAAAATTAGTATTTAATCCAAAAATATAAAATAATTTAAAATGTATTATTTTATAAAATCCTAGGATATTATATAAATTTTCATTAAATCCATTATGAGTAGAATAACATTTTTAAACCATTTTTAAGACATAAATCATATTAACAATACTTTATATATAAAAGTAACATTAAAAGATTATAATGTAGGATTTTAAAAATAATTTAATTCATTTATTAATTTACATATTATTTTTCCTTCAGAAAAAACTTTTTAAAACATTTTTAGAAAACATGGTTTTTAGAAGAAAACTATATTTCAATCGAAAAGATAATTCATCATAAATGAATTCTTTTGAAATCCATAGTACATTAATTGAGTAAAATAAAGGGAAAATTGTATTATAGTGTCATAAATAGAGTATAATGATATTTATAGAGTATTTTTGAGTTGGATCATATGATTTCAATATTGGAGACGTAACGACAAACTATCTCGATAAACTATATAATTTAACATTAAACTCATTCGATATTGATAACAATGAATAAAAATTTACCTAACAGAACTACATAGAATGAAATTTATAATATCATGTAAATTAAAACATTAATGATATAAAATTAAAATTTGGAGTGTGTACACATCATAAAATAATATAACATTATAACGTAACAAACATCTCAAATGAAGAATATTTAGACAAAAAATCACAAAAGTCATTTGTATCTAAGAAACTGCAAACCCCATGAAAAAGAGATCGTAAAATAGATATGTAAATACATAAATATTTTATTATAATAATAATATAATAATATCATTGGAATAATATAAAGTGAACAAACAAAAATAATTGGTGACTATGTTATGTATTTGAAATTAACAAACGTGAGATGGCAGAAGAACCCTTACCATCAGTCTGAATTGTCACATGTGTAATTATAGTCTAAGTAATAAATATATATAAATTATTTATTTTATCGAGAAGCAATTTAAAATTATTAATACTTTTATTTTACATATTACCATGTTATATTAAAAAACATAATCAATTATGTTTACATCATATATTTTGGACATATTTAGTTAATGGGATGAAAATAACTATTGTTGTTCTACTATGCAATGACCTATAATTATTTTAACATATCGAGAAACATAATCATGAAATAATTATAAAATTTATACACAAATAATACTTTTAAATATAGGTTTTTATTTTTTCGAAAAAATATGAACTAGTATTATGATCAAGGAGGCAGTAGGTTGTACATATGCTTAAGTAATGTTTCCATTGTTTCAATGACCATTAGGGATAGAAGGTATGTAATATTTTAACATTATATAATTATAATTATATGCATAATAACTAGATATTTAATTACATATAATTATATATTTCATTATTTTTATTTGAAAGGATCCTCATCACTTTATGCAGGTGTAGTCCACACATATATGAATTATGTTATCATTTTTTAGTGTGTGAGATGGTAAAAAATAAAATAGATATAATATGTTTTAATAAAGATACTTATGCCATGAATATAATTAATATGTCATTTATATCATATGAATATATTTTATTTCTCTTTAAAATCTTCCATTTAACATGTTAGTGAACAAGGATACTCATCGTTTCGTGAGGTCTTTTTCCTCCATACAAATGAGTGAAAATATTATATCAACTACGGTATGAAATTTAAAAATGGTGTATATGGTATAATGAAAAAAATTTATAATAATGTTAGAAATAACATAAATACAATATAAAAATTGTATATCAATCATTATTCCCAACAATGTGAGGTGGTAATGGAAAACGAACATCATCTTTTGGTGAGGTGGTAGTCCTATGTACACAGATATGATGATTTTTTATCCCAATTGATGGAATATTTCATTTGATTATTTCATAAAATTAACATAAAAACTTATTAGTATATATATTATTCCTGTTTTATTATATAATCATGGTATAATAATAATTTAAGGAGTATATGGATATAAAATAAAATCTATATTTATAATAATAATACCTCTTCATCATGTATCCTCCATAGGTTAGAATTAAAACATTCAAAGGATTTATTCTACACAAAATAATTTTTATAATATTATTTATGTGATGTTAGTATGTGATCTAGGTTGATTATTGGTGATCCAAATGGCTTGAGAGTTGTGAATATGTGATGGGAGAGAGATCCCTCTTATAATTTAGGAGGAGTGGTATTTTAGTAAATACACAAAAGCATTAACTATTGGGTGGTAATAAATCATCATGTAGCTCCAATATTGATAATTAATTGGTTTAATGGAGAATATAGTCTATAAACACCTCCATCACACATTATAACACATTTTTTTAAAATTTACTTCATTAACTTCAATGATTCCTTATTTGTTTTCTTTTGGTTGTTCATTTAGTTAATCATCTTTCTAAAAAAAGTAAATCATTGATTAAAAATATATTAATGTGATATTTAATTTATTTTTTAGTCTAGCTATTTTAAAATATTAAATGTAAATTATAAACTAAAAAACACTTCTTTGTTGGAAATTAAATTTAAGAGATTCAACTATAACGTGAAAAAACAATACATTGACCATAATTATTCCAACAATAACTTTATTATTTAGGGGACAATATGTTCATTATAAATGTTGATTTAGAACATTAATGAACCAAATTTTATATTTATTAACATAAAAATTAACTATTGAGAATATATATTTTTATATTAAATCTATTTTTAAAATATCAGTTACTGTAAAATAAAATAAATATAAATTTTTGAATTATTTATTTATTAAAAATTAAAAAATATAAAATTACAATAATAGAATAAAAATATATTAAGTGAAAATAATTGTATATTGATATATTAATATATTAAAATAATAGAACACAAATATTCATTCAATTTTACCCACTTTTAATATTTTTATTGTAATTTATTTCATTTTATTATTAGCTAAATAATTCAAGTATTGGTGTTTCTTAGGAATTTATTAATTATATAATCTCTAAAAATTACTAATAAATTACTATGATAAAAAAAACATGTATATGATAAAATGGAATGTAGAACTGATGAAATGTAGTTATTTCCAATATCAATATATATATATATATAAATTCTAAGGAAGAAAGATAATTTTTTCCATTTTCTATATTTACCATATTATATAGGAAATATTTGTGGAAAAGTGTCCAAAACCACATAAAGTTAGACCATCAGGTCATAAGGGTCTAAATATGTGAAACCTTATGTTTTTTTGACATGTAATGGGTCAATTTTACAAATAAAATTCAATGTATAACAACTAAGAAAACTCATTTTACCACAAATACTATTACTAAATTTAAATGTTTTCACTAATAACATAATAAAAATTTAATATAAACTTATTAAAAAATAAAAATTATTCTTACAATACATTTTTTATCTATTTTTTTCAAAATTATATCATATAATTTGTGGAATTTAATTTAAAATCAATATCACTGATGTGATTGAAAAAACAGGTTTTTTTAAGTAAAAATATTTAAAAGTATACGAAGCTTTTATATCTTAATTAAATATGGAAAAATATAAATTTAGTAAATTTTATTAATATATTCTTATGAAGATATACTTATTTAAAAAAATATATAATTTAACAGAATGAATTAGTTTGATTAATATAGAGTTTTCAATTAAAATTCAGTAATTTTCATTAGTCGTGAAAAAATGAAAATATTCATAATAATTTAAAAAAATCACCATCATGTAATTTTAAAATAGAAAAATTAAAATTATTTATAAATTTTTAAATAATAAATATAATTTTTTCTAATATAATTTTTAAAATTAGTGTCCCATTAAACGGTGAAAAAACAGGTTTTTAGAAAAATAATTTTTTTAGTATAAAATATGATATATTATCATATATTGAATAAATTTTTTTTGATGATTGTATAAATTTAGGGAAATATATAATATATAAGTTTTATTAATATAAAAAAGGGTTAATTTTTACTTTATTTGTATACAATACACTTGTGTGCATTTAAAATTTTTTTAAAGTGAATTTATTTTATTTTTAAAAATTATTAAATTTTAAATTTTAATTAATTAGTCATCAAATAATTATTTATATATACATTTACAATCAATATTTTCATATTTTTTATAAATCATATAACACCTTTCATTCCAATGGAAATGTTATAATGGAAATATATATTATATTTCATTTAATTTTGATGTTTCATTTTGAATACACTATTGAATATAAAAATATGTGGGATTCATATAACATACGAAAAATTGGGTGATTCATACAATTGAAGATATTTAATAGATATTTTTTTTAGTGTATCATAATAAAAATAAATTTATGTGTTCCTATTATTAAATATCAGATAATTTTATCATTTTCAAAACATGGGGTGTTACATCAAAATGTATTGATAAGGGTGAAAAATCACCAAAACATTTAAAGATTTTGTTTTATGAGTTTATTTTTAATAAAAGTTATTATATTTTCTAAATGAATGATTTTTTCACTTTTACATGGAATATATTTTAAAAAAATTTAATATTTATGTAATTCCAATAGATCTCATCCGCTAACATATAAAATGGAACATTTATCTCTTATTTATCACACCTTTTGATTATTCTAGATAAACCATTTCCTACCATGATACCTAATAGACAAAGCTACCTATGTTGTATATTGAGTTACATGATAAAAATAAATCCAATGAAGTATTTAGCGATATATCTAAATATGTTGTTCAAAAATTTGTAAAGTTATTAAACCCACATTTTCATTTTATTTCTTCTTATAACTCCGTATAATATTCTTCAATAATTAGGAATAAATAACTCAGGTGTCTTAAATAATTAGATATTTTTTCATGTTACTATAATAAAATATTTCTAAGGCCTTGTCCTTAATCATTATATAATTTTTAATTTAGTCAATAATTGGAATTGACAATCTTTTCAGGTTTATATTTTTAGATAATTATTCCATAACTATTACATAACATCTAAAAAATAAATATTAGACACTTCTACTCACTATCCATTTTTTTCATAAACCAAAAACATTTTAAATGAAAATGGTCTCAGTTCATGCATAAACATCATATATTTTCTTGTATCACATCCTTGACTATATTCTCCATTAAGTATTGTTAAAAATATTTCAAAACATGGGATGAGAATAAAATGATCATTATAGAATACATAAGGAACGAAAACAATTAGTCTTCAGAGAACATAAAAACCAGAAATAATTTATCATAATGTAATAAATTTCACCTTTAAAATTTAGTAAATATTCATTAAAAAATCTATGATCATTAATTAACCTTTTTGTAATAAAAAAATATTACATATAGCCCATATAAAGAAATATATAACATATAATGGTAACTAGGGACATAAACATACTTTATTGTGATAACCATACAGTCGACTTCCATAAATAGCACTAAATAGAATAGTCATTCTACCGAATTCCTTACCCAATTCATTGGAGGTTATAATGTAACCACCCACCCATGGTTTATCATAGAACAACCCAAATATGGTTTATCAAGTAACCACCCGTCATTGGTTTTTCACATAACCAACCATCAAGTGTCCAAGTACCATTATATATTCATAACACATGAAAGATCTAAATTATCAAAATTTCACTCATAAAATTTAATTTTCAATCAATGGATATCATTAAAATATAATTAAACAGTAAAACATCTTTAAAAACCATTTTTAATATCAAAACACACAAAAAATGAATAAGGGATTTCATTTTCATTTAAAAAAATTATGTCTAATAGAGAAATCTAAATATTAAATATCGTTTTCAGGGATGGAGAGTTTATTGTATCCTCATAAATTATAAACATCCCTTATTTAGTTTAGTGAAACTGTACATATAAAAAATATTCCTGTTGAATGGAATTAATAGTCAAAGGGTTGATTATACACCGTATAAAATAAGAAGGTGTATGTAACACCCCAGGTAAATAAAGAATATGACATTTTCATATTTATCCATATTTTTGAATAAAATATTAATATGACATTAAAGGGGACGCTATGCTTGATGGCGTACCCAACACGCAATAACGAGTTTCTTGGGAATCTTACGTTGCACTCTAATAATAAAATAATATTATTTTAAATGGTAGTTAACATGTAGCCGTTGTATTGGAGTGAATGGATATAAATAACTAAAATATGATTATATATCTTTTTAAATGTTTTTACATTTATCCAATAAAAGATAAAGGCTTAAAATATGGAAAGAATTCAATTTTAGGCGTATATGCCCTAGTTTTCATTAAAGGTTCACTTATCGCCTTTTGATGGTGAACCGTCATTAAATATAGTTTTTTTCACTCTTATACATTCTATTGGACCAAATAAAACTTTTCTTAAGAATTGGGACATCAAAATTTACATTGTGTAAATTTTTGGTATCTTTCCGATAAAGTTCATTTTTTTTATGAATAGTGTAAAATGTTGTATTTTAATTCAAAACCTCTTTTTAATCTAATTTATTTATATTATTAGATTATCTTTTAAATTTTTTATAAAGTGAAATAATAATATATTGTTACCATTAAATCCAATAGTGGTCTTTTGAATTAATTTCACTTTGAAATCAGACTTAAACTACTGTCAATCTTTTGATACTTATTGTTTCATAAAAACACGCTATTTGCTCTGACAGCGGGAATTAATTATTAATTTATTTAATGTGACTTATATTTTTAGAATTTTGTAAAATATACTTCATTTTTGAATTCGGAATATCAAATATATCTTAGGGTGAATTTTTGGGATTTTTCTGAAAAACTTCAATATTTGATGAATAGTGAAACAACTAAGTGGTACTTATAAAAACTGATTTTTCCATTTAAATGAAACTTTTCCATATTTGTGTTTTTAATTTCAAAACATTGACATACATGGTTGTCATTAAGAAGTAAAATGTGGTTCAATTGGATAAAAATAATTTTTTGGTGAATAGTAACTTATTAAGTTTTTAATCGCGATTAGAGGTAATTAGTGTAGTCTATGGTAAGAATAATGTTTTAATAAAATGAAATGACCTAGAAACATGTCCTACCCTCATTGGATGTGTCACGGCCGACCAAGAAAATCCATGGGTCATCTTGGGGACCCCATGGAGCCACTTTGGTTGGGAAATGACATAAATATATTTTTATTTAATGTTAAAGTAAAAATGACACAAACATGAGATGTTTTACTAAAATAATTTTTACACGGGGTTACACAAGTCATATTTTTTAATATATATAGTAATTGGAAAGATAAAAAGATATCCTACATCATAGTATTTTTTTATAATTTTTAGACATTAAATAAATTAAATTATTTATGACATCATGATGATGCAACGATGACCTCATTATTTAACGATTTAAATAAAATGGAAAGATAATGTAATATATAAGACCTTAACATTTCCAAAAACATATTGGATGACTGGATTTATAACCCTTATCACCTTATCCTCTAAATACATCAATGTGGGACCTTTAAAATCCGAAACTCTTTTGAAAATAAAGTAACATTTGGTAACTTTACAAGAGTGCCCCTCCTCTCCTCTTATAAAAGGCCCCCACCTCTACCTCCTTACCCACACTCCCAAAGCCTTTGGCTCGGCCAACCCCTTCCCATTTTGTCTCTCCACTTCCCACTCTTACTCTTTGAAGCATCACTATGGGAAGAATTCTTCCCAAGGAATCTGTTGAGCTCAAACCAAAGGGAGTTACCCGATTTTAAGGTAATTTCTTCACTTGTGTCCTTTTGTTTTATTTTGCTTCTCCAACCCCCTAGACTCTTTTTATTCATTTATTTTGTGAAAAATCCAGTATCTTCAATTTAATAGTATTTTTTTATAAGAAGGATTCGAGCTACACTTACACACACCTACATCTAATGGTTAAAGAACGTACTGTATCCGTGGATGGCGAATTTCTGCCTCCCGAAACGATGATTGTTCAACATTATTCTAACACCTTAAAAGGTGGCCATTAAGATGAGACTATATTTATATATGATATCTAATATGTTTATGTTTTACATAATCTTCTTTATTTTTCATTTATGTCATACCTTTATGGTTTCCATTATGGGTAAACGCTATATCTTCATTTAAGGAAGTGCAGACTACCGCCCCCTCAATGTGATTTGATTTGTTAACACCATATGTGGTACGTATAAAGGATATATTTAATGATTTTATATATGATACCATACTGGAATTAAAATGATATCATGTATCATTATTTTTTAATTCCATTAAATATGAAATAGAAATGGAAGTAGCGTTCATGCGTACGTACGGCTTACCGTCTCCATGAACGGTACATTTCATTTCTTATCTAAAAATGTTATGTAATATTATAGGTACATATATATAATGGATATATATGTAATATATTAAATATAAATTATGGATATCATTCTGGAATTGTATCATATATATATCTCTCTCATTTTTTTAATTCCATGAATATGACAAAAAAATGAAAGTAGCGTTCATGCGTACGTACGGCCTACCGTCTCCATGAACGGTGCTTTTCGTTTTTTTAATCTCCAAATGATATGTAATATTATAAAATGAATATTTACTGGATATATATGATATTTTAATCATTAATACTATTCTGTAAATTATTTACTTATAACTACATGGGCAATCTTTTTTCAAACAAGTTCATTTTTGACTCATGTACCAAACATCGGCAAAAACATCTGATTTGAACTAAAATTATTAAAAAATTCTTATAACATTATAATTTGTGATATGAACTGAATAATAATCTCTAAAGGAGGTACTTTGGAAATTATTAATTGACCAAAGTTTATTATTCAGGAATATAAAGAAACGAACAGGACAAGTTGGACTTTAGGTAAGGGATCATACTCCTCTCTTTCTTTTTAAGTACACTCTTTTATGTCATTCCTTATAAGCTCATCTTTCTTGTGATTGGTATGTTCTTTTATATTACTCTTACTTTAATTTTTATGTTCATATGAAGAGAGACCCTATTCTCTCTCATCAATCCATTTTGGAAGCTTTGAGTGGCGCCGTTAGGCTGCTGAATTTTCGTAAGAGATCTAACCTCTCTCTTTCTCTTTAAGTACTCTCCTTTATATCACTTATTTTAAGATCCTCTTCTTTATGATGGGGGTTGTTATTTTATATTCCTGTTGCTATACATTTTATTGTAATGTGATGAGATACCCTATTTGATCTCATCAATCCATTTTTGGATGTTTTAAGTGGTGTCGTTAGGCTGCCGAGTTTTCGTAAGGGATTTTTCATCTCACTCTTATTCCTGTGAGATTTATGCTACATTTTCCAAAATTTCCTTTGAGTGGTGTATGTAATGAAGATTATTTTACTCATTGTGTAATATTCTTTCATTTATGAGTATTTACATCAATTTTGTATTGTCCTTCTTTCACGGGTCGTATGTTTCGAAAGATACCCATGTCGGTAAGGGAACCATTCACCCTCCTCTTTTTAAAAGACTTATTTTGTTGGGTCTTTTAATTTAAATCTTGTTATGTTGGGATATGTTCTCATATATCCTTATTGATGTAAATTTTATGTCCAAGTGCTGAGAAACCCTTTTTTTGATGTGACGTCGTTAGGCTCTCAAGGGAACTTCTTAACCCAATTTCGATTTCTCTGGGTTCAACATATAGTTATTGAATATGTATTCCTTTGAATATGTGTGAATGACCTTTGATTATTTTACTCTTAATATCCACTTATATTTGGTTTATTCGTTTTTAACACATAATTATGTAATTGATTTGTCCTTAAACCAAGGATACCGTCTTTGTAAGGGACTTCGTCTCAATCTCCTTTCATTGATGCATATTCTGTTTTATACACAAACTTCTTTTATACGGTGTATAAACCCCTTTGACTTTTACGTTTATTAAAAAGGAATCTTTTTAATACGAAGTGTTTATTAAACGACAAAAGGGAATGTTTTTGTCGTACGTATGCGGCGACAACGACTTCTCCGCCGCTGTGACCATTATTTGAGTTTCGGCTTCCTCTACAAGACATACCATCTTTTTAAAAGAATAATAAATACCATGTTTTACTTTTATTCTATTTTGGTATTGAAAATGGTTTTCATAATGTATTTATATCAATGTGTTGTATTGATATCTTGTTATTGAAAGGTGGAAATGTTATGTTTCCTTTGTGCATGTTTTATGTGATAAGATTATGTTGTGGTTCTTGGGAATTATTATGAATAGGGGTGGTTCCGTGATAATATAAGGGTTGGTGAGCCCGATATAGCTCTCCAATTCATTGGGTAACGCGAAGGAGTGAAACGTTAAGGTTTATCCGAAGAGATTTATGGAATATACTGTGGTGGGTATTCCAAATGTAACCAAGAGGATTACTCCCTATGTAAGAATGTTATGAATGCCTCAAGTTACCTTTGTGTATTATTATTTCTATGATTTATTCATGATTTTATGAGTTATGTTAAAGTGATTATGTTTTATGGGTAAAGTATGATTTCATTCTTATATATACATGTAATCATGTTTCCTTTCCATATTTTTATATCCCTTACTGAGCTTTTTATGCTCATCCCATGTTTTTGAAATGTTTTTCACAGGTCAAGGGAAGGGTACATGATTTGTTGATAGTGTCAAGGATGTGTCAATAAAGAATACATGTTTTATTTTAAATATGTTTCCGTTGATGGGTAGAATGAATATTGTCTTTTATATAACCACATTGTTTAAATGTGGAATGTAATGAAAGTTTCATGATCTAATTCTCTAAAACTCTAAACCTGAAAAGATCCTCAATGTGTAATCTTGTAATAACTCAAGATTAGATAAGGTTTAAGGGTGGGGCCTTATAGTTGGTATCAAAGGTCAGTTTAGATAACTTTAGAGGTTAGGGTATTCTTTAAGAATAAGTGACATTACCATAATGGTTAAGATTTCAGAAAGAGTCATAGTTTTAGATAATTTGAATGAGTAAGTATATCTTAGTGTTTATCTTCCTCATTGGTATATGATGGTTTTGTTGATAAACTCACACTTACCTTTTTTGATTTAGTAAATGGCTAGATCTAGCAGGAACCAATGTAACAGTGGATGTGAAGGAAACTGTGACAGTTTTTTGAGCAAGCAACTGAATGATATGGGAGCTTCAATGAGAACTCTTGTGATTATCCTCAACCAACTATCTGGAGTCATGATTGACCACCTAAACCTTTGTTATTTCTCTAAGGCATCATGTATGCGAGAAACAAATCCCTACGGAAGTACAGGTAATAATCATAAAGGTAAGTGTGTTAAAAAACCTATGTGTCACAAATGTGGAAAGAAACACCTAGGAAAATGTTTCAAAGGGACAGAAATATGCTATAGATGTGGAAATGAAGGTCATAAATCAAGAAACAGCCATTGAAAAAGGAATCATCCAGTTTACTTGAGGAAAGGGAAAGAAGTTATTTCTGAGGGATCAATTGAATGTTTTAAATGTGGTGTGCATGGTCATTATGCAAACACATTTCCTATGAAGAAGTTTCGTGAATAGGATCACCAAGAGCGTACAAATGTGCGTTTACCAATACCTAATGCCATTCTGATTGAGGATGAAGAAAATGACAATGACCAATCAAAGGTATGTATTATTTCATGACTATTGTTTTCCTATTTTGGAATCTTAGGATATGATTCATGATTTTGTTTGGAGGAAAGAGGTATTTCAGAATAAGTTGGAAAGGAATGGTTAATGGATCATGAAGAATGTTGAATGAGTAAGATGTCAACATATAAGGGCTTCATGTGTTGTGGTGAAATTATTAAGAGTATTAAGTCTCTTTTGATGATGGGGTTACATTAGAAGAATTTTTATATTATGTGTAACCCTGATATTTAATATATGAAAATTTTATTCAAGGAATAGTTATATTTTTTTTTTGACAAAGTTATGAAGAACCATTTGGGTTTATATGATCCTTACTTTTGAGGTAATTATGGGTTACTATATGTTATGATTGAAGTGAAAGGCATGAGATAAAATTGAGGTTAAATTATGTTATGGTTATTTTTGATGATTTTATCTCTTTTTGGGGAATGATTTGAGAATTATATAGTTTTGGAAAAAGGAAAACACTCAGACCATGTGACTACCCATCCCGTTGGACAAAGCTGCGGGAATCGAACCCACAACCAAAGTGCGACTGGTATTTATCACCTACCACTGGACTACGTGAAGTCCCTGGTTAGTTTGACTGATTATTTTTATTTATATGATTTTATGAATTAATATTAAGTTGATTTTGGGTTATTTATGAAAGTGATTAACCTATCATGGAGGATATGTAATTAGGTTAATTACTTTTCAATAGAGACATTAGGAGCAACTGATGTTGTTTGGAGATAAATGTTACGATTTAACTTGGAAGACAATGTGACTAAATCCTTCAAATATTTGGGTTTCAATCTTAGTTATGTTTACTTTGAATAATTTTATATACAAATTGATTATAGAATGGTCCTCGTTGAACTTTGGGTTTTTTAACAAATTTTGGAGATTAAGAATAGATTTTCTTTTTATAAAGGGTTATCTTTTTCTAGATTATCTGGTCTTGTAATAACCTTTTTGGTTTTGGTTTTGGTTAAAGTCTAAAGACATGGTAATTATATAGTTCTCTTTTGTGTATTAGGTGATTCTCTAGATGTTGATTATAGTACTCTTAATGCGAACAAGTCTCCCTAAATACTCATCTTTTGGAAAAACATTATGAGTTTGATTAAGGAATCTAGTAAAAGTTGAAAGTCAACATGATAAGTGATTACGTTTGCTTATGAATAAATTCCTCAATAAAAAGTAACTTAAAACAAAAATGTTGTCTATTAACTTTTCCTACTGGGGAATCGAAGACCGTTTAACCCATCACAAGTTTGTGATTTTCTTATGGTTCACTTTCTCCTAGACATGTTTACTATCACTCTCCCTCAAGAATATGACCCTTTTATTTTTCTTCCATGTCCATGTTTTTATACACGGAATCCTAGTATGGGTTAACTCGAGTGACCTCTGTACTTATCTTCCTTTATTTTTAACGTGATTGTTTTACTGACTCTTGTTCCGATTTGGGACTTTCAAGGATGTTTCCAAGCTCAATTTTAAAAATTGCGAGGACGCAATTCCCAAAAGAGGGGAAGGATGTAACACCCCAGGTAAATAAATAATATGACATTTTCATATTTATCCATATTTGTGAATAAAATATTAATATGACTTTAAAGGGGACGCTATGCTCGATGGCGTACCCAACACGCAACAACGAGTTTCTTGGAATCTTACGTTGCACTCTAATAATAAAATAATATTATTTTAAATGGTAGTTAACATGTTGTCATTGTATTGGTGGGAATAGAGAGAAATAACTAAAATATGATTATATATGTTTTTAAATGTTTTTACATTTATCCACTAAAAGATAAAGGCTTAAAATACGGAAAGAATTCAATTTTAGGCGTATATGCCCTAGTTTTCACTAAAGGTTCACTTATCACCTTTTGATGGAGAACCGTCATTAAATATAGTTTTTTTCACTCTTATACATTCTATTGTACCAAATAAAACTCTTCTTAAGAATTGGGACATCAAAATTTACTTTGTGTAAATTTTTGGTATCTTTCTGATAAATTCATTTTTTATAAATAGATAAAATGTTGTATTTTAATTCAAAACCACTTTTTAATCTAATTTATTTATATTATTAGATTATCTTTTGAATTGGTTTTAAAGTGAAATTACAATATATTTTTACCATTAAATACAATAGTAGTCGTTGGAATTAATTTCACATTGAAATCAGACTTAAAGTAGTGTCGATCTTTTGATACTTATTGTTTCATAAAAACGCGCTATTTGCTCTGACAATGGGAATTAATTATTAAATTAATTAATGTGAATTATATGTTTTGAATTTTTTAAAATAGAATTCATTTTTTAATTCTGAATATCAAATATATCTTAGGGTGAATTTTTGGGATTTTTCTGAAAAACATCAATTTTTGATGAATAGTGAAACCACTAAGTGGTACTTATAAAAACTGATTTTTCCGTTTAAATGAAATTTTTCCATATTTGTGTTTTGAATTTCAAAAATCCTACATACATGGTTGTCATTAAGAAGTAAAATGTAGTTCAATGGGATAAAAATAATTTTTTGGGAAATATTAACTTATTATGTTTTTAATCGCGATTTGAGGTAATTAGTTTAGATTATGGTAAGAATAATGTTTTATTAAAATGAAATGAACTAGAAACATGTCCTACCATCATTGGATATGTCATGTCCGACCAAGAAAATCCATGGGTCAACTTGGGGACCCCATGGAACCACTTTGGTTGAGAAATGACATAAATATATTTTTATTTAATGTTAAAGTAAAAATGACAAAAACATGAGATGTTTTACTAAAACAATTTTTACATGGGATTATACATGTCATATTTTTGACTATAAATAGTCATTGGAAATATAAAAATATATCCTACATCATAGTATTTTTTTTATAATTTTTATACAATATATAAATTAAATTATTTATGACATCATGATGATACAGCGATGACCTCGTTATTTAACGATTTAAATAAAATGGATAGATAATGTAATATATAAGACCTTAACATGTCCAAAACCTATTGGATGAGTAGAGTTCGAACCCTTATCTCCTTATCCTCGAAATTCATCAATGTGGGACCTTTATAATCTGAAACTCTTTTGAAAATAAATTAACATTTTGTAACTTTACAAGAGTGCCCCTCCTCTCCTCTTATAATAGTCCCCCACCTCTACCTTCGTACCCACACTCCCAAACCCTTTGGCCCGGCCAACTCCTGCCCATTCTGTCTCTCCACTTTCCTCTCTTACTCCTTGAAGCCTCACTTTGGGCAGATGTCTTCCCAAGGATTCCATTGAGCTCAAACCAAAGGGAGTTACCGGATTTTAAGGTAATGTCTTCACTTGTGTCCTTTTGTATTATTTTGCTTCTCCAACCCCCTAAACTCTTTTTATTTATTTATTTCATAAAAAATAAAGTATCTTAAATATACTAGGATGTTGTTATAAGAATTATTCTAGCTACACTTACACACACCTACACTTGATGGTTAAAGAACATACCATTTCCGTGGATGGCGAATTTCTGCATCCCGAAACGATGATTGTTCAACATTCTTCTAACACCTTAAAAGGTGGCCATTAAGATGACACTATATTTATATATGATATATAATATTTTTATGTTTTACTTAAGAATCTGTATTTTTCATTTATGGCGTACCTATATTGTTTCCATTATGGGTAAACGCGATATCTTTATTTAAGGAAATGTGGACTACCGCCCCCTCAAAGTGATTTGATTCGTTAATACCATATGTGGTACGTATAAATGATATATTTAATAATATTATATATTATACCATACTGGAATTAAAATGATATTATGTATAATTATGTTTTAATTCCATTAAATATGAAATAGAAATGGAAGTAGCGTTCATTCGTACGTACGGCTTACCGTCTCCATGAACGGTACATTTCATTTCTTATCTCAAAATGTTATGTAATATTATAAGTACATATATATAATGGATATATATGTAATACATTACATCTATATTATGGATATCATTCTGGAATTATAACATATATATATCTCTCTCATTTTGTTTTAATTCCATTAATATGACAAAAAAAATGAAAGTAGCGTTCATGCGTACGTACGGCCTACCGTCTCCATGATCGGCGCTTTTCGTTTTTTTTAATCTCCAAATGATATGGAATAGTATAAAATGAATATTTACTGGATATATATGATATTTTAATCATTAATACTATTCTGGAAATTATTTACTTATAACTACATGGGCAATCATTTTTCAAACAAGTTCATTTTTGACTCATGTACCAAACATCGGCAAAAACGTCTGATTTGAACTAACATTATTAAATTATTATTATAACATTATAATATGTGATATGAACTGTATAATAATCTCTAAAATAGGTACTAAGGCATGTATTAATTGACCAATGTTAATTATTTAGGAATATAAAGAAACGAACAAGACAAGTTGGACTTGAGGTAAGGGATCATACTCCTCTAATTCTTTTTAAGTACACTCTTTTATGTCATTCTTTCTAAGCTCATCTTTCTTGTGATTGGGATGTTCTTTTATATTACTCGTACTTTAATTTTTATTTTCATATCATGAGAGACCCTATTCTCTCTCATCAATCCATTTTGGAAGTTTTGAGTGGCGCCGTTAGGCTGCTGAATTTTCGTAAGAGATCTAACCTCTCTCTTTCTCTTTAAGTACTCTCCTTTATGTCACTTATTTTAAGCTCCTCTTTTTTATGATGGGGGATGTTATTTTATATTGTTATTTCTGTACATTTTACTGTAATATGATGAGATAACCTATTTGATCTCATCAATCCATTTTTGGAAGTTTTATGTGGCGTCATTAGGCTGCTGAGTTTTCGTAAGGGATTTTTCATCTCACTTTTATTTCTGTGAGATTTATGCTACATTTGCCACAATTTCCTTTGAGTGGTGTATGTACTGACCATTATTTTACTAATTGTGTAATATTATTTCATTTATGAGTATTTACATCAATTTTGTATTGTCCTTCTTTCATGGGGCGTATGTTTCGAATGATACCCATGTCGGTAAGGGAACCATTCACCCTCCCTTTTTTAAAAGACTTATATTGTTGGGTCTTTTAATTTACATATTGTAATGTTGGGATATGTTCTCATATATCCTTATAGATGTAAATTTTATGTCCAAGTGCTGAGAAAACCTTTTTTGATGTGACGACGTTAGGATGTCAAGGGAACTTCTTAACCCAATTTCGATATCTATGGGTTCAACATATAGTTATTGAATATGTCATCCTTTGAATATGTGTGAATGTCCTTTGATTATTTTACACTTAATATCCACTTATATTTGGTGTATTCGTTTGTCACACATAATTATGTAATTGATTTGTCCTTAAACCAAGGATACCGTCTTTGTAAGGGACATCATCTCAATCTCCTTTCATTGAGGCATATTCTGTTTTATACACAACCTTCTTTTATACGGTGTATAAACCCCTTTGACTTTTACGTTTATTCAAAATAAATCTTTTTTATACGAAGTGTTTATTAAATGAAAAAAGAGAATGTTTTTGTCGTATGTATGCGGTGAAAACGACTTCTCCGCCGCCGTGACCATTATTTGAGTTTCGGCTTCCTCTACAAGCCATACCATCTTTTTAAAAGAAAAATAAATACCATGTTTTACTTTTCTTTTATTTTGATATTGAAAATGGTTTTCATAATGTATTTATATCAATGTGTTGTATTTATTTCTTGTTATTGAATGGTGGAAATGTTATGTTTCCTTTATGAATGTTTTATGTGATAAGATTATGTTATGGTTCTTGGGAATTGTTATGAAGACGGGTGGTTCTGTAATAAACAAAGGGCGGGTGAGCCTGATATAGCTCTCCAATGCATTGGGTAACGCGAAGGAGTGAAATGTTAAGGTTTCTCCGAAGAGATTTAGGGAATATATTGTGGTGGGTATTCGAAACGTAACCAAGAGGGTTACTCCCTACGTAAGAATGTTATGATTGCCTCAAGTTACATTTATTTCATATGATTTCTATGATTTATTCATGATTTTATGAGGCATGTTAATGTGATTATGTTTTATGGGAAAAGTATGATTTCATTCATATGTATACATGTACTCATGTTTCCTTTCCATATTTTTATATCTCTTACTGAGCTTTTTATGGTCATCCCAAGTTTTGGAAATGTTTTTCATAGGTCAAGGGAAGGGTAAATGATGTGATGATAGTGTCAAGGATGTGTCAAGAATGAATCCGCGTTTTATTTTAAATATGTTTTCATTGATGGGAAGAATGAATACTGTCTTTTATGTAACCACTTTGTTTAAATTTGGAATGTAATGCAAGTTTCATGATCTAATTCTGTAAAACTCTAAACCTGAAAAGATCCTCTATATGTAATCTTGTAATAACTCAAGATTAAATAAGGTTTAAGGCAGGGGCCTTATAGTGTATATTGTCAAAATACTTCTCACTGAAAGAAGATTGAGATGAAGTCCCTTAATAATATAATATCATTATATTAACGATAAATCAATGACATAATATTTTTTTAGGATATAAATACACAAAATAAAAGTTTATATATACTATAAAACAATAATAGGTCATTCACACATAGTCATTGAAAAATAAAACCAATAACATGGATATTTAACTCAATAATTACAGATTGTGTTATGATTTCCATTAGAAAGATCATTTTTATAATAAAATAGATTGATTTTCTGTATTCACTATATGTACAAATATATATATTATAAATACAATATACGATATCAAATGCGTTTTCTCACAAAATTGTAGCAAGACATAATCATGAAGATGAAGATTAACTCGATGAATTGAAATTGGGTTAAGAAGATCCCATACAATGTTTGTATATATGAAAAAAAATTGTAAATGGGGTGATTATGTTTAGAAAGAATATATACAGACAAATTTAATTAGAAATTAAAAACATAAAAAATAAATATTTATTCCACATATAATATTTTCTGAATATAATCAATAAATTAGGCAAAAACCCCAATCAATTGAAATTGTGATAAAAATATTCTAACCATTAATCCAAAATGTCTTGTTCTTTCATTATATTACTAAATAAATAAAATTGGATAATTTCTACTTGATTAAGAACCATTCCCATGTTTATTAATAATTTTATATTTCATGTTAACATGTTATAATAATTACATAAATATTTTTGATCGTATCATTCGTTTTGTCGATATTCAATACTTGAGTCGAAGATAAACACATTTGGTTTTAGATTGTACATGTTGTCAAATTTCATCATATCTAGAATATTATTCAAGATTTAAATTTCATATATATCATGTATATATGTATTTTTATTATCATAATATTTATAGATAAGAATTGAAATGTACTTTTCATGGAGACGGTTGTTCATACGTATGCATAAATGCTAATTTCATTTCACTGTCATATTTAACGAATATTAATAAAATGGTATAAAAATATATTCTAATACCAGTTTTATATTAATTTTATTTTTGTCATAGAGGTTTAATAAAACCATACTTTATGTCGTCCATGTATATCATGAATTAGTCATTACAGTTTGAGGGGGCAGTAGTCTACCCATCCTCGAATGAAATTATTGTATTTAAACATTATGGGAATCATAAAATCATTTAGGAAATAAAAATTACAGAATAATATAGATAATATAAATATACAATATATCATAAATCAATAAATTTCTATCATTATGGCCACCATGAGTGGTTGTTGGAGAAAATTGAAAAATCATTGTTTCGTGATGTAGTAGTTCGTCATACATACAAACCTTATGTTCTATATATATTATAAGGAGGTGTGTGTATGATTTGGTATAACCCATAGAATAGAAACATCATATTTTATTTATGAAACCGTAATGGAAATATAATAATTGAATAATTATAGGTTAGGGTTGGAGAATAAATAAAAATGAAAGAAGGTTGAGAGAAGTTGTTACCTCTAAATCAGGTAACTCCTTTTTATTTCAACCATAAGGATTCATTGAGTTTATTTATTAACAAGTTAGGGATTATAAGAGTAAGTAAGAGATTTTTTGAACATTTTTTATTATAATTGGGAAATTTCAAGCGGTATGATATGTGTGAGTAAGTGTTTAGAGGTGGTGGCCTTTTATAAGATATAGGAGGGTCACTTTAGGAATGTCTAAAAAAAAATTTAATTAAAAATGGTTTTTCGAATTATAGTAACTCCCAAGTGATATATTTCATGTATATGATGCATATTGGTATAATTATTCTTATCCAATATGTTTTATAGAAATTTTTTTCATCAAATACACCTTATCTTTTAGCTTTTACTCTATGTTAAAAACATTAACTCTAACCATGTCTTCATGCATTTTCCTAATATATGTTTACTATACATACTATAGAATTTAAAGAGATACACAAGTTGATAATTAATAAAAAAGTTATCGTTATATATGTCATTTTTATGAATATTGGATATGTTGGACTATTATATCATTTAATAAAATAGTCTTTCATTTAAAAACACATTAATGTCAATTTTAACTGTATTTAGTAATTTTTTTTAATGACATTATAATACGATTCATTCAAAAAAATCATTAAATCATCCCTCACATGTGTATTTATTCCAATAAATTTGAGGATTTCATAAAAAAAATTGAGTAAATTTATATTAATATTTATTTTATTATTTATTTGACTATTTCATTAATAAGGTAATTAATAAATCATCAGTGTGTCATAAATAAATTTAATTAGATAATGTCGCATAATTATAATTAAAATAACATGATATTGGAAATAATTTTCACATTATAATGACTATTTATAGTTATAGATATAAGTTTCATATCCCTATATTAAAATTTTTTTAGTAAAACAATACAAATGTTTGTTATATTTCACATTACATTAAATTTATTCATAAAACACGTTATTATCACACCCAAGTGGCTCCATTGGGTCCTAAAGACGACCCAATGATCCTCATGGATGGATATATCTAATCCAATTCGATTAGTATACGTTTTAGGGTAGATTTATATTTATATAATATTACTTTTTTACCCTTATTAACCAGATTTACCCTTTAACTCTGTTATATAAAAAATAACTGCAGAAGTTACTATTAATAAAGAACAATAATAAAATGGACCTATTTACATTATTTATGAATTATGATTATAAATATTGAATCCATTTTTTTAAATTCAAAACAAATTATTGGACGATAAAATTAAATTGAAAATTAATTGCAACTATCAAAATGAGAAAAATAGTTTTTAAAATTAAAACATTACAAAAGATTGAAATGTTTTTACATATGAATTCAATATAGAATTATTAACAATGAAATAAATTTTAATAAATGATAAAAATACATTTTATTTATACTTTAAAACCATTATATAACATGATTTAACAATATAAATTATCTCAATCAAAAAGTTGTTTTTAATTAGAATAAAGTGTCTTTTCACTATTCATAAAAACATGATAGTTATCATAAAAATATTAAAAATGAATCCAAAGTAAATCTTGATGACCCAATTATAAATATTAAGTTTATTTTATCAAATAAATCATATAAATGTTTTGAAAACTAAATTTAAAATTATCCCACTATCAATAGGTGGTAAAAATTTATTTTTAGAAACATACTTATTTTTTTCTATTTTTTTGGAATTTTTTCTTAGATCATGTCTTGAAAATAAATAAAATTAATTTTAATCATTATATTAGATAAATATTTCATTAAAATAATCCAAAATGCGTTATATTAATATTTAATAAAAACAAATATTCACATTTAAAAATATTTTAAAAAACATCATTTATATTCAAATGGTATTTTAGATTCATTTAATGTTAATTTGGTAACTAAAGAGGCATTATATAAACACGTGTAATCAATATTTTCATAATTCAGTTGATACTATTCATTCATTCCATTACAATGACAATTTTATGACAGTATCATTTAAATAATAATATTTACTACTTCATTTCTGCTTGATGTAGAGTATCATGTAGGAAAAATAATATAGTGTACCATTCATTATACAAGGGATGTTACATCATCACCCTCTTTAAAGAAATTCATCCTTGAAATTGGAATTTGGGTTTGGTAACTAGGTTATGACTTTTCAGGATACCTATATTGCAAAACCACATCCGAAAATGATTTTGTAAAACAAAAACATTAAAATACTGAAAGATAAGTAAAAACTATTGTATGAGATAACACATACTAAGATTACATGATTTATAACTTGGGTTGTAAGAAAACCTAACCATATTTTTCTGATTTAGATAGATATAAAAAAATTACATCGTGAACATTAATAATCAGATAAATACAATCTTTTGATGGGTCAAACGGTCATTGATTTCAAAATAGGAAAAGTAAATGAAACCAATTTTTGTTTTTCGGTACTTTCCCTAATGATAAGGAATTTATTTATGAGCATGACTAAGAACATATTGTAACATACATACTTGTAAATTCTAATTTCATCCATTAATAAATTTCTTCCCCAATCATGTCTTTTCGTTAAACTAACATTATTCTAGATGACTCAGTCACACATGAAGAAAAACAATACGCTTTTAGATAATAAAATAATCAACAAAAGATGATCAGTATATTTCCCCTATATTTAGTCATCATCCAAGACAAAAAAAGTTTAGTACATGTTTAGATAATACCACCAAAAATAAGAAGCCTTTATAAAAATTTATACTACTCATAATCTCAAAAATTCAACAAAAAATTCCCAAAGTTCAATATACCATATTCAGTAAACAATTGTCCATAAAAGTTTTCAAAATAATCCAAAATAATATAGAATCCTAGAATTCAGAATGATTTTATCACATTGTCTTCCTTAATAAATTATAAAAATTTTCTCAAAAAAACATAGACTACTTTAAAGTTTCATGAATATAGGTAATTTACCTAATGAGACATCCTCAATGATAGGATAACCATTTTCATAAATAACCCAAATCTACGTAGGTCTATAATAAAAAAATCATTTCATTCAGAACTAAATTCAAGCATTAATCATCAAATTAAATCCAATCTTATTCTATTTTTCATAGGCTTAAATTTTTTTCAAAATAGTGTATGTCTTCCAAAATAAAACTTAACACATAACAACCAAATCATTTTCAACACTAAGGATATATATTTGATAAAACATAAGATCCCAAAATCGACTTATTTTTAATACCTAAAATCATTTATCTAAATATAATAAGTTATACTATCAAGGGACTTCAAGTAGGCCAGTGGTTGGTGATTTTCCCTTGTCTCCCTTTGATTGTGGGTTCTGTTCATGAGGCCTTTCCACATGCGAATGTTTGTCACCCATATTGTGTTTTTCCCTATTTGTAAAACTCGAAAATAACCCTTGTATTTATAATTTAAATGGTTGTCTTATTCCTTTCATTTACATCCCAACTAGTAATGACATCAACATATTAATTAGTGAAGTAATAAATATATTGACATTTTTTTATTTCGTGACCATATAACAATATAAATCTATTCACAATAGATATAACATTATACCATGATCATGGTGTCTGCCGGGTCTCATCTTCATCTTTTTTACATATATTGAAGGTCCATGAATTTCAAAAATGATTTAGATATTCTTCAAAATCATTTATTTCATTTATCCAATTATTTCTTTTTCAACATTGGTCATATGGGTGTTCTTAGAAATGCAGTTTTGGAAAATAATCATGTATTACATATAAATTTAAAACATATGATAAAAAATAATTTTTTAAAATAGTCAGTGGAGTTTGATATCTCAAACAACTTCTTATGAGTGAGATGATTGTGAGAAATATTTTCACACTCATCCAAAGATTAATTTTCAAAAATAATTGCATTCCAGTCATCAGGAATAGATTTGAATGATGTTTGAGATCCTCCTTCTTCCATTAAAAACCAATCATCCTTGATATAGAAAAGTTATAATGTAATGAATTAACATGAAGAATAGACATAGAGAATTACAATGTGTTTATCCAAATCTCATCATCCCTAAACATGTCAATGCAGTTTCTTGGATAAAAACTATTAGGAATTGGCCATAATCATTACATCATCTTGATTAAAGTCAATAATTTTTATTGAGGATTTTTTAGGGTATGATCTCTAGATAATTGGGCCATAACTATTAAATAACATCTAAAAAATTACTATGTAGACACTTCTACTCACTATCGAGTTTCTTTGAAAAACCAAAAACATTTACAATGAACATTGATTCATTTCACACATAAAAATCAAAAAATTTCCATGATCCCATCCATGACTATATTATCCCTTAAATTCTATGAAAAAATTTTCCAAAATTGGAGGAGCATAAAAAGCTTAGTAACAGATTAATAAAGGAAGAAAACTTTTTATCATTGAAAAATATGAAATCCATGAATACTTTATCATAAATTAATACTTTTCACCTTTAAAAAGTAGTACCAATACATCACTAAATATAATATCTTTGTTTACCATTTTGGTAGCCAAAATATTACCATAAATCCTATAAAATGAAACACATAACATATAAAGGTTACCTGGGACATAAACATACTTAAATGGAATAACTATACATTCAAGATCCACTTATATCAATAAATAGAATAGCCATACAACTGACTTCCACACCCGTTGCATTGGAGAATATAATGTAACCACCAATGGTTTAACATAGAACCACCAGTCATTGGTTTATCACGTAACCATCTATCATTAGCTTACCACATAACCACTAGACAAATATCCATGTACTATTACGTAATCTTCACATATTAATTATTGAAATTATCAAAATCTCGCTATTGATATTTAATTTTCAATCACAAGATATCATTTATGGAAATTTAAATATTAAATCAACATTCAAAACCATTTTGAATACCAAAACACCCCAAAAGTTAATATGTAATTTCCATTCCTTTTAAAATCATTACGTCTTATAGAGTAAGTGAAATATCAAATGATGGTATTAGAAGATGATGTGTTACTGTCTCTAAATACATTAAAAACATTACTTTTGTCATTTAGCAATACACCTTAGAGAAAAAAATATTCCCACTGAATAAAATTAAAATTCATAGGATTGACTATACAATATATAAAAGTAGTATGTGTTCATAATCAAAATATGGCTCAAGAAAAGTATATTGGGATGGTGTCCCTTAAAATGATAGTATGATTTCATTAAGGATAAATAAATGCCATAAATATGTGTGAAAAATATAAATATAGTAAATTATAGTTTATATTTATTATTAAACAATCAAAGGTTATTCACATATATTCTATGAAAAACAAAACCAATGAAATGGGTGTTTAACTCATTGAATGGTGATTGGGTTATGATTTACATTAAATAGATAATTTAGAAAATAAAATAGATTTATTATGTGTATTCACTATAAATACACATAAATCAATTATAAATTCAAGATATTATAACAGAAGGTATTTCACAGATAATCACAGAACGATATAATAAAAAGGTAGAATATTTACCCAATGAATTGAAATTAGGTTAGAAATTCCCGTTCCAACTTTATATAAAGGACATAAGAATTTATAATTGGGGTGATTATTTTTAACATTAATATATCCACACAATGTAATGTTATGATTAAAATATAAAAATTATTCTGTGATTCCACACGTAATATTGGCATAATATAATCCACAAAGTATGCATAAAACCCAATGAGTGGATATTGAGTTTTGAAATTCTCTTACCTTGAATTTGAATTCTCTTGTTCATTGATTATATTCCTGAATAATAAAAATAGATTAATTTAAACATACATCCGAACTTTTTCATGATTATTATTCATTTAATATTACTCATTATCATGTTATAAAAATTTAATGATTATTTATGTAAATATATGTTGTTTTGTCGATATTCAACACTTGTGTCGAAAATGAACTTTTTTAATTTAAATTGTCTTTGTAGTCTTTTTCTAAAATCTCCAGAATATCACTCGTGATATAAATATCATATCCAACCAGTATATATGTATTTATATTATCATAATATGTTTCGATGTGAAATTAAATGCATCATTCGTCAAGACAGTAGGTTATACGTATCCATGAACACGACATTCATTTAATTGTCATACTATAATAATAAAAAGAAAATGATATAAAATTATATTATATACAATTATTATATTAATTTCATGTACTATTTATAGGTTTAATAAAACCATCCTTTATATTTTCCATGTATATCATGAACGAGTCATATCACATGGAGGTTGAGTTAGCCCACACTTTATCAAATAAATTTATCGTATTTGTGCATTATTGAAAGGATAATTGTACATTTTAAATAAGAAATAAAGAATAATAGATATAATATAAAAAATTCATATAATATAAAAATACATATCCATAATTATGGCCATCACGATAGGTTGTAGGAGAAAATTTAATAATCATTGTTCCTTGTGGCAGTTGGTCGCTGAACTATTAAATTGTAAGATCAATATCTTTTCGATAGAGGTGTTGGTATGTGTAGGTAAAAAAATTAATCTGAAAAAATCACAGTACATTGAGGATACTAGTTCTATTACAAAGTAGTAAAGACCCAGATTTTACATGTAATTTTTTTAATTAAATGGGAATTTTACTAGTCCGTGAAACATGACGGCGCATGATTCTGAGGCCTGGTGTGCCCAGAATCAATTTCTGATGTTTTTTTCGGGTACATTATGTAATCTTACGAGCAGGTTTTAGAACATTACAACTGGTGCTTGAAAATGAAATCTGAGGGAACCGTTGAACTCCCAACACCGGTATTCGCTTATTGAGACTTTCTCCTTGACGACAGTGGGTCGAGAATAAAAGATGGTTTTTCAGTTTATCATGGAAAAAATATAATAAAATGAACTACATTTTATTTTATATTTGAGCCACCATGTGGAAGTTTGATGTGTGGTCCACATAACTAAACCTCCTTGTGGGAGTTGAATTGTGGGGACCACCCGACCATAACCTCGCATGATAGGTTAAGGTGGTGGGGCCGACCCGAACCTAACCTCCCGCGAGAGGTTATGGTGGTGGTAACCACCCGGGACTAAACCCCCATTTTTTATTGTCGAAAACCTCTCAACTCCCCTATTTAATGAAGGGGAGCCTCTTGACCTCCTCTACCTAATTTTTTCTTCCAATGCACATGCGATTAATGTGCCAAATCCTCCCCGTTAATTAATTAACCCCATCAATTAATTATTTTAATACCTTTTTCAATTTTGGGCCTACAATTAAATAATAGATAAACTTATTATATTACTTTGGCTTGGCATATTCATCATGGTGGAACTTGGGAGAGGATGGCATAGGGAGGATTCTATTCAATAAAGAACTTACACCGACGAAGAATGACTTCGAATTTTTCCTCTAAACCTCCTTCAACGTAGGACGTGCTCGTCTACAACGAATCAATGTTCACATTATCATCCCAATGTCAACGAACAACATTCAAGGTATGGAATTTATTTGAACATGATATTATTCCTTTATTTGTTCCCTTTAATAGAAAATAATCGTTTTGGATGTTTTTCCTTATGGGTTGGGAATTGTTTTTGTGGGAATATGTGTGGCACTGGATTGAATTTTCTTATATATTTTTTTCTTGTTAATTATTTTAAATTTATGAAAGAATTGATCCGATTTCTACCACCCTAAATGTGGAGGGTGTGGACTAAACCAACATGTCCTGACCCCTCCACTGTTTTTGTTTGTGATGTTCATCAGAATGGCTATGAGGTGATGAGATGATGAATGCGACGAAGTCAACGGCTGCGCTACCCACGGCCTCCACGACCCAGGCCGCCCAACCCCCCCCCCCCCCCCCGCCGTCCGAGCCAGCCTGGGCCGCACCGCCACGCGGACTAACTGGCCCGGGCCTCACCACACCCCGGTAGTGCCGCCCTGGCCGCTCCCTTCACCCGACCGAACCGGCCCCGACCACCCCGTCTGCCAACTGAACTTACTCCACAACCCCTGGCCGCACCGTGGCACCCTCCCGGCCGCCTGCAGCTCCCAGCCACCTGTGCCCTCCCAGCCACCCGCACCCTCCCGGCCTCCCGGCCACCCGCGCCTCCCCCCCCCCACCCCCGCCCGCCCGCGCCTCCCAGCCGCCAACTCCTCCCGGCTGCTCGCGCCTCCTGCCCTCTCGCGCCCCCCGACCGCCTGTGCCTCCCACCCACCCGTGCCTCTCGGCCGCCTGCGCCTCACGGCCGCCCGCTCCTTCAAGCCGAACCTGCTCCAGGCCGAGTCAGCCTCCTGCAAACCTCGCGGAACCCTCGTCGAGTTGGCCTCCCACGCCCCTTGTGGCGCGCTCCGGGACGAGCCGCACCCTCACGGCTCCACCCAGGCCACACTGCGCCCTCATTCCGACCCGACCTCGCGCTAAACCGTGACCAGTCTGCACCCTCAAGGATGGTCTGTGCTCTCAAATCCCACCGCGAACCCTAGTTTTCCATTGGGCTGGGCCCAGCGGGCCAAGGCGAACATAACAGATAGGCCTGCCTAACGGGCCAGGCCAAACCAAACAAGATATTATGGTAATGTTTCTGGACCAACATTGCATGGAGAAGACTAAAAGAACACACAAACAAACCTATATTAGTTTGAGCATCTAATTTGGGAAATTAAATAGTCACATAAGTGTACTTGTTTGGTATATATCAAATCATCGTAGTCGTATTGTCCACATCCCTCTCCACCAACTAAATTTGCGCCCTCTTCCCACCTCTGGGATTTTTGTTAACGTCGTTTCTCGCATCTCATGGGAATCCTTGGGAGCGTCGTTTCCAGTCCCGCATGATCCAGGAGATTTCCACCACTAATATCCAGGTATTTTTGTAACACATGACATCGTTTCCCCTGGTTATACTGGCATCAATGTGATAGAATAAATGACGTTTATAGGGGAATAAATCATTGGTAAAACATTATGAGAGATCAAGCTTCACATGTGAGAGTGATGAGTAGCTTCCAGCGGTGATCATCCCCCCGAGGGATGGAGGTGCCTCTTCTCCCACCCCTCTGGACTGCCCCCCCCCCCCATGGACACCCGGGACACCCCACCCACTATACAGCCCTCCCACACCCCTGGAAACCCCCCTCTCCCCACATGACACCCACACACCCCTGGACACCCCCCCCACTCCCTTGGACAACCCTCCCACCCTCCAGGAAATGCTCCCAACCCCCTAGACTGACCCCCCCCCCCACTTGCATGGGCACCCAGAACACCCCCACACACAGGACACCCCTCGGACACCACTGGTTACCCACCACCCCATTGGACACCCCCCCCCACACCCTTATAACCCCTCCCCCTAGACCAGAATCTATACCAGAAAAACCATCATAAGAATACCGAAATAAGAAATATAGAAAAATTAATCATTCACATATATAACATTCAAAACATACAATGTCAACATAAAAAAACTAAATCCAACCTAAACGACTACCAAATACACAATTATAATGAAAATATTCAAAATTAAATTTTACACTACAAACATCTAAAATTCAATCAAACATGTAAAATAAGTTTACCATTCCACATTTCTGTGTTTGACGTCTTGAGCAATATAGTGTTGAGGGTCATGCGATAGCTACAAATTAAAAAGATATTAGTTAATGTGACTAATGAATAAATCAAATGAAATATAATGGCAATAATTAAAAGGAAATCTTACGAGGTCAAAGTTCACAACTGTTCGAGTTGTTATTATTTAATATATAAATCTTAACATATAATATATGCATTTGATGACGACTTGTTGTTCATGAAAATTCAGTTTGAATGATTTTAAATTCAATATATTATTTTTATGTAATAAATCAAAAAGTAAAATATATAAATGGATATTTACCTTTACATTTACATATTTTTCATCACACTCCTTTTTTTTGTTTTTTCGAAAGTATACCCATCCCCTATTAGAAAATAATATGAATAGGATAAATTTAAAATTCATTATAATATCGAAAAGTATTGAAAGATTGAAACATTCTTTTCCCACATGTTCAAAAAACATTCACACACATCGCCATGGAAAAAACATATCCAATAAAGTGTTTTCTCCCTTGGGAAAAAACATCTATCATCCAATGATCACCGATAAAGGAAAATTGAAGGTTAGTGGGTTTTTATGTTAAAAGATAATTAACTCTTCGAGAGAGATGTGTTTCATACCTCTAAAAAAAGCATTATCCAACATTGTGTGACTATATTCTGTTCAAGTATTTCCACAATTTGAATCATTCTTTGATCCTCATCCAATGCATGTGCCGTAGGGGAAATCAAATGCGGGTCCATGAATCCATATACATTTGTATGCTCATTCTTCTCACAAATGTTATAAATAAACCTAATACAAAACAAACATAACTATACATTTTTATTAAATATAACATAGGGGAAATGTGTTAAGACAAACATGGAATAAAATTTACACCACGTTGATGCGCAACATATCTATAGTAACAAGCTCCATATATCAGTTTTCACAATACAAATAGTTATTTCAAGTCCACAAACATGATATTCCACAGGAAACTCATAATGACCCGCCAACAAATTTTAATATCTTGACAATCTGTCAAGAAAACTTGAAGCAGTGTCAGATGTCATATCCATTTTTCGTTATTGTTGTATACAAAATATTTCTTTACCATTGAAGAATTATTGTAAAAAAAATATAAAAATATATTAGTTTTCAAGTAATAAAACATATTTAATAAAAAAATAAAATAGAAGATATAACATACATAACACTATGGTAATGTGTCGCAGAAGTCTAGATGGAAAAATTAAAAAATGGATGATACTATGTCCAACAGTCGTCACCTCAACTATAGGTAACGGTACTCGAGCTGATCTATCTATAATATCATGTACAGTGACCCTATGAATCAATACATCTAATTGTTGATGATGAACACTATCTCTTATACAATATACCAACCCATATGAAACTATATGATGTTAAGGATAATCAACATATGACTCTCAAAAAGTAGGAAGCTGTGGAGGAAGATTAGGATAAAAAATGGGGTCTGCAGGCTGAGGTGGGGGAATGGGAGATACTGGCGGAGGTGGAGGATAAATAAAGTGGTCTGTAGTGGGTGGTGGAGTAGTGGGAGCTTCATTATGAAATTTTCATTGCATGTCTACAAACATATACTATATTGACGCTCTAATATTTCCCTCTATCTTCTCATTAATATAATTAACTTCAGCCTCGAAGGATTCGATTTTTTTATAAACACCCTCAACGTAAGAAGTTGAAGAACGTGGCAACACATTTCTTACTGATACACCTGCCAGATATCAAGATACACGACTACGATATTCGGGCTTTCCCAATGCTACAGATAAAATATCTTGCCTACTAGCAGCTGTAAATACCCCCCCATGTGAGCTCTTCTGGACAATAGAATCATGCATTAATTAATTGAACATTT
The DNA here is from genome assembly GCA_963277665.1 of Viscum album. Lineage (NCBI taxonomy): Eukaryota > Viridiplantae > Streptophyta > Magnoliopsida > Santalales > Viscaceae > Viscum > Viscum album. Next base: position 1,807,346,430 of record OY728136.1, on the reverse strand, counting down.
CTGTAATGATTGAAATTATATGAAGAAAATAGTTAACTTAAATAAATAAAATAGATATCTTATAATCCTCTCAGGTATGATTCTCAAATCTTCTGAAAGATATTGCTCTTTTTCCCATCTGAGCTCACTTCCATTTTTCATGTCTAGAGAGAGGGGATGGAGGGGCCACCTCTCCAGATCTTGAATACTCAACACTTTCTTTTGGTAAATTTTCCACCATCATTTTTTCTACCAATAATGTATACTCTCCCCGAGATAAACTATAAAGGTATACATGTATAGATAGTATCTAATGATGATATTTCCTTGTATGATGTAAATTAAGAATAAGAAATCATTAAAAATATTAATAAGATCATTTATATAAGAAAGCTTATAAATGTTTAAATTTCCCTAAAAAAATTTAATCTTTTCTTCTGCTTTCAACTAACTGTCTCCATGTGTCTTCATCTATGAAAGGATACATACGACATGGATTGTAATGACTCTTATGACCAAAAATGAAATCAGATGAGAGGGTTGATTTGAAATCCCTCCATCTCTTGGCAGCCATCGATAAGAATTTCAACTTGACTCCTCCAATGTCAGGAATATCAATTGTCATCTGATAAAGAAGAGGTTAATCATATTATATATACTAGAAAAATTTAAATAATAGGGAAACAATCGCAAAATATTTTACCAAAGTCATATCCCACAACTGATAGATTATCACTTTGTCCACACTTATTCAGGAATCATTCAAAATTATTACTTTTATCTTACCCTGATTTGATAAAAAACTATTAAAATATTTTGCATTTGGACCTCTAGGAATATCATCATAATCAAACTCAACGAGTATCCTCTGATCCTCCGTATAGGCGAGTGATAATTTTGGTAAACGTGTGCTCCAACGTTTAACAACCCTTGAACTCTTTATTGTGATGGGATCACATGAGGAATATTAGGGAACATCAAGAGGAGCATGTGACTATTCCTCACTAGAGGTATGACCAATATTGTCATCTCCAAAATCATGTGGTTGATCAACTAATTGATCTGTCATTATCCTTCAAATCCAAAAAACAAACATTAGCCCACAAATATAAAAATTGAAATAATACAATACTAAGGTAAATAGAAAATAGAAAATTGTACTAAGCTACGTAATAGTAAACATGGTTAATATGGTAAGCATGTTAAACAATGGTAATGATGGTAAATATGGTAAAGATGGTAAAGATGGTAATTATGGTAAAGATGGTAAAGATGGTAAACATTGTAAACATGGTAGACATGGTAAACATTGTAAAGTAATTTTCATTGAACAAAAATAAAAGATATATAAATTATGTAATGGTAAACAAGATAAATTAAACTAAACAAAATTAAAAAAAACAAAAACATATTCTTATTAGTCTTAATACATGTTTTAATAAAGAAAAAACGTACAATATATAACATTTTAGGAAAATAATAAATGTAAAAAAGAAATAAACTACTATTACCAATAATTTTTGGAATATAAAAATGGATTTTTTTTCCCATATTCATTCATCGTGATTTAACTTCGAATCATTAATACCTATAACAAATATCAAAATTATCCATCATTTTAAGATAAGAAAAATATATGTTTATATGAAAAATATCATAATTTGAATGTAAAAATATTTTTAAATACAAATGAAATCTACTCATATTTAATAAAAATATGCTTGAAAATGATTTTAAAAAGAAAATATAGTTAGATATAACAGTTTTAAATTCATCTTTGATCCTTTCTTCTTAAGAATCAAAATGAATATATCCTGGTGCAACTGGATACCAAATTCACCCTTCCGTAAAAATGAATTATGAAGTATAAATATTTAAATATATATAAATTCAATACTGAAAATTACAGAGATCCTAAAGATTTGAAACCTCTAGACAACCCCCCACACCCCTTTTGAAGCCTCACCCTCCTGGACACCACCCCCACCCCTTGGACACCAACCCCACACCCTGGACACCCCTACCCCCTTGGACAACACCCCCACCCCCTTAGACACCACCCCCACCCCCTTGGACACCCCCTAGACACTACCACCCCCTTGGACATCCCCCGCCCCTGGACCGCACCACTCACCCCCCAGGACTCCCCATGGACACCACCACCCTCTTGGATAGCCCCTCAACCCTCTAGATAGCCCCCACCCCTCCGGACATCCCCCACCCCTCCAGACACCCCCAGCCCTCCTGGACACTAGCCCCCACCCCCTACCCCCTTGGACACCCCCAAGACACCCACAAAGACACCCCCAACCCCTAGATACCCCCATCCCTTTAACACCACCCCCACCCCCTTGGACACAGCCTTCACACCACCACCCCCTTGGAGAGCCCCCCCCCCACCCCTTAAGAAATCACCCATCCCTGGGACAGCACCCACCCCTCTAGAAATCACCCCTGGACACCCCAACCCTCCTAATAACCCTTGAACACATCAATTACTATAAAAATAAATTTAAAAATGGCCCAACATCCCTAATAATAGATGGAATAAAGTATAAAAATAACTGGACGAAGAAGAAGAAAAGAAAAAAAGAATAAGGGAAGAATAACATGGAATAAGTAACTTATTTAACGAAATCAAATTTCAATAAAAGGAAAGAATAACACACCATAGCAGAGGGAATTCCATGGAATCCAAGAAAACCATGGGTCCTCCAATGGTTGATTGAAAATTGGAGAAAATGAAGTAAACTAGATAATCATATCAAATTTTAAATAATGACACGGGTGGAGAAATTCACAGTTTAAAACCTATCATCGTGGCACAATGGGGACAGGATAACTGCATCTTTGAAAACCACGAGATGGTCTGCCCCATAACCCATAATTTTATCATAGTCAGTGACTGGTTAAAATATATTTAACCAAATAGAATCATATGGTCACACCCCAAATCATTTCATAATGCTTGAATCCCTAAAAATCATAGTGGAAACCTCAAGCTCGTTAAATATCCACAAATGTCGCCCCTATTAAATTTGAAATAAATGCAGGGTTCATCATAGAAGAATACTATCCACCATGATGGGTCCTCAAAAAATTAAACAACACTAATAAATTATAGCATAATATCCATGAAACAATACAATCATCATGTCATAAACTCACAAACCATGATGCAATAGTCAATACCAACTGACACTTATCCCCCACCCCCATGGATAGCATGGCCACCCCCATGGACACCCCTTGGACACCACCACCACCTTGGATAGCCCCCCCAACCATCTTGACGGCCCCACCCCTTGGACATCCCCCACCCCTCTAGTCAACCCCCCTGGATACCCCCACCCCTCCTGGACACCAACCCCCACCCCTACCCCCGTGAACACCCCCATGGACACTAGCCAACCCCTATATACCCCCCCCCCCATAAAACCCCCCAATCCATATAGACATGCCCCCACCTCCTTGGACAGTCCCCCCACCCATCCCCTGGGACATCCTCCCCCCCACCCCCTTCGGCACCCCACCCCTTGGACCCCCCCCCCACAAACACACACACCCCTAGATTCCCCCCCCACCTCCATGGACACCATGGACACATCCCAACCCTCTGGACAGCCCCCTGAACCCTCTAGGCATCCCACCACTCCCCTTGGACTACCCCTTCACCCCTGTGGACACCACCCCCACCCCCATTAACATCCCACACACCCACTTTGACTGCCCCTACACCCCCTAGACACCTCCCCCATCCCCTTTGACACACCCTGGACACCCCCACCACACTGCACAGCCCACCCAACCCCCCTAGACACCCCACCCTCTTGCAAATCCCCCACCACCTTGGATACCACCTTCACGCACGCGCGCAGATGATAGAACAGAGAAAAATCGTAAACATTCATGATATCTCTTCCATAGGTTTATTTTACCATACAATAATTTATCATGGTATAGATGAACACTATGAAACTTAACATGATAGCAAGAACAAAAAAAATAACATCCCAAAAAATTAGTTTCGGGAAACGCGGAAAATAAAAACTGAAAATGAGTCATGCAAGGCTTACATGAGTGTTGTGAGTTGACCTGATAGATCTGATGATAATAAATATAAAGAATGATGTTGGAAAAAAAGATGCATGAGGGAACGTCTTTATAAAATCATTTCTTGGTTTTTCACATGAGAGTGGAAGGTCACAAGTCGCCCGATCGAAGAAACCAGAATTACTGAATACGGGGTGCGATAAATCATTTAAAAGATTTATCACGTCGATTATTTAATATCCGACCTGGTAAAAAAAATTAATTTTTATAGCAGTAGTTATTTAATAACCTACGTAGAAAACAATTTATCATGTCGTTTATAAAATAACTGACGTGATATAGGTTTCTTTAAACAGACATGATAAATTGACGAGATTATCTTATCACGTCGGTTTTTTATAACCGATGTGGTAAAGAACCGAACATTCCTTTATAACGTCGGTTATAAAATAACTAATATGATAAAGCATTCCAGATTCAATTTTCATGTCGGTTATACAATAACCGACATCAAAATTCTAATCTATGTATATTTCACATCGTTTATAAAATAACTGACGTAATAAATGGATCATGGTCGATATATAACGTCTGTTATAAACCAACTGACTTGATATATTGATCACTAATGCTTTGCATATCAGTTATATAAAACTGACATGAATAATGTCGATGTGTTAAAAATTTGTTCCACTAGTGTATGGTTCATGACAGCAGAGACATCATTAGTAGAACTATGATACCAAGGACCTAGATTCAGCATTAGTGGTCTTTGCCTAGAAGATGTGGCGACACTATCTGTTGGCCGAACCTTTTATCGTGTAATCTGATCACCAAAGTCTCAGGTATATCTTCTCTCAGAAGGACCTGATCCTGAGACAATGACATTGGCTTGAGTTCTTCCAGGACTATGACTTCGAGATAGTCTATACTCCCGGGAAGGGGAACATTATTGCAGATGCACTCAACAGAGGATCTGGTATATAGCTGCTAGACTATGTGATGAAGTAGCTGGATGCTTCAAAGATATCCTTTTTTGATAAAGATGGATCAGCCTTCCTTCAGTCTCTTATAGTCACTCCCCAACTTCTTCAGCATGTTAGGGAGGCACAACATGGGGACACTTAATACGAGACACGACGTGCTTAGATATCCACATGATAGGCACCTGATTGATTTTCTGAAGGTGGGGAGCATGTCATCCTCTTTAGAAGATGTACCATGGTACCAGTGTATCCTCAAGAGGAAGTGGGGAGGGAGTTCCAAAAATTCCATCTAGAAGTACATCCAAGAGTGGGGACGGTGTACCAGGAACTCCGATGACAGCACTAGTGGCCGTGAATGAAGTAGGCAGTTGCAGAGTTTGTCTCTCGGTGACTCACTTTTCTGCAAGTGAAGGAAGAGCATCATGTACCAGTAGGATTTGCCAAGCCTTTAGAGGTCCCAGAGTGCACTTGGGATGGGAGATCCATGAATTTTGTCATAGAACATCCACCTACATTTAGAGTTCATTACTCAATCAAGGTGATCATCAACCGACTCACCACGTCGGACCACTTCCTACCAATCAGAGAGTACGGTTCAGTAGAGAGCTTAGGATCCCTTTATGTGCAATAGATTGTGTGGTTACATGGATTACCTTTAATGATTGTCTCCGTTCATGATGCATGTTTTACTTCTCAGCTATGGAAGGGGTTGCAGGAAGCATTCGGGACGTAGAATCGTTTGAGAACCGCCTTCCATCCTCAGACGGATGGCCATACCGAACAGACCATTTAGACCCTCGAGGAAATGTTGTGTGCTTGTGTCATCGACTATGGTCGTAGCTGGGAGGATCAATTGCTTTTTCTAGAGTTTTCATACTACAACAGCTATCACTCCACCATCAGGAAGGAACATTTTGAGGCGTTGTATGGGCAACCTTGGAGATCACCTATGTGATAGACAGACCCAGGGGAGTCAGCACTATTGGAACGAGAGATAGTACGTGCTACCATGGAGAAGGTGCAGATCATCCAGGAGTGGATGAAGATTGCACCGAGCAGGTAGAAGTCGTATCCTAATAAGATTCGGAGACCTCTAGAGTTCGAGGATGGCGACCACATCTTTCCATAGGACTCACCACGACGTGGTCAACAAATATTTGACCAAGGCGGCAAGTTATATATGGGATACATCGCATCTTTTTAGGTCCTTATCAGAGTTGGTGAGGTGGGTTACCACTTAACTCTCCAACTTCAGTTGCATCGGGTGCAAAACTTCTTCCACGTATCCTAACTGAGAAGATATGTGCACAAGCCTTCCCACATCATCGACCATGGTGAGGTAAATGTCCACAATTGGGTGACTTTTATGGAGGATCCAGTAGAGATTGAGGATCAACAGGAGCAGTTCCTTCATGGATGGCTGATACCTTTTATGCATGATCACTACTTGCATAGGAACCACCAAGAGAGCACATGGTAGCGGGATGCTTTGATGTGTGCTATGTTCCCCCACTTGTTCCCTTAGTTATTAGTTTTAGTTTACGGTGACGTAAAGCCCTGAGGTGGGGAGAATGTAAAGACCCAAAATTTCAAGGTAATTTTTTTTAATTATATTGAAATTTTATGACTCTGCGAAACATGACGGTGTGTGATTACGAGGCCCAGTGTGCCCGAAATCAATTTATGATGTTTTTTTCAGGTTCGATCAGTTAACGTACAAGATGGTTTTTATAACTTCTGAACCGGTGCTCAGAATTGAAATGTGAGGGCACCGTTGAACTCACAACACTGATATTATTTTAAGGATACTTTCATCTCGATGATACTGGGTAGAGAATAAAAGAAGGATTTAAGGATTTTCATAGAATATAATAAAGTAACAGTATCAACACTTTATTTTATATTTGACCCAGCATGTGGAAGTTGGAGATGGGGCCCAAATAACTAATCCATCTTTTGGAAAATGATGTATGGGGACCACCCGATGATAACCCCCCATGATAGGTTATAGTGGTGGGGCCCACCCGAGCCTAACCTCCAGTGAGAGTTTACAATTGTAGGGACCACCCAGAACTAAACCCACATTTTTATTGTGGAAAACCTCTCAAATCCCCTCTTTAATGAGGGGGAGCCTCTTTATCTCTTATACCCAATTATTTATACAAACGAAGTTTACAATAATGTGACAAATCAACCCCATTAATTAGAGCACATCAATTAATTATTTTTAAACATTTTATAATTTTTTTCCAACAATTAAATAATAGATAATTTTAATCTATTTTGGCTTGGCATGTTCATCATGGTGGAACTTGGGAGAGGAGGGCGTAGGGAGAAATCTCTCCAACAATGAACTTCCACCGATGAAGAACGACTTCGACATTCTTCCTCAGAAACTCCTTCGACATAAGACATGATCATCTACAACGATGTGACATCCACTTTCTCACACCAAAGTTGACAAACAACGATAATGGTAGTGAATTTATTCCAATATGATATTATTCCTTTAATTCTTCTCTTCTGAAGAAAAGAATCGTTGTGGATGTTTTTCCTTATGGGTTGGGAATTGTTATTGCTGGAATATGTAGGGTGTTGGATTGATTTTTCTTCAATGATATTTTCTAGGAAATTCTGTGAAATTCATGAATGAATTGATCCGCTTTATACCACCGAAAACGTGGAGGGTGTAGGTCAAACCAACATGGCCCGACCCCTCCGTCGTTATTTTTTGTGTTGTTCCTCCGAATGGTGATGAGGTGATGAGATTATGAAAGTTACAAATTCAATGGTCATGCTCCTGCGGCCTCCGCGACCCACGGCCTCCTTGACCCGCACCACCCACTGGCCCCGCCACCTGTCGGCCGAACCAGCGCGTGCCACATCACGCCCCGACAGGAATGGCCTCGGCCGCACTGCCACCCAGTCGGGCTGCCCTGGCGGCACCCTCTTCCCAACCGAATTGACCGAACTGGCCCCAGCCTCCCCTTCTACTGGTCAAAATAGCTCTACCACCCCATGCCGAACTACAGCGCCCTCACTGCCGCCCACATCTCCCGACTACCCATGCTCTCCTGGCCTCCCACGCCCTCATGGCCGCCTGCGCCCTCCTGGAAACACGCGCCTCCCGGCTACCCCCGCCCTCCCGGCCGCCTGTGCCTTCAAGATGAACGAGCTCCCGGATGAGTCGGCCTCCGGAGCCCCTGGCCGAAACGTGCCCTCATGGTGCCCCGGCTGAGTCGGCCTCCCGGGCCCCTCTCGATGCCCTTATGGCCGAGTCGTGCCCTCCGATCTGCATTGTTCCCTCGTGGTGATCTCTAGGCCCAGCCTCCCATGCGAAACCCTTCGGGCCAAATTTCCCTCGCGCTGACGCGTGGCTAGTTCGTGCCCTCGCGGCCGGTCTGCACTCTCACTGCCCACCGTGTCCCATTGCAGCCCTCCTGGACTAGGCCCAGCGGTCCAGGCTGAACTTAATGGGCCGGCCCACCTAATGGGTCGGGCTAGACCTAATCGGTCAATATGAGTCGACCTAGACCTGGTCGGCCCAGACTGGGTCGGCTCGGGTCAGACCGTACCCTGGCCCACTATGACCCTTTACTATGTTTTGGAAATATCTTTGGCACCAGACGTCTGTTTGACAAACCGTCAGTGACGCTGGTAATCTGGGTGAATGAAGGTACCTTTGAGTATACCCCACTAGAGTTTGGGGTATATAAGAGATATAACCAGGTTGGATCGTGCATGAATCAACTGATCCCCTGAGACTAAAAAGTTAACAACTCACTGACCGAGCATCCAATTTACGAGTCATCTATTTTGTTGAGACCTTTATGACATGGCAGACCTTTGTGATACATCTTCGTAGGACTTCGTGATAGTTGGAGTATCAGCTAGTAGCTCGTGGAGCAGATCCATCCCGAGATGAGTAGACAGAGTGCGGAGACCTAGTCATTGGCTTAGACTTGACGACTGTTGACTGATTGACTCAAAGTTACTTGACTAGCCCTGTGGGGAGCAGCAGGTTATGGCGGAAGACCCATGGTCGAGGAGCGCCTGGTTGTGGCGGCAGACCCGCGGTACTTGACTAGAGAAGTACCTCTGCATGCTATTAGGGGGAGTACCTCGTTGTGGCAGTAGAACGACGGTGGAGAGTGCCTTGGTGATTCAGCAGAACCATGGTACTTGATAGGAGGAGTACCTCAGTAGTCCAAGTTTTGTAGGAAGTGACTTGGTGTTGTGGAAGACCCATTGTACTTGATAGAGGAGGACTTCTCTAGCAGTCATGGTTTCGATAATGTGAATAAAAATCCTGGTTGAGCTGAGTCAGTAACATTTGTGATTTCCACATGACTGAGATTGATTACTTGATAACATAGGGTTATGAATGGGTAGATACCTATGTGGAGTCATCTGTTGATTTCATACATTGTGGTTTATCATTGTTGGATTTTTTTGAGACCTTGAGGGTCTCGGGTTACCTACTATGTATCGTTATACTAACCCCCGCACGGGCAATGCTCGCACCTCGTTCTGTTGGATGCGGACAACAGACAACACTGACTGAGGCTGAGAGTACCAAGACCAGACTTTATCCTGAGGTGGACTATATGGCTTTACGGTACATGGCGGAGATGGATAGACTTGGAGTGAAAAGGAGATGATCTATATCTACCCTTCAGGTAGGAATCTCGGAGGAAGAACTAGCGACAATTTTTCATTTCTTCAGTAGTACATTCATTTTCACATACTATATAGTTGGGCTTGTATTTTCATCCCCTTTTTATATTCAACGAACTGTTGTTATATAGTTTTACGTTGTGTTTTATTTCCAGCTTGTTCTCTGTTGTGTGTGTTTACAGGTTATAAAGGCAATGCCTTCCCCGTTTTAGGGTGTTACGCCTTTGGTGCCAGTCGCCTGCCCCTGGCCTATGGAAGGCGGGCCTGGGGTAGTCACGGTACGCGCCTTAGGGTATGGGTCATGAAAAAAATAATGGAATTATGAGAGTTAAGGGGTTTGGAGAATGAAAATAAAGGAAATATGCTGGAGAGAAGATGCTTCCCTAAATCAGGTTACTCATAATGATTTGATTCAAAAGGATTTCTTGAGTTTCCTTATGACCATTATAAGGCTTATATGGGTATGGAAGGGATTTTTTAGAGTATATTTTATAATAAATGGTTTTATCCAAGGTGATTTATAATTGTGACTAAGTGGGTAGAGGTTGTGGCTTTTTAAAAGAGGTAGGAGGTGCACATTAGGAACGTCTTGAAATATTTGTTTGTTAAATATTTATTTTCGAATTCTAAAATAAAAATATTATATATTTCAAGGATAATATGATAGTGGGTTGAATTAAACTTTTATAATGTGTTTTAGACATTTTTGGTTCACAATATTAACATTATATTTTAGCATTATCCCTTAGTAAAAAAACATTACCTATTATCATGTCTTCTTTTATTTTCATTCTATATGGTTACAATACTTACTATACAATTACATGGGAACCACAAGTGGATAATAAATAAAATTTTAACATTATATAATTCAGTTGAACTAATCTTGGTTTTGTGGGGTTATTAAATCATTTAATAAAATAGAATTTCTTTTAAAAAAACCTTTTATGTCAATTTTGACAGTATTTAGTAATGGAATTTATAATGTCTTAATATCATGATTACATCTAACCAAATGAATTAAATAATCAATAAAAAGTATATTTCACCCAAAAAAATAGTTGATTGAATCAAAAATGTTAAATTATATTAATTTAATTATTTATAATATCATTTATATGAGTGTTGCATTAATAAGGTAATCACTACATTCTAAATGTTTAATAAATAAACTAATTTATCAAATATATAAATATCATAAATAAAATAACATGATGTGTGAAATATTTTTATATTTCTAATGAGTATTTATAGTCATATAGATCAATTATATAACCCTATATTATAACTTTTTTAGTAAAAATATACAAGTGTAAGTTATATTTCTCTCTACTTTAATTTAATTCTTATAACATGTCATTATCAAACCCAATTTTTTCCATGGGGATCTAAATCCGTCCCATGGATTCTCATGGTCTGAAATATCTCATACAATAGTATTAAGACATGTATTTGGGGTAGTTTTAAGGTATTATAATATTAATTTTTACCCTAATTTACTTAATTTACCCTTTAACGATGGTAAATAAAAAAAATAATTACTAAATTTGCTGTTCCAAATTCCATATATAAAAGTAAACTTTTTACATAATTTGTACTTTATGATTATTATTTTTTATTAATTTTTTCCAATTGAAAATACATAATTGGATAAAATAAATTTCAATTAATTCCAATTTTCAAAATGATAATACAAATTTTGATAAGTTAAATCATTTCAAAATATTAAAATAATTACATCTGAATTCAATATAAAATTAATACCAATGACCTAAATTATAAGAAATTACGAAAAAAATATTCCATATATACATACAAAAATAAAATAATATTATTTAACCATATAAATAATATCAATGTATAAAGTGGTTTTCAATTAAAATTTATTGTATTTTTACTATTCATAAAAACATTATAGTTATCAAAAAACCTGATAAATTAATCCAAATTAGATTATAATGTACCTATTCTAATGTTGAAGATTTCTTTTTTCAAATATAACTTATTAGTGTGTTAGAAAAGAAATTTAAAATCGACTCTCTATAAGAAGGCGGAAAACTGCATTTTTAGAAAAATACATCATTTATACAAAAAAATTAATTTGTTCTTATATAGTGTATATAAAATTAATAGGATGAATTTTAAAAAATTTATTTCATTGATATTTGTTAAGTATAATCCTGAAATATTGATATGATTATTTTTTAATCAAATTATTCTCATTTTAATTTTTTTATAAAAAACATCCTTTATATTCAAACAATATTTTAATTTCAAATCAAGTAAATTTGGAAACTAAAGAGTCACTAAATAGTCATCTGTAAACCATATTTTCATAAATCATTTGATATTATTAATTCCTACCATTCAAACTTCTAGGTTATAATATTAACAGTTATATAATAATATTTTTTGTTCGTTTAAGCTCAATGTAGTGTATCGTGTACGCTATTGAACATAGTGTTTCCTTCCTAAAACTCATCATGTTACACTATGTCCATATCATTCTTCTTTAAAATGAGAAATGAAACCACTCCTCATTACCATGGCTAATTACTACTTTTTAAGTGATGTATTTTATTTTCCATCAAATCCTCTCATATCTAGAAAAAATTATGGATTTAATATATATAATATATGTTAATGAAATATTTATTATTTTTGAAATATATTTTATCATCAATTTTTCTATGTTTACATCCATTGAAAAAATCATAACACCATTCTTCTTTACATGTAGATTACTACCTCCTTTAAGTGAAATGAATTTTTTTCAATACCACATCACAAAGATACCATATAAAACTATAGTTAAAAAAATATTATGATATTAATAATATAATAATAACTATACATTGATAAAAAAATACATTCATATTTTCAAAATGTTCGTTGAAAAATTGAGATGTTTCTCATGTGTATGTATGAACTTCCATAATCATGATTGTATTGTAGCTTATCTTGCATAATTATCATCCATTATTTCATTAAAACAATATATAATGTATATAATTTCCAATTTTTTCACGATTATTATTTTTAGATGATGGAATAATGACCACTTTGAAAAAATTCAACTTTCCAAGGTCATTTGGACATGACGTAACATTAATACTACCATAAACCCTCATTTTAAATGTTTTAATCATTTATTTTAAAATAAATTTCTTCCATTTGAATTTTCATAAACATACATTTTACGTGTACTTATATGAATATAAATTAATTATAAATTACATTTTATGTCTCTTTTTTCATTCAAATTTTTTCAAAATGAGTATTTTTATTACATTCATGTTTAATGTTTATAAATTCATTACAAAATTCATAAAGAGTATTTTGTTAATGTATAAGGTGTCGATTTCATTTCTAGTTTCCAAAAACATTATTTGATATCTTTATTTAATTATAGAGTTCCATGTTTTAATTAAAGAAAAACACCCATAAAAATGTTTTGGAATTTTTGTTTTGAAATGTTTGTTTTAATGGATATCTATATACCAATATATGAATATGTTTTTATTATATGTTAAAAATAATATTTTAATGGGTTTGATGAAGTAAATTACAAATAATAAATTTTGTATTAATTTTATTGTCCTTGTAAATAGTTTTTAATCACGTGATACTGGAATGGATTTATAATATGTTAGAGAATTATTATGTATTAAAGATAATTGTTTGGAAAGATGTTCTTATTGGTTATTACATGTTTTGGGATTCCAATATGGGTTTTATGTTGATGATGTCTCAATGAATGTAGATTGATTTTATTTTATTTGGAATTAGTTATCATGGAAATCATTTGATTTGAAAATTTGATTAATTATCTTTTTAAATGGAATTACTAGTCCTTTTAGGTTAAAAATATTTGAATTTAATAAATTATTTTCTTGTGTTGTCATGTTTTCTGAGAAACCCTCATGATTATTATTCAACCATTAGTTTTATCAAGTGTTTTATGGAAATATTTGTAACATATATAAAATTTAATAATTAAATAAATGATTATTTGAGGTAAAAAAATTTATATTACGGGATAACTATATTTTAAGATTTCTTATTTTTAAAGTAGAATAAAGGGTTTCTATCAATTTTTATGTCTCTTACTATGATTTTTTTGTTCATTTCCTCTAGTTTAAATTGTTTTTTACATGCTCTATGGATGATAATTAATAACTAATATGTTAATTTGAAATTCATGAATATTTTTATGGAATGAAAAACATGGTTTATTATTAAAATTTAAAATAATAAATTATAAATATTTAGTTGAAGTGTCTACTTTGTAATATATGGGTTTGTTATGTAGGTGATTTCACCTAATTATCTTAACTATAAATTAAAATGACACATCGAATTGAAGAAATTTAATTGATTCCGTAGATTCAAATTAGGTATTCATTATGGATTTTTTCCATATAGATGGTATCAAATGGGGGTTTTGATTACTATATACATTTAGATTTTATATGACGATAACATAAAATTACTCAATAACAACAATGTTTAGAATGTTATGAAGAAATATTTGTATTATTATATAGTCAATTATAGTAATTTCTGGGATTGTATAATAACCTAAATCAATTTATATATAAATTAAATATTGTATTAATGTATTATTTAATATCAGTGGAATTTTCATTACACTTATAGATAAGTTTTTAAAATATTTAATAATTCAATTTATGTTTAAATAAATTTATTCTATTCAAATTATTGTTCATTTATCATGATGGAAAAAATGTATATTTCTAAACCTTCATATAACTTAGATTATCACTATTGTTGAAAAGTCTTGATTGAATTATTTTGATAAGTTCTTGACTATTCAAATCACTTATAAGAAACTGTTGATTATATCAATGAACATCTCATTTATCGTGAAATTTAATTGGTTGTGGTATCATTTTTCTAATTTCAAGATATTAATTATTCCATCACCCATAAAAAGTAAAATATCACAAATTACATGACTATACATTTTCAAATAGATGGGAACCATGCCGAAAGATTAAGGGGATATCAATAAAACAAACATTTCTTACTTTTATGTATGAATTATTCTTATGTTTTATGTATGAGAATATATTATGTTTATATTCGTGAATAATACAGAAATTACTCATATAATATATTTTTAGGAATGAAGTATTGGGGAATAATATGATAAACCATTGGTAATGGTTTAAGAATGAATTTCAAAAAAATAAATGTCTATGTATGGAGGTTTCAGAATTATAGTGTACTCGTATTTTATTAATGATATTATAATATATTCAAAATTTTATGATAATCATGAAACACATATGGATTACTCAATAGATTTTTTTCTCCTAATTTGGAGGTATAAGTTATACAGAATCTATATATTTGAAAATTCAGGTATAAAAAGGTGATAATGGTTGGGTACATTTATTTAAGGACTTGTGATTGAGGAATTAGAAGAAACTATTGTTTTAATTTGACATTTATAATAAATTACTAAAATTATGTTATGATTATTAAATTATTTGGTAAAAAATAAGATATATATGAAACCAAAGAGTTTAAAAGTGATTTGATTATTAATTTTTTTGGATCATCATAATTTAATTTATAATTCTATAGAATCATAGTGAATTATGAATATCAATGTCACATAATATTTTCTATTTAAAATTTAACAATATTAATATAGTATTATAATATAGAAAATCCGTAGACTGGGTGACTACCTGTAACATCTGGAAATTTAACTGGGCTTGAACGTACATCTAAATAGACAAAAGTGTATATGTCCTACAAATATCCTATATGATTATTTGGTTAGTAAGAGAATATTTTTAATTAAACTATTTGAAGGATAATGATTACATTGATTTGGGGATGTATATAGAATTATTGATTTCTCATGTTATTTTAGGGAAATGAACTCCCTATATATATATATAATATGATTATGGTGTCCTTATATTATTTATGTGAAGAATATTATGGGATCTAATGGTTTTGAATTTTTTTGGATTCTAGTCTAGTTAAGTATCCAATTTGGATATTTTTTAATCATAAATTTGTGTACTAATTTATGCTAATCATTGTGTATTATTTTCATTGAGATTATTAATTTATATGGAAGTATATTTAGTTGCGGTTTATGGATTTAAGATTTATTATTAATATTCGGAGATAAATGATCTTTTATTCAAAAAAGAACAAGAGTTAAAAATATTATAATATTTTTATTTAAAAATAGGTTTGGGATATTTGGAGAGTATTTTATTAGATATTTGTTAAATGATTTAAGTTCAATTTTTTTGTTGTTATTGATATATTTAATATTGATTTATAAATGATTATTATTTTGGTGTATTATCAATTATAATGATAGCCATTTTGGTTTTTTAATGTTTCTAAAGATGGAATGAATATCATTTATATTTTTTTGATTCAAATGATTGATTTTAATATTATTTTAGTTCTTCAGACAAGAGAGACTCATCATCAATATTCATTTCCTGGAATAAGAAATATGATTCTTCTATAAATTGACTAAAACATGAAACCAATGAATGAAATTATTTTTAAAAATATTATGTATATATTTTATATATATTTTCTAATGTTTATAGTCTATATATTAATGTTATTTTTCAAATATATGAAAAGGATGTTGAAATTAAATTGATATAATAGTAAATACATTTTTTAAGAATTGATGGTTTTTTATGTCTCACTGATTTACAGTATTTTTTCATAGATTTTCTCAAGTCCATTAAATTTCTAATGATCAATTTTGTATTCCACTCTCTAACATAATTTTGAATTTTTTTTTTCTCATTTGAAAAATTTCACTTCCCAAAAAAATTATCCCATTTTGAAAACAAGTTATGTGTAATTTAATATGACCTTCTAATTTATATTTCCTTATTTTAAAATGTCACGACCAGCCTCCAAAAGCCATGAACCTTATCATCTGACCCCATGGGTCTCTTATAATACCTTGGTTTCCTTCCCATCATACAATATGATACTATTCACTACGATCTCTTATCAGACTAATGATTACCCCATAGGCCAACACATGTTCTTTCAGTGTGTTTTGTCCTCAGTCACACACACCCTGGGAAACATCCCAAAAGGTCACCAATATTGATTTTCTCATGTCCATTCAATTTATAATGAGCAATTTTTTATTCCACAGTCTAACATTATTTAGAATTTTTTTCCTAATTTAAAATATTTGACTTCCCAACAACATTTTCCCTTTTTTAAAACAAGTTTTGTGTAATTTCATATGACATTATAATTTCCATTTCCATGTTATAAAATGTCACGACCCACCTCCCAGGGCCATGAACCTTGTCATCTAACCCCATGGGTCTCATGTAATAAATTTGTGTCTTTCCCATCACACCATAGGCTACTATTCACTAGGGTCTCTTAAAAGACTAATAACTGTCCCCACCTGCTAACACATGTTATTTCATTGTGTTTTTTCCTTAGTCACACACACCGTGGGAAAATTCTCAGACAGTAACCCATCCTAATTACTACTCCCAGACAAGTATTCATAACTATGGAGGTCTAATCATGTCGGATCTTGAAAAGAATGGTGCACCTTGTTGACACAAGTCATATCATTTCATCATTTATCCCTTTATCATTTAGGGGTGTTATAATCACCCCCACCCATTAGTTCACAACGTCTTCATTGTGGGACCAACATCTCAACTAAGGTAGTGCGTTGCACTTAAGGATGTGTACCACCTCTGATACCAAATGTAACAACTGGGACCTAGTGACAGCACAAACACCCTGCCTTAACATGGTCGTCTGGTCCTGGCCCACTAGGTACTACCAGTTGACCCGCAGACATGTGGTCCCCATCCAATGGTCTACCCACATGCCTGAATGGGTCATATGACTAATGATAGTCCTCACAGGACAACACATGTTCTTTCATTGTGTTTTTTCCTCAATCACAAACACCATAGAAAACATCCCAAAATGTCACCCATCATAACTACTACTCCAGGCTAAACATGTTTAACATTGGAGTTCTAATTAGGTAGGATCCCAAAAAGAAAGGTCCACCTTGTTTACATGGGTAGAAACATTTTTCCTTTTATGTCTCGACTTTCTAGGGGTGTAACATTATCCACCCCTTTAAATAATAACGCCCTCGTTGTGGACCAAATGCCTCAAACCAGAGCACTGCCTATGCACATTCAGCTAGGTATTGTCTCTGATACCATTTGTCACGAACCACCTCCCCGGGACATGAAAAATGTCATCTGACCCCATGGGTCTCCTATAATACCTTGGTTTCCTTCCCAGAAAAAAATATGCTACTCCTCACTAGGATCTAACATCTCGGTCCCAGGGGCAGCACAGACAGTCCGCCTTAAAATGGTCGTCGGGTCCTGGCCCACTAGGTACCGACAGTTGCCCCACAGACATGTGGTCCCCACCCAAAGGTCTAACCACATGACTGAATGGGTCATCTGACTAATGAAATTCCCTATAGGCCAACACATGTTCTTTTAGTGTGATTTTTACTCACTCACACACACCCTGGAAAACATCCCAGAAGGTCACCCATCCTAATTACTACTCAAGGCCAAGCATGGTTAACTATGGAGTTCTAATCAGGTAGGCTCTCGAAAATAAAGGTGCACCTTGTTGACATGTGTAGTAACATATATCCTTTTAAGTCTCACTTTTCCAGGGGTGTTGCCTTATACACCACTTTAAAGCACACTTCCCTCAT
Organism: Viscum album; assembly: GCA_963277665.1. Lineage (NCBI taxonomy): Eukaryota > Viridiplantae > Streptophyta > Magnoliopsida > Santalales > Viscaceae > Viscum > Viscum album. The sequence continues at coordinate 1,807,327,980 of OY728136.1, read as the reverse complement.
TTTGGTCTACAAGCCTCAAACCCAGGCAGTGCCTAAGAACTTCCGGCTAGGTATTGGTTCTGATACCATTTATCATGACCCGCCTCCCTGGGACATGAACCTTGTCATCTGATCCCATGTGTCTCCTGTAATACCATGGATGCCTTCCAAACACACTATAGGCTACTACTCACTTGGGTTACTTATTAGACTAATGATTTTCCTCACATGCCAACACATGTCCTTTCCAGTGTGATTTTTCCTCACTCACACACACCATTGGAATCTTCCTATATGGTCACCCATCCTGATCACTACTCTAGGACAAATGTGCTTAACTGTGGAGTTCTAATAAGGTAGGCTCCCAAAAAGGATGGTGCACCTTGTTGACATGAGTCATATCATTTAGTCATTTTACCCTTTATCATTTTGTGGTGTTACAATCATCCCCCCTTTAGAGAACAATGTCTTCATTGTGGGCCCTACATCTTATCTCAGGCAGTTCATTGCACTTAAGGCTGGCTACCACCTCTGATACCAATTGGTCATGACCCATCCCCCGGGGCATGCGTTGTGAATTCCTCAAACCTGACTTCCATAGGCCAGGGGCTGGTGACTAGCACTATAGCCGTAAATCCATAAAAATTAGGAAGGAATTTCCTTTATAAATTGTAAACATACAAAAAAAAGTATGAGATGGATGTAAAACACTAAGAAAAACTGTATACTAAAGAGTGATGAAAAGTAACAGGGGCTGGAAATACAAGCTCAATAGTAAAGTACATGTACAACTGAAAAACAAGTACAACTGATAAAAAGTAATGTAGATACTAGGTCTTCCTCCGGGAATTCCTACCTGAAGGGTTAGTACAGAAATCCTACACAGCAATCTATGGCGGTTCGTCTCCTCCATGTACTGTCACGATGTGTGGTCCACCTCTGGGTACCATCCAGTCCTGCTACTTTTGTCCTTAGTTAGCACTGGATATCGTCTGCAACCAACACAATGGGGTGGGGTTATAGACCGTGTAGGTGTGAGTATAATAATATTCAGTAGGGACCCCTAGACCCTTAAGGTCTCACAAAATCCAACAAGGATAAACCATAAAGGATTAAATCAATAGATAAACTCACTGAGGTATATTGCCATTCATATACCTATGTTATCACGCAATCCATCTCATTCATGAGTTAAAAAAAGTTATTGACTCCGCTCAACCAGGATTTTTATTCACATTGTCGAATCCACGGTTGGTGGATAACTCCTCCTCTATCGAGTACAGTGGCCCTTCCTCCAACTACCAGGTGCTTCGCACTATCCTTGGACGGCTGGGGTAATACTCCTATCAAGTACCATAGGCATGCAGCCAACATCCAAGCGCTCCTCCATTTTTGGACTGCCACCAACTACCAGGTGCTCCCCATTAGGCTAGTCGAATCTCTCTGACTTGAATCAGTCAAGCAGTCGTCAGGTCTCAGCCAGCTACTCGGTCTTCGTACTCAACTCACTCATCTCTAGGAGGGTTCACTCCATGAGCTACATGTCAATACAAGAAATATTTAAAATTCCCACATAGAGGTATCTCAATGGTCCACTACGTCATATAGGTATCAACGCAACTAACAACGCGTCAATCAGATGCCAGGTCTATGAATTATTAGCGTTTTAGTCTCGGGGCTCGGTTGGATTCGTGTACAATCCAACATTACCATATCTCAACTTTAACCCCATCTCTAATAGGGTATACTCAAAGGGACTGTCGCACTCCAAGAATACAAGCGTCACTGACGGTTCATAAAACGGTTGTCTGGTGCCAAAGATATGGTCAATGAAAGTAAAGGGGGTTGGTAGTGGGCTCGGGTCCGGTCCGACCAAGTACGACCGACTCGGCCGAGCCCACTCTTGGCCGACCCAGTCTGGGTCGACCCAGTCATCCCGCTACGTTCGACACGGTCCGCCGAGCCCGACCCAGTGGACTGTGAGGGCGGATCGGCCCAGACGTTGCCACATAGGCAACTCGGACTGGAGGTCGGGGGCAGTTCGGCCCGCACCACGTGGGGCGTAGCTCGGGTGTCTAGGCTGGGAATGTCGAGCCGGTTCAGCCAGTGAGGCAATGAAGGACGCCGTGGGCCTGCTCAGGTGGCCATCACAGCCCGGCCGGTTCGGCCGTGAGCCGGGACATGGGTCGGCCACGCGGGGCGCCAGGCAGGGCGCGCAGGGCACCAGGCAGCACGCGGGTAGGCTGGTGGGTGTGCGCAGGCAGCTTCCTTACAGGTCACGGGGCACCGAGCAATGAGCGATTAGGTCGGTGGGGCATGGGAAGCGTGCGGGCTGTTCATCGAGGTGCGCGATAAGTGCGAGGGGAAGGCAGCGGGGTACCGGGCAGGGCACGGTGAGGCCAGCAGGGCCCGGCCAGCATGAAGGCATGCTGGCGAGGCGCCCGGGCAGCGCACGGGCAGGCCGCAGGGCGGTGCGGGACGCCGCGAGGGTGGATCGGTTCATGGAGGATGCGGGTAGCACGTCCTTTGTCGTTGTTGTCTCCTTCACCTCATCATTGTTATGTCTAGATACCAAAGAATGCCACATGATGGAAAAACGATGGAGGATGCCGGGAAATGTTAGGTTGGCTGGAACCCTCCGTGTTTAGGGAGGTATCAATTAGATCCACAAGATAAGTAGTCGATCTTAAACATTTCCGCAACCAACCCTTTCTATCTGATGAAGAAGATAAGAAAAGTTATATCATTATCAATTAACGAACCCCCTACCTTTAATCGTCTGTCTTTGTCGGTGATGTCATGGGAAAAAGACGAAGGAGAATCGTTGTTCATCGCGTCCGCCTCACACACGTCCAATACCGGGTTGCGTCAGCTCATGGAAGATGCTCCACATCGGTAGGTTGGTAGAAGCTCTGAGGAAGAAGTTGAAGAAGGTCGGCATTTTTTGTCGGTGGATCGTTCTTCATGGGAAGAACTTATCTCTTGAGCTCTTCTCTTCCCAAGCTCCAACAAATGAGAAATTCCAACAAAAAATAATAGATTTTCTGTTATTTTAATTGTTGTAAAAACAATTAAAATTGGTGGATTAAATTTAACTGGAACCACCAAATTCATGCATGGGTGTTGGGACAAATTAAATGATGGAGTTGACACCTATTAATTAAATGGGAGGTCAAGAGGATCTCCCTAATTAATGAGGGAGAGTTGAGAGGTTATACACTCTTCCAATTAATAGGGGTCATGTGGTCCCCACCCCTATTATTCAAAAGGGTGGTTATGTTGTCTCGGGAGGTCCCCACATTATAACCTCTCGCGGGAGGTTATGTTCAGGTGGCCCCACCACCATAACCTCTCATAGGAGGTTAAGGTGTAGTGGTCCCACTTCCAACCTCCTAGAGGAGGTTTTAACAACAACACACCAAAAGGCGGCTCAAATAAAATAATCTGTATCTACACATTGTTTTATTATTATATTTTTTCAAGAAACCCCAAAAAATAACTTCTATTCTCGACTCACTACCGTCGAAGTGAAAGTCTCCTTAACTGAATATTGGTGCTGCGTGTTCCACGGTGCCCTCAGATTTCAATTCCGTGCACCAGTTCAATAGTTAAAAAAATTTGCTCATATGTTTACTGAACGTACCCGAACAAAAACATCCTAAATGGATTCCTGGCACACCGAGCCTCGAAATCAAGAGCCGTAAATTTTCACAGACTCGTAAAATTCACATGAATTAAAAAAATTCCATGGGATTTACTCTTCATTACATTCTCCCCACCACCGGCATTACATCCCTATAAGCTACAACTTGAAATAATGGATCAAATTGGGGTACTGAGCACACATCTGATCCTTATGCTCCCATGTGCTCTCCTGGAGGTTATCATGGTGCCAGCGAACGCGCACTAGAGGTATCAACCATCTCTATAAGACCCACTCTTGTCGATCATCAATCTCCACTGGAAGCTCCATGAAATGTTCCCATCATCGATGTCCAGCTCTCCATGGTCGATGATGTGAGTAGGGTCCTACACATATCTCCTCAGATGAGATATGTTATAGACATCGTGCACCTGGTGCAACTGATGTGGAAGAGCAAAGAAGTAATCCACCTCACCAACTCTGTTGAGGACCTGAAAAGGATAGATGAATCTTTGAGATAACTTGCCACCTCAGCCAAATCATTATAGGCCTCGTCGTGGTGAGACCTATAATAGGACATGGTCGCCATCCTCGAACTCTAGTGGACTCTTTATCTGGTCATCTTATGACTTCATCATGATCTGTGTAGTCTTCATCCACTCATGGATGATCTTCACCTTCACCGTGGTATCCCGTACCATCTCTGGTCTTAATAGTGCTGACTCCCCTGGGACTATCCAGCACTATGGAGATCTGCAGGGTCGACCATACAAGGCCTCAAAAGGTGCCATCCCGATGGTGGAGTGATAGCTATTTTTGTATGAAAACTCCATCCAAGGTAAGTGATCCTCCCAGCTATGACTGAAGTCGAGGACACAAGCACATAGAATGTCATCGAGTGTCTCAATGATGTGCTCTCTCTGACCTTCTGTATGAGGATGGAAGGCAGTACTCAGATGAAGATGCATCCCGAAAGCCTCCTGCAACCCCTTCCATAGTCGGGACGTAAAGCGTGTTTCACGATCGGAGACAGTATAATATGGTACTACATGTAGCCAGTCCATATCTTGCACAAAGAGGCATCCCATGCTCTCTACTGAACACTGCTCTCTGATTTGTAGGAAGTGGGATGAATTGCTGAGTCAGTCATCGATCACCCAAATTGAGTCGTGTCCCTTGGATGTACGTGGAAGACTCGTCGCGAAGTCCATGTATATCTCATCCCACTTCCACTTTCGGACCACTAAAGGCCTCACCAATCCTGTTGGTACCTTGTTCTCTGCCTTCACATGCTGACAAGTGAGGCATCAAGAGACAAACTCTCTACCTCCTTTTTCATACATGGACAACATTTCTATCGGTGAAGGTCCTAGTACATCTTCACCACTCCTGGATGTACTGCTAGATGGGATGTGTGTAACTCCCTCAACACTTCCTCTTGAAATGCAACTGGTAACATGGTACATATTCTTGTAGTGAATTACGTTCTCCCCACCTTCATAAAATTCATCAGGTTCATGCCCTGTGGATATCTGATCATGTTGTGTCTCGTAGTCAGCATCCCCATACTGTGCCTCCCTGACTAGATGAATAAGTGGGGGAATGACTATATGATACTATAGAAATGATAATCTGTATCTATCCATAAAAATATTTGTAAGGTAGCAAACTGCTCTATCGCCCCACCTAGTAGTTTTATACCAGATATCCTGCTGAGTGCATCTGAAATAATGTTCCCATTTCAAGAAGTATAGACTATCTCATGTCATAGTCCTAGAGGAACTCTAGCCAACGTCATTGTCTATGGTTTAGGAACTTCTGAGAGAAGATATACCTGAGACTCTTGTGATCAGAGTACATGGTAAAATGTTCTCCCATAAAATATTACGACCACATATTCAAGGAGAAGACCACTGCTCCAAACTCTATGTCATTGGTTTCATAGTTCTTCTCGTGTTATCTCAGCTATTGAGAACTATATGCGATCACTGATCGCTCCTACATCAGGACACACCTGGGTCTGGTCCCTGATGTTTCGTAGTAGACTATGTACCCGATGCCTTCCTCGGGAATCCTCAAGATGGGTGATCCAGTAAACCTATGCCTCATCTCTTGAAATCTCTGTTGGAATCTCTCTTACCACACAAAGGGTTTCCCCATCTTTGTCAAGGCTTATAGTGGTGCTGCAACTATGGTGATGTCTGGAACGAACCTCTAGTAGTATTCATCCAAAGCAGATATCCCTCCAAGTTGGGGGGGGGGGGGTTACCCTGGAAACCTCTTTTGAAGAGATGTCTCCATGTTCTACCACTCCTGTCTGGAACTTAAAACTCTTACTCCTACTGCAACTAGGGTAAGGCTGGCCGACTCAAGAGTGATCGGTTGCACCCTCATATGCATGATTTTAACCTGTGCTTCCTAGGTATCCTTTTTCACCGACTAAGGAAAACCTCGTCCCAACGTTGTGGATAAACCACATCATTTTTTCCTAGTACAGTCAATTTGTGTATTAACATTGGTTGCCCAGTCCATACACAAACTAACGTCGTAATTCCTCGACACAACCACCGATAGGTTCCAACGAAAACTCTCAACTCATGGGCCAGATCACACCATCTGCGTAAGTGTGATTATCTAGTCTCCTCTCAAAGGTATCTCCAAATGCGAGGGTCTAGTCAACGGTTTAATCTGAAGTTCTCATTCTTGGACAATATTCATGTAAGGATTGAATGATTAATACCTATGTCTATTGATAAGGTATTTAGTAGTAGACACAGACCATACCTCGAATCATTCCTAGTGCCCTTGGGTCACACTCCTTGACCGCATGCAGCTACCCTCTTCACCTTCCCTCCATCTCCCTGAGCCTGGTGGGGACTAAAATTGTGGATGGTTTTATCATGTAGAAATATACACCACCTCATGTTTCTCTCTTAGCTCTTCTTCCATGTCTGATGCCATGGAGATTCATCTATCCATATCACATCCACTTCACGAATCTTCTTGCACTCCCGAGTCTCGAAGACTGGCTCTAGATTCCTGCATTCCGACTTCTAACATTCCCAGGTTGTATCAGCTCCGCCAAAGAACATTCGACCGAAAAGGATCTCTCTAGCATCTAGAGAAAAGGTGCTGGATCAGATGTCTTAAAACACACATCTCTTGGTAGTTGATGCCCGAAAGCACTAATCGTATCATATTCGTCGGGTACCAGGAACGATCGGTACACCTCGATGAATACCCACCTACCGATATGTCATCCTGACGAAGCTGTACAAGCTCTAGAGAACTCTCAGCCACCTCCTCTGGCCAGTCCATAGCCGTGTGTGAGTCGGGAACACGTCGGAACCTGGGGGGTATCTGTTACTGAAACATGTGTAAGAAACTAAGCCTACATGTGTCATTTACCAGTTCCACAGGTTGTAACTGCAAACCAACCTGATGTGTTATAAGTGACACACTACCTAAACGTACAATCTCGAACAACGATCCACATTCCGGAGTCTCATCAATATGAAGACCATCCTCATGGTCACTAACTGGAAAACACTAGTAGCTAAGTTCAATATCAGCTCTACGGGTGTCTCAACTCGGTGGAGTACTCTAGAAATCCCCTCCAGCCAGTCCTCTACTGCCTGGGAATCTGTCTCACCTTGTAACCATGGAGGCCTCTGTCGCTGGAACAAGTGCAATGCGCTCTGTCGGCGTGCACCATCTGCAAGTGAGACTTGTGGAATCTGCTTCCCAGTGGGTGTTAGTGTTGCGGGTACCCCACCCGAAGGTGCTAACATAGTAAGAGGGCCCTGCACTGGAGCCTCGTTACTCGAGGGGCCGTCAATGGGTACTCTCTTGGAACTCTAACTGGCTATCTGCATGGAGGCATCCTGAACAGATGTGACACATTCAAAAAATTTATACCCAGTGAGATGACCTGATTGAGCTGACGTAACGAAAACTTTTGAAAACACACATGCAATTAGTGTTTTCATTCACTGAGTCGGAGATCAGTAATCAGGGTCCTCGTGTATGGATACATCAGACGATGCACCAAAACCAGTCTCCCTGGACTGAGAACCACACTATGTACCCTTAACACTATTTCTCCATATAATATAAAGATCAGAGTCCTATGTTCTACGGTAGAACCAACTTTTCTAATATAAATTTTAACGACCCGCCTCCCCGACCCTAGAACCATGTCATCCAACCGCGTGGTTCTCTTGTAATACCTTGGTTTCCTTCCCAGCACACCATAGGCTACTACTCACTCGGGTTTCTTATCAGACTAATGACTGTCCCTATAGGCCAACAAATGTTCTTTCAGGGTGTTTTTTCCTCTCTCACACACATCCTGGGAAACTTCCCAGAAGGTCACCCATCCTGATTACTACTCCAGGCCAAGAATGTGTAACTGTGGAGTTCTAATCAGGTAGGCTACTGAAAATAAAGGTTCACCTTATTGACATGAGTCATATAATTTAGTCATTTAACCATTTATCATTTAGAGGTGTTACAATCACCCCCCCCCATTAGAGCTCAACGTCATCATTGTGGGCCCTACATCTCAACCCAGGCAGTGCGCTACACTAATGTCTGGGTACCACCTCCGATACCAAATGTTACAACTGGGTCCTAGTGACATCTCAAACACCCCGCCTTAACATGGTCGTCGGTTCCTGATCCACTAGGTACCACCAGTTGCCCTGTAGACACGTTTTCCCCACCCAAAGGTCTAGCCACATGCCTAAACGAGTCATCTGACTAATGACAGTCCCCACAGGCCAACACATGTTCATAATGTATGATTTTTCCTCACTCACACACACCTAGGGAAACATCCCAGAAGGTCACACATCCTGATTACTACTCCATGCCAAGCTTTCTTAACTGTGGAGTTCTAATCAGGTAAGATCTTGAAAAGAAAGGTGCTCCTTATTGACATTGGTAGTAAAATTTAACCTTTTAAGTCTCACTTTTCTAGGGGTGTTATACTATCCACCCCTTTAAAGCACACCTACCTCATTGTGGACCCCAAACCTTAATCCCAGGCAGTGCCTAAGCACTTTCGGCTGGGTATTGGCTCTGATACCACTTGTTATGACCCGCCTCCTCAAGCCAAGAACCGTGTCATCTGACCCCATGGGACTCATGTAATACCTTGGTTGCCCTTAAAACACACCATACGATACTACTCACTTGGGTCTCTTATCATCTTAATGATAGTCCTGACATTCCAACACATGTTCTTTCAGTATGTTTTGTCCTTACCCATAAGCACCCTGGGAAACTTCCAGAAGGTCACCTGCCATGATTAATACTCCAGGCCAAGAATGATTAAATTTGGAGTTATAATCATGTTGGATATCGAAAGTAAATGTGCACTATTTTGACATGAGTCCTATAATTTAGTCATTTAACCCTTTATCATTTAGAGGTGTTGCAATCACCCCCCCCTAGAGAACAACATCTTTGTTGTGAACCCTACATCTCAACTTAGGATGTGCGTTAAACTTAAGGCTGGGTACCACCTTTGATACCAAAAGTAACAACTGGGTCCTTGTGACAACACATACTCCCCACCTTAACATGGTCATCGGTTCCTGGCCCACTAGGTACCACCAGTTTCCCCGCAAACATGTTGTCCCCACACAAAGGTCTACCCACATGCCTGAACGAGTCATATTACTAATGACAATCCCCACAGGACAACACATGTTCATTCAGTGTATTTTTTCCTCACTCACACAAACCCTAGGAAACATTTCAAAAGGTCACCAATCCTGATTACTATTCTAGAGAAATCTTGCTTAACTATGGAGTTCTAATCAGGTCGGCTCTAGAAAAGAAAGGTGGACCTTATTGACATGGTTAGTAACATTTAGCCTTTTATGCTTCACTTTTCTATGGTTGTTACATTATCCACCCCTTTAAATCATAAAGCCCTTGTAGTGGACCCCAATCCTCAAACCCAGGAAGTGCCTAATCACTTCCGGCTGGGTATTGGATCTGACACCATTTGTCACGACCCGCCTCCCCCGGCAAAGAACCTTTTCATCCGACCCCATGGGTCTCCTGTAATACCTTGGTTTCCTTCCCAGCACTCCATAGGATACTACTCAGTAATGTCGCTTATCATACTAATGATTGTCCCCATAGGCCAACACATGTTCTTTCAGTGTGTTTTGTCCTCACTCACACACACCCTGGGAATCTTCCATAAGGTCAGCCATCCTGATTACTACTCTAGGCCAAGCATGATTAACTATGGAGTTCTAATTAGGTAGGATCCCGAAAATAATGTTTCACCTTATTGATACAAGTAATATCATTTAGTCATTTATCCATTTAAAATTTAGGGGTGTTACAATCACCCCCACCCTTTAATCACAATGTCTTCACTGTGGGACCCACATATCAACTCATGCAGTGCACTGTACTTAAGTCTGGGTACCACCTCTGATACCAAATGTAACAACTAGGTCCTCGTAATAGCACACACCCCCTCGCCTTAACATGGTCTTTATGTCCTGAACCACTAGGTACCACCATTTTCCCCGCAGACAAATGTCCCCCACACAAATGTCTACCCACATGCCTGAACGGGTCATCTGACTAATGATAGACCCCACAAGACAACACATGTTCGTTCATATTGTTTTTTCCTCTATCACACACACATTGGGAAACATCCTAGAAGGACACCCATCATGATAACTACTCCTGGCCAAACATGCTTAACTATGGAGTTCTAATTAGGTAGGCTCCCAAAAATAAAGGTGCACCCTGTTGACATGGGTAGTAACATTTAGCCGTTTAAGTCTCACTTTTCCAGGGGTGTTACATAAAATGTATTTTTTTATCACCTTTTATGAAATGGGATTCCAACAAAGTTACATTGAAATTTAATGTAATTTATTACCACGATCAATTTTATTTTTTTCATATGTCCTTTATTAAAGTAGGGGGAATGTAACACCTTGATATTATAAAATAACACTATGTTTTTTATGTTATAAAACATAAAACACTTTGAAAAGGTGACCACTAAAATATTATTATTTAATGCCAATTATTACATAGGATTTGATCTTATTTGTATGACTATATGTAAAATTTTTAATATATATATATATAATAAATAAAAATAGTTTGAAAATATATTATGAAATAAAAACTCAATTTCAGAAATGTTATTTTTATGCTTCAATAAAAATTTAGCAGAAAAATAAAAAATAACTATTTTTTAGTAAAATAATTTAATTATTTTATAATTATTTAATTTATATATATATATGATAAAAATGCTACCTATTTTTAAATTATTATACAAAAATATTATTCTGTTTATTTTTTGGAATTCTTATAACATTATTTATTTGTAGTTTATTAGTTTAAAGCCCAATTTTTTTAAAAAAATTTCCATTCTTATAAAAAATCCCAAAATGAATTTAATTTGATATTATTGTAAAATATTTCCTTTGTAAATATATAAAATTTAGTTAAATTTATTTGAGTAAACATTATACCTTATTTCTCCTGAAGTTCATTTTTGTGCTTAAATCACATATTTTTAAAAGAAATTCGAAGCATTTTGAATTTATATTTTAAATTAATTACTTACTCTTATAGAAATTTGACCTAGAAAAATGTATTCCATATTTATAATCATTAGTAAAAAATATTTTAAACATATCACTTTTATTTTGATCAATTATAAATACTAACTACTGTAAATATTTGTCAACTTGATATGGGTACATCATGTGATAAATGTTACAAATAATTTTGAAAAGGATAAAAATTTTCCCTAAAGATTTTCATTAATATAAATTAAATGTTTATTTAGGACACTAACATTATTTATTAATATTTTAATTTATTTCATCTTTCATTTGATAATGACCTTGATTTAAATTTATTTAAATATTAAAAAGAAAATGTCAATATATTTGTTTTAATATCTGTTAAATCATTTATGGGGATAAAATTATTTTATGCTTTTTTATAAGTGTTTATTTTAAATATTAATTATATTTTTCAATCATTTTTATTTTATTTTTTTACATTTTCCTGATGAAATTACAATATTAAATGCTTTTGTAACTACGACACAGTGCTTGTATAGGTAGTAGGAAAACATGTAAATGATTGAAAAAACACTAAAAGTGTTATTGATTGATTGATTTATAGTATATCATTCAATTTATAGCTGAATGTTACATATTATCAAATTTTAAATATTTATATTCTAATTTTATTACTATATTGACGACCTTAATGTCAAATTAAATGAATAGTTCCAAAAATAAAATTCTAGATATTTTATAATTATAAATTATATTTTAAATTAATTAAAATTTATAATATATTTATATATTTCAAATATCATTAGATATGTATTATATATAAATAATTGTATATTTTTGTGTTATTTTAATTTTAGAGTATCAATGTTGGCTCTAGTATTGTAATAACACTTTCATACCACTGTAATAATCCAACGGTTTAATAAGGTGGTAAAATAAACTTATATGGGTGATGAAATCACCGAAATATGATAAAAAAAATCTGGACGATAAATTTTCAAAGAGTACTCTTACTATATTTAAATATATCATATTTTTCACTATTTTATTTAATTTAATTTATACAAATTTATTACTTTAATAAATTCCAATAATAAACATTTCATCATTTATGTGGGTGAGCCTCATATCTTGAAATATTAACATCATTTTAGAAATATTGTTTGGAAAATTCATTTCCAGAGGACTTCCTTATATCCATATTATTCCATCCTCGACCCAGAATTCACTAAAGTGATGCTTTAAGTTGGTTCTCCACCTAACCTCAAGAAACTCTCCCTGCATGCCTGAGGATGAAACTAGCAGTCCTGGTATAGGTTTTTACCTTGGGATAACATACAATCTATCACATAGTAATCTATAACTTATAGTAGAGAAAAAAGAAAAATAATATGCCTAAAACCAAAAACATGCATTTTAAACCATTCTCCATGTAGGATATGAACCATAACCAAATAATACATATGTCGTGTCATGTTAATAGTTCTAAAAGTAATGGAACCCCCTAGATAATGACCAAATATTGAATCTAAAATAATTTTCCTAACATTATGCATGGGTCCTAATCCATGTCCTCCCCAAGAAAAAATAAACTCTCAATAATCGTGCTAAATCCATTGTCCAAATGTGTAACAAAGAAATCTATATGGGTACCCAAGGGAGACCTGAGCAGGGTGTGAGTACAACTCAGTAGGCCACCAGTAACGGTGTCTAAAAAATATTAAGTCTAAACATATTGTTCCAGAAAGAACTAAATACATTGAAATAAAACAAAAAAAATCATGGTTTAATAAGGTAACAATGTTACCTTTATCCATTTTCTACATTAGTTTCATGTTCATCATGTAGTCTATCTTCATAAATTAATTCAATTGCATTATTTAAAAAATGTAATAATCCAAATAATTTCAATGAATAAGGGTAAAATCGTGTTTCAGGTCTCTCTTGGGATAAAAATTTAAAAAAAATTACATCATACACTCCTTGGAGCCTCGGTTCGAGAGGTCTCATCTTATACCTCTCATAGTTGTATAGAGCCTCAGTCCCCTTATCTAACATGGTCATAATGAGGTGATTTTAAGAGCCTCAGTATAATGCAACATGTTGGTCTATATCCTTAAATGAAATTCCAACAAATAAAAATCCATGTTCACATATATATTTATATATTTACTACATATTCTATATCTGAAACCTTACACAACCAATAGATATAATATAAACATTTCATATTCCATTTAAAACATAAAACAACCTTATTCATTATCCCATTAATAAAGTTATCACATACATTTCCTAACTCATTTAAACCATTTCCAATTTGATGAATTAACCCATTTAGCATATTAAATACCATCCATATGTTATCTCCTGTCACATATTCAACATTATCTATAAATTAACCCATTGGTCATGCTTAAAAATTTCCACACATTTATAAATTATTAGACTCCTCAATTTCCATACATTAATCCATTTGGAATGTTAAAAAATAAATTTACATTATCCACTTATTATCTTCATCAGTTATCTTGTGTTATCAAGTTTGACACATTTATATATTAACAAGAATTTACTCATTCAATATATTCACCATTTCTTATGCATTAACACACATATACATTTCATTTTCATTCCATAAAAAAATTAAAGAAATATATTTATTATGTCCCAATAAAATCAATGTTATGCCAAACAATATCAGATTACAAGATCATCCTCTAGAAACAACCCCTATTGGATATATTATTAATTAAAACTAACTTGTCGACATTTTTATCATTTTATCGATTTTAATATAAGTCGATGCCATACTAATCACAACCATGATCTTTGTAAATGAATGAGGCCACACCCCATTGGTGGAACTAAACATGTAAAATCTTCTTCAATGTATCCTAAGGGGATAGTGAGGGGTCCATTTATTTATTTATCCCAACATATTATCATAGACAATTATAGGAACCAAACAAGTATTAAGAGCCAAACCAATAATATAGCCATACATGCCCAATTATATTACAAAATAATGGAAAACTACATATATGAAACCAACCTATAATCATGTGATGAATTCACCATTAAACACTTCCATATATTATGATTTAGGAACCCTTTAAATCTCTAATATAATATCAATATGAAAATTTGGGTTTTCATGATTCATAAAATGATTAAAAAATATAAAAGACATAATCTATAAAATAGGAGATACTGGAGGAATATACATACCTATAGCTTCGTTCTATGAACAACGATACTCAAAACAGCTAATAAACTAGATATATTGATCATTAGGATCTCTTTATGGATTAAGGTCATCACAAGTCCTGGAGATAGAAGAAAGTGTAGGAAAATCGGGTTATATGTTAAAAATCATGATGGGAAGTTTTTTAATTTCAAAATTTTAATGGGGTTCACGGTTTGGGCCCATGGTTTTGCAAATAGTACACAATCTATGTTCCAGCCATAATCCAAGAGGGGTTCAGGTTCCACGGTTTCCGGGGGAGCTCTGCACTATTTGAAAAACCATACTATAACAATGTTCAATGCCTCTGTCCATCCAGCACAACTTGGTTTTTCTATTCCCCTACCATAGTTTTCCTTACTTTGTTCCCCTCCTCCTTACTAGCATGGTTTGGGATCATGGTTATCCCCAATATTTTTCCAACCGTGAAACATGCACTGGATGACCAAAATTTATATTCATTCATGTCTCAAACCCCCTAAAACCACTAAATCTTATCAAAAAACTACTAAAAATTTCATTAAATATTAATAGGATATTAAAAAAATCTTAATCAAATAAATACATTCAAGATGTATGGGATCTTAAAACCACTGGCATTATAATGGCTCATCCTCAAGCCACCCTTCACACGCCTCATTGAGATTCCTAAGAAAAGGGATTGGGCCACTAATCCTGCATGATTGACTCCCTATCCAATGTTCCTTTATAATAATTACCATGTTCCCATTAATCATTAACCAATGGTACAGTCCTATAATGTAATACATTCTATATATAGTCTAAAATACAAACAGATTCTCCTCAAATGACTCATTAGCATAAATATCGACATCTTCAACAAAAATCACATGAGATGGGTAACACCTTGACCCATATAGACTGGACCTTGTGCATTACTTGTTATATTGGCATGTTTATAAAGAATTAAAATACAAATGTAATGACCAAATTAGTAGTGTTAAAAAAAGATACATTACAGTAACTCAAATTTCATTGGAAAAGGTTACAAAATATAATACATAACAAAAACTAAAAATTGCATCCATATAGCTCAATAAATAGTCTCCTCTTCATAACTTATTGAAGGTAAAAATATTAAAGGGGTGAACTCTAATTATAAGTAAGGGTTAATAGTGGATGAATCATGAATAAATAATATCTTAATTGTTATCAATTTCACATAATCAATATGGCATGTTGAATAATTGAAAAACGCACACTGTTAATAAAGTGAGAATTAAACTACATCCACAGTTTTTGACATAGTGAAAAAAACATGGATCGTAATAATTGATAATGATTAAAGATAATTATTATTAATTAGAATTATTTTATCTAGATAAGGATACTATAATGCCATAAAAATGGTTTCGTTCTATGGGTAGAAACCCATCGGATTTTTGGAAACAAACTCGAAGGGTTTGTTGCCAGCTGATTTGTCTCAGGAGAACTACTTATTCATCACGGGGTTGTAAAAGGCCCCCCCTCCACTTCATGTCCAAATAATTATTTATACATATATTCAACAAAATATCAATATGACTTTAAATTATCTATATAGAATAGAGGGTACAGATTCATTAATATTTCCACAGTAAAAACAACATTCAAAATAATTAGCATATGTAAAATGGTATACGGATTCGAAAATAATCATATCCCTGAAATGAGAATATTGAAATTTAAATGGAAAATAATTTATATTTAAAAGTGATCTAAATTGGTGTGTTTTCACCAAACATAAGAAAGAGTAGGTTCACAATACTAAGGAAGTCACAATGAAGGGAAAATTGAGACAAATCTCGTTACCACGTTTTAATCAATAGAGTATTATGACCAAAAGGAAATAGCCACCTAATGAATCACAAAATACCATGAATATAAATATAATCATGATAATATATATCAAATTTATTTACACCTATACCACATATAATAAATAAGTGGTGAACAATGTAATTCCCGCACAATTGAAAGGGAGATTAAAAAACCCCTTACAAATATTTTGTCATGGTTACAAGTGTTTTTGGGAGGGCTTACTGAGAGGAAAAAGGGTATCCCATTATTTATATTCCATAAGGTCAGTATGTTATAGGTTATAAAACATATACTATCATTAGTAATTAAAAATAAAAGGGCACAACATAGGGGATATTCTTGAACAAAAGTAAGAGAGGGGATCCCTTAAATTATGCATGAAGGTGTTCCTAATTGTTCTTAACAACCTTAATAATCCAATTTAACATCCTTAATTAATTCATATAGAACCACATATACATTTCATTGATATTTAAAAACCATATTAGGTTCATTAATGGCATTTTTCATGGGTTTAAGAGATTCAATTTTCTTATTTTGGTAGCATTTCTTTCTTTGATTTCATTATCCGTTTACTTAAATTCATGAAGGGATGTTCATTTGAAATGAGTTTAAATATAAAAAAATGTTAATATATAATATTTGTGACATTAGAGATATATAAATGATATTATAATGATTATGGTTATATACCCTGAGGATGACTCATTCGATGAGATAATGTTAAATGCCTGGATTTGGTTTAGCGGTATTGTGCATAAGGAAATAGTTTTGTATTATTATTCCCTATTATGAGTGTTTCAAGATTCTAGAACATTAAAAAAGATAAAATACATATATAATAACATAGTTCAACCATTGAAAAGTTTTCATGACCACTATTGACGATAATAATGAAAATTTAACACCATTCTTTCCTGAGTATGACAAATTAACACATCTCAGACGATGTCTAAATTTATAGAATAAAAATAATTAAAAAATGGTGATTTATGATAAAATATTCCATTATCATCATGAAAATCCATTACAAGTAACGAACTATAATTACCATGGAATTTAAATGATGTGACTTGAGAATAGACAAATAAATAATAAAACTTATTGAAGAATATGAATGAAAAAAGAATAGGGGTTCATCTCTTGAATACTCCTCCTTTAGAAACTCCTTAAGACCTTTGATTTAATCCTTTAGGTGAGACCAGCAGGTAATGGACGCGGGGGATGAGGATAAGAATCTATTTGAGAATAATTGAGTCAAGTATTGATGCTTGATTTGTGTGGGAGGTGGAGGGGGTGAGGGATGGTTTATATAGTGGTGGGGAGAAGAGTTTTCTTAATATTATAATCATTATTTTTTTCTTCTCAAGAAAAGAAATAGTGAACATTAATTTACATAGAATGGTAATAATATCACATGAACTTGATATTTGGTTGCTTACATCACTAATGATTCTAGTAATAGTTAATTTTATTTATAATTTATTTATACGGTATATTAATGTATTTAACTATTCACCAAAAATTCAGGTATTTAAATGAAATAAAAAATATTCAACCTAGAAATTTTTCGACATATATAATCCATAAATGATGTCCATTTATCAAAAATTATTTTCTAAATATGATTAATTAAATATTTAATTAAAATTATTATATAATCGAAATATATAAACACTTAAAATATTCATCATCATTTTTAAGGTGACTAATTTTATTTATACAATCAAGTGTATGAATACCATTCATAAGAGATGTATTACTATTAATATGGGTAAGTTCCTATTCATAATGATAGGTTACGATTAACCCAAAATTAATTGAATTCTATCATACTCAAAATATCATCCTGAACACAGTTGTGTATGCCATATTTTCAGAAATCTAATCGCAATGAAGGGAAATTTTAGATTAATGGCTAGTTTATAACGATCTCTTATAAATATCCATGTATTGTTCCATAGAGGCTTACTGATTCATTATATATAGGCTATAACTAGAATGCATTTAAGAGAAATATACCATAAAATTTTTGGGGTTCTACATTATTCCATCCTTCATAACTTTTATCCAGAAAATTTTCATTCATAAAGTCCTTAAAAAAGATGCTGGTGGTCCATCTTCATAATTTCATCAGGTTCCCATGATGCATCCTCCATATTATGGTTTATCCAATGAACGATTACTAAAAACTTATCTCATATCTCAATAAATTCACCCTCGTGTCAAGAATCCTGATAGTCTCTCCATAGTTTGAAAACTCTAGTTCTAGTGCTTTCTATTCATAGGTGAGTACATGCTTTGGGTCTGACATGTATTTATTTTACAATGACATGTGGAACACATCATGAAATTTGAAAAAACATGGCAGCATCGCTAAATGGTAGTCTACATCTCCTAGTCTGCCCAAAATTTCTAATGGTTCGATGTACCATGGGATAAGTTTCCCTTTCACACCAAACCATAAGACACCCCTTCATAGAGATACTTTTAGAAACACATGTTATCCAACTTGGAATTCTATGTATTTTCTCCGGTTATCAGCATAACTCTTCTGCCTATTTTGGGATGCTTTAATATGTGCATGAATTTTCTTCACCTTTTTCGTGGTCACCTCAATATCATTTGGGCCTATAAGATTCCTCTCACCAAAATTGTCTCAAAAAGTTGTAGTTCAACATCTCTTTCCATATAATGCAATATATGGGGGAATTTGAATACTAGAATGGAAAATAATGTTGTAGGAAAATTACACTTGTGGAATGTATTTATCCCATGTACCTTGGAAGTCAAGAGAGCGTGATCTCATCATGTCTTATAGAGTTTGAATTTTCCTTTCAGACTGTATGTCTGTTTTGGGATGATTAGTAGTACTCATAAAAATCTCATTATTGAAATCCTTTAAGAGATGTGCTGATTTTGTGAGTCAGTCAACAATTACCCATATTTCCAGGTGATCATTTGGTAAATCTTTTTTTATAGGAAGGAAATGTGCTGATTTTGTGAGTCAGTCGAAAATTAACCATATTTCATTGTTCCTTCTAGTTTTCCTCGATATTCGGGTGATGAAATCCTTTGTAATGTTATCCCACTTCCACATTGTACTAGGTAGAGTTTACACCACTCCTCTAGGATGTGGTCTCTCTTTCTTCACTAGTTAATAAACTAGACACCTTGACATGTAGTGGTCAATTTACCTCTTCATATTTTCCAAATATTCGTTTAGATATCTATACATATTTTTTTACATGGGTTTATAGAGAAATTTAATCTATGAGAATCATCTAATACTTCACTTTTAGAATAGGTACATATGTAAAATAAAACCTCTTACCAAATTTCAGAACTCCTTCTTTATTCAAAATGTCTACCAATCTACCATACTTGAAAACATTAGTTTTCTTGTACAGAATCTCATCATCTGATTGAGATATTTTTATCTTCTATAGTATAGATGGTTTAGAAATCATTGGAAAGAGGAAAGATGTTTCCCCTTCCATAACAATTCCCATATACATCATTATTGTATCCATCAATATAGGATATCTCTCAATAATCATTTGAGTTAGAAGTCCATGATATTTCTTGGTTAATGCATATTTCACCATATATTACCTTACATGGTGGTAGTGTATTTAAAAATCATAATCTATGAGTAATAAGAGACATCTTATTTTCCTCATGTTGATTTCTTTTGGTGGGACAATGTATTTCAAACACTTATAGTCCATATAAATCTCTCATCATTCTCCATATAGATAATTTATCCATATTTGTAGAGAAAAGATTACAATAGCTAACTCTAGATCATGTGTTGGATAATTGTGATCATGAGTCTTGAACTGCCTTGATAGATAAGAAATAAAGTTATCATTTGTCCTAAGGAAGAAACCTAGTCTATTCTTTGACCCATCACTGTATATCTCAAACCTGACATTTCCAGATAGAAGAGTCAAAATTTAATAATTGACCAGTATTATATTCAATTCTTCGAAGAATTCATTACATTATCTCAACCAAAGAAAATTAACTCCTTTATGTGTGATATTGGTTAGTGGTTTATCCAGTCGGAAAAAATTTGGAACGAAACGCTGATAATAACCTACTAAGAAAATAAAATTACATACCTCGGTCATGTTTTTTGGCGTCGTCCAATCATGTAATTACTTTTTCATTGTAGTATATTCTTGGATTACATCATTTGAGACAATATTTCCTAGAAAAGAAACAAATTGAAGGAAGAATTTGCACTTGAAAAACATATAATCTAATTCCATTCATCTAAAAGTTTTCAGAATAATCTTCAAGTGATCCTCATAATCTTCATTGATTTCTGAGTGCATCAAGATATCATTGATGAATAACACATCAAATTTATCAATATATACCTTGGAAAATATATTTATTAAATTCATGAAAAGAGATGGTGCATTAATCAGTCCAAAAGGCATCATTGTAAACTCTTAATGCCCATACCTGTTTCAAAATAATGTCTTAGGAATATCCTCCTTCCCCACAGGTAGCTGATGATATATTAATCAAAGGTAAATCTTCAAAAAGTATTGAACTCCATGAATTTGATTAAATAAATCATCAATCCTAGGAATATGAAACTTATTCATTATTGTAACATCATTTATTTCCCAATAATCAATGCATAACCTCACGGATCCATATTTCTTCTTGAAAAATAGGGCAGGGGATCCCCCTAGAGAAACACTATGTCAAATAAATCATTTTTCACTAAACTAATCTAGTTGTTCCTTTAGCTTGACTAACTCTATATTGGACGTTCTATAGGGGTCTTTGAAATATGTATTTCACCACTAATAAACGCAATAGAAAACTCATTTTCCCACTCTAGAGGATGTCTTGGTAAATATTCTGGAAACACATCAATGTATTCCTGGAATATATTCACATATTCATTTTGAATATTTCTTTCCTCTCCCATCGATATTGGGTTCTCTTCCTCTACAATAATTTCATTCAATAGAGATACTGGTGGTGGGTCTACATGAGAATCAGATGGCGAGGTCTCTGCTCTAAAGTTAATAGATTCTACACCATTTTCAAGAATTGAAACATCCTTTTTCATTAAATAAATCTTCGCTTCATAGTTTGAGAGCCAATTCATACTAAAAATTAAATCAAATTCAGATATTGTTATGAGGATAAGTTTAGAAACTAAATCATGTTTTGGGAGTCAAAAGGGGGACTTATCGACATGCCTTTTTTGTAATGATACATTTCGTAGGAGATTTGACTGACAAATCCTTTATTAAATCAAATTGCACATGTCTAAATTTCATGGAGAACTGGGATGATATAAATGAATGTGATGATATAGAATCATATAAAGTGTTTTATATGTTTTAGGAAACAATTAATGTACCTATCACCACATAATTAGGAACATAAACCTCTACAGCTATAATGGAATAAGCTCTCCCTTGCGCTCATGTCCTTTTCTGAGGCACGTTTCCTTTGCTCATAGGACACTAATTTTCATAGATTTCCATCTCTATATAATTGTATAATTGAGTAGCCTCAAATTTTTTCTTCCCCATTAATTCATTAGATAGATTCCCCTTTTCTCCACACTTATAACAGACTCCCATGCCTTTCAAGCATTTCCAGAGATGATTCTTTACACAGTTCTCTCATAATGGGAACTTCATTATTCCCTTGTTCTTCTTTGGTGCTTCATATTTCCCATGGCTATCTGAGTACTGCTTTTTTATCTTGGTTTCCCTTGAAAAAATTTGATCCTGAAAATTAATTCTCTGTTTTGATGGCACATTATACAATTTCATAATATGATGAAATTTTTTGAGAAACAAGTGCCCTTTGCAGACTTGGATTAAGACCTTCAATGAAATGATCAATCTTGTCTGCAAAGTCATGTATGTAATCTACGACATACATATCAATCATTATGATGGTATCCTCATACTCTGCAATATTGTCTTCTTCCCTTTGCATTAATCCAATGAATTTTATCTTTATTTTGGTTTGTTGCTCACGAGGGAAATATTTTTCCAAAAATATACCCTTAAAAGTATTGCATTCTAAAATTCTATATCTACTTCTTCCATGGTATTTTGAATCAAGGACCACCATTTATCAGCATCTCCCTTGAGACAACATACTTCCAAAACTACCAATTCATTTTTATTGCATCGTAATGCAATAAATATCTTTTCAATGGACTTGATCCATTGCTCAGCAACCCCTAGATAAGTAGTCCTGCTAAAATTTGGGCGCATACACTGTATGAAATGATCCAACATAGGTGTGTACTGGTTATTCATTAAAACCATAGTTAGTTATCCCAATATGGCAATGATCTGATCTGCTCCAAAATTGACTGTGTTGACTTGCTCTTTGGGGAGATCTCTAAATTTCCCATGAGTACTGATTCCACTTTTTCCCTTAGATGCTATTTCTAAATAATGGAATACACTATATTAGGTTATGGATATAAAATATAAAATCAGTTAACATAGATTAAAATTCAATGCATAAATAATATCATCAACATGAATTCTTTGAGGAAAATTTTAAATTAAAATCCTTCATAATATATTTTAAAGAAGATGTGAATTATCTTTAGCATATCCCCCAAGAGTGTGATAACCAATAGTCCGTCAAGGTCCTTTTTTGTGTACTAGGATACCCCGGGATATGCCCGAAACTCCTTGTCGGAGCTCGCAATCCGAGGTACATATGTACCAGAGCCAACTCTACCTACTCTTATCGAGACATTAATGTATTTTTTAGAATAAATCACATAATATATTACTTAAAAAAATAGCAGGATGTTAAAGAATGGCTATCCTCAAATAGTACCTAAGAGATTTGTTCCCTACTATACATTTCCTTCTATATTTTCCAATTTTTCTATTAAACTTCTTCTAATACCAATTGTAACTTTTCAACCCCTCTAGATTGGAGTCGGTGCATTAAATGTTATATTGGCATGGTTAGAAGGAATTAAAATAATAATATAATGATTATTTTAGTAGTATTGAAGAATCTACATACATATAAGTAACTCAAATTTAATTATAAATGGTTACAAAATATAATACATAATGAAGACTAAAAACTGCATCCACAGAGCTCAATAAATAATCTCATATTCATAACTAGTTAAAGGTAAACAAATGAATGTGGTGAGATATAATGATCAGTAAAGGGTACAAATGGTAAAAGATGGAATATATAATAACTGAATTGTAATCAATTTGACATAATAAATATGGCATAGTGAATAAATGGAAATCCCACGACATTAATAAACTGAGAATGAAACTGCATCCATATATATTTTGTCAAAGTGAAAACCTCATAGATAGTAATAACTGATAATGAATAAAGAGAATTATTATTATTTGAATGTCATGTATCTATCACATGATACCATAATACGTTAAAAACATTTTAGTTCTGTGGGTATAATCCCATCTAAATATATGAAACAAACTCCAAGGGTTTATCGCCTACTGATTTTTCTTATGAGACTTATCGATGCCTTGAGGGAATATAACGAGCCCCACCTACCGCTGCATATACAATTAATTTTTATATATAGAATCAACACATTAAAAATATGATTTAAATTATTGATATAGAATAGAGGATATAGTTTCATCAACATTTCCACAGTCAAAACAGCATTGAAAATAAATACCATTTGTAAAATTCTATACGACATAGTAAATGATCATATCCATGATATGATAATATGGAAATTTAAATAGAATATATCTTCAAATGATATGAGATCTCAATTCGTTAGTAGGTACACCATATATGAATGACTAGGTGCCAAATACTAAGAAAGTCACAAAGAACTGGAAATTGAGACAAATCTCGTTACCACGTTGAATCCAAATGAGTTGTATGACCAAAATTTAATAACCACCAAATTAATCACAAAATACCATAAATATAAAATTAATCATGATAATATATATAAATTGTCCGTACACCTATACCACATATAAGAAATAGGAGTTGAATTATTTAAATCCCACAGAATTAATAGTGAGATGAGAAAACCCCTTACAATCATTTCGGCAATGTAACGAGTGTTCTTGAGAGAGATTAATCAGAGGTAAAGTGGTATTCAATTATTTATATATCATAAGGGTAGTATGGGGGAGGTGTGAAAACATACACCATCATTAGGAATTAAAAATAAAAGGGCACAACATATGGGAAATTCTGGAACATAAGTGAGAGAGGGGATCCCTAACCTAATGCTTGATGTTGTTCATGATTGTTCTTAACAACCCGAATAATCAAATATAGATTCATTAATTAATGAGTCCTGAAATTCATAACCATTTAATTGATATTTTATAACCATATTAGGTTCATCAATGTTCTTTTTTATGGGTTTTAGAGATTCAATTTTCTTGTTTTGGTATCATTTTCTTCTTTGGTTTTCATGAATTGTTTACTTGAATTCATGAAGGGATTTTATTTTTAAATGAGGATAAGTATCCAGAATTGCTAATATATAATATCAGTGACATTAAGTAGATATAAATTATCTTACAATGATTCTGGTTATATACCATGGGGATGAATCATTTGATGAGCTAATGATAAACGCTTGGATTTGGCTTAGCAGTTTTGTTCATAATGAACTTGTTTTGTATTATTATTCCCTATAATGAGTGTGTCATGATTCCAGAACATTAAACAAGATAAAATAGATATATAATGATTTGATTCAACCCTTTCAAAGGTTTCATGACCAGAATTTATGATAGTAATGGAAATTGAAAACATTTCCTCCTTGAGTGTGATAAATTAACACATCTCGGACGTTGTTTGAATTTATAGTATAAAAGGAAGTGAAAAAGTAAGATTTATGATAAAATATTCCATTGGAATCCTGAAAATTAAGTACATGTAAGGTACTGGAATTACCATGGAATTTGGATGAGGTGATGTTCGAATAGGGAAACCAAATAATAAAACATGTAAAATAATACTAATAAATATAGAAGAGAAGTTCACCTCTTGAGTACTCCTCCTTTAGACACTCCTTAAGACCATTTATATTGGCCATTTGGTGATACCATACGGAATTGGACGTGAGGGAGGATGGTAGGGAGCTATTTGAGTAGAATTTAGGCAAGTCTTGATGGTTGAGTGGTGTGGGAGGAGGAGGGGGTGAGAGATGGTTTATATAGTGGTGGGGAGAAGCGTTTTCTTAATATTATAATCTTTAATTAATTATTTCTTCACAAGGAAAGAAATAGTGCGAATTACATTACATAGAATAGTAACCTGAGCATGTGAGTTTTATATTTTTGTTCTTACATCACTTATGATGCTAGGAATAGTTACTTTAATTTATAATGTATTTATACAGTAAATTAATCTATTTTACTATTCATAAAAATTCAAGTATTTCAAAAAAATAACAAAAATTCACCCTAACCATTTTTCGATGTGTAGAAAAGAAATATTTTCCATTTTCCAAAAATAATTTTCTATATATGATAAATTATGTGTTTAATTAAAATTATTATTTAATTGAAAATTATAAACACTTAAAATATTCATCATAATTTTTAAAATGTGTCTATGTTTATTTATACATTCATGTGTATAGATTCCACTCATAAGAGCCATATTAATACTCATAAGAGTATGTAACTATTCATAAGTGTAGGTTACCATTCATAAGGGTATGTTACTATTCATAGAAAATTATGTTAATTGAATCAGACTCTAAATATCATCCAAAACACAACCGTGTATACCGCATTTTCAAAATTCAAATCACGGAGATAGAAAATTTATGTTTAATGGCTGGGTTATGACTATATTTTATAAATAAAAATGTTTTCTTCCATATAGGCTTAGTGATTCATTAAATATAGGATATAACTAGAATGTTTTTAAGATAATCATACCCTAAAATTTTTAGTGTGATACATAATTACCTCTTCAGAAATTTCATCCTGGAAAATTTTCATTTGTATAGACATTGAAAAAGATGTGGGTGGTTCTTCTTCATAACATCCACAGGTTCCGACATTCTTTCCTCTATGTTATAATTTCTCTAATGATCCTTTACAATACAATTTGTTTGATTTCTCAATACATTCTCCCTTGTGTCAATAATCCAGATAGGCTCTTCATAGTAAAACAAAACAGTTCCCAATCCTTTTTCTTCATAGGTGAGTACATGCGTTGAGTCTGACATGTATTTCTTTAACAATGACTTCTGGAACACATCAGGAAATTGGGAGAGACTTGGCGGCATCACAAAATGGTAAGCTACAACTCTAATTCTTTCCATAATTTCAAATGGTTCGATGTAACTTGGGCTATGATTCCCTTTATTACAAAACCATAAGATAACATTCGATATAGATACTTTTAGAAACACATGATCTTAAACTTGGAATTCCAAGTCATTTCTCCAGTTGTCAGCATAAATCATCTACTTTTTTTGGGATGCTTTAATATGGTCGTGAATTGTCTTCACCTTTGTCATGGTCTCTAAAATATGTTCTAGGCCTATAAGTTTCCTCTCACAAACTTGGTCCCAAAATGTTCTGTTCGACATCCCTTTCCATATAACACATTATCTGGGGTCATTGGAATACTAGAATAGAAACTATTTTTTTAGGAAAATTCCACTAATTGAATGTATTCATCCCACATACCTGGTATGTTAAGAGATCATGATCTTAGCATGTCTTCTAGAGTTTTAATTGTCATTTCATACTGTCTATCACATTGGGGGTGATAAGTAGTACTCATACGAAGCTCAGTATTCAAAAACATCTAGAGACTCTTCCAGAATTTCAATGTAAAATGTGGTTCTCGATCAGAAAACATCTATAGTGGTTCTTCATTAAGTCTTACAACTTCATTAATATAAAGTCTTGACAGGTGCTCATATGGTTAATCTTATCTTATATGAAATAAATTTTCTAGTTTTGTAAGATGATCAACAAATACCCATATTGCATCATTCTTTCATGGATTCCTCAGTAGTCCTTTAAAAAAATCCCTCATAATGTTATCCCACTTCCACATTGGAATATATAGAGTTTTCATCACTCCTTTTTGATATTGTCTCTCTGCCTGCAATTGTTGACATACTAGACACCTTGACACGTAGTGGGCAATTTCTTTCTCCAAATTATCCCCCCAAAAATATTCCTTTAGATCTCTATAAAAATTTTGGCTACTCCGCATGTATAGATAAATTTGAGCTATGATAATCATCTAATAGTTCCCTTTTAACTCAGGTATAGATAGAACACATACCCTCTTCTCAAATTTCAGAACTCCTTCTTTATACAGGAAGTCTTCCAAATCTCCCATCCTTGCCACCATTAATATTCTTGTACAGATTCTCACCATTTGATTGAGATATTTTTTTCTTCTCTATTAAAGATAGTTAATCAACCATTTGAAAGAGGAAATATTTTTTTCCTTTTGTAACAATTCCCATTTTCATATTTATTTGATTCATGAATATATGATATCTCTCAATCCTCATTTGAGTCAGAGGTCTATGGTTTTTTCTGCTTAATGCATCAGCCGCCTTATTTTCCATTCATGGGTGTTACTATATTGAACAATCATAATCATTGAGTAAATCGAGCCATCTCCTTTGCCTGATGTTGATTTCTTTTGTGTGAAATTTTATTTAAAACACCTGTGGTCTGTATAAATCTCACATCATTCTACGTAGAGATAATATCTCAATATTTTTAGAGTAACGATTACTGCTTCTAACTCAAGATCATGAGTTGGATAATTGTTCCCATGAGTCTTCAACTATCTTGATAAATAAGCAATAACATTATCGTTTTGCATAAGGAAGCATCCCAGTCCACTCTTTGATGCATCATTGTATATCTCAAATCCCTCATTTCTAGATGGAAGAGTCAAAATGAGAATAATTGACCTATCCTTGTATCAATTCATCGAAGAATTTGGTACATTACATTATCCACACAAACGTACATCCATTACGTGTGATATTGTTTAGTGGGTTAGCCATTTGGGAATAATTCTGAAAGAAACATCGATGGTTACCTACCAAGCCAATAAAATGGAATACCATGGTTATGTTGGTTGGTGTGGGATAATCGTGGATTGCCTTTGAATTTGCATAATCAACTGGGATTCCATCCATAGAGACAATATTTCCATGAAAATAAAATGATTGCATGCAGTATTCGCACTTTCTAAATTTCCCATAAAATTCATTTCTTCTAAGTGTTTTCAGAATAATTCACAAGTGATCCCCATAGTCTTCATTACTTTTTGAGTACACTAGGATGTCATCGATGAATACGGAATCAAATTTATCATTATATTACATGAAAACTCTATTCATTAAATTAATGAAAACATAGGGTGTATTAGTCAGTCCAAAAGGACTCACTGTTAACTCATAATGCCCATAACTGATTCGAAATGATGTCTTAGGAATATCATCCATACTCACACACATCTGATAATATCTAGATCGAAGTTCAATATTAGAAAATTATTGTGTTCCATGAAGTTGATCAAATAAATCATCAATACATGGAAGATGATACTTATTATTTATTGTAATGGCATTTATTTCCCTGTAATCAATGCATAGCCTCATGGATCCATCGTTATTCTTGATAAACATGACCGGGGATCCCCATTGAGAAACAATAGGTCAAATCAATCCTTTCCACTCTACTCCACTAGTATTTTCATTAGCTCTACTAACTCAACATTGTCCATTCTATAAGGGTTCTTTGATATAGGTCTTTCACATGTTATTATGTTAATGGAAAACTCGATTTCTTGCAATAGAGGGTGACTAGGTAAATCCTCTGGAAATACATCAATGTATTCATGGACTATAAGCACATATTCAATTTTAATATTTCTTTCCTCACCAATAGATATTGGGTTCTCTTCCTCCACATGAATTTCATTCAATAGAGCTACTGGCGGTGGGTCTAAGTAAGAATTAGATGACGAGGTCTCTTCTAAAGATAAGATATTCTACACCATTATCAAAAATTGAAACTTCATTTTTCGTTCAATGAATATTCGCATCATATTTTAACAACCAATTCATTCCATTTATTATATAAATGTCAGTCATTGGTATGACGATATGGATAGAAACTAAAGAACGTTTTGGTGTCTGGAGGGAGACTAATCAACATGCCTTTTTTACAATGATACATCCACTATGAAATTTGGTGACAAATACATTATTAAAACAAATTGGACATGTCAAATTTTCAAGGAAAAATGGGAATATATAATTGAATGTGATAATCCATAATCAGATAATGTGTTTGATAAGTTTTAGGAAACAATTAATGTACCTACCACAACATAATTTGGAACTTCCACCTCTGTAGTTTTAATCACACAAGATCTCCCTTACTCTCTTGGCCTTTTCCGAGGCAAGTTTTTGTGGCGCTTAAGTAACTCATTTAAATAGGGTATCATCTCTCAACAATTGTATAATTAAACATCCTCCAATTTTTTATTCCCCTTATATTCAATAGATAGATTCCCCATTTCTCAACACTTATAACAGACTCCCATGCCATTAAATAATTTCTTGAGATTATTCATTCCACAGTTCTCGCATAATAAGGATTTTCTTCATTTCGTTGTTTTTCATTGGTGCATTACCTTTACCATTGTAATCTAAGTACCACTTTTTATCATTGTTTCCCTTAAATAAAATTGATATAGAAAATAACTTCTCTATTTTCATGGTACATGATATAATTTCATCATATTATGAAAATGATTAAGAAACCTGTGCCCTTCGAATACTTGACTTAAGACCATCAAAGAAATGATCGTTTTTTATACAGGGTTATGTACATAATCTATGGAATACCTATCTATCCGTGTGATGGTAGCCTCATTCTCTACAACACTGTCTTATTCCCTTTTCATTTAGCCAAGTGATTTCTTCTATATTTTGCTTCATTTCTCATGAGGGAAATATTTTTCTAAAAAAATTTCTTTATAAGTCCTCCATCCCAAATATTCAATTTCATCTTCATCCATAGAATTTGTAATCAAGGAACACCTTTGATCAGTGTATCCATTGATGAAATATATATCTACTACTACCCTTTCATTTTCATTACATCTTATGGCCTCAAATATATTTTCAAGGGACTTGATCAATTGCTCAAAAACCACAGGATTAGTAGTCTTTCGGAATGATTGGGGCTTATGCTGCATGAAATGATCCAACATAGGTGTGGAATGGTAATTTGTTAAAACCTGAGTAAGTTGTACAAATATAGTCAGGATGTGATCAACTCCAATATTAACTGTGTTGACATGCTCATTGGGGAGATCACTACATTTCCCACGAGTATTGATTCCCCCTTTTCCATCAGGCGCCATTTCTAAATAATGGCATACAATTGATTAGTTTATAAATATCAAATATAAAGTCACCTAACAAATATTGAAATAACATGCCTAAATAATCTCATCTACATGGATTCTCTGTGGAAAAATTTACATTAAAATCCTTCATAATGGATTGTAATGAAAATGTGAATTTTCCTTAGCATATCCCCTAGGAGAGTTTTAACCAAGAGTGTGGCAAGGCCTGTTGTCCTGTACCAGGATACCACAGGTCATTCCTGAAACTCATTGTCGGAGCATTGACTCCATGGTACATTTGTGCCAAAACCACCTCTACCTGCTCGTATCGAGACAAGGATGTATTTGTTCGAAAAATTCATCTAATTTTTTGTTAAAAATATCAGAACATTCTTGTATGTTTATCCTCAAATACTACCTTACGGATTTATTCCCCACTATACATTTCTTACTCTAGTTTACAATTTTTCTATTAAACTTCGTTTGATACCAACTGTAACAGCCGACCCCTCTAGACTAGAGTCGATGCATTACTTGTTATATTGGAATGGATAAGAGGATTGAAAATCCCGATGGAATGGTCAGTTTAGTAATCTTTAAGAAACTAGATACATTGATGTAACTCAAATTTCATTAGAAAATGTTACAAAATACAATACATAACAAAAACTAAAACTCATCCATAGAGCTCATTAAATATTCTCCTCTTCATAACCTATTAACGGTTAAAAAATGAATGGGTTGAGCTCTAATGCTCCATAAGGGTTACAAATGGAAGAATCATGAATAAATAAAAGTAGAACTGTATACAATTTGACATAATAAATATGTCATGGTGAATAAATGAAAAACGCATGCCATTAATCAACTGATAATGAAACTGCATCCATAGATTTTGTCATAGTGAAAACCTCATGGATAAGAATTATGGATAATGAATAAGGGGAATTATTATTAGTTGGAAATCATCTATCTGTAACATGATACAACAATACAGTTAAAATAGTTCAGTTTTGTGGGTAGAAACCCATTCGATTGTTGGAAACAAACTTGAAGGGTTTATCGTGAACTGATTTGTCTCATGAGACCTACCGATGCCACAAGGGGTTGTGGAAGGTCGCACCTTCCACTTCATGTCCACAAAATTGTTTATACATAGATTCAAAACAAGATAAATATTCCTTTAAATTATCCATATAGAATAGAGGATACATATTCATCAATATTTCCACAGTCGAAACAATATTCAAAATAAATACAGTATGTAAAATGGTGTACAACTTAGACAACAATCATATCCATGAAATGAGAATATGTAAATTTAATTGGAATTTAATTCCAATATAAATATGATCTCAAATGAGTATTAGGTACCCCAGGTAAGAAATAGTAGGTTCATAATATTAAGCAAGTCACAATGAAGTGAAAATTGATACTAATCATGTTACCACGTTGAAACCAATAAATTTGTATGACAAAAAGATAATAACCACCAAATGAATAAAAAAATACCATAAAAATAAAGATAATAATAATAATATATATCAAATGGATGTAAACCTATACCATATATATTAAATAATAGGTGAACTATGGAAATCCCACATAATTGAATGTGATATTAGAAAACCCCATATCAATATTTTTTGCAAGGTAACGAGTGTTCTTGGGATGGAATATTGACATGTAAAGTGGTTTCCCTTTATTTATATATCATAAAATCAGTATGGTGAGGATAAAAAACCTACCCCATCATTAAAAATTAAAAATAAGAGGGCAAAAAATTGGGGAAATTATTGTACAAACGCAAGAGAGGGGATCCCTTACCTTATGCTTGAAAGTGTTCTTGATTGTTCTTAACAACCTGAATAATCAAATTTATCATCCTTAATTAACATTTCCCGAACCTCATATCCATTTCATTGATATTTTATATCTTTATTAGGTTCATTAATGGACTTTTAGATTCGTTTAAGAGATTCTATTTTTTGTTTTGGTTGCACTTTTTCTTTGGTTTTCATGATCAGTTTACTTGAATTCATGAATGGAAGGTCATTTAAAATGTTGTTAAATATCTCAAATGGTTAATATATAATATTAGTGACATTAAATAGATATAAATTATCTTATTATGATTCTGGTTAATACCATGATGATGAATCATTCGATGAGTTAATGATAGACCCTTGGATTTGGCATAGCGGTTTTGCGTATAATGAACTTGGTTTTTATTATTATTCCATATTATGTGTGTGTAAGGATTATAGAAAATTAAAAATTATGAAATACATGTATTATTATTTAGTCCAACCATGTAAAAGGATTCATGAATTTTCTTGAATATAGTAATTCAAATTGAAAACTCATCTTCCTTGAGTGTGATAAATTAACACATCTCAGATGGTGTTTGCATTTATAGTATAAAAGGAAGAAAAAAAAGATAGAATTATAATGAAATATTCCATTAGCATCATGAAAATCTATTACATGTATGGAACTAGAATTACCATGGAATTTGGATGAGGTGAGGTGAGATGGGAGCAACAAAATAATAAAACATCTAAATGAATTTGAATGAAAATAGAATAGAGGTTCACATCTTGAGTACTCTTCCCAAAGAAACTCATTAATTCCTTTTATTTTTTACTTTTGGAGAGACCAGAAATTATTGGATGTGGAGGAGATGGTTAAGGAGCTATTGGATCAGAATTTAGAAATGGCTTAGTACTTGAGTTGTGTGGGAGGAAGAGGGGGTGAGGGGTGTTTTCTATAGTGGAGTGGAGAAGAGTTTTGTCAATATTATAAAAATTAATTTATTATTTATTCTCAGGACAATAAATAGTGAGTATATAATGAAATGGAATATTAATAAGATAATGTGAGTTTGATATTTGGTTGCTTACATTAATCATCAGGCTAAGAATAGATAATTTAATTTATATTGTATTTTTATGGTATATTATTTTATTTTAATATTCAACAAAAATTCATGTATTTTAGAAAAATACCGAAAATTATACCGAACCATTTCTCGACATGTAAAATCCAAAAATTAATTCTATTATTAAAAAAATAATATTCTAATTGCAATTAATTATATTTTTAATTAAAATAAATATTTTATCAAAAAATATAATAACTTAAAATATTCATCTTCATTTTTAAGGTGCCTACATTTATTCATACATTTATGAGTATGGATACCATTCATAAGAGTCATGTTACTAATTATAAGAGTATGTTACTATTCATAATGGTAGTTTAATATTCACCTAAAATTATGTTCATTCTATATGACTCTAAATATAATCATGAACACAACCGTGTATGCCAGATTTTCAAAATCCAAATCACAGAGATGGAAAATATATGTCTAATGGCTATGTTATGACAATATACTATAAATACCTTTGTTTTGTTCCATAGAGGTTTAATTATTCATGAAATATAGACTATAATGAAAATGTATTGAAGATAAACATACCATAAAATGTTTTGGGTGATACCAGATGGGTTAGGCTAATACTATTAATGTAGATACACATGAAAAAAATTGTGGAAACTTGTATACCATCATGGAAGTTCAAATTAGTGTTTCACTGTTTTGATTCTATCTACAATCTCAAATAGCCCCATGAAACTGGGCATCAACATACCTTGTTTCATAATTCAAAGGTTATCTAACCATGTCGACACTCGTAGAAACACATGGTCACCCACCACAAACTCAAGAGGTCTACAACGCCAAATAGAATACAATATTTTCCGACTATGTGTGATTTCCATACATTTCAAAATCAACTAAACTCGTTCGGAAATCAACTACAAGAGACATTGTACAAAAAATTCTGATTCACCAGCTTGTATCCAATATAAGGGAGATCAAAACAGCCTTCCAATAGGACATAAAACTATTCAATTTGAACCATATCCTATAATCTATTATTTTTTAAAAAATAATTAAGATACAAGTGCAATTCCCATAGTCTACCATAATCTAGTACACATACTCTCAACATTTCATCTAGTAATTGGAATATAAAGTTTTATTTCCCATCAGAATGTGTGTGGTAGGTTGTACTAAAAAACACCTTAGTACCACTCAATCTTTGTAATCCCATCTAGAATAATGGCCTAGAATGTAGATTGAAATCGAAAACTATGGCTCAATATTCCACCTAAAAATACACTATTATTCTGATTTACAACTCCCCCAACTAGCCCATGGTAGTAGTCTCCTGAATCAGCAAGAAAAGAGGCCCTTTTATCACCTGGTCAATGAAAAACAATATCTCATCATTCAATTGAATCTTCCTCGGAAGTCCCACAAAAAATTCAGCATTTAATCATCTTATTTACATTACATAATGGAAAATGGGGAAACAAGCCACCCCATCAACGATACTCAGTCTTAACCTACATACAAGTAAGACATTCATTCTACAAAACCAACAAACCCTTTCCTGATCCATAGAATCCAATACTTCCTACAATGTTCCCCATAAATTCTGGTCAAACAAGGATGAAAACCCACTTTGATCCAAGAAACCCATTAATTGCCTCCTATTTCATACATGTTGTCACAATAACATTACTATAAAGATAAAAAATCATATCAACCCCAATGGTCCAACCTGAAGGTGACTCTAAACCATTAAGATTTTACTTCAAAGAAACACACCATGAATCCTTACATTGTTTTTCCTTGACCTAGATCAGATGCCTATTCTCAACATCCATGGATTCATGGGTCCTCTTACACTACCATCCAACACCTATAGATTCATCTCCACAAATGACTCCACTGTTTTCCAGTCCAATCATGATTTTTGAACCCACTAATTATTAGTTTTTGAACTCAAATCATATACAACACTATTTCCCTTTCCCAATTTGTAATCCAGATCAAAGGTAAAGGATTTAATTTATTTGAACC
Source organism: Viscum album (assembly GCA_963277665.1). NCBI lineage: Eukaryota > Viridiplantae > Streptophyta > Magnoliopsida > Santalales > Viscaceae > Viscum > Viscum album. Next base: position 1,807,292,356 of record OY728136.1, on the reverse strand, counting down.
ATCTTTACTGATTAATAATCAAATATCACTTAGAGAATTTATAAATCATGGTTTTATGATCAGTGCACACCATATACTCTTCCCCCAAAAAATATTGCCTCCAACATTTTAAGGAATGAAACACCGTTCCATGTAAAGATCATGAATAATGAAATTCGTTTCATGAGGTCTCTAGTATCGTGACCCATATGACATAACTTGATAATCCATCATCAATACTTATCCATTACTATAATTATATTCATTAAAAAAACAAGGAATATTTCTTACATGGCTCATGTAATATCACAATCTACTCATTCTTCATCCACTTCATGAACTCTTGGAAGGAATTATCACAAGAACTAGGCCACTCAACCATGATACCTATATCAGTCAAAAAATATTGTTTTTCTTACAAATGATAAAAGTAAATAATGAATAGTATTCCAACCCCAGAAAATATGAAATATTGGAATCCTTCTTGGGTTGCTCCAAAGACCCAACTACTTACTCAATCTCAGGATCCATTGAGACACCTACCTACAATATGATGTTCCCAATGAAATTAATTTTATCGATCAAGAAATTCATTTAGATAACATAGAATGTATAATATTATATCTTAGAGTACTTAGGATGAAATAAATATATTGAAAATGATTGAAATGAGTTTTAGAGTGCACGAAGTTGTAATCAAAAAAGAAAACAAAAAACTAGTATAAATAAGGATATATATTTGGTTCATTATATCCATGAAAATTGTTGTTACGTTGGTCAACCCAGACGACATCACCAAAATCACATAAATCCCATACATTATTTTAAATGAATCCAATAGAACTTAATAACGCCTCACACTTATCTTATGATACCCCAATTTCATATCAATCTTTTAGTACAATGAAGCACCACTTAGAATGTTAACAGAATGTCAATTCGAAGTACAGGGTATTGGTTCTTAACCAACATTTGATTTATCTCCTTATAATAAACACACAACAAAAATATCACATAATTATTGAAGTAAAATAGAACTGGAGGTCCCCATGGTTACGTACTGGGGTCAATGAAACCCTTATTTTTGAACTCCACCAACTATGCTTTATCCTCACGGAGTTCTGTTGTTTCCATTTTTTATGGTTAATGGATACTAGTTCTGATCCTAAAAAAAACTCTATCATGTACTCTAAATCCCTCTCCAGTGGAATCATAGTGAAATTCTATAGAAACACATCCTCGAACTAATCCACCACTATATGAATGAAAAGATTAACCACGTCAATTTAATCAAACATAAGACATGAAACATAGGATATATGTTCTCCCAATTACGAAAAAAATTCCCTAGGCACCCTACCTGAATATCATATTCATGATTATGGATATAAAATTATTGATCGATAGATATGAATGTTACTGTATGGTTTTTATACTTAATATGTTCTTGGTATAACTCTAGAAATATTATATTTAAAATTAATTCAACACCCAATATCTATAGAACAAACATATCCAATAAAAAATGAACTCAACCTACCTCAAGCACACACACAATAACCTACGTGATATTTTTTTACTAAAACCCCTAACAATGAATCAATCGATATATCATGACATGTATATTCCACCACTTGATCCAACAAAACCATGGGAAAAGAAAAAAAAATGGTAGGCACATGTGTAAAAAATAACTACTGATTTGGGAAGAAATAGTGATCATATCGTGCACTATCAATATCATAGCTTCTCTACCCCAAGGTGCATACAAGACTCCAGGAAGAAAACCTTCCCCATTTCAATAGGCCCCAGTCTGATTTCCTCTCACTACACTACCTTTATAGTTTGTACTCTCAAAACCTAGATTACCATATCCACCACCTATGCAAATACAATATGTCAAACTACAACATCAATCCTGATAAAAGGTAAAAAATCCCCATATGCACTCAGAACTAACCTTTATCCTCCACTTGTTCTTTGCTTCAAATGGTTGCAACAGATCCTCTGCACATTGCCCAACCTACTACATGCTCGGTACTCAACTAGTGGTTGGGGCCCTGACCATCCATGTGCCCTGTCCTGCCAAACTAAAATAAAAAATATCATTCACCACTTTCATATTATGGTCATCTCTTTAGAACACTCTACACTCTTCCTCCATATTGATAATTTCCAAAATTAGGTATCATTCCCTTGGATGTTGCACCACTGGTCCATTCAACTAGAACCAAATTTCAAATTTGTAATGTCTTTTTTATGTTACCTTCAAATATAAGGATCTAATACATGACTTCATCAATCATATTTAAAAGTAATATGTTTACCTAATACATAATCTCATTTCAATTCCTACATAGATAGCATATTTTCATCACAGACACATCTCCTACAAATACTGGATTGAATAATTGGATGTTTATCAAATTACAAACATAATACATTACAAACATCCTTCCCTAGTTCAACCCCATGAAATCTACAACCTACTCCTTCCTCATATATATCATGTAAATGTTTTCTAGAATCATATCATGTATGTCCTTCCATATCATACCATCTATTTTTTTGGTTTGAACAAATATATCCACCCATCACTTCACCGGTACCCAAATCATGTATGCTTCAAACTTGAATCAATTTCATTATTATAAACAAAGTGATACAAATTTATTTGGATGGTCTCTTATAGTAATTTTTCTACCTCAGTTCCACCATCTTCAGCGAACGTTAGATGGTGTTTCAACTAAAACTCCATTGTTAGATCTAACATACTCAGTACTTTCCTGCCTATATCCCATTCAAAAATATTCACAAAATGAGACATGTTCTCCTAGAACTGTTCATATCCACGATTAAATTGAACTATCAGAACTCCCTACACAACTTACATTATATCAATATATGTGATGTCCGACTGTTGGCCAACTGAAACCCATTTATGTTGTGGGACCTTCCTACAATTATAAGAAATATTCTATGAAGATATAACATAAACCTTCCACAACTCATATAAAATAATTATCATTAATATTCATAAAAATCCATCATGAACACATTATTCCAACCAACATTATCACACCTAAAACACTACACTCAAAAATCTCTACTGTGGGTCATAAAAAATAGGGATAAGCCAACAAACAATGACACAAATCAAAGATTACATAGATTTTAAAGACTATTATCGAACGTACAATGAAAAATAATTTTTCAATAGAGAAATTGTTATCCTTAAATTACATTACAACGAATGATTTTCACTTATTCACAACACATTATGTCCAACCTTTTAACTCATTTATGCACCTTCATTATGATAAATCATCTAACCATTCAATAAAATTATTCTTTTTAACTAAATTACCTCATCTTTATTAGATTCAATTTCATGAAATTCGGAATAAAATAAAATTCATTTCATCATTTAAGTCTCACAACCCCATCTCATATGTACCTATCATGACAGATTCCACATATATCCCTAGGTTCCTAAAATGGGGAAAGAATGAACAACCTTGTGTCATTCTTGAAACAAGAAAAAATCATAAAATGGACAGGTAACACAACAATTTCATCATCCAATGGTGAAATAACATTCAATTATAATATCACACATGAAGAAAAAAAATTTCCACACTAGACACATGGTTTTCCTCCATATTTGGGTTAGATACTCCCATGAATTCTCCCATTGAACATTATCACACTTCCTAGTCTTACATCTAATGTTATCAAATAGTATGAGAGATAAAATAACTCATCTAATTCCAATTTGTGACATCCTTGACCTCATATCCAATAGATCATTGATTCGATCATTGTCTACACCAGACCTAAAGCAGGCCTACCCATACAATAGAGGTTTTTGACTAGTGAAAGGGGTCTGATAAGTCACATGGGGATACTATAACCTCCTTAGAAGAGTAATCCATACAAAATAACATATTAAATAATGGTAACAATAATCAAAAACCCAAAAAATGAATATTAAAACATTTTACAAATAGGGCTGGAACACCTACAAAATAGGAAAATTTTAATGACTTGATAAGATTGTCAAACATAAATGAAAACCCCAAAAAATATCCAATAGCTAAATCCCCAAAACAATTTTTATTTCCAAATCTGAATCCTCATCCATGCACACCTCAAACCAAAATCATATTTAATGAATATGAAAATTTCCCATTTCATGTACTTTAATAATGATATATTCTCATGCACCCGACAACAGCATGAGCAGTGTCTGGGTGAGAATCAGTAGGGAACCACCAATGATATTTAAAAAATATCCAGTCCAATCAGATAGTTCCTGCAAGAACTATATTAAGGAGAAAGAAATAAAACAACTAGGGATCCATTAGGTAATAATGTTTTCATTTCCTATTTACCACATTAGTCCATTTTCATCATTTAGTCCACCCTCAACACTTCATTAATTACCATTATTTGTTCTAGGATTTTGACATTTTCATTTTAAACATTATGGCATAATCCAAACATTTACTAACGATAAGGGTAAAATCATGTTCCCTGTCTCACTAAGGCGAACCATTTCAAAACATTTACATCAAACATACCGTGGAGAATTGGTCTATGTAGTCTCATAAAATGATACTATAAGAGTTATAGAGCTTCAGTCCCCTCCTCTAACCTGTACATTACTGGGTGGGGATTAGAGCTTCAGTCTAACTCGGCCACCGGGTGTAGAACCTCAAGAATAATCACCCACAACTACCAACCCATGTTCGCATGATTATTTATCCATTTACCACATATACAATATCACTAAAAGTACATAATCAATATAGATAACATAATAATTTCTCATTCCATTTAACACAAAAAATCCTTATGCTTTAACCCAATAATATGTTTACTGCATACATAGAATAAAATTTTTACCAATTTCTCTTTACATGTCTTAACCCATTTTATATATTCACAAAATTATATATGTTATATATTTTCTAATATTCAATAAAATCATACATTAACCCATATTCCATGTTTTTGAATATCAACAAATTTACTCATTCTAATATTCAACAATTTTCATTCATTAACCCATTAGGCATGATCAAAAAACCCTAATATATTACACCCTTAAACAATTCATCAATTTTATTATGATAGTTCATTTAACAGAATTATTTATTCAAAATAATTTAACTATTAAACACAATCTCCATTTCTTATGCATCAACCCACATATACATTTCTTGTACATTCAAAAAATCATTTAGTATGATTTAATTATTATTTCCCTCTCAAATCATGTAAATAAAAACAATAAATTATTCCAATATCAAAAACTATTAACCCCCATTATTAATTCTATTCAAAATGTGAACTAACATTTCAATATTTATATCAAGGGACCTACTTCAATATAAGTCAATTTCTTGTTGAACACTACTATTCTCTATGTTCAGGAATGTCGGTGCACCCCATGGGTGGTCATAGAATGGTCAAATCTTCATCAATGCATCACACAAGGATTGTGAGTGGTCCATTTATTCATTTATCCTAATATTTTACAAAAACCTATCAATACAACATAACTTACAATAAGAGGAAAAACAATAAACCGGCTATAAATGCACAAATCTACAAAAAAAATTGATATAGCTTGCAGACCACATTCCTCGGAGTCGATAATGGAAAACCCCTTAACCATTCCATTAAATGTAGATTTCTGAAACCTTTTTTGCCGCATTATACATTCCACCATAAAAAAGAGGGATTTAGGGCTTTAGGAAAATATGAACAATCATACAATCCTAATAAGGAAAAGAAAAAAAAAGATGAAGATTATACTTACTCATTTCTTAGATCTGCAACAAAAAAAAATCCAAATGGACTTGAAAAGAGATAGGCCAATCCATGGGAGATATTTAGATTTTAGGGTCATCAAAAGGGATGAAAGTGAAGAAAGGGGGAATCATGTGATATCCTAAAAATATTAACTGGAGGTTATGTAATTTTTTACTATATAATGTGGTTCATGGTTTGGATGCACGACATTCCAAATTGTGCACAAACTCTACTCCATCCTTTATCCAAGATGGTTTAAGGTCACATGGTTTAAATGGATGTTCATCATACATGAAAAACCATGCACCAAACATGTGGAATGACTCTATTTGAACATTCATGATTTGGATCTCCCCCTTGTGTGGTTTTCTTACCTACGCACCCCTATTCTTGGATAGAACTATTTGGGTGCACAGTTATCCCTAATAGTTCTCCAACCATGAAACACATACTACATGGCCAAAAGTCCTTTTAGTTCATGACTAGAAACACAGAAAAACCCCCCAAAACATATCATACATCTGGAAAGAATTTTATTAATCACAAATAAGAGATTTAATAAAAATTTTAATCAAGTATATACCTTCATTATTTCTAGGAAAATGCACATACACATGTACTTTGTGATGTAAATCAAACAATATATGAGATTTATACTTGTTCTGGTCCCTGTTAAATCTTTGTTATTGGGTAATCATATTATTCCTCTCTAATATAATTGTTAATGATTATGTTCTATGAAGAATTATGTTGGAAGATTATCATATTTGTTGTTACACTTATATGGGTTCTTATAATGGTCCTTATAGGGGTTATATAACAATGATTCCTTAGGGTACCAAATGTGACTATTATATTTTTTCTAATGCATTTTTATGGAATTATTTTAATTTCATTAGGAATGATAATGATATTTTATTTTAAATGATTTATTATTCCCCTTTAGGGTAAAATTTTACGTTTTAATGTAACTTTTTTTATATATTTTCATGTTTTAGAAGAAACCATGATGATTATAATTATAAAACCATTTTTTATAATAATTTTTTTATATAAAAAATTTGGATGTAATGTTAATTTAATGTGTCAGTAGATTATATCATTTTTTATAATGATCTCACTCATAATATCCATCATAATGAGGATGAAGATTTGTTCAAGACTATAATTCCATACCCAGTGAAATTAATATTACCTTTCAAAAATTCAATGTGAACCCATGATAATAGTCTGATAAAATAAAGAGAAGAATTCCATGATATGTGAATGTCACCATTATATAATGTTGATATTTATAATCTCAAGACAGTGTATCTCGAATAGGAAAAAAATTATAATAGTTATTTAATTGATTAACAATACAATAAATCACATTTTTACATTGAGAATTATTTGGAAATCAATACATGAAATCCATTGATGTATTTTTCCATTTCCACTCTGGAACTTGTAAATGATGAATTATTCTCTTCTATAATAATAATTTTTTCTAAAAATACTAATAAGAGAAAAAATTCCCTAGTGAATTCAGTAATATATTTTTCATTCCATACCACTAGTAATACTCCCAAATTACCCAATACATCTATGTGATTCCCAAATGTATAGAAAATGGGAAACTATGTTCTTTTCTCAAAATCCATTTCATCAATTGGGAATCTAAAGGAACAAATAATATTATTCCTAGCAGTAAAAATCATTCAACATAAATATAAAGATCAACAATTTTACCTTCTTGAATTTAATATACACATTCCTAAAAATATTAATCATTTTTTGGAGGTATCATAATTATATATAAAAAATAATATTGCACTGAAACCGAAAAAAAGAGGATGTCCTAAAATTCACAAATTATAGTAAAAATTATCAAATGAGTAATCAATGTTTTAGAATCATATTTATAAAGGTTAATGTAGCATTATATTTTTGACTCAAAGCACCAGTCACTTTTTTCATTGGTTGGATGGTAATTCATTATGTAATCATAATCCTTGATTAGGTCATTCCATTATCTCTATATCATGTTCACTTGATTATGAGTGAATATGAACATCAAATGTTTTATTAGTATATATTTCAATCATTAATATATAAAAATTATGACTCAATGTTTTTATATAAAAAACCAATAATAGAAAATTTCAAATCATTTGTAGGGTATTTTAACTCACGAGGTTTCAAATAACATGAATCATATACAATTAGTTGATCATTTTTCATTGTGTCACAACCAAATCCATCCAATAAAGCATCACTTTAGAAGAAAATTTCCCATTTCTGAAAGGCAGGTCCAAAACTAGAGCATTCACAAATCTTTCATTCAATTCCTAAAAATATTTACCATATTTTTTTTTCTAGATGAATTTCACTCCATTTAAAGTTATCTTAGTTAGTGGGATATAATACAAAAAAAATGTTTTGTAAAAATTATTATAAGAAACCCACAAATATATGAAAACTATTATTCTATATGACATTTTTGGGTATTATATTTTCTTCATCAACATCAATTTTAGAAGGTTCAAAAAGTGATACCATATTCAGAGGAAATATTTCCATTGAAATATTTTTTTTAAAGAAAAAATTTCACTTATTAAAATTCCCATATAGTTTATTTTAAATTAATGTTTTAAAAAATCATATGTGTATTCATTATCCTATTTACATATAGAATAAATATTTCATTACTATTCAAAATAGATATCATTTGAACAAAATCCTAAAAAACCCTTTTCATAAGATCCAAAAATTCATTAGGTTCATTATAAAACCTTAACAACGTTACAAAAACCTCATAGGGCTAATATATTGTCTAATATTTAGTCATAGGAATGTGTGCTTCATTCCATTTCAACTAATGATACCCTTACATCATGTCAAACATTGAAAAATACTAAACTCCCTAGAGCTTCTCAAAAAAATCATCTATATGAGGAAAATGATGATTTTTCCTAATACTGATGTTATTCATGGAAACATAATCAATGAAAACTCTCATTGAAATATAATTATTTTTATTAAATAAAATATGATAACACCGTGATGAAGTGCTATTTTGAATGTATAAATTGTATAATAAATCAAATTATTTCTTTTTTAATTCTAAAAGATGAAATTAATATAATTTATAAGGGGTTCAGTGATAGTCATAGACTCTGGAACAAAGTCAATAGTTAAATCAACTACCAGATCATGAATAAAAGTCCAAAAATCCTCAAGAATGATATATAGTTATTCATTCACTAATGTAAAATAACAAATATGTCAATTTTATCTATTTTAAATAATATGAGTGACAGAAAAATGTCATATGATGTGGAAAAATAATATTTTAGTATTTTCCTAATGATGCACAATGGATTACGGGGGTTGTCTCACATGAGGAATGTTTTTATTTTTTCAGTAAAAAAATCTATTTCAACTAAACTATTTATTTATGATTGTTTTTATTTAATATAGTAAAGTAATGGAATTTAAATAAAAAAAATTAAACTAACAAGAAATGACAAAATGTAATTAGTGATGAAATAATATTGCCTTAATGGGTTATTTTGAGTGTTTCGTCATTCTCCTTGTTAGTGTTCAAATTTATTTTGATAATTCTGTTATGATATTTCATGAATGAATTATTATTATTTTATTTAGTGTGAAGAAATATCAAATGAATTTAGACATCTTAATTCGACCTCTTCCTATAATAATAGTTTATATAACACCTTGATCGAGAGTGTAAAATCTCCAAGGACTTTGCTCTATCATTTGACATTTATTGACAGAATGGTTCAACTCCATTGTTTGATGAGTTTGTATCCAGTATAAGGGGGTGGAATATTTATCAATAGAAAATAAAGAAGTTTGATATTAGTGTCTTAGTGTAAAATTGTCCCTAGCATGAACATCACACATTCTCATCATTAAAATAAAAAATCATTAAAATTTAAGCCCAGAATGAATTGAATTAACACTTACATCCCCCCAGCCATGACATTGGTTATCACATCATTTCTGAGGGTAGGAGGTCTTGTTTGATAGATGTTGAAGAAAATACAATAATTAAATAAAAAAATGAGGATGGGGAATAATCAAGATGAAGAATAACATGGTGGAACAATGTTAAGAATTCACGAACTTATTAGAAATAAAAATTAAATTTGAAATAAAAAACAAAAATAAATAATAAATAATTAAGTAGAAAATGGAAATATTTGAAGGAGGCCCTCTTAAATGGAGATATCCACCTTGGTTTCTAAAAATAAATGAAATGATTTTGGAAGGATTAGCTCCCCACCATTTATTGACAACAATCATTCCTCCTAAAATTTTAACGAATTTTCCAATTAATTATAACATTAACAAATTACATCCTTCATAAGAGTAGATGATAAATGTATTATGTGTTAACCTTAAAATTTTCAGCATAGTTGGCCACTAGATGAAAGATTAATGTATTTTTCATTTACTCTGGATTTTTCTACATGAGATATCCAGGTCGCTTTTAGGAATGTATATTGTTAAATATCCACCATAATGGCTTCCATCTATGATGGGATATAATGGATGAATTTATATGGGATTTCTTGTTCATATCCATGTGTAATAACATCAACTGGAGGTGTGTATCCCAAATTATTCTTCCTGACGGAGGTGGTGTCCTGGTTGTCATCCTGAGTAATTCCCCAATTTCAATGATTTTTGGGGCATGTAGACATTCGATTCTGCTCTTAGTCCAGAAGATAATGATTAGGAAATTAAAATATGAAATAATAAAAAATCACACAAATTGTATTAATATTAAAAATGATATTCCAAAAATACCCTTGTGTTAATATTCAATAAAAAATCCAGATTTAACCAATTTTAACATTTTTTCTAAAAACACAACATGAATCCATAATTGATCCATATAAGATCAAATTTATAAAAATATATGTATTAAATAATTTTAATGAAAATATAAAATGTGGATAATATTATCTCTATCAGTTCCCTAACACTTAAACCATGCTTTTCCCAGGCATAAAATCTCAAGATGGAATTCACAGAACACTCATATTAACAATATTCAAATTTTTAAGTAATAAAATCAATAAAATTCAATGTTAATTGAAAGATTCATCAATCTTGTTAAAATATAAAATTAAATTCAAATTTTTCAAAGAAAAAATACATTGATGTATTTTACTTATTCACTTTGAAAAATTATTGAACTTTTTCTTTTATTCATTCATACCCCTCAATTCATTATTATTAAACATTGCATGTTTGGAATTATCTCACTTGAATTTTTTATATCATCTTTCATGATAGAATATGGGTAGAATTATGCTCCTCTCAAGAGAACATGATCATTATTCAAATTATTGTAAATGATTTACATTCTCCAATTTTTAAAGATAAAAAGCATACAAAATCATAAGGTCTTTTGAATAAAGGATTAAATGACTCTCTAGCTTATGGTTAGTAGGATATGATGCATTAAAAATTAAGGTTCAATGAAGAGGATTACCTATTAAGAATAATTCATGACATAATAATGTTTAATGAAACTACCCATTTAGATTATTAACTCCCAGTTCCCCCAAACTCATTTTATGGGCATGATCAAATTATGCATAATAAAGGATTTTTTCACCCTCTTTTTTTCGTTTCAATAATTTTTTTTAATTTTTTTAATTTTTTTTCAAACGTAGTTACTATATAAAAACTCAAACAAATATCCTATCTACACCTGTTTAATATTATCAATCTATTAATGGTGATATTTTTTTCCCATTTCTCACCCGATCTTTAATTATTTTTTTTCTTTTTTAATAAATATCTATTTTTATTCAAGATATGAAAAAATAAAGATGAAAATGAATGAATCAAAGGGACTTTATCATTACCCAATATAGAACACCCACCCTTATTGAATAAAATTTATATCATCACTACCAACATTATTCCCTTAACCCCAACACTTCATCTTTCAAATATCAAGAAAATACCAAGTGTGGCGTAGAAATGTATACCATGGGCTTGAAACATGGGTAATTTTTATAAAGGGCATTAATGGTATCTATGGGATAAGTAAATATTGATATAAATGTGGTCTTGAATGATAAGGGATTTTTAAAATATTCCTTAATTGTTTTAAATTTCTCTTTTCACTGAAATAGCATTTAAAATTTTGAATACATGTTCTGATGGGTGACATGTCCCAAGATCACTCAATTAATATGTTTAGAAATAATTATGAATTAGTCAGTATGTAAATCCTACAAGTAATGGGACATATGTTTTGTACCAATCACTGAACTAATGTTTAATAATAAATAATAAATTCAAACTAATTTAATAATATCAATGAAAGAAAAAAGGTTTGTTAATTTCATTTACATGAATCAATAAATTCCTTCAAATAAGGAGGTACCATTTCAATATCCAAACTTCAAATTAGACATTAAATTTTCCATTTTACTCCTTAAATTTCATTAATATTGATATCTAAATAATGAAATCATAAGATTCATAAGAAACCCATGTATCCTAGGTTTTCTATGTAAAGCATGAATTCAATCGTGGTCATGAAATTTCCACATTAATGCTAAAAACATGTTATATTACAAATGTGTATTGATATTAAAGGAAAAACATAAAAATTGAACTCCATTTCCCATTAGGCTTTGTTCTCTTTCATCCTTGCCTATATGATGATTTCTTTTTCTATCCCGAATATAGAAAATAAAATTACTCAATAAAGCACAAGGATAATTTTATTTATGATATAAAGGCACAAGGATGAGGGTTTTCTTGGTAGGCTAATTCTTAAATCAAAATTTGAAATCTAAGATCATAATAATAAAATTGAAAGTGCTAGAAATCACGTAAAGGAAAAAATCTTGGTATATTCCACCAAATGGTTCCTCAGTTTTTTACATAATCTAAATGGGAAATAGAAACAGTAATCCACAATCTATTGGTGGGATAATGATTTTATATGTTCACCACCACATATGGATTTTAACAACTTTATTTTCATTGTTGGTGATTAGAAATGATATAGGTATAGATTATAATAGATCCATACCCTTCAGTATTAATTACATCTGGCATTGAGGGGTATGATCAAATATGGATAATCCTTTTCTTGGGTTGCTACTTGTGCAACATTCTCCTTTTTTTCATGTTCTCACTCACCAAGGTATGTATGAATTGAATGATCAAAGGGAAAGAATGTAGGGAATATTTCTTGAATAATGATTAAATTCTAATTTGTAATAATATTTTACATTTCAAAATGACCAGTATCTATCCCGATTTCAACAAAATCCCCTTCTTGTGCTTCTTCATGGTATTCCTAAAATTTATCTTTATAATTATTAGGGACTTCCAAGTGTTCCTCAAAAGGAGAACGTTATTTTTCCTTGTCATCCTTGACGGAATAATACGAGACATTTGCTTCAAAAAATTTAAAATAGTTCAATGTTATAATCAATGTAGTTAGAATAAAATTAAAATAATTTTAGAATTTGAATTAATCGCCTCATTGAGTTGGTTCTGCATGAATCTCATCATTGATGAAAAGTTACTCATGGACTCGAACATCACTAGATAGAATTAGGTAGTTACGATCCCCCATTCCTTCAACTAATTCAACCACTTGCGGTGTACTTTTTCTTCCAATGTTAGAGAGAGGTGTTATGTTGGATTCTCTTCTAATTCATACAGAATTAATATATCATGTTGCACTTCAATTTCTATCATTTTTCTCCAAACATTATCCAAATTCATAATATCACACTCTTGTAAATTAGTTTAAAATTTTCTTTCATATATCTATTCTTGAAATAGCAATGAGCGGAAGAATTTATCATTATGAAAATTCAATTTTTCCCTATTAGGTTCTTCAACATAATAAACCAGTGAATAAATTTTATCCAATACTTTTTTGGCTCTAGCTCAGGTTTAGGAATAGGTTTCACGATTTTATATCAAACATATTCAAACACACTTTCATATTTTCTCATTAGTTTTTCTATGCTTTCAGTATGTTCATGCACCTTGGATTTGATATAATCTTCTTCTTACGGTATTGTTCACCTATAAGTATTCAAAAAATGAATAATAAAATGAATTTTATTAAATCATGGAAAATGAATTTTTTTAAATGAAAATCCATATATAATGTTATTATAGAAAAATTTATCAAAATAACTATTTAAATTGTAGCACCCCAAACATTTTATGGTATGTTTCTCTTAAATACACACTATTCATTAGGTAGTATATATTTCATGAATCACTGAGCCCATATGGAACACAACATGGTTACTTATAGGAGATATCCATAACTTTTCCATGAAACATATATTTACCAGCTCTGTGTTTTGAATTTTAAAATCCAGCATACATGGTTGTGTTCAAGATGTTTTTTGAAGTCTAACAAAACAAAAATTATTTTTGGTGAATAGTAACCTACCCTGATGAATAGTAACATACTGTTATGAATAGTGATATACCCTAATGAATAGTAACCTCCCCTATGGTGGTATAAAAAAAATATTCTTGTAGGAAGTACGATATACCTATATTTTAGAATGAGTTAATGAATGTTTTAAAAATTGTTTTGATAGTAAATTATTATTTTAATTAAATATTAAAATAATCATATTTAGAAAATTATTTTTTAAAAATGGAATTCATTTTTTGGATTCTAGACATCGAAAAATGGTTAGGGTGATGTTTTGGGATTTTCCTGAAATACATGAATTTTTTATGAATATTAGAATCCGATAATTTTCAATAAATGCTAAATAATTGATTAATTGAGTCATCGATGATGCTCTGTTGATGTAAGCCAGCTTGGTTCGAATTCACATGACCCATTTAATATTCGTGGTCATGGAATACTCACTATTCCTTGTCTTGAGGAGAAATAATAAATTAATTAGTTTTATATAAAGAAATCCCCACTCTCTTACACTATAAAAACCCCCTCTCACCCCCTTCAATTCACTCCTATCAGGCCTTGTGCCTTCCCCAAATTTTGTCCAAGTCCCTTCCCAACCTCCTACCCCACGTCCAGAAAGCTTTGTTCTCATAAAAAGACCAAAACCTCTCCCTTTATGAGGTTCTCAAAGGAGGAAGTATCAAGAGGTAAATTCCTCTTTCAAATACATTCTTTTCTTTTAAGTTTATTTTTTTTTGTTTTTTTTTTCTCACCTCCATTCACCATAATGGTATGAAAAATCTAGTAACATACATTTACTGGAATTTTTCCATGCTAATGGTATATTTCATTACCTCTTCTCATTTCCTCACCAATTATTTGAAAGAAATGAAAGAACCGTTTGAAATGTGCTAATTTAGCATATTCAAGGACAATAGTTTATCAATTTCTGTTATAATCATTAATTATGGTCATGAAACCATTCATGTTGTGGTTGAACTAGATTATTATATATTTAATATATCCTATGTTTAGTTTTTCAATCCTTTTTTACAAATTTTATTATGTTATAAAGAAAAACATGTTCATTGTAATCAAACCCACCTTTTAGCCAAAATGATTTTCACAAAGGTTATATATATAATAATTCGAATTCACTCTACGTAACCAAATTAAATTTAAAACAATGTAATATTCTATATGTTCACTAAAATAATATGACTTCATTTCTGGAAAACCACATGCATCTTATATATTTATCCAAACTTGAATATAAGTGAACTAATCATTTAAAACCAAGTAAACAAACAAGCCCGAACAATGAAATTGAACATTATAACCAATCAAAAAGGCCTAGAATTAACTAAAAATAATTATAAAAAATAATTTTCATATAAAATAGGTTCTATAATTATGAATTAATAATCCTAATTTGTTTATTCAGGTCTTTAATAACAAGTCAAGAACACCTTCAAGAATAACGTAAGGGATCCTGTCTCTCACCTTTATTCAAGAATCCACCCTATCTTGTGTGCTTTTTTTTTAATTTATAATGATGGGGTATGTTTTCTCATCTTTCAAAAACTGCCCTTATGATATATAAATCATAGGATAACATTTTATCTCTCATTAAGCCCTCACAAGAACACTCGTTACCATGCTGAAATATTTGTATGGGGTTTTTCTCATCTCACTTTCAATTCTATGGGATCTAAATTGTTCACCTCTTATTTCTCATATGAGGTATATGTGTACCATAATTTGACATATTTTATCATAATTCTCATTATATTCATTGAATTTTGTGACTCTTTTGGTGGTTATTAACTCTTTTTCATACGACTCAATTGAATACAACACGGTAACGAGATTTGTCTCAATTTTCACTTCGTTGTGACATGCCTAGTAATTGTGCACCTACTCTTTCATATGTTGTGTATCTACTGCCCATTTGATATCACTTTTCAATTGAATGTATATTCCATTTAAATATACATATTCTTATATCATGGATATTATTATTTTCTATGTCGTATAACATTTTATATATGGTATTTATTTTGAATGTTTTTTTGACTGTGGAAATATTGATGAATCTGTATCCTTTATTCTATACGGATAATGTAAATACATATTGCTATTGTGTTGAATATATTTATAAAGAATTCTTGGATGTAGAGGTGGGTGGGGCCACTACAGACCCTCAATGCATTAGTAGGTCTCATGAGAAAAAATAGTTTGGCGATAGACCCTTCGAGTTTGTTTCCAAAAATCAGATGGGTTTATATCCATATAAATAAACCGTTTTAACAGTATAATGGTTCATGTGTCAGATTCATGACATCCAATTAATAAGAATTATATTTTTTCATTGTCAGTTATTATTATTATCCATGAGTTTTTCAGTATGGAAAAATCTATGGATGTAGTTTCAGTCTCAGTTTTTTAATGGCATTAGTTGTTAATTTATTCACGAAGCCATTTTGATTATTTCAGATTGATTATGATTCAATTTTTATTGTACTCATGCATCCGTGATTTGTAACACTTACTAAGAATTTTAGCTCACCCCTTTCATTGTTTACCTTCAACAGGTTATGAAGAGGAGGTCATTTATTGAGTTATAGTGGATGCAGTTTTTGTTTTTCATTATGGATTGTATCTTGTAACCTTATCAAATGTAATTTATGTTAAATCAATGAATCTAGTTTCTTCAAGACTACTAAACTGATCATTCATTTGGGATTTTCATTCCTTCTAACTATGCCAAAATCACAAGTAATGCACGACCTCCAGCCTAGAGGGGTCGGGGTGTTACAGTTAGTATCAGAGGAAGATTAGTAGAACACTTGGAAACTAGACTAGGAAATTTGTAGCTGGGAACAAAGCCCTAATGTAGTATTTTAGGATAAACATACAATAACATCCTTGTATATTGGTAAGGAATATATTATGTTTATTTCTTCATGCAATACATCCTTATCTATATACGAATAGGTAGAGGCGGCTCTGGCATAGATGTATCTAGAAGTAAAAACTGAAAACACCGCATTGAGCTAGACTCGAACGGGAACTGGTGCACGACAACGGGCCTTGTTGCACTCTTGGTTACAACACTCCCAAGGGATATGCTTAGGATAATTCATTCTTTCTTTACAAGAAATTATGATGTATTTTATGTAAAATTTTCCTTATAGGAACTACTATATAAGATTAGTTATGCATAGAATTTCAATATATTTTGAGTGATTTTCTATTTTATATTCATAAACTAATATAGTGTAACCAATTTTTCAGAAATGTCGACTAATTGAAGAAGGGGAATCAATACTCACGGGCAAGGTAGGTATCTCCCTACTTAGAAAGTCAACACAGTCAACGTTGGAGTAGCTCAGATAATGAAAATATTGGGACAAATTACTCATGTCGTAACGAATAACCATTCAACACAAGTGTTGGATCATTTCATGCGACAGAAGCCCCCATCTTCCAGTGAGACTACTAATCCAATGGTTACTGAACAATTGATAAAGTCCCTTGAAAATATATTCATGGCGTTAAGATGCAATGAAAATGAAAAGGTAGTACTGGAAGTATATTGTGTCAAGGGTGACGTTGATCAATGGTGGTATGTGATTCAAAATACCATGGAGGAAGAAGAGATAGAGGATATGGAATGGAGAACTTTTAAGGAAATATTCTTCAAAAAATATTTCCCTCGTGAGCAAAAAACTGAAATGAAGAGGAAAATCCTTGGCTTGAAACAAACAGAAGAAGACAATGTTGTAGAGTATGAGGCTACCTTCACAAGGCTAGCCAGGTATGCCATGGATTACGTTTGTGACTCAGTAGACAAGATTGATCATTTCGTTGAAGGTCCTAAGCCATGTCTTCGAAGGTCACCAGCTACTCAAACATTTTCATCATATGATGTAATTGTATCGAGTGCCATCAGACTAGAGAGGGAATTTTCTAGGTCGGATCTTTTCAAATGAAACCAAGATACGAAGTGGTACTCGGATAACAAAGGAAAAGGAGAATCACCAAAGAAGAGAAAGGGAACGGATATTTTACCATTATGTGATTACTATGGAAAGAATCATCTCGGGAAATGCTTGAAAGGCATGGGAGTCTACTATAACTGCGGAGAGAAGGGTCATTGATCTGATGAATGCAAGGGGAAGAAAAAATTCAATGATGGTCAATGATACAACTGCAGAGCGATGGGACACTATACAAATGAGTGTCCAAAATGCCAAGGAAACTTGACTCAAAAAAGGCCAAGAGAACAAGGGAGAGCAAATGTGATTACAACTATGGAGGTCGAAGTCCCTAATGATGTGGTGGCAGGTACTTTAATTGTTTCCTCAAACTTATCCAACACCTTATTTGATTCTGGATCATCACATTCATTTATATCTTCTATGTTTTCCAGAAAAGTAGATATGTCCAATTTGATTTAATAATGGAGTTGTCAGTCAAAACTCCTAGGGGATGTATCATTTCAACAAAGGCAAGTCGACTAGTTCCTCTCCAGTCCCCAAAACGTGCTAAAGTTTCTAACCTTGTCAACATTCCAATGACTGAATTTGATATAATT
This sequence comes from Viscum album, assembly GCA_963277665.1. Classification (NCBI taxonomy): domain Eukaryota; kingdom Viridiplantae; phylum Streptophyta; class Magnoliopsida; order Santalales; family Viscaceae; genus Viscum; species Viscum album. The sequence goes on along the minus strand of OY728136.1, from coordinate 1,807,273,523 downwards.
TTCGGCATGGATTGGCTGTCATATTTTTATGTGAAGATTTATTATAAGAAGAAGGAAGTTACAATATTTGAAAATGTTATAGAATCCCTTGTCTTTAGGGAAGAATCATTGCCTCCTGATTCTTATCGAGATCCACCCCTAGTAGCTCTACTAAATGCAATACTTAGAGAGAAAGATAAACCAACATCTATCGGAGAGCAACAAAATCTTAAAATTGAAGATGTGAACATAGTGCAAAGAGTACATTGATGTATTTCTAGGGTATTTACATGGACATCCTCCACTGAGGGAATTTGAGTTCACTATTGGTTTAATTCTTGATGCAAGACCTATATCAAAGACAAAATATAGAATGGACATTGTGGAGTTAGTGGATCTAAATAAAAAACAATAGGATTTGAGTGAAAAAGGATTTATTCGACCTATGGTTTCTCCATGGGGATCCCTGGTCCTGTTTGTCAAGATGAAATATGGATCTATGGGGCTATGCATTGATTATAGAGAAATCAATGCTATTACAATAAAGAATATGTATCCTCTTGCAAGAATTGATGATTTATTTGATCAACTCCATGGAGACCAATACGATTCTAAGATTGAACTTCGGTCTGGATATCATCAGTTGTGTGTGAGGAAGGAAGATATTCCAAAGACAGTATTCTGAACCAGGTATGGGCATTACGAGTTTACTGTGATACCATTTGGACTAACTAATTCACACTTTGTTTTCATGGAATTAATGAATATATTTTTCAAGGAATATCTTGATAACTTTGTTGTGGTGTTCATTGATGATATCCCTGTATACTCAAAAATCTATGAAGACCATGATAATCACTTTAAGATTATTCTGGAAATTCATAGTAGAAATCAATTATATGGGATGTTTATCAAATGTGAATTTTGGCTTCAGACTGTTTCTTTTCTAGGCCATATTTTCTCTATGTATGGAATCCTATTTGATCCCGTATCGACAAATTTAATCGATGAATGTCCCACGGAAACAAAAATAACAATGGTACGTAGTTTTACTAGAATAACAGGTTATTATCAACGTTTCATTCATAATCTTACCCGACAGGCTAACCCGCTAACCTAGCTCACACATAAAAGAGTTAAGTTAGTGTGGAAAAAAGAGTGTTCATAATTAATCGATGAATTGAAAAGAAGATTGGTCAATGCTCCAATTTTTACTCTTCCATCTAGAAGTGATGGATTTGCGATATACAATGATGCATCAATGAATAGGATGGGTTGTGTCCTTATGAAAAATGATAAAGTTATTTATTATGCATCAAGACAATTGATGAATCACGAGAAAAATTATCCAACTCGTGATCTTGAGTTAGCAACCGTAATCTTTGCTCTGAAAATATGGATAAATTATCTCTATGGATAGAGATGTGAGATCTATACGGACTACAAGAGTTTGAAATAAATTTTCACACAAAAAGAACTCAACATGAGGAAATAAATATGGCTTGAGTTACAAAAAGATTACGATTGTTCAATACAATATCCCCCAGGAATGGCGAATAAGGTGGCAGATGCATTAAGCAGGAAAGATCATGGCCTTCTGACTCAAATGAGGATTGAAAGAGATCTTATATTCATGGATCTACGGATGATTAAAATGGGAATTGATAAGGAAGGGGAAATATATTTTCTCATTCAAATTATTGCTAAAAATCATTATTCGAGAAAATAAAAATCTCTCAATCTGATGATGAGAATCTAAACAAGAAAATTAATGCTGTCAATGATGGAAGACTATCTGACATTGTGTATGAAGAAGGAGTTCTAAAATTTGGGAAGAGGTTATGTGTTCCATCAGTACCTGAGATAAAAAGGTAACAATTAAACGATGCTCATGGCTTAAATTTCTCTATACACCCGGGTAGCACAAATATGTACAGAGATCTGAAAGAATATTTCTGGTGGGATAATATGAAGCGGGAAATTGCTGACTATGTGTCAAGGTGTCTAGAATGTCAACAAGTAAAGGTAGAGAGACCAAATCCCAGATGATTGATGAAACCTATACATATTCCTATGTGGAAGTGGGATAACAATACGATGGATTTTATCACCGAACAACCTAGGACACCTAGAAGGAATGATTAAATATGGGTAATTGTTGATCATTTCACCCCAAAACTGATGGACATTATAAAAGCACTATTCAAACGTTAAAATAGATGCTGAGGTAATTCTATCTTGACTTCCAAGGTATGTGGGATCAATACATAACCTTGGTGGAATTTTCCTACAATAATAGTTTCCATTCTAGTATTCATATGGCTCCATATAAAGCATTATACGGAAAGTGGTGTTGAACTCCAACTTTTTGGGATAAAGTTGGTAAGAGGAAACTTATAGGCCCGTAACTTATTGAAGAAACCACAACAATGGCGAGGATAATTCAAGCCCATATTAAGGCATCCCAAAGTAGGTAGAAGATTTATGTTGACAATAGGAGAAAGGATTTGGAATTCCAGGTGGGATATCATGTATTTCTAAAAGTATCTCCATGGAAGAGTGTCCTAAGGTTCGGTAAGAAAGGGAACCTGAGCCCCAGGTAAATTGGGCCATTTGAAATTTGGGAAAGAATCAGATCTGTAGATTACCATCTAGTGATGCCTCTAAATCTCTCCAGAGTTCATGATGTGTTCCATGTGTCATTGTTAATGAAATACATGCCAGACCCATCTAATGTTCTCACATATGAAGAAATTGAACTGGAACCTGATTTATCATATTGTGAAAAGCCTATTGGGATTCTTGACACAAGGGAACAAGTATTGAGAAATCTGAAAACTTTCTTAGTGAAGGTTCTTTGGAGAAACCATAATATGGAGGAAGAAACATGGGAACTGGAGGAAGTTATGAGAAAGAATCACCGACATATTTTTTGTGGGAATTATACAAGAAAAATTTCGAGGATGAAATTTCCAAAGGATGGAATAATGTAGCACCCCCACCATTTTTTGGTATGTTTCTCTTAAATACACTATATTCATTAACTAGTATATATTTCATGAATCACTGATCCCTATGGAAGAAAACATGGTTACATATAGGAGATATCCATTACATAGCCACTAAACATAAATTTACTAGCTCTGTGATTTGAATTTTAAAAATCCAGCTTACACGGTTTTGTTCATGATGTTTTAAGGAGTTTAATAAAATCAAATTTGTGAATAGTAACCTTCCCTAATTAATATTAACATACCCTTATGAATAGTGATATAACCTATTGAATAGTAACTTCCCCTATGGTGGTATAAAAATAATATTCAAGTTAGAAGCATGATATACCTATATTTTAGAATGAGTTAATGAATGTTTTAAAACTGGTTTTGATAATAAATTAATATTTTAAATAAATAATGAACATAATCATATTTAGAAAATTATTTTTGAAAAATGGACTTCATTTTTGGATTCTACACATAGAAAAATGGTTAGGGTAATGTTTTTGGATTTTTATGAAATACATGATTTTTTTATGAATAGTTGAATCTGATAATTTACAATAAATGCCAAATAATTGATTTATTAAGTCATCGATGATGCTCTGATGATGTAAGATTACTTGGTTAGAATTCACATGGCCCATTTACTATTCGTGGTCATGGAATACTCACTATTCCTTTTCTTGATGAGATATAATAAATTAATGAGTTTTATATTAAGAAATCCCCTCTCTCCTCCACTATAAAAACCCCCTCTCACCCCCCTTCTGTTCACTCCTCTCGAGCATTGTCCCTTCCCCAAATTCTATTCAAATACCTTCCCAACCTCCTCCCCCACGTCCATAATACTTTGGTCTCATAAAAAGGCCAAAATCTCTCCCCATAAGAGGTTCTTAAAGGAGTAAGTCTCAAGAGGTAAATTCCTCTTTCAAATCCCTTCTTTTCTTTTAAGTTCATTTATTTTTTTGTTTCTTTTCTCACCTCTTTTCACCATAATTGTATGAAAAAAAAAGTAAAATACATGTATTGGAATGTTTTATTTCTAATGTTATATTTCATTACCTCTTCTCCTTTCCCCACCATTTATTTGAATGAAGGGAAATCACTATTTGAAATGTGCAAATTTAGCACATTCAAGGACAAAAGTTTATCGATTACTATTATAATCATTAATTCTGGTCATGAAACCATTAATGTTATGATTGAACCAGAATATTATTTATGTTATATATCTTATTTTTAGTTCTGTAATCCATTTGTACTAATGGTATTAAATTATAAAGAAAAACATATTCATTGTAATCAAACCCACCCTTTTTCCAAAATGGTTGTCACTAAGGTTATATATATAATAATTTGAATTCACTCTAAATAACAAAATTAAATTTAAACCCATGTAATCTTCTAGATGTTCAATAAAATAATATAAAATCATTTCTGGAAAACCACATCCATCTTATATATTTATCCAAACATAAATATAAGTGAACCAATCTTTTAAAACCAAGTAAATAAACAAGCCCAAACAATGAAATTGAACCTTATAATCAATAAAAAAGGCCTAGAATGAACTAAAAAAGATTATAATAAATCATTTTCATATAAAAGAGTTTATGGACTTATGAATTAATCATCCTAATTTGTTTATTCATGTATTTAATAACAAGTCAATAACCCCTTCAAGAATAAGGTGAGGGATCCCCTCTTTCACTTTTATTCAAGAATCCACCCTATCTTGTGTGCTTTTGTTTTTAATTTCTAATGATGGGGTATGTTTTATCATCTCCAAAACAATTCCCTTATGATATGTAAATCATGGGATAACCTTTTATCTCTTATTAAGCCATTTCAAGATCACTCATTACCATGCTGAAATATTTTTAAGGGGGTTTTCTCATCTCACTTTCAATTCTGTGGGATCTCCATTGTTCATCTCTTATTTCTTATATGTGGTATAGGTGTACTACAATTTGACAAATTTTATCATGGATCTCATTATATTTATTGAATTTTGTGACACTTTTGGTGGTTATTAACTCTTTTTCATACAAAACAATTGAATACAACATGGTAATGAGCTTTGTCTCAATTTTCACTTCATTGTGACTTTCTTAGTAATTGTGCACCTACTCTTTCATATGTGTTGTACCTACTGCCCATTTGATATTACTTTTCAATTGAAAGTATATTCCATTTAAATACCCATATTCTAATATCAGAGATATTATTATTGTCTAAGCCATATACCATTTTACATACAGTATTTATTTTGAATGTTGTTTTGACTATGCAAATGTTGATGAATCTATATCCTCTATTATATATGAATAATGTAAATACATATTGCTCTTTCATTGATTCTATTTATAACAGATTCGTGGATATAGAAGTGTGTGGGGACCACTAGAGCCCCTCGATGCATTGGTAGGTCTCAAGAGACAAATTATTTTGGCGACAGACCCTTCGAGTTTGTTTCCAAAAATTAGACGGGTTTCTACCCATAGAACTAATCCGTTTTTATGGTATTATGGTTCATGTTCCAGATTCATGACGTAAAATTAATAATCATTCTATTTATTCATTTTCAGTTATTATTATTATTTATGAGGTTTTCACTATGAAAAAATCTATGGATGTAGTTTCATTCTCAGTTTATTAATGGCATTATTTGTTCATGTATTCACTATGCCATTTTGATTAAGTCAGATTGATTATGATTCAATTATTATTGTACTCATGCTTCCACTATTTGTAACCCTTACTGAGCGTTTGATATCACCCCATTCATTGTTTACCTTCAACAGGTTATGAAGAGGAGGTCATTTATTGAGTGCTAGTGTATGTAGTTATTGTTTTTCACTATGGATCACATCTTGTAACCTTATCCAATGTAATATATACTAAATCAATGTATCTAGTTTCTTCAAGAATACTAAACTGATCTTTCCTTCAGAATTTTTATTCCTTATGACAATGATAATATCATAATTAATTCACTGGCGCCAGCATAGAGGGGTCGGTGTTTTACATAAATCCTTGGAAACATTGACATTTTTTGACGCGCACCTATCATAGGATGTTGAAAATTTGTATTTTAATGTTTTCTTAATGCATCAAAATGGTTGAACAGGTTCTTCTAACATGAGGAGAATTTTCAATTGTTCACTCTCTAATTCTAACTTACATAAATTAATTATATTTTTTTAAAATATATGGTAGTACTAGAATAAAAATTAAATAATAGATAAAACTAACATGAATTGACAAATTATAATTAATAAATAGAGAACATGTCTACTATTTGTTGGTTTTGGGGGTCCATCATTATCATTGTTGTGGTGTGAAATATATAATTCATTTAGCAATATTAATTTCATCACCTCATATAATCACGGTTTAACGAACACCTCAATTGAGAGTGGGACATATCCTAGGACCTAGCTCCGTCATATATCATTTCATTACCTGAATGGTTCAACCACCTCATATGATGTTCTTTTATCTAGTAGAAGGAAGGGAAAATATTTAATTAAATAATATAAATTATTTTGAGATTAGTGTCGTGTAAGAAGATCTCCACATTGTGTACATCACTCTTTCTAATAACAAATTTAATAAAAAATGATAATTTAAGCATATAATGAATGCAATTTCCACCTACCTCCTCTGGGAAAATCCCCAGATAGGCCCATGATTTATGATGGTAAGAGGACACTATGGATAGAAGGAGAAGAAAAGTGGTGAATAAAAAATTAACGAGTATAGGGAAATAAGAAAAATAAGAAGAAAATTATGGACCAAAGTTAAAAATGAATGATTTTAATAGATAACTATATTACAATTGAAAATTACACAAAAAAATAATGAAAAAAATAAACTAAGAAAAAAAGGATATGATTTCAGTTTGGGATCGCTCAATGGAGATCTTCTCCTCAGTGCCATGGAAGGAAAGGAATGTAATGATTTTTTAGGAGAATCACACATCTATTTATATGTCCTAATCTATCCTTTGAATAATTACATGGTTTGGTCCTTTTAAATGATGACTCATGTGTTTCATCCATCATAAAAGTTATTTATAGATATCTTTTTCATTCCCTCTAAAAGTTTTACTAAATTGGATACTAGAGAATTATGTTACACATTTTTCATTAACTATGACTTTTTTAGGCTGAGATTCCAGGTTTATATCATCAATGTATGTCATTCAAATTACAAATTAATGGATTCCATCTGTGATGTATTTTAATGGGAGAACGTGTAATGTATTTTTCTTTCATATCTATGTATGATCCCTTAAAATGATTGTGTGTAGACTGAATTATTCCTCCCTGATGGAGGTGTGTAGACAAAATTATACTTCCGTGATGGAGGTGTGGTTCGTGCTATCCTCTCAGATGTTTTTCCCAAAACAATGATTTTTTGTGCCTCAAGATGTTTTAATAAGCTCTTGGTCCTAAAGAAAATTTTAAAGAAAATAAATCTACTAATCATTAAAAAAATAATCAATCAAATTAAAATAATATTGTAAATTGGATACCCAAAATATCCTTGTGATACAATTTTATCAAAAATCCAGATTTAACAAATTTTTTCATTTTTTCTCAAAACTATCTATAAATCCAAAATTGATCAATATAAACTCAAATTGATATATTAAAAGGCTTAAAATTCAAATATATATATATATATATATTGAGTAATTTATTATCATTAATAATGAGCAAGGTATCTTCCACTATCACATATAATTAGTTTTTCAGCTTCATGGTAAGTTATCCAAAGTGGTAAATCATTAAACACAAAATTTTTATCTATAAAATATATCATAGCATGATATAATGAAATAAAATTCATACCAATAATGATATAAAATTTTATTATGTCAAGTTCAAAAATATATTCTGGAAATACCATCCCACTAATAACATTATAAAGATTCCATTAATCCATAATTTATTTAAAATTTCAACCCATAGTTTTCACCAAAAGTCATTACTTTTTTCTATTTAGGGATATTCAAATTTTACTTTTGAATTTATCATAAATGAAATAATTTGAATACCTAGACTGAAACAAGGTATTAGAATTATTCAAATACACATGTAATATACATATCCACACTTCATTCAATAGCTCAAAATGAACCGTTGTGGTAGAAAATAACATTACAGCACCATTCTATTTCAAATTATGATTATTTCCATCTTATGAATCTAACTTCAAAATAAATATTAGTAAAATAATCCAACTATTTGCCAATAAATAAAATTGATACTGAATGGTTGTCATTTACACCATTCTTTAGTAATTCATCACATATTGAAATATAGTTATGAGCCTGATAACTAAACTAACCACACTAAAAACACTATACATATCCTATTAAACAATCCTTGAAATTTCATTTTCCCAAAATAGAACATTTTTGGGTATTACCTACAGTTTTCATTTATTTTTTATTCTACAATTCCTTTCACCATGACTGTTTACTATTATTGTAAAGAAGTGGAAATTATGTGAATTTTTTTTAAATACATGGGATTTTTTTCACAAGTCCGCAGTTTCTTACGGCGCTTGATTCTGAGGCCATGTGTGCCCAAAATCAATTTATGATGTTTTTCTCGGGTACATTCTATAAAAATATGTGCGGGATTTTATATATTTTGAACAGGTGCTCATAATTTAAATCTAAGTTCACCGATGAACTCGCAACGCCGATATTCTCTTAAGGAGACCTTTACCGCAGTTTTGTTTAATCGAGGTTGGATGTTAATTTTTGGGGATTCTAAATAAAATAAAATAAAAATATGTGTACATATTTTAATTTTATTGATGGTTAAAACCACCAAGTGTAGGATAGAGGTGGGGCCCACCACACCCTATCCTCCCTTGGGTGGATATAACTTGGTGAGGACCACTCTATTTTTAACCCCCTTTAACCCCCACGTAACCTTCATTTAATTGGGGGAAGTAAATTAAATATCCATTAAAATTAATAAATCCACCTCTCCTCATTTAATTTTGAACCTTCCACCTTATCTCATTAATGTTCCAACACCAATTAATTAATTAGTCGATCTCCCCCAATTAATTCATTAATTTATGGAGATTTTAATTCTTTTGAATTCCATTTGGAATGCATGGCACAAATAATATAATAGAGACGATATTATTTTATTTTATGTGGACACATAATAGCTTTGGGAGAACTCCTGGAGAAATGACTTCTTCCAACGAAGAACAACATATTCCAATAAAGAGCGCTCCTCATCTCCGAAAAACATGAAGCATAATCTTATTTCTTTTTCAACTAGTGCAAGAATGGGAAGCACCGCCGCTCAAGAAGTAAACCGAGGGTGTCGTCTCGACCTATCTTCATTGAGATCTACCTCCTATAATGTTGATGGAATGCTATCCATTTTCTGCAACTTCCCTCTTCCATGACTCGTCAAAGTACTATGGAAAATATGAGGTATTGGGATTTACCTTTCTTGGGATTGATGTTCTCTGTTCTTATTTCTAAACGACGAATGTGGACCAGCTAAAGAACAGGCTGATCCGCGGTACTATCATTCTTGCGGGTAAGGGAACAATTTCATTCAGGGTTTATATCTGGGATTGATCAGTCTTGTTGGTGATATTTATTGAACCCTGTTATGATCTGCTACCATGGAGGGTGTGGGCCAATCTGAACACTACCTGATTCCCTCCGCTGATCTTGTGATGTTCTTCATCTTGTTACGTTCTATGTGGGTGATGTGCCAAAGTGGAAGTGACGGAATTCGGAGGGTCCAGAGCTGAGGGTGGAATCCCGGGAGGACCACCTGTGTAGACTGATCCAATTTCCGACAACCGGAGCAAACCCGTTGGTCAACAGAAGGTGGGTCGTTGGGTGGCGGCGGCAGCCGTGTGCCGACCTCATGGAGGGACTGACGACCGCTTGGGCAGCCCGGTCCGCGCGATGACCGGTCAGCCGATCCGACCGGCCCACTAGAGAACTGTGGTGCCTGCAAGAGCCACATGGAGATGGATGCAACCTATGTACACGGTCCGCTCGGCTGGGCGAACCGGCCGGCCGTGTGCCGGCCATGCTAGAGAACCGCGGCACCCACATGCGTTGCGTGGGGAGAACGGCAGCCCGTAGCGCGGGCTACGTGCGCAGGGCTGAACCATACCGTAGCGTGGGCCAGGTCAATGGGTAGGCTATGCCCCACCAGGCCGGGCCGACCCCCATCTGGGTCGGACCTACCGATCCAGGTAGGGCCGACCTGCCAGCCCACTGGGTTTGACCGGACGGGCCCGTCTTCGCTTAAATGTGAATAACTCCTAGACCACGTGTCCGAATGACGCACCTTCTATGGAACACGGGCCCTCGTGCAAAGGAATTCCTTTTGGAATACACTAATTTTGTTTCGGAAACATTTGGAAGTGGTTGGGTTTGGATCGAGCATCAATCCCACTGGGCCCCTAGAATAGAAATGCCAATAACTCTCAGACGAGATGTCCAATTGACGCACCGTCTGTTGCGTTGAGTTCCATATGATGATACAGAACTACAGACTACATCAACTCAATAATATTTGATAGATGATGTATCGACACATGGCTCATGGAGTGGACCTTCCTGGAATCGAGCGTGCTCTGTGCGGGAATCCTAGGGATGGCTGCGACGATATTGTACCAGAATCCTCCGTGGGTTCGACAGGGATGACTAATTTACCGGAATCCTCCATGGGTTCGACAGCAATGACTACTATACCGGGATCCTCCATGGGTCCAAACATTCTGACTTTCATTCTTGTATCATCTGTGGGTCCGACAGAATAGTTGGTCATGTATTGTGTGTGGGTCCAACAGCATAGTAGGTCCTATATATTATGTGGGTCCGACAGCTTAGATAAATCAGTGACTACATCTAATCATCTCTATCACTCTATGAAATATGTATCCATGTGTGTGCTGAGTTATGTATTGCAACCATTATCATCGTGGTGATTGGCATTATCTCTTTTGTGGAATGGTTTTTCCTTGGGCTCGAGGGTTGGAGAAGGACTGTTATTGATAGATTAGGTATATGTATTGGCATATACCTAAATAGGTTTTCTTGATACTTTGTGATTGTAACTTTCTAATGTGTTTTATCCTTTGTCGGTTCTAGGAGATCTTTGCGGGTCTCAGGGTCCCCTACTGAGTATTGTTATACTCACCCCTGCACGGGCTCCGTCTGCGCCTTGTTGTGTTCTGTACTGACGGCGGAAAATAGTTATCGAGGCTAAGGGTGATGGATGGGATGCTTCTTGGAGCTGTACTAGACGGGACGTACCACATGGATATTATTTTCATGTATTGTACATACCCTTCAAGTAGGATTCCCTGGTGGATGATCCAGGAGCTGCTTAACTTTTAACTTGTACATGTACTTGTCGTTCAGTTGGGTTTTTATTCTGGCCCACTTACTTTCAGCACACTTTCCTTTTCTATTTTAGTACTTGTTTCTTCTACCGCTTCTATTTATTCTATGTGAGTTACAAGTTAAAGGAAATGAATTCCCTTTTTATCAGGTATTCACCTTTGGTGCTAGTCTGCATCCCCTGGCCTATGGAATGCGGGCGTCCGGTAGTCTCGGTGCCGGCCCCGAGGATGGGCTGTGAAAAATTTGTATCAGAGGCAATACCCAGTCGGAAGGTCTTAGAAACCACCTAGGTTTGAGGATTAGGGTCTACAATGAGGGTGTTGTGCTTTAAAGGGGTGGATATTGTAACACCCCTGGAAAAGTGAGACGTAAAATGCTAAATGTTACTACCCATGTCAATAAGGTGAACCTTTCTTTTCATGAGCCTACCTGATTAAAACTCCACAGTTAATCATGCTTGGTCGGGAGTAATAATCAGGATGGGTGACCTTCTGGGATGTTTCGCAGGGTGTGTGTGAGTGAGTACAAAACACAATGAAAGAACATTTGTTGGCCTGTGGGGACAACCATTAGTCTGATAAGCGACCCCATTGATTAATAGCCTATGGTGTGCTGGGAAGGAAACCAAGGTATTATAGGAGACCCATGGCGTCACATGATAATGTTCCTGGACCAGGGAGGCAGTTCGTGATAATTGTTTATATCTTGATGAATATATTTTCGCATAAAATATATCTCACCATTATAAGAACAACCAAAAATTGCCTCATATATTTTATTTTCTCATATAGGAAATGGTCTACATAAAATTGGTTTCAACCCAATGTAAAATCTATTAATTTTTCTAGCAGTGTCTTATATAAAATCCAGCACGAACATGTACAATCATATGTTGACTTATTCCTATTTAACAAGGGAATATTCATATTTTTCCATAGTTGTAAGAATTATTTTTTATATGGAGTTGAAACATCTTAGTGAACTATTTCTCATGGAAATGTTATTAAAATGTATCCCATTTAATAGATTCAATATCATATTTCACATTGGTAATCTTAACCAAAAACCATAGTCAATCAGCTTCCCTTTAAAAAAATAAATGACAATATTTACCTCTAAGTATTCCATACATCTTATCACTTTAAATATATTCCCTAATATTCATCCATCCATTGGTTATCATTGTGTCAAATGTTCCACTAAATAATGGGGGATGTTGTCTCAAAAACTGATCCACAATTGACATGATTCATCATTGTATATTGGGTTCCACTCAAGCATGGATACAACTATTTAGTCAAAAGTTATAATTACAGCTTTTATTTTCCATATTTTTGAAAATGAAGAAAATATTATTTAAACTATGTTTAAAACATTATATTTCCCAATTGTTTTTGAATGTTTAGTTAAGAAAAAATTATGTTATACCGAACATATAATTTTTTTTAATATATAATGAATATGAAAGTTTATTATTCATTCTAATCAAAAAAACTGAAGTAATGTTTGATTAATAGGACTCTCATTTTTTTCTAACAAGTAATAATACTTATGTCATATCATTATAACATAAAAAATTATTTACCATTAGAATGAAATTTCAATAGATACATCAGATTAACCATTACATAGTTTAATGGATTGGAAATAAATTGTATTGTATATCAAACTATTGAATTTTTATGATCATATTCATTATAAATATATATAAAGGATGGAATAAAAAATATAATAGAAATGGTGATAGCTAAAAAACATCAAAAAATAGAAGTACAACTTAATTTATCTTTCATTTTTAAGATCTATATCATTATGAGCTTTCATAGTATAATCTATTTCAGTTTACAAAAACCAACTCTAAAATATGGCCAATGTGATATTTACTATAAATAGGAGGTTATAAAAAGTGTTGGGAGATGATCCATTTACAACTAAATAAAAATAAATATCTCTCTACGTGAGCATCTCATTATTTTATTATGTAATTTTTTAGAGAGTTGAAGATCTAAATAATGTTTAGGATGACAATGCTGAAACTGATCACCCAATTGAGGGATTTGTTTTTTATGAAGGACATAGCGGACACAGCTCCCTTTGATCAATGGATTCTATGGGATTAGATGAAATAGAAATACTAATCTATCAGATTGAGGTATTTCTTGGAAAATAAATATAGAATTTTAATGTAGGTACTATATCATTGGATTTTTTCAACCATGATTTCTAACTACATTAACCCTTAGGGTTAAATATTAAATTATACTACAAACATGTAATTCATTATTTTTATTATACAGTTTTTATTTCTAATTCATACATTATTTTACAATTCATCTTATGTTTTAGAAAATTAGTTTTATAATTATATTTTAAAAAATCTATATTATTAGTGTGTTGGTGTTAACGATAAACAATCATTGATATAATAAAATTGTTTCTGTTTCTGATTTTAATACACTGATCATCCAACAATCCTTGAGTTTGATAATTTTTTTTATATATTAGTATTTTTTTATTTTAATTTTTACAATATTATTCACCTCTCCACATATATCAATTAAAAACTCTACGATCTAGATATTTGAATCAAACAAAGATATACTTCATTATATGCTATATTTTTACTTTAACTATCATCTTCATCTTTGTTGTGTTTTTTATAAACTACTCATTTTAAAAAAATTATAGTTTAGTTAATATAGAAAAATATTTTCTATTATATTTTATATGGATTGATTAAATGTTGGAAGCCTATAAAATCTAAATCTAGGTTAACCAATATTTTATTGTAATTGATTATGATTGATGGAGATATAGGGTGAAAACATTTTATTTCAATACTAGTGTAGATAATTTATTGGGTATTACTATAGACGACAAGATATTAGTAGAGGAGGTTACTATATTTAATCAATAGGAAAAAATAGTATCAACTGAATTATAGAGTTAGAAAATATCTTTTATGTTATATGATAAGGAATATATATACAGTCAAATTTCATGGTGTGAAACATAAAATCGAATTTTAATAAATTAAGATGGTAAAAACATTGAAAATTATAATGGTTTTTATGATGTATGATCTATAAAAAGATATAGATATAATGGTCTTAATTTACTACCTAGAGAATAAGTATAAAAAACAAATCAAATGATTATTTTTATTGTGAATAACTTACATCCTCTTTGAAAGAATGATTTGATAGATGGTATATTTATAGATAGTATAATAAAAATCATTCCTAATTAATTGGAATCCCGACGGATAGTGTTGGATGATATAAGGAATAATACGAATCTTACATCTGATGATATTATTTGTACTCTCATTCAATATAAAGGAAGATTGAAAATATATGCTAAAAATATGAAAAAATATGATTTTTGGATTCTATTTTTCAGATACATTTGTTTGTCACAATATATACTGTTTAGCTATAAATGTTATGAAATAATCAACGAAATGGAATTTTATTATGGAATCAAATTCCTGTTCATCAAAACTAACTATTAAAATTATATAATATATTTATTCAATAATGAATAAAATCATGGGAATTAAATACAACTAATAAAAATATAATAAAATCCAAAAGGAAATTAATTTAAAGAAATATTCTTATGATTTTATTAGTTATGAATCTGAAATGGCCATACCAATAAAACCGAATTGTCCTAAGCTCAAAAGGAATGATAATATAGACATTAATTAATAATAAAATGCTATGAATTATTATAAGTATAAGAACAAAAAAAATTAATTTATCTAACACTTGGATATCATGTGGATAATATATTTCAGGAGATAATAGTTTACAAAAAGAATATTCTGGAAAAGGGAACATTGTTTCATTCAATGAAACAACTAAGGTGAATCATTATGTAATGTAAAAGTTAAAAACATCCAAATCACTTTGAAACCATTATCTCAATTCTAATTTTCATGATATTAATAATGTAAATAAATATACAAAATTATATGAATAATAATCCTCAATGGAAGAGGATAATAACTTATATAGTTATTAATAAGCATCATGGTTTTCAAAAATACATGAAATTGAAAATTTTAATGTTTGTAAAAAAATTCATGATTCCAATGAAAAACATGTCAAGGAATAATAATGGATTTATAGAGTAACTAAGAAATATTTGATCATTTGACGGATCTTGTAAATATATGTTAAAAAGTAATTATATTTATGGTGATCTTGAAAATTCTATTTTTTGGAAAATAGATTTTAAAAGTAATATGGTAAAAAATAGTGCTAATAAATGTTATATTGATGATAATAACAAGGTTATAATACTGCATTCATAATTTTTGTAGTATGAAGAGGATTTTCTATATAAAATTCTGATAATGAAAATAATGATAAAATGTATAAAAAATTCCACCTCAAAGTGATATTTATGTTATGGTTTTTACAAGAAATATACATATTTTTAGTAATAAGATTTTTATCCCAGAAAATGATCCTTTCGGCCAAAAATATTACATTGCTGGACACTGTAAAATAAAATTTACTTTATATAATATTATATAATTAGTTTTTCATGAATCTAACTTTTCAAAATAAAATTTTCTTTCTATAATGTTATGTAATGCTGGAAAAATATGGTTACCTAAATTCATTTTTTATAATCATAGTAAAAACTGTATGTTTTGGGTACAAAAAACAAAATAATTCTATTTTTATGAAAATAACAAAAGTTCCACCAACAATAATATTTGGTACATGGATAGTGGGTTTTCAAGACATCCAACTTGTAATAAATATTTCATTAAGAAGATCATAAATATGAATGTCTGAATGTCATAGTTAGATATAATTCAAAATGATAGGTTTTAGGTACAAATAATTTTGTTATTTTTGGATAGGATTAAATTTTAAATGTGTATTCTATTAATAGTACTTAATCATAAACATATAATAATAAATCAATTATGGGATGTGGTTTATCTTTCGAACCTCCTGAATGATGAATGTATTATTCATAGTTCAAAATATGATTTTAGTCCTTTTTCCAATAATCATGAGAATGTTTACATTTTTATCTTAGAATACCAAAATATCTAAGGATTACCATGTGTTAGTTCAATGTATGATCACCCCTAGTTATGGTACAGAATATTTGGACATTGTAATAAAATAACATTAGAAATGTTATTAAGAGTGGGATTGTCATGTATCTATCGAAACATAGGATTGATACTTATTTTTTTAAACATGTCAATTTTGATAATATAACATTAGAAATTTTATTAAGAGTGGGATTGATAAATATCTATTTAAACATAGTATTTATACTTAATATATTTTTGATAGATGTCAATTTTGTAAGAAACATATGTCTTGTTTTATATCTATTAGTGAAGTATCATATTCTTATCCTTTATAGTTAGTTCACATGGAATTATTTGGTCTTAAATAAGATTGAATTATTTGTGTAAAATACTATGTATATATAATAGTTTATGATTACAATAGATATACATGGTTCTAATTTCTAACAAAAAATTTTTATTACATTAGTAAACTTTCGTAGTGGTAGTTAAAAATAATAAAAACCACTCCGGGATAACTAATAATTGTGATTGTGTGGGGGAATTTTTTTTAAAAATTGAAAAAAAATTAGTTAGAAAGGTAATATACATATCATTTTAGTGCCATGAACTCCAAATAAAAATGGTGTACTTCAAAAAATAAATTGAGTTCCTTAGATTTTTACTATAACCATACTGAGTGAAAAAGTTGTTGCTAAAGATTTTTTAATAATGATGTTATTACCTATTGTTAAACTCTAATTCATGTTTTATTTATAAAATTTGATTATAAAATACCTAATGTATTTTGGCTATTATGAAAAAGAAAAAATTATTAATTCATTTTTTTTAGATTCACAATATTAATTTTGAATACTAAAGATAACATAAAAAAATTTTCTTCAAAATATGATGAATGAATATTTTTATATTTTTCAACAACTAGTATGTCATAATGAGTTTTTAATAAAAAATCAAATATGTTTCATTAAATATAGAATCATATGATTGATTAAACTGGTTCATTTTTTTTTAAAAAAACCCCTACAAACATCATTGATTGTTATTTCTAAAACTTATTTTCAACATATGTTTGAAATTTATACTCATGAGAAAGAGAACTGAATAAAATATTTATGAAGATATTAATCAAGAATAATCTCTACCTATTAATTTATAATAAGGTTTTAGAAATCCAATAAATTGGTTGTTTTTTTAAGAATCATTAGAGGTATAATATCATTAGTGATTTAGATCAACAAGTTAGAGTATGAATTTTTTTGATAAAAAAATTTGAATATCTGGAATTTATATCTCAAATCAAACCTATGAATCGTGATGAGGTTTCAGGTGATGATGAATAGATGAAATAATTGAAATAAATGATCAATGAGTTTTAAACGAACAAATTGTGGATATTGATTGAACATACTAAAGAGAGTTATATAATTAGAGTAAATTGAGTATTTCAGAAAAAAACATATGGAAATAGTATAAATGTTAGAAAAAATAGAGAATTGTTTCAATGATGTATATTCAACATGAGGAAATAGATTATTAATAAATCTATACTCTTGTAACAATACGTGACATTATTCATATTTTTCAATCTTATATAGCATTCATAAAATTCTAACAATTTCAATTGGATGTGAAGTGTTCTTTTCATAATGTTTTGGTTTAGAAGAATGTTTTCCATGAACAACCCCATGTTTTTCAAAATTCAAAACAACCTGAACATATTTGTAGACATTCCAAAGAAAATTATGGAAGAATACCAACCACAAATTCTTGGTATGATATAATAACTTTATTTTTGTTATTAAACAACTTTTTTGTGGGAGTATTCTATCCGTCACTTTTTACAAAATATTTTACTAAAAATATTATCATCGTACATAAATATGTAGACGAAATTTTAATTGGATCAAATCAAATATCATCATCTATTTCTTTTTTATTTTCATAAGAATTCTATTTTTGATATGAGTATGATGGGTGGCTTAAAATTCATTCTATGTTTTCAAATTTTGAACATATTCAAAAAAGACATTTATATGTCAACAATGTTATATGAAAGATACTCGTAATAAATTTAGGTATGATTATTCAAAAATTATTAGTAATACTATGAAAACATCAAATACATAAGATCTTGATGATGCTAGAATCCTGTAGATCAAAATACTTATAGAGGTATGATTGGATGTTTACAATACATAATATCTAGTTAACTAGATTTAATGTTCTTGGTATTATTATGTGATAGATATCATTAAAATCAAAAATTGTCCCATATTAGTGACATTAAATGAATCATTCTTGAGTTTAAGGGAAATATAGATTTAGAATTTTTTATTCATTCTGGAAAAAATTTAAGTAAAAATTTATTCGGATAATGACTATTGTGGATGTTGAATTGATAGGAAAATTATTTTTTGGAGTATTTCATTTCCAATTAAATGATTTGGATTCTTGGTCTACTATGAAGAAAAATACAATTTTACTTTCCACTGTTAAAGTCAAACATGTAGTAGATAGATGTTTTTTATCAAGAATTGTGGATGCAACACACAATCACTGATTAAGGAATGTGTTTTAAAAAAACTGAGAAGAACACATGATACATTTCCATTAGTAAAAACCCACCAAATCACTCATTTTCAAATAATATATATATAGGACACAATTTCCTATAGTATCAAACAAAAAAAGAAGATATAATTTAACAAATTATCATGAAATAATATAAATTTGATGACATTTTTACTAAATTACACACTTATCATAGATTTGAATATATTAAATGGAAAATATTAATAATCGATGTTAATGGATTATTAATATCTACCACATTTTGTCAACCTACTTACATTATTGAAGTATTTTTTAAATGGGTAGTAAGTATATTTATAGTTTCTATAAAATTATTCTCCTTTCTAAAAAAAATATCCAAAACATTTAGTTTCTCTAAATTTTATTTTGCAGTTTCTATTTCCCTTGAAAAATTTTCCAACTAGTATATATTTAATTTATTTTTATGAATCAAAAAAATTTATTACATTTCTTAGAGTGGGAATTTTTATAAAACACTCTAGAACAGAAATATATAATAAAAATATATCTATGAAAAAAGTATTTTCAATTACAATATATTTAATAAACATTCGGACAATAATTTTGTCATAAGAATTTTAATAATCAATTTTAATTTCAAAAACCAGGAAAAAATGTTATTTTAATTAATGAAAATTGACAAAATAGAATGATATTATTATTTTAGTTTTATAACTTTTTCATTAATTTATTTTCCTAGTGATATTGATTAAATATTTATTCAGTTTCCGAATATTATCATTTATTCTAATTTTTATAAATGGATTTTATCTCACCCAATGAAAGGATTATTTAAATAAATTAATAGTTTTGATATATTTTTAAAATTGTTATGAAATTAAATAAATATCATTACATTAGATAAATAATTCATATTTGATTCATTTTCAAATATGTAAATCAAAATTTCACCTCTCTTGACTGTATATGGTTGGGTCACCATATGTCCCACATCACATTTTAAAAAAAAATTTATGACTCATGCCACCACTTTAACTTCTTCTTCATATATTTTGGAATTCACAATATCATTAATTTTATATTTAAGAATATAGACACATTTAAGGATTTTCCATTGTTATAATTTTATATAGAATGACTAAATGAAATAGAATTTTAAGAATGTGATGATCGTTCTCTTAAATATATCATTATATTTAAAGATGGAGAAAAATATTGTGAAATACCTAAATAAGGATTTCAAAAAATATCATCATGAGAAGGTGAGAAAATTTTAAACATCATTAACATTTCATTTGGATTAATATAAAGAAGAAATATTTTTTACTCTTTTTGGTCAAGAGTATAGAAATTCAAACCAACATTTTTTCCAGTTAGTTAAGGAACGAATTGAATGTTATGGCTCTCTTAATTCTACAAAATTACAATAAAAATATGAATGTTTCATGATTTTTAAATATGAGGCATCCTTGATCATGTATTTTGATAAAGTGAGAAGGGTTTCTAATCAAACAACAGATTCTATGTTAGTATCTTTATAGATGTAGTGTTATCTGATTCTGAGGAAAGTAAAGGGATATACCATAATTGAATTGGATATATATTTTGGTATTTTCTAATAAAAATTAGTTCAATAAATCTTTTTCGGTTTATTTATAATATTTTAATCAATAATGAAATCATCAATTAAATCTTTGATTTTAATTTTTCCATGTTTTCTAAACAAGTTTCTAGTGAACCTCAAGGAATTCATCCTGAATGAAAATCAAACCTATTAAAAAATGAAATAGATTCCCCAAACTAGTGAATAATCTATATCCGGAATGGAGTTAGCTTTTGAAAAATAAAATATGGTTGTTTGTTAATTGAGTGTAAAGAACCACATTTTATGGAAGACCACCTAAAAATAAGCATGTTGTTAAATAAAAAATAAAAAAAAGTAATCCTAATCCCCTAAAGCATATAAGAAATCTAACACAATAATAAATGATGATTTCGAGAGACAAATGAATGAGTAGTCTTAGAATTTACCAAGTGATATTGATACCATTCTTGATAAGGTTGACACATTAGATTTGAAAATTACAAAGTGCAATGAGATGAAGGAATTAGTGGAAATAAGTAAATAAAAGAAATGACTTTTATAAGCTAAATTATTATAGAGTTTAATGAATCATTTTTAAAACGATTTAGAAAATAATGTTTTATGAGTTTCTCTTTTTTCAAAATGGAATCTAATTCAAAATAATTAAGTAGTTTTTCTTTTTGAAAAAATTATTACAGAATCTTTTAAATTTATTTATAAATATCATTAGTTCATTCATTTATTCTAAGAATTGTTTGGAAATGGAATGTAAATATGTAATAGAAGATTTCACAAAATCACTCCAAGTATTATTATTGAATATTTGACAAGAAATAAAAACAAATATCTACAAATAATATTAGGAAATTCATTCTCAAACATACATATAATTCGGAAAATGAATTGGATGAATAATAAAAACAAGTGGAATAAGTGGAGGAAAATGAACAATTTCAATAAGATTAATAATAATAAGAAAAAAATATAAAATAAGAAACCCAAAAAAAATTATAGTACATTAGAGTCACATTTATTTCTAACTCCCTTAAATTCATGGTATAGTAAAAATACAATAATAGAATATTCAGAAGAATAAAATTCATCAACAAAAGGGGAATATGAAGATCAAATATTGCATAATAAATCACAAACAAAGTTGAGTCATATAAATATTTGATTTTTATGAATGTATCTTAATATGTGAATGTTAATTAAAAAAACAACTAGATGAAGGCCTATAAAGTCCATATGTTTCATTAGTTCAGTAAATATCATCATACTCATCTTCCATAGGGGCTCCAAAAATTAATGACTACATGTTTATAACTCTAAAAACCTTATGTGATTCAAAACCATACATTGTAATCATTTTTGAAAGGTAATGACCAAATCAAAGTAAAAAATGATAAATTGGAATTATTATAAATGTTGAATGAAATGGTTATTCAGAATGAAGAATAAGTAAAAACCATTACAAGTAAAGAAAAGGATCACAAGACACATTGCGTCCATATGGTTATATCAGTGATACATGATGAAAATGATTTGAATGATCATTAAGATATTATTTTGGAAATGATGAATTTATCTCTGTATATTTCTGATTATTTTGATAATATTTTTTCTCAGGTTTTAGATAGAGTTATGTTTGTAGAAGAATTCAAAGACATGGATGTTTGTCAAGATAGTGAATTGATAATTTTGAATGAAAAAATTATCATCATAGATGTAGAAACCATCAGTCCTTCAACATGAGAAAATGTCATTTCATCATGATGAATAAAAAAATAAAAATACTAACAAGGATTAATGTCTAAAGGATGTTATTAAGATGCATGAATTTATGGAGTAAAACGATGTAAAGCTTGAGTCATCTGTCATAGAAGCTCTGATGTATAATGATAATGTTAATAAAATGAAGAATACCGTGAATAAATTTTTAAAGAATGAATGTACTCTTCTATATGAACTATAGATGTAATTTTTAAATAATTTTGAATGCATTTTTTTGTGAATAAATTGTTTTCCAAATTATGTCTTTCTAATATATACTAGTTTTGTTTGGATGTATTTTTATTAATTTTTAACATCGATGAATAGTTAATTCACAGTAAATTGATTCATATGTTATAAATTTTCCATCATTTTTGGAGATTATATATATTAATTATTCTTTTTGAAAATGAAAAATTGTGTTATGGTTTAAACGATATGTTTAAGGAGATAATTATCTAAAAAGATGAGATGAATATCAAAATATTTTAGGAATCATTTTAAAAGTGTTTTTGTAAGGGGAAGTTGTTATTTGAAATGTTATAATCCAAGGTATTAATACATTCAATCAGACCATAATGTTGTTATAATATTTGGGGGATTTAGAATAGGATAAGGAATAAATTTATGAAAATATTATCTTTGAGTTTATTAAAAGTACAAATAGTTTTAATTATTTCATATATATGATATTTTATTTTATGTGTTTTGTATAGTGCTATTAAAAAAGGTGGAACATTTTTAGTCCAAATTAATACTTTATTCTATTATATTCCTTTGTTTTTTGAATCACAAACTCTTATGTTTTCTAAAATTCTATTAATCTTTATTTTTATTATGTTTTTGTAGACAATAATATTTTATTCTGAATATATAAATAGTTATAATTAATAATTAATAGATACATTGTTTTTCAATATGGTGCTTTGAAATGAATGTTTTTTAGAATAATATCACTAAATTTTATTCTAACCAGTGATTAGACTTTTATCATTCTAACTAATGTAAGTATCATTGGATGGATATTGATACTGATATATTGAATTAACTTTTATTTAGATTGTCGTATTAAGAGTAAATTGTAAATTACATCAGAGTATAAATAGTTTATAATCATAAAATTTGGATTTTATCTGTAATGGGGAATAGAATATTTCATTTTAATGATTCTAAATTAAATTAAATTATGAAAATTAAGTAATAACCATTCATAGATATCATGTTCCAGATCCATATCTTTATATTTTTTCAATGTGGTAGCAATTTGAGGCCATTGTAACTATCTCTGAAGTAATTCTACTTATTGGAAGGATAAAAAAAGAGGTCATTTGAATAGTAGGGTGTAATAGAATTTGAAATTCAATCCATTCAATGATTTATCTATGTGATCATCCATTCTAAATATGTTTAATATATGTTAATGGTTAAGTAATCAAGATTTTTTGTGAGGATAAAAAATTCCTCATTAATATTACTATTTTATTTTGTGTTTTGTGTCTGTTAATGGGACTGATGTCACGACCCTTCACCGGGGCCCGTAATGTGACTACCCCGACCCCTCCATTCATAGGCTTTGGGCTAGCGACTAGCACCAAAGGCATAAATCCCTAAAACTGGGAAGATGTTTCCTTTATAAACTGAAAACACACACACAACAAGTTACGAGCTGAAATAAATCGTTATGTAAAGCTAAATAAAAAATAGTGCTGAAAATAAAGGGGCCAGAAATACAAGACCAACTGGAAAGTGCAAATACAACTGAAAAAGAAGTACAACTGAAAAAAGAAAAGTATCTATCGGGCCTTCCTTCAGGATTCCTACCTGAAGGGTAGGTACATATCGCCTCATCAGCACTCCACGTCCGTCAGTCTCCTCTGTGTACCGACTCATCATAAGGTCCAACACTGGGTACCGTCCATTCCTGCTACTCAGCCTCAGTAAGTGTTGTTCATCGTCTGCATCAAACATAACGAGGTGCAGACATAGCCCGTGCAGGGGTGAGTTTAACCATACTCAATAGGGACCTCGAGTCCTTCAAGGTCTCCCAAAATCCAACATGGATAAACCACAATGTATCAAGTCAATGGATAACTCCACATAGTTATATGCCCATACATATACATAAGTTATCTAGTAATCCATCTCAATCATGAGGAAAACAAAAGTTACTGAATCAACTCAAACAGTTATAAAACTCTTGTAGAGAGGTAGAGATTATCAGATGTCACCACTAAATCATCTAAGCTGTCGGACCTACACAGGATCCAGGACCAGCAGTTAGAACTGTCGGACCAACACAAGATCCCAAAACGGTAGTCAGAGCTGCCGGACCATCAAATGATACAGGACCAGCTATTCTATCAGACCAACACGTGATCTAGGAACAGAGGCCAGAACTATCAGACCAACACATGATCCAGGAATAGTCATCAGAACTGTCGGACCAACACATGATCCAGGAACAATCAACAGTGCACATCCCGCCTCCGGGTTTCTACTTGAATTCTTGATAACGGGAGGGTATGCCCCTCAAGAAAAGAGTCAATACATCAACTACTACTTCATCCCATGTTTATTTATCCCTAAGTTCATTCTTGTCAAAATAAACACAGTGCGACAGATGCTACGTCAATCGGACGCCCGGTATGAAAGTTATTGGCATTTCTGTTTCGAGGGCCCGGTTGGATTTATGATCAATGCATCCCGACCATACCTCAACTACTTCCAAACCACATGCGGGGTATTCCAAAAGAACCATCTCACACCATGATTTACCTCACTGTAGACATTTCGTCAATTGGACACCCATAGCCCAAGTTATGGGTGAAAAGGTAGAAACATGCCAAAATGTGTCCAGGTCCGGTTTGACCCAGTCCGTAGGTTTGACCCAAGCCACGGGTCTGACCCGGCCTACTGGTCCGACCTGGCCCATGGGTCCTACCCGGCCCGTGGGGATGGTCTATCCCGCAGTAGCGGCATGAACCACGCTGGCGTCCCGACCAACGTTGGTGGCCTGACCCGCGTTGTGCGGCCCGCAAGGCCTAGCCGGCACCCCGCGTGGCCTGGGGGTCCAGCGGCTAGCGGCGCCACACAAATCTTTCCCTATCCGTGTAATCCCTGGGGGGGGGGGGTTCTGTGCCCCGCAACACTTTAATGTTACTGGAGCCTGGCGCCGGTTCGGTATCCCTCTAGACCCAGTAGGGTCCCACCTCGTCAGGCTGGCCAAGCGGCCAGCCAGTTTGCTCCACCAGTGGCAAGCCCAGCCGGCTGATTCTGCTCTAGCCTCGTGGACAGGGGGCGTGGCTTCTTCCTCTATGCAGCGCAGTGGTGTCTCACCCATCCAGCAGCCTTGTGACTACTTGTGTGCAGCTCCCTGGCCCGGGGCCGTGTCTTTTTCCTCTGTATAGCCCGACAGCGCTGCACCCCTCCGGAGGCCTCGCAGCTGCCCGTGTGCACCGCCGCGGCCAGGGGCCATGGTCTACTCATTCACGCGGCCCAATGGAGCCTCTCCCTTCTGGATGCCCTAGGTCACCGATGTTATTCTTCACAAGCCCATCATCGGACGTTGTTACATCGCCTCTGTCGTTAACAAGCGATGAAAATCATATGGGGAGGGTCAGGCCATGGTCTTTCAGCCCACGCCCTCCACGTTATGGTGATAACAATATAAAAATCATAAAACAAGATTTAAAAAATGATGAATGGGAAAAAATTAAAACTTAAATCCCCTACCTTGGGGTTTGTTGTTTGTTGATTATGTCGTGGAAAGGCGGGCATCGATTCATTGACATTGGGAATGGAGATGAAGAAGTTGAGGATGTCATCATTGGAGTTCTTCAAGGACGACACTTCCTCTCTTGCCCAGGTTGAAGAACGTTCTTCATTGGAGAGTTATTTTCTCCCCAAACTCCACAAAAAATACAAATTCCAACAATATAATTGATTATGACATATTATTAATTTGTTGGCATAAAATTCCAAAGGATTTAAATTTATTAATAAAATGTGTTCAATTAATAACGGAGAGGGTGGGAACCATAAGTGGGGAGTTCAAGGGGTTTTCTCCCCACTTAATGGGGGGTCCAAGAGGTTATACCTCATGTGGTCCCAACCAAATTAATTAAGAATATGAGTTTAGACCTCGGGTGGGCCCCACAACCATAACCTCTCATGGGAGGTTAAGGTGTGGTGGCCCACAACACCAACCTCCAATTGGAGGTTTTAACCAACTAAAAATAAATTAAGACAAGCACTTAATTTATTTTATAATTCCCACGTAAAACCCGAAAACTAACTTTCATTCCCGATAATCTGTCATTGAGGTGAAAGCATTCTTTAGTGAATACTGGCACTGCGAGTTTAATTATTCCCTCTGATTTCAATTCTAAGAACCGCTTCAAAAGTTATAAATACCTGCTCATATGTTTAGTGAACGTACCTGAACAAAAATTCATAAATTGATTCCTGGCATACCAAGCCTCAGAATCTTGCACCGTCAATTTTCTCAATCTCATAAAATTCTTATGTCTTTAAGAAAAAAAATTCCACAGAAATTCCAAGTTTTCACATTCTTCCCACCTCAAGGCTTTATGTCCTCATAAGCTACAACTCAAACTAAGGGAATAAGTTGTGGCACTAAGCTTGCATCTGAGCCTCCCTCTCCCATGTGCTCTCCTGGAGGTTCCTGTGCAACCAAAGAACATGCATCATAGGTATCGACCATCCACAAAGGAATCGCGCCTATCGATCCTCAATGTCCACTAGAGCCTTTTGTGAAAGTCACCCGATCGTCAACATCCAACTCCCCATGATCAATGATGTGAGAATGTTCGTGCACATATCTCCTCAGATGAGATACATGGAAGACGTTGTGCACCCGGTGCAACTAAGGTGGAAGATCTAAGCAGTAATCCACCTCGACAACTCTACCGAGGACCTGAAAAGGTCCGATGAATCACGGAGATAACATTCCTCCTTTTCCAAATCACAATATACCTTATCGGGCTGTGACCCATAGAAATATTTGGTTTCCAACCTCGAACACTAGAGGTCTCTGTCTCCTATCTTCCTACGACTTCTACCTACTCTGTGCAGTCTTCATTCACTCCTGGATGATCAGAACCTTCTCTGTGGTTGAACGTACCATCTCTGGTCCCACTAATGCTGACTCTCCTAGGTCTGTCTAGCCTAGTGGAGATCTACAAGTTAGACCATACAAGGCCTCAAAAGGTTAAATCCCTATGGTGGAGTGATATCTTTTTTTGTATTCAAACTCCACTAAAGGTAAGTGATCCTCCCAGCTGCGACTGAAATTGAGGACATAGGCATGGAGCATGTCCTCAAGGGTCTGAATGGTCCACTCAATCTGACTATCCATTTGAGGATGGAAGGTGGTTCTTAGAAGAAGTGTCATCTATAAAGCCTCATGAAACCCCGTCTATATCCATGGATATCATGTCCCACTTTTACTCTGGTACAACTTAAGGTTGAACCATGCATGTTGGTACTTGGTGCTCCGCCTTCACTAGCTGACAAGCATGGCATTGAGAGACAAACTCTACTATCACCTTCTTCATACCTGGCCACCAGTTCTATCATATATGTTCCTGATACATATTTACCACTCCTGGTTGTCCAACTAATTGGGATGTGTGGAACTCCCTCAGCACTTCCTCTTGATGTGATACGGGTATCGTAGTATGTCCTCAGAAGAGGATGACGTGCTCCCCAACTTCATAAAATCTATCAGGTGCTTGCCCTATGGATATAAAAGCATGTCGTGTATCCCAGTCAGCGTCCCCATTCTGTGCTTCCCTAACTCACTGAAGGAGTAGGGGAGTGACTGTAAGAGGCTAAAGAAAGGCTGCTCTATCTTTATCCACAAAGGATATCAACAAGCTTCTTTGTCACCTCTACTTGCAGTTGTATAAAAAATCTCTGGTTGAGCGCATTCACAACAACATTCCCCTTCTGAGGAGTATATACTATCTCGAAGTCATATTCCGGGAGGAATTCAAGCCAACATCGCTGTCTCACGTTTAGGTCCTTCAAAGAAAATATTTCTCTGAGACTCTTGTGATCATAGTACAAGGTAAAATGTTATCCCATCAGACAGTGTCGCGAAATCCTCAAGGCGAAGACCACTACTGCTAACTCCAGGTCATGGGTAGCATAGGTGTGATCATGTTGTCTTAGATTTTGAGAACTATACATGATCACTACTTTCTCCTGCATCAGGGCAGACATGATTCTGGTCCCTGATGCGTCATATTAAACTACATACCCTACTACTTCCTCTCGAAACCTCAAGATGGGGGAACTAGTCACCATCTCCCTCAGCTCATGGAAGCTCTACTGGAATCTCTAAGACCATATGAAGTGTTTCCCCTTCTTTTTCATGGCTGATCGTTGTGCTACAACTCTGGAGATGTCTGGTACAATCCATCGATAGTAACCAGCCAAACCCAGGAAACTTCATACCTCCGTCACACTCCTGGGTGGCTCCCAGGCATGTACCGGTTCAATATTCACTGAAACCACTGCCAATCTAGCCTCTGAGAGGACGTGACCCAAGAAGTGAACCTCTCAAATCCAAAACTGGCTCTTTTAGAGCTTACCATAAAGCTAGTGCTCTCAGAGAGTGTTCAGTACTACTCACAAATGGTAGGCCTGCTCTTCCTCAGTAGTCGAGTAGATCAGAATGTCGTCAATGAAGACTACAACCAAGTGATCGAGGTATGGCTAGAAGATTTTGTTCATGAGTCCCATGAACACTGTTGGAGCATTGGTTACACTGAAAGGCATAACCAAAAACTTGTAGTTCCCATACTGACTTCTGAAGCTCATCTTCTTGCACATCCTCATCTCGAACTTTGGGCTGATGATAGCATGATCCGAGGTATACCTTTGAGAACCATCGTGCTCCCTTCAGCTGTTCAAAGTGTCCATCCATCCTTGAGAGTGGGTACTTGTTCTTCATGGTCACCTAGTTCAGGTGATAGTAGTCGAAAAAAATCCTCAAGCTCCCATCCACCTTCTTGGAGAATAGAATCGGGGCTGCCAAGTGGGAAACACTTGGCCAAGTGAATCCCTTCCCCAGAAAGTCCTCTAGATGTACCCACAGCTCGCGAAGCACTGTGGGAGCTATCCTATATGCTGGTGTAAATATTGGTGTCTTCCCAGGTTAAAAGTCATTGTATAAGTCCACCTCTCTACGAGGAGGTAGACCTAAGAAATCATCAGAGAAATCATCTACGTACTGTTCCACCACTACATGATAGCTCGAACTCTCCACATCTACTACTATGAGGGTAAGGCAGACCAACTGATGAGTGATTGGTTGCACCCTCCTCTGAGTAAGTCTTTCATGTGCTGCAAAGGCTCCCATCTCACCGGTGACCGTGAACGTGGTCCCATCTGTGCAGACTCACCACACTTTGCGCCTAATACAGCCGATCTGAGAATGGACTGTATATAAATAGTCCATACCCAAGATGACATCCTAAGGCCTCGACGCCACTACGAGGACATCCCAGCCAAATATCTCACCTTCTATTGTAAGCTCAACTTGCCGGCACCAGTCCATAATCGTCAAGTCTACTCCCGTAGGAGTCTCTAGCCGTATGGATCAATCTAATGGATCTGTCGGAATCTCCGAGCTCCGAACGAGGGTAGTGGAAATGAAAGAACGATTGGAACTTGTGTCTATAAGAACTACAACTATGGTGGAGTAGGCACAGATCGTTCCTCGAATCCTCTTCAGTGTTCCATGATCATATGCCTTATCTTCCTGGAGCTGAGCTCGCCCCTTTCCTACTGCTCGATGTGGCCAGGGTGGACCTCTTGGGGGTGGTGGCGGTAACACCTCGAATCATCATCCACCACAATATACACATCCAACTCCTCTGCCACGTCTTCTAGCTCCATGCATTCTACCTCGATCGAATATTTGTCTCTACCTAGGTAGTTCTTAGACCGTCTGATGATCGTTAGTACAGCGGGTCAGAGGGTCAGGTTCCATGTAACTCTGCCTGCCACAAAAGAAACATTTCCTGCACATGGCATGACTGGATCTATCTCATGTGTCCCGCACAACTGATCCCATATCCTAAGGAAGTCCACCGAATGGTCTGGTCCTCTTGAACCACTGCGACATCTGTCTACGGGTAGTGGAAGAAGACTCTACTTCTTGTCGACTAGTAATGGGTCTCACTACTAGTGATTACTCAGCAAGAAAACACTACACTAATAGGGCACTCTCTAACACCCCTGCCTGCATCAGGATGCTGAGGGAGATCATCAAATCTTTGATCTCTCACATTAGCCACTGCTCGATGGTCCGGGCCATGAAGAATGGGTCCTACACAATATTTGTGGAGTAGCGGGAGAGATCGGTGAACCTCGTTGAGTATTGTGCCACTGTCATGCTACACTGCTTTAGATGCAGTAGCTTCTATATCCACAACGCACGTAGGGTGGTTGGGACAAAATCCGCTCGAAACAGGCTCTTGGAGTCTGCCCAGAGATGTGTCACCTTGCCATGCACCTGGGCATCAGGCTCCACCATCAGCCTCCTGCTACCTGAAGGAGACTCACGAAAATGATCACAATGAATTCTACTGGTGTCCCTATTAGCCTAAAAACTCTAACCGCAGCATCTAGTCAATCCTCAGCTACCTGCGGGTCTGTCCATCCCCTGAACCTGGGTGGCCTCTCACACTAGAACTCATGCAATGCGCTCAATCGACATGCACTCTCTGCTACTAAGGCTGGTGGTATTGGTAGCCCAATAGGTTGGGGCACCACTGGTTCATCCACTGTAATTAGGCCATACACTGAGTCCTCATCACTCGGTGGGATGTCATCTCGTACAACTCTCGGAACCCTAGCGGGCTGTCAGCGTGGAGGCATGATGAAAAGAAATAGGTACGCCAATGTCATTAAGCTATACCTGGTGAGTTGCCTCAAATAGGTCACAAAGAAAACTCTTTAAATGCACACAGATTCAGTGCCTTCGTGCACTGAGTCAGAAATCTTAATTTAGGGTCCTAGTGTATTGATACGCCAGCCTCCGCGACAACACTAGACTCTCTAAAAAGAAAACCACATTTAGTACCCTTAACACAATTTCTTAAAAAAATAAATATCAGAGTCCTAAGTTCTGTGGTAGAACAAACTCCTTTGATACAAATTTTTTACAACATGTCCCCCGAGGCTCGTGCCACGACTACACCAAGCCTACCTTCCATAGGCTAGGGCCTGGAGACTAGAACCAATGGCATAAATCCCTAAAACTGGGAAGGAATTGCATTTATAAACTGATAATATACACACAATAGAGTACGAGATGAAATTAAACGCTAAGTAAAGTAGAATTCAAATGAGTGTTGAAATTTAAAGGGGCTATAAATACAAGACCAACTAGAAAGTGAGAGTACAACTAATAAACAAATATAACTAAAAAAGAAAAGAAGCTACTGAGTCATCCTCTGAGGTTCCAACATGAAGGGTTGGTATAGATGGCCTCCTCATCACTCCACATCCATCAGTCTCCTCCGTGTACCGACTCATCGTAGGGTCCACCTCCGGGTACCATCCAGTCCTACTACTCAACCTGAGTATGTGTTTTCCATCATCTCCATCCAATACAACAAGGTGTAGGCATAACCCGTGTAAAGGTGAGTATAATGATACTCAGTAGGGACCCTCATACCCTCAAGGTCTCACAATATCCAACAAGGATAAACCACAATGTTTGAAATCAATGGATAACCCCACTGAGGTATATACCCATACATATACCATTGTTATCTTGTAATCCATCTCAATCATGTGGAAAACACAATTTACTAACCCAGCTCACACAGCAATACACCTTTTGTAGAGAGATAGTGATGATAAGATGTATCCACTGAATCATCTAAGCTATCGGATCCACACAGGTTCCAGGACCAGCGGATAGAACTCTCGGACCCACACAGGTTCAAGGAACAGTAGTCAGAGTTGTCGGACCAACACATGATCTAGGACTAGCTATTATATTGGACCTACACATGATCTAGTAAAAGAAGTCAGAACTGTCGGACAAACAAATAATCCAGGAACAGTTATCAGAACTGTCAGACCAACACATGATCTAGGAACAATCAATAGTGCACAGCAAGCCTCAAGGTTTCCACTAGCATGCTTGATTCAGGGAGGGTCTAATCCTCAATCCAAGAGTTGATATATCAAATTCCACGTCGTCCCACTTTTATGTTTTCGATGTTCCTTCTCATCAAAAGGAACACAACACGAGAGACGACGAGTCAATCGAACGCCCGGTCATAGAGTTATTGGCTTTTCCGTTCTGAGTTCCCGGTTGGATTTAGGTCCAATGAAAGCCGTCCATAACCCAATTGCGTACAAACCTCATGTGGGGTATTCCAAAAGAACCATATCGCTCCAATATTTCTGTCTCCATAGACAGTTCATCAATTGGATGCGCATAGCCCATGTTATGCACAAAAAGGTGGAAATAGACCAAAACGGGTCCAGGTCCGGTTCTGCCCTGTCGGACCGACATGGCCCGACCTGTGTCCGGACTGGGGTCCGACTAGGTGCTCGGGTCTGATCCTGGCCACAGGTCCATCCCGGCCCGTGGGTCTGACCCGGCCCATGGGGGTGGCCAGGCCGTCAGGGACGGCCCGACCCGTGAGGACCACGGCCCGCGTGTCCTGGCTAGCAGCCCACGTGGCCTAGCAAGTGGCCCGCGTGGCCTGTGCTGGCCGCCCGCGGGGCCTTGGTTTCCAGTGGCTGGCGGTGCCCTGTGGGGCCTGCCCTAGCCATGTGGGGGGGGGGGGTACTGCTCCCCCCATCCCCCACACGGAACCGGTGCCTGGCGCCGGTTCTGTAGCCCGCAGGACCCAAGAGGGTCCCGCCTCATCCGGTTGGCCGAGCAGCCAGCCGGTCTTCCCCTCTAGTGGTCGGCAATGTTGGCCGCTTCTACTCCACCATCGTGGCCAAGGGGAGTAGCTTCTTCCTCTGAGCGGCGCGACGGCGCCGCACCCCTCTGGAAGCCTGTTGGCCGCTCGGGTGCAACGTCGCGGCCAGGGGCCACAACCAACTTTTCTGCGCGGGGCGATGGCGTCCTTCCCTTCAGTGGACCTAGTGGCCTTGCACCGCCGGTTTCCTTTTTTTCCAGCCCGGCACTAGCCACCATTTCACCACCACCATCCTCAACAAGAGAGGAAAAATGAAGGGGGAGGGTCAGGCTGTGTTTTTTCGGCCCGCACCCTCCGTTTTATGGTGATAACAATCCGCAAATCGTAATCCACGATTTGAATGATGAAGAATGAGAATAAAGTCAAACTTACATCCCCTACGTCTTTGTTAGTTGTTTGTTGATGATGTTGCGGAAAGGTGGACGTCAATTCATTGATGTCAGGAAAGAAGATGAAGAAGTCTAGGACGTCGGCAGTATCATTCTTCAAGGACGACACTTCCCCTCTTGCCCCGGTTGAAGATCGTTCGTCGTTGGAGGAATAATTGTTCTTTGTTGGAGAATTCTTTTTCTCCCAAGATCCACCAAAAAGAAAAATTCCAACAAAATAATAGATTTTGACATATTATTAAACAGTTGGTATAGAATTCAAAATGTTTAAAGTTAATTATCTGAATGTGCTCAAATAATAAATGAGAGGGTAGGAACCATAAGTGGGGAGTTCAAGGAGGTTTCTACCAACTTAATGGTGGTTCCAAGAGGTTATTCCTTCAGTGGTCCCCACCAAATTAATTAAGAAGAGGTGTTTAGACCTCGGGTGGGCCCCACAACCATAACAACTTGTGGGAGGTTATGCTGTGGTGGCCCCCACCTCCAAAATCAAATTGGAGGCTTTATCCAACTAAAAATAAATTAAGACAAGCACTTAATTATTTTATTATTCCCACGTAAAACCCAAAAACTAAAATTCATTCCCGACCATCTACCGTCGAGGTTAAAGCCTTCATTAATGAATATCGGCGATGCACATTCAATAGTGCCATCAGATTTCAATTCTGAGCATCAGTTCAAAATTTATAAATACTCGCTCGTACATTTACTGAATGTAGTCGAAAAAAACTTCAGAAATTGATCTCGAGCACACCAGGCCTCAGAATCATCCACTGTCAATTTTCACGGTCTCATAAAAATCCCATGTATTTAAGGAAAAGAAGTCCACAAATATTCCGCGTCTTTACAACTGTTCAAGGGATTTCATGGATTTGAATATGGTCATTCTGATCTAGTAGAGCGAGGGACTATGACACTATCAAGATAGAGCTGACAATGATAACCATATCAATGGATTTATTATATAAGAAATATAGAGCTGATATTAATCCATTGAATTGAGGGATTCTAGGGTATTGGAAGATAGAGATATATAAATCTATTGGATTTATGTATTTTATAGTAATGAAATAATTCTCTTTATAGTAGGAACAACATTGTTGGATATCTATAACAAGGATTTTTTTTCTTCCATAGCACTTATGGTGAAAGAGTAATTTTTTATAATTTTTCAAGTCATTCAAAATATTATTATATTTTTTATTTATTTTTAAAAAAAATATTTTTTTCACTTTTCATTATTTTAGAATTTTGTTTCTATAATTATCTAACTATGTCACTATTTTATCATTTTGTATATGATACTAGTAATCAAACTCAAATATAATCGGAATGTTTCTTGTTCAAATTTTAATAATCTAATTATCATACAATCATTGATTTTGGTCACCTTTTTCAATTGTAAAGATTTTTTATTTTATTTTAGTTTAATTTTTTAAATACCATTCACCCCCTATGATATCCCTCTTAACATTGTGATCTATGAAAAAACACAATTATTATCTTATATTAACTGATCTACACTACAAGATATAGTTCAGTTCAAATTCAATATGACATAGTATGTTGGTTTGGAAGGATATTTGCCTCTAACTAAATTTGAACTACATTTTCATTGTATCCCCTATGTGGAACCGTTCTGAATATAAATAGTTTTGTTGATGAAAAAAGGTAATCATTAAATGATATATCATTTCAAAAAAACCCATAATGTAATATTTTCCATGTGTATAGTATTATCATTATCGTAAAGTATAAATTCCTCTAAATCAAACATGGATACCAAGCATAAGGACCCAGAAAAAAATTAAATAAAATAGAGATTTAACTCAAGAACTCATTCTATTAAATTATAGTATCTTTTGATGTTTAATATTTTTGGGAATTCTGATATTACTCATAAATAACAAAAATACATAAAAGAAATTAGATACTTTTAATTAGTATTCACATTTCACTACCATATAAAACACTGGAAAAACAAAATTTAATATCATTTAAAATGATCTTCAAGACATCAAACATGAACCTTTACTTTCCCTTACAAATCATTTATTTCAATTTCTTTTAAACGCGGGATGATCAACAAAAAAATGTAGCAAGGGATATAAAATTGAAACTAAATAATTTCTTTATTAAAAACAATAAAACTCATATAATATTTATATTGATCTTCAAATATATTTGATAGTAAGAAATTAAACATTTCTTTATGAAATACACACACAATTTTTAAAAAAAGGATTCCCTTTAATGTCCATATTCATCAATTTAAAACCATTTTTGGTTACCAAAAAAATATCATTATTATCCCATTTTAATCATCTGTAAGATTTATTAGATACTATTTAATTCCATTGGAGAAACCATTTAGTAACTACATCCATCAAGGATATTGTGAAAATGAACATTACCCAATTTATTGGAATGTTATTTGGATACACCCGTCATTTAATATCAAATGTTCTCACTCAACACTATCTGGGTTAACCCATCATATAAGAGGTAATAGTCTCATCTAGTAGTATATGGTTGTAGAAATCACATAAGTAGTGATGGGATCATATAGTGCTATACGGGAACACATATTTATCTTTTAAAATTTTCATTTACCTTATAAATAAGAAAACAATTTTAATCCTTCATATTTCCATCATGAAACATTTGAAAAACTCATTTAAACTCGTACTAAAATAACTTTTGGTAATCAAAATATCCATTTATTTTGAAAATGAATTATTAGTATAAAAATAAAGAAATAACATAAAAATGATTTTTTGTTGAATAATAAATAAAATATTTAAAGTGAAGCTAGAAATAAATTAATGTTCATGGTTTCTGAAATACTAATAGTTGTCATAAACAATAAAATACAACATTCATTTTATTATTTGTCAATAATTATGTATAAAAAACAAAAAAAATTTATTCCTTTTGAAAACCTCTGAAATAAATTAAAAGTTAAATAAAATTTACACGTTAAATATTTTTTGTCCATTTAAAAACATTCATAATATAATTTAAATATATAGACATGGAATAAATATATTTGGAGGAAAATATGTAAAATATTTTTTAAAGGAATTCCCTTTTCGACATGGGAAACACTTATATAATAATATCAATGAAAGTATGACATTAAAAAAATTAATTATAATATGAATATATTAATTTAGGAAACAAATATGTCAAAGGGGTGGTATATAAACTTTATTAAATAATAAAGGTTGTTACATTAAAATATGCCTCAATGAAGGGAAATTACAGAAAGTCCATTACCTTGAGTCTCACTTTTCTTGTTTGACATCATGATCCTAAATTATAAACTTATAATAATTATTTAATAGATTTATAACCATTTTCAAGTTTATTATTTATTATTTTTCACTTCATACCATTGTTTTATATTTTTTCCTCATCAATTAAATTTATGTTGGATGTTTTTACTATATTCGAATTATGAGTCAGAAATAAATTTGGTAGGTTAACTATAGTTAAAGAGGTCATTACGTAAATATATATATAATAATGATCCAAAATTATGTATCTTATTCATACATATTATATTATTTTATAACATATTATGAAGGATTTGTTGAGAAATTGGGTACGTTATAATCATGTAGAAGGAAGGTCGTATGCTCACAAAAGTAATGATTCCATTTCACAATGATCAACATAGATAAGAGGTAAAAAATATTTCATAATTATAGAATGATAATAATTTATTATATACCGTATTATTTAATGAAATATACATATATTTATCATCTATGTGGTGTGGTGAAAAAATGGAGTAACATCAGATCGTGAAAGTTGTAGTCTACAAGTTCACAAACAACCTTATCAATTTTTAAGTGAAAATGTATGAAATAAAATGATAAATAATCCTTTTAAAATGATAATTTTTTTTAATATCATATATATGTCGTTAATAATATATATATCTAATATCGTTGTCCTTCATTCCTTCCATGTAAAATGACAGTGTAAAATGACTCACATCACTTCATGTGGCGGTAGTCTGTCGTACACACGAGTGGAGTTATCGAACCCACTAAAAAATGTAATGTGAAAAGGTATATAGGATATAATGATTTATAAGTAATAATTATTTTATAAATATCTTATGTATACATTATATCCATCATCATAACAAATCATGATATGTGGTAATGGAAAAATGAAAGACCTCGGTTCATGAGGTAGTAATCCGATGTACACACGAATGATGATTTCATAATCCATATGATGGAATAAGAATATGGTTTAGGTTATAAAATTATAATAATAATATATATAAAAATTTATGTTACTTAGTTTATTATATAATAATATTTTATGATTAATTGATTTAGGTGGAGGAATAAATAAATGAAAAATACTCATTAAATAATGTGTCTTATTCTTCATGTATCATCTTTTGGTATTCACCATATTCCTTTCATGGTATGATTGTATCTAAAATAATAATTATAGTATGAGGGGAGGTATTTATATCAATTATTTGGAATTTTATTGTCTGAAAAATGGTTTTCAAAATTTGAGGAGAGGAGGATAAGTGGTGGCCTTTGGAAATAACGGTATGTGGAACACCATTAATGTTTGAAAATAATGAATTGAACCCAAATTTCTTCTATCGAACAAGGATAAAATATATGAAATTTATAGAACCTATATTGGATTAGGTTTATTATTCTAAGAAATATATATTTTAGATAGTTTTTTAGTCATCTTAACTCATATGATTTTTCCCAAACCCCTGATATATCTATTATTACTTTAATTGTTGTAATTATTTATTAATATTTTCCAAATTTTTTTAGTAAAAAAATAGTTTTACCATATTATAAAATATATATTATTCATATTCTTATTTTTTAAACAATTTTATCTAATTCATTTCACAAATTTGAAAAATACAATTTAAAACAAAACATGCATATGTGAAGAAGAATGTGCTTTTAATGTAGTTTTTTATACAAATATGATTATATATTAACTCTTTGAATAATAATTATCATTTCATGAAATTAAATTACTATTTAATAATATATTACATATGCATTTCATTTAAACTAGTGGCCATTCGAGATTATTTTAATTAATTAAAATATCCAAACATTATTAATTTCAAAAAAAAATAGAAAATCCCATTTTTAGACAAAAAAATAATCATATACTAATTAACAATATATATTGTATAAAAAATTAAATAATTTTATTTATTTAAAATAAATAATACTTTTTTACATAAAAAAATTATAAACATTAATTTACTTTTAATTTATTTAATTTATTGAAACAAATATACATTTTTTTAAAATTGGTATTCATTAATATTTGTAATAAGTATTCTTCAAAAAAATCAAAAAAAATTACTATTGGAAAAACATTGATATTCTGATTCAAATTATGATATTAATACCAAAAAATTAAAGATATACTTTTTAGATATTAAATTTATAGATAAATACCAAATAAGAAAATAATTTAGTAAAATTAATATAATTTTAGATCAAAAAATAAAATATATTTATAATTACTATACCAATCTCATTCATATTAATAAATATGAAATTATTTTATTATATCACTAATTGGGTTATTCCATAGTAAATCTAGAATCACTACATGATTCCTATAACATATTAGAGCATGCCTCACATCATGATTCTGTTAAACATAGTATGGAATGCATTACTACATTATATCCATAACATGGTGTAGCAACCATCACATAAAGAATCAAATTGTGGAGGGAAAATCAATACATGATTCCCCTAATTGTATCATGACATAACAATACTTGTGAAATTAATTTTTGGGGTGATATGGTACCCTAACCATCAATCATCAAATCATATGTGTTCAAATTTAAAATAATAATTCATCGCATCATAAAGAACACATGTAATGAAAAAACGAATTTGTAACATGTCTTGATGGTATCAATAGAATTCAACAAAAGAGAATAATTTTTTTATACCGAATATTCAATTACCAAAAATTATTATTCATATTATCATTTAGAGGGTTATTCATGAAAATTAATTTATTAGCAAAAAACCATTATATAGAAAAAGAAAAATGAATGAGAAATCATTAATGTATTTATAGAAAATTAATTTATATTTTCTATAAAGGAGAAGTTACTGTCAAAATGGATGTTCTTCTATAAAAACAATAAGTATCATATTTCGAAAGAAATTATTTTTTAAATTAAATGTCATCAGCGGATCCTTGAATAATATATAATTATCTCTAAATGGTCATATGAAAAAAATCAGTAAAATTTTAACTTTTGAATAGAATAATTAATAAAGGTGCTTTGAAAATACATAGATAATTTTCACGATAATATAGTGGTAATATAAAATGTTATATTAAAAATGATGGAATCATTTTTATTATTTGTAAATTCCATTCATGAAAACCAAAATAAAAATATATTGAATATAATTTCCATTAAAAAACATTAATATAAAATACTAAGACCATATAAGAAGTCGCATATTTGGATTTCATATGTATGAATGAAAATCATTTTTCTCAAAAAATAGTCATGGAAAAGGATTATATATATATTAAATGAGTTGATATTTTTCCTTAATAAAATTTCATTTTCATGACAAATAAATTCATTGAGAATCCAACATTGAATAAAACAA
The DNA here is from genome assembly GCA_963277665.1 of Viscum album. NCBI lineage: Eukaryota > Viridiplantae > Streptophyta > Magnoliopsida > Santalales > Viscaceae > Viscum > Viscum album. The sequence goes on along the minus strand of OY728136.1, from coordinate 1,807,233,105 downwards.
AGTTTTCCCCTTATAAAAAATGTGAAAAAATATTCTTCATTTAATATAAATTAATTTTTCCAAAATATAAAATTTATTCTAAATGGGATAATCTAAAACATTAATAAATTAAATTTTTTTAACATAAAACATTGTTTATATAATAATTCCAGAAGAAATTGATATTTAGAAATGGATTTATATGGTATAAATTTTCCATCCTAGAAGATAAAAATGAGAAAATAGAATATAATAATAATGTGACAAAATTATATGAAATGTGTTGAAGATGAACTATCTTACCTCAATGAAGTAGAATAAATTTTATAAAAATACTTACAACATTATATCCTTTGGAATTGAAAATAAATAGATGATAAAACACTAAATTGATTTTAATATCCCTGAGATTTAATGGATCATTATGATAATCATTTCAATAAATATTTCATTTTCTATGATATATTTATCATCAAATTCCATTTATCAATTAAATATATTTCACATATGGTAAATACTTTAAGATCATTGGTCGATCATTCTAAAACCACCCATGTATATTATTGGAGGCCAAATTTGTAATGAAATTACTTCAGAATAACCAAAAATTTATATTATAATGCCTTTATTTATTCCAATATAAAAAAAATTAATTTTACATAGGTTTTCCCAAATTGGACTCAAATTAAATAAGGTTCCCCATATGGTCATTTAAACCAATGAATGTTATTATCATTTTCAATTGATAATAAAAGTTATAAAACATAAAATATTAAATTTTGTAATATAAGTATTGTTAAGAAAATTATTTTTATAAAAAAATAATTTTTTTAATATAAACCACGTTATTTGGGAATGGAATAATTGAGTGTGTCATTCATTAACACAGTATTCTTCTTGTACATAATACAACGTCATCATTTTCTAAATGGTTTTGGATGAATTTTAGAGATTGATATTACAATTGTATAAAAATATTTTAATATTAGTATTATTTATTATAACATATATATTCGTGCATATAATAGATCTATGGGGTGTATGAAGAAAATGATTTAAGACATATTAGTTGAGACCATTAACTCTCCCTTTGAAAGTTATCACGTAGGTAACATGTTTAAATTCATGTTCAAGGTCTTTTGGAATGGTCGAGGGATCTAGGAAATGGGATAGAGTTGATGAGATAACGTTGTAATATTTTATGTAGATAATGATTTGTAATGGGTGTATTAAGGTGGCGGATGTAATCTCCTATTATAAGTGAATAAAATAAAACTATTGTATATTCACTATCATAGCCCATCTCAATGGTCCACATGTTGTGACTACCCCAACCCTATACACGATAGGCCAAAGGTAGGTGACTATTGATGAGTAAGCATATCCCACAAATGGGAGATATTTTCCTAGGTTCATATACACATTCCAACATATCCCTGACCAAAATACTAAAATGAAAATACACTAAATGATAATTCGTGCATACAATAAGATTCAAACCACAATAAATACGATATTAGAAAAATAAGTAAATGATTTAAAATACAATACCACAAAAATAAAGAGTCCATAAAGGTAAATGTACATGTTCCTAAAACATTTCAATTGAATACCCTACTTGAAGGGTATGTGTAGGATAACTGCTGGAAGATATAGATGAACACCACATCTATCTGATCCCTCTAAGAATTACCTATTCCCAATCCACATAAGAATCTTTCAATGCATTGATCATCTTCACATGACTTGTCACTTGAAGGAAAGGCCCATGGAGATTTGAGTAAAACAATAATCATTAGGACACCCTGAAACCAAAATGCAACACTTCTATGAAATACATGAAGTATGCCATAATAGAATCACACGATGTATGCCACAAATGTAATACATGGTGTAAATCACAATGGAAACACATGAAGTATACCCAAAAGGAAACAAAAGATGTATACCATAGGGAAACACATTAAGTATAGTGAGATCACAAAACAATATGTTTATAGCATGAAAACTAGGATTATCAGAGATAGTCCATAGAACATCCAGAATCGGTGAGACATGAAGTGTCGATAACACACATAGTGTCAATAACACCTAGAATATCGATGACACATGGAGTGTCAATAACACATGGAGTTTCAATTACACAAGGTTTTTTGATAATTAATGCAACCCCCTTAGTCATTTAGTCACATATTCACATAGTCAAATAGTCACATAGTCATAATTAACTGTAGGATTATACTTATAGCTCACTTTTATAGGGGTAACATACTCTTCTAGCCGTTATGTCATATTAAAACTTCCAAAAAAACTCAATTATATTATCTCAAAGTAACATATAGTTTCAAGAGTCCCAAAACTTCTAATGGACCGCCAATAGGACACACGTATTGAAATTACATGTATTTTTAAAAAAGGATTGACATGGTTCTGGTCTGGGTGTGACCAGGCCAACTCTGACCCATTTTTCCACTATAGCGGCCCAGCTCCCTCAAGTATGGACTATATTCCTAGAAGGTCTATGAGGAACCATTTTTCATTTCATGTGGCCGGCCCACCTCATTTGCATGCCCCATGGCCTTGTTGTCGCGGGTTCCTCCCACATGGATTAGAGCTTCCACCCCTTGTCACTACTTTTGGCCTTCCCCATCGCAGGATCCCATGTATTGAAAAATGGACAGCGGCCTTAGGATCCAATGTCATTCAACCCATTGGAACCATGTCTTCCTTGCGACCTACATAGAACCTGGCCTATCACCAGGCCGTGTGCCACCTATGCAACCACTCGCCCTTACCGATGGCACACTGTCCTCCATGCGATCTACAAGAACACATTGGTTCCATAACTTTGGTCACCTCCATATCCCAATACCTTAGGTGGTTTTTTTCATTGATTCACTATCACACCTACATGATATCGTTTATGAGTCAGATCCCCAGTCTCTAATCGTTGTGCCATGATTCAAAGGTGAAACGATCCTCTGCCATATTTCACAAAAAAAGAGGACCTCAGAATGATTTGGGGATATATGTAAATACACATGATCACCTAAAGAATTTGTCTTGGGCTTATTCATTTCATCATTGATCAATTACTATTATACGGATCATGAAGAACAAATCAACACACATATATAATCCCCATTAATATATATATATATATATAGAATCCCCGTTCAAAACCCCACAATAAGTTATCTATCACGCAAGAACGGACGAACAATAGATAAACCTATTCATTTTTTTGTCTGAATTTGTTGTTTAAATCTAAGAGGTTGAAGGAAATCAAAAAAAGATCAAAACCCCTACATTGATTTTGGATCAATTTTTGATCAAGGGAGAAGCCGTGTTGTCTTCATTTGTCGATCTTTCCTTCTCCAATCCATGTTAGGATCTAGATTCACCAATCCATCAATGTTAAATAATAGAACCTCGTTCTCATTGTCTCAGAGAATCTCTAGGGTCATGTGGTTTACCCTATATCCTTGGAAATACCAATAATAAATAAAAGGAGTCATTGCCTTGAAAATAATATATTTATATGAAATATTTTATTATTGATAAGTTAATAAACGATCATTTACATATGTCCCTCATTGGACAATTTTAGACCCCATATATGGTTTTGTCACAATTCTGAATGTAATGGTTCCCTCTGATTTCTGACTCGGACACCCATTTATATGTTATTCCAATTTTAATTAAAAACCACCTGCAGACATTATTAAAATCATAACATTTTTTATCGAATTGTTCTAGGCACACAAGGCCGTAGAATTTCACCCCATCACAGCAGAAGGTCATTTAATTATCCCAATTAACAAATAAAATAAAACTGGATAAAATATGAGTCATTATATTCTCCCCACATTATTTATTTATGCCCCTCCAACACAAAACAAGGGCTACTCAGCCAAAATCAGAGGATACTAGGTAAGATTCTGGGCCTTCGTCTCCCAAGTTCTCTCCCGGAGGCTCATGTAATTCCTTTGAAAGTGCACCATAGCAATCAATCTCACATGAAAGTTCTTATCCTATCTATATTTGATCCCCACTCGATAATCTATAATATTTATCCCATTTTCAATGTCCACATCTCCCCGGTCAATGATGTGTGTTGAATCATTTGGGAACCTCCTCAGCAGGAACATGGGAAAGACCTCATTAATCAAGTGAATCATTGAGGGTAGAGATATGTGGTATGCCACCTCACCAACTCTACTCATAATCAGAAAAGGGCTGATATATCTTAGAGATAAATAGTTTCCCCAGCCAAATTTCTACAATCCACATCGAGGTGAGTCCCAAAAGAACAAATGGTCTCCCTCCTTGAACTCTAAGGGCCTATTTCTCATATAATCATACGACTTATGTTAGCTCTTTTGAGTCCCCATACACTACAGAATGATCTGCACCATCTTTGTGGCATCCCACACCAACTCTTGATGCATGTGTTCAAACTCTCATCGGCCAGTCTAGAAAAGTGTTGACCTACATGGTCGTGCATAAAAGGCCAAAAAAGGAACCATATCGATGGAGGAGTGGTAGTAGTTATAATACCAAAACTCTAATAGAGTTTGGTGATCCACCAAACTATGGACAAAGTCTATGATGAAAGCATGTAGCCATCCCCCAAGAATATAAATTTTCATCTCTGTCATTCCATTCATCTTGGGATGAAAATATGTTCTCATTTTTAACTGAGTCTCAAATTCCTCCTATAATCCCTTCCAAAACTGGGATTTGAAATGAGAATCACTCTCTAAAATGATCGTTAATAGAATATTGTGATGAAAAACTACCTCATGTACATGAAGGCATTCAAAGCTCTCTACTAAAATCTGCTCATTGATCAGTAATAAGTGGGCTTACATGGTGAGTCATTCAACGATCACCCAAATAGTATCACGCCCCATTAACATGTGTGGTAAAACCCTCAAGAATTACATCGATATCCCTTCACACATCCACTATTTCACCTCATGTGGTTACGTTATGCCTGGTGAAACCTAGTACTTTTCTTTCCCTTCCTGGAAAGTGACACATCAAAATATGAACTCTACTGATGCCTTCTACATCACATACCACCAAAACTAATATTATATGTTCTACTACATCTTCACCACACATGGATGTACCAACAAAGGAGAAGAGTGGTTATACCTAAAAACCTCATCCTGTAATTCCACCGGTACAACTATTCACCCTTTAAAAATTACAACATGATACCCATCTATTTAATATCCATCAGGGGCATGCCCTATGGATAATAGATCATGTCAGGTCTCATAGAAAATATCCCAAACATGTGCCCCCTTGACTCTCTATATGAGTGGGGTGGTGAAAACCATTGACTAGAGGTGTGATTCTCTATATCTATACACAAAGGATATCTGCAATCCATCCAACTACCCCTAGAAATCACTATGCAACTGCACTATAGATCACTTATTGAAAGTGTCCCCCTCCCCTTGTTCCCCTTCCAAGGAGTATAGAACATCTCAATGTGATACTCCTAGAGGAACTCTAGACATCCCCTCTATCTTGAGTTCACGTCATTCTTAGAGAAGATAAAAATGATACTATTGTAGTCAGAGTATATGGTAATCAACTCGCCAATATGGTAGTGTCTCCGCATCATCAATGCTAAGACTACCACTGTTAACTCGAGATCATGGGGTGCATAATTCTTCACATGTTATCTTAACTAGTGAGGGACATTGGAAGTCACATCTTGCCTCTACATCAGGACAAAACCATGAACGGTACTTGATGCATCACTAAACACTATATACCCAATTCCCTCCTCTAGAAATCTCAATTTGGGAATTCTTTTCAACCTCTATCTAAACACTTGAAAGAACATCTAGCACATCTCTACCCACACGAAGAGATACTCCATCCATGTGAAATACGTCAAGGGTTTGGATACTCTAGAAATGTCGAGTACAAACCTTTGATAGTACCCTACCAAACCAAGGAAACTCTTTAACTAAGTAACATTGTTGGATGGATCCCAAGGAAGCACCGTCTCAGTCTTTGGGGATCCACTACAGCTCCTCCCCTAAAATGATGTCTCCCATAAAGGGAACCACCTAAATAAAAAACTATAACATTGAGATATTACCATAAATTTGGTTCTCTTACAGTGTTTCCAGGACCATCCTCATGTGTATCGTGTGCTCCTCCTCGGACACCGAGTACACTAGGATGTCATCAATGAACATCAAAATGAACAATTCTATGTAAAGATGAATGATCCCATCCATGTATCCTATGAACACTTTTAAGGGTTTTTCATACCCAATGGCATCACCAATTACTTTTAGTGGTGGTATAAAATTTGAATGCTATCATCGGTACATCATCATCCCGTACACAATGCATGTGATATCCAAATCTTAGGTCAATCATTGAGAACCTCCTTTCTCCATTCATATGATTTAAGAGGTTTTCAATCCTTGTTAGTGCATAATTTTTCATCACGGTCACCTGATTAATGCACTATAATTCCACACATAACATCAATATCCCACCAGCCTTTTTTGTAAAAAAAAATAGGGTCTCACTTAGTGAAACACTAGGTCTCAAGAAGCCCTTCTTATACAAGTCCATCAGTTGTACCCTCAACACATGAAGCTCTGCATGAGACATCTGATATACATGTATTGATATTTGTGTCTTCCTGGGGTAAAAATCCCTGAATAATTCAACCTCCCTACATGGAGGAAATCTAGGGACTTTCTCATGAAAGACATCCTCATACACCGCCACCACTACATGAAATAGAGGACTCATATCAACCACTAAATCGAGGGTGAGACTTGCCAAATGATGTGTATTCAACTACAGCCTCCTATGAGTATGTCCATCCAACATAGCATGAGTATCCTTTTTTACAAAAAAAATAAAACCTTGTTCCATCATTGTAGAAACACTGCACTATGGGACTAAAATATTTAATCTGATCATAGACTATGGATAACCAATAAATACTGAGAATGACATCTTAGGGCCTTGATGTAGTAAACAAGTGATACCATCTAATACTCTAACCTCCAAGTGGAACCTCACATTGTCTTATCTAATGTTTGATCATAGAATATCCTCTCACAGAAGTATCTAAACATAATGTTTGAGTCAACTGTTCAACAGGAATCTCATAGTCTCGATCAAGGATCATGTTTAGAAATGAATTACCGACACATATGTCCAAAAAATAGCATCTAATATAGAAAAGACACAGATCATACCTCAAATCATTTATAGTGCACTACGGAAATCGGCCTCCAAATCCTACAACTATCATTATTGTTCTTCCCCAGCATCCTAAGCTAGGTGTGCACCACTTAGGTGTGGTAGTGGTAATACACCACACCTTCTCCCACCGCCTGCTTCTCTACAAGCACTAATTCTATGTCCATCACTCTGTGGACCAACCTACTCTTGTCTACTCATCTACCTATGTAGTCCCTAGACCATCTTTTGATCTTCTGTATGACAGGTCATGAAATCTAATGCGAGATATCCACAACTATCACATGAGTTACACAACATTTCCTTCAACAAACTCACTCAGCCCCGATATAAATTCACTACTTATCTTATATCCTAGGGTCATCCCCGTAAGTTCAGGACCAAATTGGGTCCTTGTACATTATGTGGGCTACCTACCACTAAGGACTCAACAGTTTATATCCAACTGGTAGCTCCCACTACTCACCTCTACTCTACCAAAAATCTCTCCACTAGCAAAGATCACTACAGTTCCCCTGAATATGTGGTCATTATAAGGGATATCATTAATGAAATGATCTCCTATCATATCACCTTATCAATAGAATAAAACCTAAAAAACATTTCTTACATAATGTCTATAGAGTAGAAACAATGATCTAAAAATTGTGCTAAGAACTATGTTATAACTAGACTGGCCTACTACAGATGCAAGAGTTCCTTTATGTGGACAGATCGTAATGTAAGTGGCAATAAAACCACTTTTAAGATTCACTCGAATTATACCCAGGATAATGTCACATCATCAATTTGGTGGGTCTATAAGCTCCACCACCTCTTCTATAAGCCCGGATGAATACCAAAATATATGAATTTTATTTGGTTGACAAGTGTTCAGAAAATGTATATGACATGTGTAACATCCTCCATCTAATCTTCAGTTCACTAGGGGTATGGATCACCCCTAAAAGTGGACAGTCTCTACCACCAGAATTCTTGCAATGCACTCAACCTTCATAATCCTCAACCGGTTGTGATTTTTGTAACTACATCTAAACGGTAGGTGGCATTAGTGGTAAAAAAAACCTGGAGGTCATGTCTCCATTGTAGGGAGTACCTCTACTATAGGCCCCTATACTGATGCCTCATCTCTAGGTGAATCCTTTACATGATCAAACAATGGGATCGGGTAAAGATTTATTGATTGAGGAATCCTAAAATAGATCATGATATACCATAGTCAAAAGAGTAAAACTGGTGACATGACTTAAGTAGCACATAAGATCACACTCAAAATCCTCTATTATTCATATAAAATTTATCCCATGCAACAATTGTTTCATTTACCATGATGATAAGTAAATTTTCCATGTCCTGGTGTATTGATAAGTCATCTGTCACACTAGCAATATATTCCCTGACATTAATGTTGATCTCAGAACACTTGACTCTACTTTGCCAAACCATCCTCATAGACAACGAATCCATAATTGTAAACAGTAACCTCTGATATCGCACAATCATGGCTCATTCCATAGGGACCAATGTTGTGACTACCCTAATCCCACCTCTGAGAAACCATTGTCTCATGACTATCACCGAGTAGGCATATCCCATAAATGGGAGACATTTTCCTTACTACTAGTACACACATCCACATCTCCATGCACAAAGTGATAAAAATTAAAAAACACAATGTTGAAAATTCAAGGAATATACTAAGATACCATCCTCATAGTGTACGGAAATTTTAAAAATGGAATGTAACGTTGCTATAATAGAATCCCTCAAAATGAATGAATCTATAAAGGGGAATGAACATGTTCCTAAAACTCATCCACAAAAAAACCTACCATAAGGGTATGTGTTGGACAATAGTCCGAAGCCAGATAATCCCATCTCATTTGTCTAATCCCACAAATAACTACCTAGTACTGTTCAACCTAGGACTTCGTTAAAGATTCAATCGTTTCTACAATATAATACACTTGTTGGAAAGGTCTATGCATGGTTTAGTAAAACAATACTCAATAGGACACCCCAATGCCCCGAAGGAACACAACTAAGAAATAAATGAAGTATAACACAAAAAACACAAAATTATTACCACAAATAAAACATATGAAGTATACCTCAAAGGAAACACGTAAGGTATACCACACGAAAACACATAAATTACAGTCATCTCACACATGTATATTTATATTCAATGAAATGTAGGATTATTAGATGTAGTCCAATGAACATCGATAATTTATAAAACACAGAGTGTTAATAACACATAGTGTATCAATAACACAGGGATTTTCGATAACACATGGAGCTTGGAAAACACATGGAATGTTGATACCACACGGAGTATTGTTAACAAATAGAGTCTTGATAAAACATGGAGTGAGGAAAAGTCATGAATCCACACAGTCACATAGTCCAATAGTCAAATAGACATGTAGTCAAAGTCTATGACATGATTTATCTTATGGAACACTTTTAACACGAGATCCAACACCGCAATCCTTTATGTCACATTTCAACTCCCATAAAATCTCCCAAAAATTATCTCAAAAGTAAAGCCTTATAGTATGGGGTCCCAACCCCGAAAATGGATCGTCTAGAAGACAAATGATTAGAATGTAACTATTTTGTTTGAAAAAAGTCAAGCATAGGGTATAGTTGTGGTCTGACCGGACCCGTTCCGGCAAATCCAACCCAACTCGGCCAACTCTTGTTGGGTCTGTATTGAACTACCCAGGCCCGCATGCATGGTTGGGCCACTATGTTCAGCCCACTGGGCCACTATACCAGCCTAGATCCCTCTGGTCTGGCCCTGCACATATGGGCTTGTTTGAAGCACCGCACATGGTCCTCCCTGACCACATATCTGGGTGGTCAACACATCACCATTCCCAGTTTTACAAGGAAGGACCACTTTTTCTGCATGTCATGCGGCCTTCCCCCCACAGGTTCCTCCAAACCAATATTATGCTTCAACTGAGCCCACCGTCGCGACCTCCTACCATATCCCCCATTAACCATGGGTGGCCTCCTCCTCTAGTCACACTTCTAGTCGATTATCTTCATTTCTCCTCGCCTGAAAAAAGACCTTTCACCAGGTCTTGTGCTGGCTCCCCCACTGATTACCCTTGCATGTGGACCGTTATTTGAATCATGCTCCTCTAAAACCTAGTCAGAGCAACAACCCTTTGATCCTCCAGAACCCACATCCTTGGGTGATTAGTATTTTTTCTTCATCATTTCACCTCCTCAATTTCATTGATGTATTGGATCCCCAGTCATGGATCTTTGCACCATGAAATGAAGGCACAAATATCTTTGGTTCAAATTTCATGAAGAACAACAAGAACTTAATGATTTGGGGAAATATATTAATTCAAAAGACCACCCGAATAATCGGTCTATTCCTTATTTGTGTCAGCATCCATTCATTCATTTTAGAAGGATCACGAAGAAAAAAATCAACACAAATATTCAATACTCATTCGAAAACCTACAAGATGTTATCCATCTCCCTAGAAAAGGAGAACTACAGATCAAACTATTTGACGGCTAGTTCATGTTCCTTGTTTAAATATATAAGGGGATTGAAAATCACAAAGATATCAAACACACTACATAGCGTTTTTATCAAATGATGATGAAGGGAGAAATTAGGTTATTTTTATTCTTTGATCTGCCATTCTCTGATCATGGTTCTTATCTTGATCCACCTGTCTGTAAGCATTCACTAAGAGAACCTCCTTATCAAGGTCTTAGGGAAACTCTGGGGTAATGTTGATAACACTGAATCCATAGAAAAACCTAATTTAAAGAGAAGTAGTATCCACATAGAAAAAATATATTTTTATTAAATATTTTAAAGCTGATTAGTGTGAAATCAATATTTTACATATGGCTCATGTTGGAAGATGTTAGGCCTCACCTAATGTAATGTTTTTCTTTTGAACGCAATGGTGCCCTTGTAATTTCAATCTGAAAACCCATTTATAATATATTCCAATTTTTAGCCAATATAACCTTGTGCTTTATTAAATGATTATAATTTTTTAACTAATTGTTTCAGGAACACTGGGCCTGAAAATCTCACAATGTCTCAAAACCTGGTCTCGGAATTTTTCTAATGAATTTTAAAAAAAACTGTATATAATCTGAGTCATTACATGGAAAATATTTTTTAAATAAAGAGTGAAACTATTAATGGATCAATTGAAATGCAGGAGAAATAATTAATTTTTTGATAAGGATAATAATTATTTCACCAAGTATTTTTGAACAAGTTTTACAAAATTTTCAATTCTTTAACAACAAAATATTTATATTTTACCAATTTGGTTTTCACCTTGTTTACTATTTTTTATTCTAATAATTTAAATTTCATAAAATTATTTGGTAACCCTTATTAAAAAATAATTATATAAACAAGCTATATTAATGTCAACATAATGTAATTCAGTTTCATTAAAATATAAAATTATAAAATAATATATAAAAAAATTGATAGAAAATATGTTGTTTTCACATTTTAAGGTTTTTAATATTATATAATATTGATTTCCAATTAAATGTTTGATATTATTTTGTAATATATGTGTAAAAATAATATCAATGTAAGTATATAAAATATACAAATTAAATTTATTTAAATAAAATTACAAACCATTAATAGAATAATACACTAAAAATATCCATTTTTCAATTATGATAATCATTAAAACTAATCATATGAAATATAATAATATGCCTAAAAAAGAAGTTAACATATTAAATAACATGAAATTTTTTATCTAAAATATAATATATTATTTTAATATCCATCTATTATTGGGGATAATAAGTTGTTTTTATTATTAGAACATAAAAATACTTTTATAATCAAAATATTATGTATGTTTAGAAAACATTATATATGTGTTTTATAAATTCATTATAGTGTATCTAAATGCACTGTTTAACATCACTGATAAATATATATTATTAAAAAAATTAACATAATTTATTTTATTCTTGTATTTTCATCATTTCATAAAAGTAATGATATTACCAATAAATTGTTTTTCTCCCTATTCACATATAATTCAATTATTGTAAGGAAATATTAAAAAATATCCCTAATATAATTTTTACATAATGAGTTAAAAACATATATTAACTATTTAAATTTATAGTTATAAAAAAATTATTTGGATTTAAAATAAAAATAATATATATTAATAAAAATATTTTTATGTGAAAATACCATTTTATATTCTTAAGTGTTCTGAATCCTATTATTTATGCATTTCTAATTAATTTAAATATTTTTCATAAGGGTATTCATTATTCATAGATTTTATTACAATTATTCATTAAGTAAATTCAATATTATTTTATTGTGATGTTGTTATTGAAATAAGATATCTTATAAAATATTAATTTAGAGAAAAAAATTCAAAATACTCAAGGCGTTATAGATATTGGGTGTACATTTTCATTACAAAATTCATGCCAAATGTAATGATTATTTCATGATGTTAACATTCAAGTGAAACTGTATACTATGATTATTTTTTATAATTTGAAAGATTATATTATATATAATATGGATGAAGGATATAAATGTCAACATTTAACATTGGACTACACAAATTTATCATAAGACCGACAAATGATTTGTACCAAATGATTCATTACATTAAAAATTATCTAATTTTACAACATGAATTTCATATTAATATTTTATGATTAATTATATCATTAGATTATGATATTCACTATCATAACAAATAACATATCCTAATTAAATCACATACATATAGGGTTTTTAAAAAACATCATTCATTCTTCCATATAAAAAAATGCATCATGTAATCCATGGAATTTTACATTATATTGTATCATATATTATAAATCATCATCCCATATCCCAAACTATGATTGGATATCTTCACAATAAAATTTAAATCCTTCATCAAATTCAATTTTTATCTCATCATATAAAATACATTGTGAATAACCAACCAAAACACTATTTGGATATACTCTAAAACACATTTATAGAATCTACCTGAGTCATATTCAATCCTCAATCTATCAAACACAGAGTATGAGAACACATTAATTTGGTATTATAGACAAAAAATATGACTTCCAAAATTCATAAATTCAGTTCAATTGTAAAATCTGTAAAATTATTAGTTTTGAAAAAGAAAAAAAAGATCTATGTTGATAATCAACAAACACATATATCCCGATTCTTGTATATACCATATATTTTCATATACATGTTATGAATTTTCAAATGATCCTTTTATCCAAGAAATCACGTTAATAAAGGAAATAGAGTATGAGATCCCTAATAACCCACTCATGTGTTCATGATTCATCTAGTATAATATAACTAGTTTGGTGACTAAAATACATGTAATCCATCATAATAGATTAGTATATTAGAAGTATGTCAATGAAATAGATAAGTAGAACATACGAATTATCAAGTTATAATTCTACACATTCTAATGATGACTGAATAATGGGCCTATATCCAATAATATTCATATAAAAGTAAAAACAATATATTAGTAATTCTCTAACCAATGACACAATCATCATCATACCTACCCACACATGGATTAGTTATTCTCTATGCCCTGAATAAAAATGTTAAAAAGGTTTAAAGGCCCGCATTCTAGGAATTCACCACACCTATTGTATTTGGGAAATCTCAATATGAAACATTCAACAATAATATAGTAACATCATATTGAATGAAATTCGATGTTGTATATATATAGATGGTCACCTAGTACACAAAACTCATTTTGTTCCTTATGAGAATATTTTGAATCTCTATACAAGATTCTTACTCATGTGAACCTTAACATTTAATCACAACATTTAATATTCTAGGATAAACAATGATTTGAGCAAAATAAAGGTCGGATACTGAGAGATCAATTATCATTACACTTAATTAAATAAATATATATTTATATATATATCCAATAGAAAATAATAATAATGTTAGAATTTCATTATTAAAGCATGAAAAATATTAAATACATCAAATTTTAAAAAACATTGGCACAATAATGAATAAGTTTATTTCTAATCATATCTCATTTGACAGACAATAAGGTCCCAAAGATTTTTTCTACGATCGTTGATATCTTTAAAAATAATTACAAACCTATGTAATTAATATTACATATCTATTTAGCCTTTTAATAAAATCCTCCCATGAAAAAACATTTTTTTATTACATATATGATGAAATATTTTTTGAACAAATATTTTGGCTTAAAAATTGTATTCTAAATGGTCAACTCTCTAATCATAATATTAATACATATTATCTTCACAAAATCCAATTTTATGATATTAATAACTTCTCTTTCCTACTAAAAATTTTTCATTAGTTCATAATCAATATCATTATTACAAAAATTATATAATCTTTTTTTCTTGATATTATTTTGTAAACTATTGTAACATTGTACATTATTTATTTACAAACATAACAAAAAAATTATTTAGTATATAAATTCACATTCACCATATTACAAAAACTAAATTTAATATATTGAATGTATATTTATGTAATTTCACAAAAAAAATAAGTTATTATATTAAATTCACATTAAATTTTTATTGAAATAATTTTTTAATTGTTTCAAATAAACTTGTGAATGTCCAAACATACACCCACTATCCTCATATATATATATTAATATAAATTATCATCAAAATAACAGGTTAGGATACAAAAATAGTTTTATGTTAATGAAATTGCACTTATTTTCAAATGTTGGAATATTTACCAAAATACTATTATATCCCCATCAAATATGGTATTCTGTTTTGTTTTGGGAAACTAATGTTTCTATAGACTATAATGAATCCTAAAACTTTTCATTTTTTATCTTAAACAATTTATTTACCATTATACTATTTCTTTATTAACTATTTTTGTTATTTTTTCGTTGTTTCGTGTTAAATTTCTATAGAGTATCAATAATCTTATCCACAATTTTTTAAAGAATTGATTTTTCACAATTTAGTGGAAAGAGATATTGTATTTTTAGATTTATATTTTCCTATGTAATATTCGTGGTCCTATTAAATTTTAATCCAACAATAAGAGTTATATTTTGTTTCGTAATGGGTTAATATTGATTATACATATCTTAAATGTGACCAACTCAAATAGCTTTTTCCTCAATATCATCTAATTAAATATATTAAAAGTTTATAAACTCTTCTAGCACAAAAACATGGGAAGCATAACCATCTAATAAGAATTTATATTTCACATAAAATTTCAAATAATAGTAGAATTTGTAAAACAACATGAATATTACATTGTTTAATATTTATGTATTGAATTCTATTAAATATTTCACATATAAAGATTAAAACATAAACAATGGACCACATATTTAGATAAATCTATCGATAATGTAGTGGACCTAATAATAAAATTTCCTTAACCATGTGAATAATCAAATATATAATAATTGTAAAAATGATGGGGATATATCATCTTAACAAGACCAACAACTAAGAAAAATATTTCTCAATGATTTGGAAGCTCAATCTGTTTTATATTTTTTAAAAATGTTTTTCCTAATATTGTAACAAAACATTTATAATTGAATTTAACATTTTAGGTAACAATGAATATAGTTAAAAAGGTAATTAATAATCAATAAAGATAATAGAATCATGATTTTAAAATCCATTTAAACTATGATTATTTAGGGTAGCATGCTATGAAAGATTACATAAATATACATTAGTTTATTTCCCAACCATGAAAATTTGAAACAATTTATCATTATCGAAATTATTCATTACAAAAAATATGGTAATGAACATTCTATTTCGTATATTTCCATATATAACACATTATAGTCATTGGTTATATGTATTTTCAAGCATTGGGATTGTTAATTGATCTTGCATGCTCATTAAAAGAATTTAATTCCAAGTTATCACACATATTCATCTTAACATACATAACATCCAAATTATGACATTAAATAAAATTCAATATCATAATTTAAAAATATAATTTTGTATTAAATAATTTTAATTCCATTTAAAATAGAAATTTAATTAAAAATAATTTCCAACTATCATTTAAATTATTTACCATCCCAATTTATTCTTCAATATATTTTAGTGGTGAAAATTTTTCTGAACTTGTTAATATCTTTTTTGGTTGTTTATAATTAATACAG
This sequence comes from Viscum album, assembly GCA_963277665.1. Taxonomy (NCBI): domain Eukaryota; kingdom Viridiplantae; phylum Streptophyta; class Magnoliopsida; order Santalales; family Viscaceae; genus Viscum; species Viscum album. The sequence goes on along the minus strand of OY728136.1, from coordinate 1,807,216,654 downwards.
TCATTGAAATTTTTTTATTAAATTGAATAATTTGAGATTCATTGATAAATACATGATGATACAAGAAGAACCATTTTTACTATAAGTTATTTATGAAGGCTCAAAATAAAATACATAAACTATAAAATCCGAAACTATATAACTATTACAACTTGATAAGTTCCCACATCTACATAATTCACTAATTGTTCCAATTTGTACATCATGAATTTTATATATTGAGACAATATATTCATTATATATTTCAATTATATTGTTATAGAAATCCAATAAATCATCAGTTAGATGATAAAATTACACATCATTGTCAATTATATGCAATTATTTTCAAAGAAGAACCTTTTAAATGATAATGTATGTTCCATAAATACATATCTATAGAGCGAGATTATAAGTTATTGGAAAAATAGAAAAATTGTGATAACTTGTACCCAAAACTATAAGGGTGTGAATCAATTATTATTCAATCTTTATCAAATACAACAATGATCATAAGCCAAATTTGGATGAAAATAATTAAAATTCTTACATGATTTATAATATATTTTATGTTGCGTTAATCCATAATTGCTATTTTCAATTGCATGCCACTTCATATCCTCAACTATTTCAGATGGAATGATTTATCATAATAATCAAATTTTTAAATGAAAGTAACACAAAATATTATTTGATTATTTTTTTCCATATCAGTGTGTTGATTTACAGTTTCGACATTACTCACTGAAATCTATAAATAATTTGAAAACATTAAATAATATTATATTCTTAAATCCTCTCCATAATATAAAATTAAACCACTATGTAATTCATATATTTTTGTATAATTAATATCAAACATGGTAATAGCTATCATCATTTCCTAAAAATACTCAAGGATGATATCTTGAATATATAAATCTTGTAAGAATTCCAATATCATAGACAAAGATTTTTTTGAAATCTTGTATTACAACTTGATATAATAAAAATTTTGTATAAATGAATGTTTTCAATACCTGAAACATCAATAATAAATGCCAAGATTTTCATCCTAAAATAGTTCATTTAATAAAATTTTCAATTCATTAAATTTTCCTCTAGAACACATCTTAAAAAACCTCCCTAGAAGGACTCTCTAATAAGTTACAATCATCATACAATTTTCTTGTTGTTTAAAAATCATCACTTGTCTTGTTAATATCCCTAAAAACCTATATTAGTTTTATTGAAATTGTTTACATTTCTATGGTATTTCCCTTCATTACCAAATGTGTCCTTTTATGTTCTATGGTTCAGTAACCTCAGTAATGGTTGTGGCATATTCATTTTGGTTAATAGAATATGTGCACGAACATTTAATTACATTATATACTCCATGAATAATCAAACACAATAAATTGTGTATGGAATTAGTTTAATTTGTTTTCAACCAAAAAATCATAATCCTTGAACAATATTTATGAATTTAAAATTAGTTCATATACATTCTATTCTATTATAGACCGATAGATTAGATATTTGCAAAATATAAAAACTCATCTTCACCTATAACATACATAGGTGTGTTCTATGGAAATGTTACAACAGTTATTCCATACATCAACATCTTCATATTATTACAAAATAAAATAGAAATATATAACTATATAGCACTAAAATATATTAATTCATTCCTGTTTAATGGAAGACATTATGAATTATTTTATCCTCACTGAATTTTTTCATTACTATATTGTTGATAAATGAAGGAAAATTAATTTTTACAAATTAATGATAATACTATAATTACAATAAAAAATTTAAAGAAAATATCGATTTTTTAAAATGACTTTAAAATTTAATCAATTTTTAAAATTTAAAGAAATTATTTTTTACTATTGAAATCATGAATAAATTTAATGCAAAGAAGAGTTTTTCTCATATATTTTACTCACAGAGCATAATATCAATAATTATTATATAAAAGTATATTAATTTATAGTAGATTATTTATTGTTACATCTTTAACAAATTTTAAACACATTTTCGTATTATTTTATTCAATATACTATCATCAAGAAAACTCATACACAAAATATTGTTTTTATTTTCCATCAGTTTTAACAAAAACATTTTCTAATTTATTATGATAAAATAAATCATGTTAGTTTTTTGTTCCTATCATCCATCACAAGAAAATAAAATTATCTATGTAGAAAATTCTTAATTACCTCCATTGATATAGAAATTTGTATATAGAATGAGGTGATTGGACAAAATGGTGTTATAAAAATGAATATAAGACATGATTAAATATGGTGAATCATTAATAAATTATTAATTATGTTATGAGTAAACGTTATTTAAATTAACATATTACAAAAAAATACTATTATAAATAAAACTAAATATAAATAATTAAAAAATTATTTATACTTCTATAAAAATATAATATACCTTCAACTATCTAAGGGATCATGTATCACAACGATTAATGTTATTTGGTGGGTTGGTTAGTCATCTTTAGGAAACCTTCCCATTATTGATAAAGAGGTAATCTTGATGATAATCCCAATCAGGGATTCAGAAATAGTACAAATCATTTTTAGTGTTTGTTTCACTTCACAGGGATGGGGATTCTTTCATGAAGTTGTTTTTATGGAGGAAATGGATTTTTTCAATTTTTTATTAAGATCATGGATGTTTTTTCAAAAACCATCATGAAATAAAATAAATATTTCTTGTTGGTGGTTTTTAAAATTCATTCTAAAAAAATTCCATCATTATATAAATTTACATGGTTTATTTATCCCTAGAGTGTCATATAACTTTATTGACTAATCCTTTCAACTTGATATTAAAATATTATGAAAAAAATTATTTAATTTCACATTAAATAGTTCAATTTATTCAATAAATTATAGATAGCATGATATAATTTTATATTAATTCAATTTAATTTATTTTAAATAATATATATTAACAATTTGAAAGTGGTTTATTTGAAAAAAATGTTGAATAATTTATGTCCTATATTCTATTCAAAAAAATTCTATTCAAAAACCTCCTTACCAATATGATTGTTTTTTCATTATTTATTGAACATCCCAAAATTTAGAAACAAAATCCTTAAAAAACCTGTGTGATAATAAAATAAATTGTAAATGGTATCATTAAGTCAATTCACTATACATTGAATAAGTATAATTCTTGAACAATGTTACATGGAATCTCACTACACTTCTTAAAGTTCATTATTCAATGGTAGAGATCACATTATACCATATATTAACAAATATCCTAATGTGGAGTGGTAAAAAGTACACTCCTTTGTAAAATAATAGTAAATTTTTATCAATTCTATGGTGTCCTTTGGGAAGGGATGAAAAAATTCCAATATTAATTTAACCTCAAATTTAGTATGTATTGGAAGGTTTTATCATCCCCATTGTTCATTAAAAAAAATATAAAATTTGAAAGATAACATTTTCATTTGAAATAATGCTCAATATTTATGGTAAGGTAAAATGATCATATGGTTCCCAAGTTTTAAATTAGTTTTCCTTGTCCTAAAATGATTTGTGACCATAAAATAACATGGATTTACTTCATAATGGGGAACTCATTATCTAAATCAATATCTAGGTCATCATCAATGTGAATAAATTCTATTAAATTCTATTGGTTGACAACCATGATTTATAATTATATCTCTTATCTGGTTTCAATGTCAAAATATAACTTTCAACGAATATATCATACCAACCATGTCTGCATATACTTATTATTAAATTATAATTTAATATTCATGTTATCACTGTCAAAAACCACTCTTTTTAGTAAATAATATTGCATCAGCAAATCCCAAAAACAAAAAATAAATTATTATTTTTAAAAATTATTGTATTTAAAATTACACCCTTAATATTTTTGCTAGAATTATGTTTGAGTACATGAATATTATAAAATTACAAACAATGTAAACTTAACATGGAATATATACTACTTTTGTACATTTATTTATAAAATAACTCCCAATTTAAGGGATTCATAATCTGAGTAGCCATAATATTCATTCGTAATTTCATGGAGGCTATATTTAATCATCTATTAATGAAATAATAAAGTTATTTTAAAACTATATGAATTTTAATATTTGAAATATTGGATAATTTTTTTCCAAATCATTAATAAAATTATCAATATATAAGAAACCACCAAATTTAGTAAGTAGACGTGTAATTATTTGATAAGATTGATTATAGTGAGATCAATTTTTTTTGTAATAATAGGATTCCCAAGACTATTCATTCCATCATTAGAAAATGTAACTTGTTAAAATTCAGTTATAAATAGTTTTTTTACAATACCCAAGTACCATTCCAATAAATTTAAATCATAATTTGATGAATATATCAATAAGTTTTATCCCTATAAAATTAATGATATTGTTCATGCATCAAAAAAAACTAATCCATTACCCTTTCTACAATACCTTATCCTATTGAGAATTGTTATATAAGTACATGTTATAATTATTTTTATTTTGTCTAATATATCATATGATATTTCATTGTCCATATAAATTAATTCCAATAAAATGGATTCATTAGACTCAAATATAATTACATGATTCATTCATAATTAGAAATATAGAACATAATAACACTAGTAAATTGTATTCAATAGTTCAATATATGTTTTGATAATGTTTCCAATGTTAAATGGTTAGATTTAATTGCACTTGTAAGAAGTGTTTTAATGACCCTCATTGAGATTTCTAAATAAATAATTTCTAAAGGCCACACTAATAAAGGGGGATAATTTCTTTTTATTATAACCACTAATTTCCCCAATTTTAATTTGAAATTACCACACTTGTTAATCGTAGGATTAGATAATTCCTACATCCTATTCCCGCCCCTACATCCAGCCAGTTTCGAACCGAAGACCTCCCACTAATATACCATATCCTTTTCCTCTCCCCTAGGTAATTTTCTATTACATTTAATGATATATTTATATATATAAATATATTTCATTAAATTATTAATCCATATATATATATATACATATTTAAATACATAAATAAAATATTCTGTTGTTTGTGTGTTTAAATATACATAAAATAGGTATATATTGTAATATATATCATTTTAAATCATATTAAAACAAGAAAACTGATAAAATTTAAAAAAACATGAAATCAATTTTAATGTATGAACGAGGAATTAATTTAATCCCCACTTATAAAATGGAAATAAGACCCCCATAAACATTGATAAAAATCATTTAATGTTAAATGTTTGTGGTACCCCAACCAAAAACACAGTTTAAAAGGCTCTGTAGGACTTTTTAACCTTGAAATTATAGTTTCTAACATCCCCACAAGCCACTATATCATAGAGCCCATTGAATACTTCAATTTGATATATTTTAGATCTGGAATGAACACTTGAATAAAATTTCATGGTCATTTGATGTTCGAAATACATTTTCATCTTCTTTTATATCCTTTATTAATTTTCCAATTTTATCTTCCAATTGTTAAGAAATGACTTTTACAATATAATAATTTGAAATTTGATAATTAAAAATTTTTATTACCTTGTTTTATAATCCATATACACTAAATACCATATAGAATAAGTGTAAATTATTAGTATTTATTATCTAAAACATATTGAAAAATATATATTATACTTTTATGAAAATTAATATATTTTTATGTTAATATACTATATTAAATATTTTTTCTGAAATATACACTTTATCAATAGTTGTAAAAAACAACTAATAAAACGGGGGACTTTATCAATTCTTTAAAAAGAGAGCTAATAATGACCCCCCCCCCCTTCAGGACTTTTTTATACGAGTTGATAAGTTCCACCCATTTTTAGTGGGTTTTCACTAGCACCGATATATCCCACCAAAATTATCTGAGATTTTTTAATCGTGGCGATAGGGGGTGGTCTTTATCAGTAACTTTTTAAAATCACTGATAAAGGACTCCTATAATAGTACTTTTTTATACAATTAATTAACACTTTTATTAGACAAAAAGTGATGCTAAAGACCCTCTTTAATAGCATTTTTAAGGGTTTAAAATGGTTGTCTTTAAGAGTTCATTTAGTGAAAGATAATAATGTCTGATCACTTGATAAACTAGTTTGGTAGTATTGATGTTTCATGTTTTTCACAACTATTTATTCTATATGTCATTCTTAATTAATCATTATCTTTTTTAACATATATATTTATATAAATAATGGGTTTATAGAATCATATCATATTATTTCATTATTGTAATATTTTAATCAATCCTATCTATTGTTTTGACATTCTTTTTCTCCAATTTGATTCATTGAATTATTCTTCAAATAATGAATATATGTTCATTTATATTTTGTATATACTATAATATTGTTATGTAATGTCATTACACTCATTGTACCCATGGACTAATGTTCTTTATCTATTTCATTAATTTAAAGTGGTTTCTGATTTTAAAATATAAAAGGGGTTTAATTTGATATCACTAATGTAAAACTATTGATTTCGTTTCAAAAACTCATTCTCCTCCATTTCCATATTCTACATCTTGTTTCGAAAATTCGATTTTTAAATGTATATTATTTTGATAATATTATCATTCATGGTCATTGAATTTATTTTTAAATAGGTTTTAAATGGAATAATCTTAATGTTTTTCACATGGACCACTTTTCACCCTCTTTATTAATGTATGAAATGAATGTCTTTTTGGTATTCATAGTTTGAATATTGTTTCTAAAAATATTTCCTCTTTTAATATTTAATATTGTTATATAATTTCCCATTAAATTTGAATGATAATTGATTTCAATTTTTCCGGGATTTATTTAATTCTTTCAAAAAATATACTTCTTCTTTATAAAAAATACTTATAACGATTTTAAAAATTATTTTTTTCATAAATTTAAAAATACATTAATTATTTTTATAAATCACTCTATATAATCTAAAAATATACCATCCACATTTTTTCTTGGGATGGATTATTGTGATTTCCCATGGAAATATTCATGAATCACATTTATATTACCCAATTCAATGAATTTATATAGAAATGATGGTTTTATGAATTTTAAGTATAAATTAATTTTCAACGAATTTTCATCATCATACATCTCTTATTCATTATAGATGATGATGTTAAATTCACAGATAGAGCTATGATATAAAATAGTTAATTATTTGGCCTCTATATAAATTATTAAATTAATTAACAAGTGATATGTTATTCCATAATGGTCAAAATATGACTGAAATTAGTATTGAATATGATTTCCCAAGATACAATCAATCTATTAAATGAGTTTCGTCGGTTTTATTTTGAGGTGGTTTATTTCCCATGGATCTTGATTTTTGACTCATATGAATTATATATTATGTAATTCCAAATCATTCTTCCATGACTCATGATTTTCGAATTGTTTTTTTTTAAGATTCAATTATATATTAATCCCATTAATTATGTTCCATATTCATATAATCATAATATCGTCAATTATTTTCAACTATTGTTAACATTGTTGTTTACCAATACTGAGTTCCTAATTCGACCCCTCTTATGTTTCCACTTCCCAATGAATGTAAAGCATGATATTATTTAATACATGTATATAAGGTTATCTTATATGGAAAATGTTTTGGGAGAATTTGATGGTATTATATAGTTAATAAATTCTTGGTATAATGGAGAAAAATCTCATTTGATGACGAATAAGTGGGGTTTTTTTAGAAAACTAGTTATACAAAGTTCTCTAAATAACTAAATCTATATATATTCTGGATGTTAGTGACATGGTATTTCTTATTAAAAATGAAATTCTGGATGTTTATATATTTTTTATTATAGTTGGATCCATTGAAAATAATTAAAGAGTATGTTTATGTCATCCGATCTGGGTGTATGGGTATGTATTGTTATTGTTTGTTTTGAAAGTAGTTTTATATTCCTTCAGAGTTTAGAATGCTTATCATGAAAATAATTAAAAAAATAGAAAAAAATTTACACAAATATGATGGATTTAAATTATAAGCTAACATTTTTATGTGAACACAATGGTTAATATTTTAAGTATAATTTAGATTATTTTTTTGTTGTTAATGGATAAACCGAAAAAGTTGAATAAAATTTGACATGGTTTAGGGTATTTTACTATTTACATAACTCATTATAAGGTTTTTTATTACTTTATGTACACACACGAATATTTTTTGGTTTTGGTAAATGGTTTGAAATATTATATATATTTTTTCATGCTTTTTTTGATATCAGGATCCATTGGAAGATGATTTTCATGCTTTAGGCATGGAAAATTCATCATATCCATACATAATTTAGTGTGTTAGAAAATTCATAAAGTTAAAACTAATCAAAAAAATAAAGGATCAAAATTTTGCATATGGAATGGGAAGGAATCATCCCAACATATTTTCTAATATTCTCTAAATCAATGGTAATATAATTCCAAAAACAATGCAAGATAAAGATAAATATTATGTATCTTATCATTCAGATTCAAAGGTAATCTTTTTGAAAATTATTCACTAGCATGGTTTTGGAATTTTTTATTAGTAATTTAAAAATAATTGATCATGGATAAATCTAAATCTATGATTATAACTATTTAATGATACACATATTTTCGTTAGAAAAAATTAAATCACACAAACATAATTTCATTTAGTGGGATAGAATATAACACCACATAATATAAATATCTAATTATTATTTATATAAATATATTTTATCTTTTTTCACACACAACATAGATCAATAATAATATATGTTGTAATATAATAACATTATAATGAAAATTTTAGAAATAATTAAACAACTAGTAAATGAAAATATATTAACCAATTAAATATGCTTACAAATAATTTATAATTATATAATAGGATTTAATATCAACAAATATTTTTTTCTTAGAAAAATTATTTTGGGTGTTGTGTATTTTTGATTAAAAATTTAAAATTGTCAACTATAAAATATGACTATGGAAATATGTAATATTTCAATGTATAAAATAATATGATAACAATAATTTAAATAACTATTTATGTGAAATATGATTAAGAATACTTAATGTCTAAATTAAAATCTTTCCATAAAAAATTATTTTTCTTATATTTTTCTCTAATTTATGAAACATATTAAAAAATTATTAATTTCAAATGTGTAATATGAACTTCATTATTTAATTCACAAAATAAAAATTTAGATTAGTTTTTTTTAATTTTTCTTTAATTGTTGATTTTCGACTGAATTGTGAAAATAAAAAATTTGAATATACTATCACATTTTTGAAAATATAAATATATATAGATAACATGATTCTTTAGGGAATTGTTTTTCATAAATATATATAAATATATGAATAAAATATTATTTAAATTCATAATTTTTTCTTTATAAAAATATATTAGGTATTCATAAATATAATTACATTTTTTCTATATAAAGAACTACTTTTGAATATTTTTATTAACATTTGTATTTACTATGTTAAATTATTTTTTTGGATAGTTTTTTAAATTTCACATGTACCATTTTTTATTAATATACCATTTAATTTCATATCAATGAATTATTTACATGATTTTGGTGTAAATTCATTTTTCTATTTTAAATATAATTTTCATAAAAACATCATATCATTTTGTAGAACTAAAAAATATAAAAATAATTCTTAACTACCATTAGAAATTTATTTAAATATTACATACTCTATATTTAAAATCATCATTTTCAAATCATGTGACCTATTAAATTTATATTTTGTTCATATAAATGAATTACCGATGTTAAAAGTTTGCAACAACTGAGAGAGTTGTAATAAATAAATGTGTTAAGATAAGGTGATAATGTAAAATTTTGAACCAAATGTATTCTTTCTATTAGTACTTAATATCCCATTTAATGTTTAGTGTGTGATGAAGGCATTGTGAGTGTTTTTATTTCTTTGGTGATTGGTGCATGATGTAAGGAATTTTAAGGGATAGTGATATCACTTTTATGAAGGGGTAATGAGTTCAGTTCAGAGAATTAAAATACTAAAATTCGTGAATCCAATTCCAGTACATAATTTGGGGCCTTCAATATTAAACCAATGCAGAGGCCGTTATGAAAGTCATGAAACATGGGAATAGGATGAAAATTTAGTAGTCTCCTCTTGAATTTAGTTTTTTTTTTGTTTTTTACATTGATTCACACAACATCTCCTTGATTAGATGTATGGTTAGCCTTTGTAGATGTGTTTTTATTTCTAAATTTTGATTCATTATTCTCAACTGGTTTACTAAATGTATATTATTATTTCTAAATGTTATTTATACCCTCTTTGAAATAACTTTCTTCTAAATATCATGTGAGACATAGTTTTCACCTTTAAAAATGATTTTCTTATAAAAAAATCCCTGGGATATGTCTCATTTGTTTCTGATTGATAGTGGGAATGTGAGTTCATTTGTATAGAAATTACATCCTTTATTCTTTGTTCAATGGAAAAACTATTACATTGACAGATTTGAGGGTGACTCATGGTTTTTTGACTCATATGGTGTCTTGTTATTATTATACATTTGGTAGAATGTTTGAAATTTCAATGTTCAGCCCAATTTAGTAACAAAATGTGAACCTAATTATCTAGATGAATATAAAATAACACTCTCTCTACTAGTTTATGATTTTTCTACAGACTGTGTCCCCTTAGTATGAACACTCTCAAATTTTTGTATTTTTTCGCTCGATTATTCTAGGATGGGTAAGACAATGTGTGATGGATGTTTGATTTTATTTAGTGTGGTTATTGGATAGACCAGGTTATAGTATGTTCTTGATTATCCCCTGAGCTCTTAGGTATTCCCATGTACACTTGGGCTTGTTTCTCTATGATAGATAATTGGGGTTCCCCATCTAGTATGGTTACTTGTGTATTTTAATCCATTTTCATCTTTATGATAATTTCTCTTGTATTTTCCTTTGTGATGTGCATCACATAAAAATAAGATTCTTTTCTTTTGTTAAATTATTACATGAAAAGTTTTTTTGAATTATATTCGAACTCCCTATCTATCACATAGATTCTATTTATTTTAAAAATAGACAACTTATCATTGTATGAGAAAACTATTTTTAATAATGAAGTAAATGAGGAGTGATTTTTTTCATAAATGGGAATTATTAAGAACATATATTTATACCGGGTATTTAAATTATTCAATAAAAATATATTTTATCAAACCGAAATGCATTTCTAATAGATCACACGGTCATTCCTGTTGAGTTTTAATACTCACACCTATACATATATTCATGTTTTTATCATTAGGTTTAGTTTATAGGATGGTCTTAATCACCTGTCAAATGTTGGGTTTTCGGTTCGCTGATTGACCCACGGAGTTAGATGAAGTTATTATTGGTCACTATGTTCATTTGTATTTTTTATTTTATATTTTGGTTTTAATACTATTTATATTATTTTATTTTGGTTTGCCATTTAAATTTCCATTGATTTTTTTTATATGGGTTGAAATCATTGACACTGTCTCTTATTGTTTATATTAGTACATTTCTCCTCCTTAGGGTGATTGGGAACATGCCTTGGGAATGTCACAGTTTGGCTTAGGTGTTTGTATCATGGCCATCATGGATTGTTTTAATAAAATTGGTATCATAGAATTGGTTATTTAGAGGAATGATCATTTATATCACACTTATTTATTTTGTATGTCAAGGTTGAATGAGTAGGGATGTAAAAAGGTGGGGTGTAGGTACGAGGAAGTGTGCATCCAAAACATTCTTTGCCAAACCAAAGGATACAATAGTATTTTGGGTTTTATATTTTTCTTTGGGATTTTTTTTCATTCCCTTTCACATTATGTCATGTATTTGGATGATTATATTAACGTTATTCATCATTCATGGAATTTTTGATGATTAGTTATTTTATAGGGGAAACAAATTGGAGTTGGTCCCATGGTTTTAGAGAGCTCACATTGGCAGGAAATCCATGTGGAGCTAAGAACATGGTCTGGATGGAACCCTATGGAAATAGTTTTACTGGCATATGGATTCCAAAAATATTTCCAAGTCACCAATTAATACTAGTTCCCCCATAGGAGTTTATTTTTATTTGTTATTAATCAAGTTTTTACACCTCATTGTGGATTGTAAAAATGGGGATTCAAATATTGACTTGTTGGTCTTCCAATAATATAATTGAGTATTATATTTTATGTAAGAAAATTTAGGGAAAATGTGTTATATATAAATTGAATTTTAATACAATTGGTTCATAATTATATTTTTTGTTGATAAAATAATGCTTTTTTTAAAATGCATAATAGTTTTTATGAAAAATGTGTTGAATTTCATTAAAATATTAAAATGATTCTTAAGCAGTTAAATGGATTAGAGTGTGGTGTTTGAAAATTATTTTTGATTTTGTGGTTAGTGAAATTTTTTAAAAAGTACACTGTTAATTTTTTTTCCAGATTCATTTTATGGTTGGTGTTTGACTGTGATGAGTTCTTAATGATGAGTTTTTTATTATTTAATTTTTTCTCTCATGTTGTTTAGAGTGAACCCCACAAAAAACACGATTGATAATAGTGTTGAGGCTATGTGTGAATCACTATTTTTGGGTTGTCTAGTTGATCAACCTGAATAATTTATACAATATTTTCAGAAGTTGAGTCATCAAATCATTTATGGTTAGATGAATCCTCTTTCCGTAAATGATTGGAAGTGGAATATTGAAAGGATCATTGGATTCATATATTTTCCTATGTCAGTAATGTTTAAGTATTCTACCATTATTATTGAAGTAATTAATTATATGTGGTGAAAATTTTTCATCATGACCCAGACATGAGAATAACTCCCCAATAAATTTATAATGGAATCATTCATCGAACAATACATCTCTAAGGATGTGAATGTAACAAAGGTGGTATAGATGTGGTATCTCAAGTGAGGTTATGGATTAGTGTTGGAATTTTTATTTCATTTTATATATATAGTTCGTAAACTCTTAGAATTGATCAATGGTGATTATCTTAATGTTATATATTTTAAAAATGTTCATCATCTAGATCATCTATTGAAGGTTTGGGATTCAATCTAACCTCCTTTATCGATGTGGTGAGGGAACTGGTTCAGACTATGGTTATGTAAGAGAGGGTGCAGAAGGATTCTAGTAAAATCATGAATCTCAATGCTAGTTTATGTTATTTTGTGTAAATATATGATAAATATTTTGATAGATGATTTTTCTTGTGTTGTAATTAATAGGAATTTAGAACTTATAATAGTTTCTTATAGGAATATGAACCTTGTGTGACATCAAATATGTAGGAAAGGTCACAAGAAATAATCGTGTACCAGTGCTCTAAATACCTACCATGATTCTTATAAATTAGAAAATATCCATAATTTCTATAAGGGTGTCACTAAAAATAAAGGGGGAGTAAGATCAACTCCCTCGATGAATCATAGAGATAAATTTGATGAACATGACATCATTGCAGGTTCTAATTGAGGGTTTAGATGTAAATGTGATGTGATGGATTTGTTAAATAGTGTTTCATTTGAATAGAATTAATAATAATATTTTATTGATATTTTCTTGTTCTATTTATTGGGAATGACATTTTTTATATCCCGGTTTTGTTTCATATTGAACTGGGAAGGGTTTTATATTATGTGTGGTCATTCTACTTTGGAGTTTCAAGATTTTTCAATTGTTGTTTGTTGGGAATACTATTTGAATCCTAATATAGTTAGTATTCTACCATGTCCTCTTGATGTTGTTAATTCAATCCATTTCATCTGACCTTTTTCATTAATTTTTCATCATTATAGTTGTTTTTTGGAGGTTTACTATATAGAGTTTGACATTGAGTCACCTTTATATTAAAGAAATCATTGTTCTCATAGAGTATTCCTAGTGATTTTTTTGGTGGTATTTTTTTGGATTAGGTATTTTATTTTCACTATTGTTAAAAGAGTGAATTTAGTTCAATGGGTTTCTTGTGTTGAGGTGCAGGTTTTTCACCAGTGATGGTTATGGTGTCCTTTAGTTTATAGATTTGAATCAAGTGGGTGTATAGACCTTTTAATTTTCATCAAATAACTATATTTTTTACGGATTTATGGGGGGTAAAGTGTAATGCTGGGAAAAATTCACACATGGATTTTTATTCATCCCATTTATTTTGGTTTCCTATTATTTTTATTGAATATTCCATTGAGTCTTTATTGCTTTGTATCACATTTATGAGTTTTGGGATGTTTTTACTTGTGGAACAATTTTCTCACATAGTTAAGGGGAATCCTTTTGACCACATTATGTTGTGTCTCAATTTAGTTCATTTTTCATGTTGAAATATTTTGGTTTCACGGGTATCACACTGTTAGAAAAAAACCATTCTCCTCTAATGTATGTCCCCAACCTTAAACATTAAATTATCATGAATTACGGTAATATTTAATACTAAGGATATTTTTAGGTTTAGAGCTTTTTATAATTAGGTTAAAACATATAAAAATCATATTTTTTATTACATGTAGACCCTTATACTCAGTATCAATATTTTCTTAAAATATAAACTCTTAAAAGAAAACAAACACGATTATTTCCATGTTTTAAACATCATGACTTTTCCTTGATCCCATCTTGGACCCAATTCAACCTTATGTCGTGTGAAAAACATTTCAAACACTTGGTAGGATCAGAAAAATACATGTAAGGGGTACACAAATAAGGAAAGTTGTTAGTTTTTCAAATAAACATGAAAATCATGCATACATAATCATAATGTAAAAATTTTCACCTTAATGAAGTAGCGAAAACACTTCACTAAATATAATCGCAATTTTAACCTTTTTGTAACCAAAAGATTACAATAAATTCCATCGAAACAATTTATAACATATAAAGATATCATGGGTCATAAACATACCAAAATGGAATAACCATACAGTTGACTTCCACACATATCACTAAATTGAGTAACCATTTGGCCAACTTCCAAACCAAATGCATTGGATGTAATAATGTAACCACCCTTCTTTGTTTTAACATGTCACCACACATCATTTGTTTTATCATGTAACCACCCACCAAATGTCCAAATACCACTAGTTAATCATAACATATAAAATATTGAACATATTAACATTTAACTAATAACACATCATTTTCAATGAAAAAAAATAATTTCAAGATATTGAAATATTAAATAAATTTCAAAAACCATTTTCAATTTAAAAACAACCAAAAAAGGAATAAGGGGTTTCTTTTTTTCTTTTAATAACATTAAAGCTTATAGAAGAATCCAGATAATAATTATTGAGATAGAGAGGTCATTATCACCAAATAAGTTAAACAATTTGATTTTTCATTTAGTAAAATGAAACGTAAAAACATATTCCCATTGAATGAAAGTAGAAGTCAAAGGGTTTTATTATTAAATATAAAAAGTGGGTATATATTATCTAAATATGCCTCATTGAATGGAGATTGAGACAAAGTCCCTCATAGAGATAAATTTCTAAATAAAATAGATAAATTCTTTATATTCACTATTAGTACACATAAATCAATCATAAATAAAATATAATATATAAAAATTCATTTCTCATATAATAATATCATGATATTAAAAAGATGTATTAGATCAACCTTGTGAATGGAAATTTGGTTAAGAAATCCCCTTAGGAAAATTCGACAGCCTAATGATGTTACATTAAAATTCGTAAAAATAGTTGAAGGTATAGAAAAGTGTCTCTCATCACATGGACATGATATTTACATAAATATAGATATATAATAACAAATCTCAACATATGAAAATGTAAATTAAAATACATAATATAAAAATAAGTCTTTGATTAAAAGAAAAGGGTGAAACGTTCCCTTACCTCTTGTCCGACATGACTTGTTCGTTCATTAATATCAAGAATGGTAAAGATAAGTTAATTTATACTAAATTATGAACCTTTATTTTTTAATTTTTCCTTTTTTATCACTTATTACCATTCAATAACAATTAGTTAATAATTAGAGTTCATATCATACATTTTTTTGATGTTCGGAACTTGAGTCAAAAATGAACTTGTTATAAGTATAAATTTTCAATGTGGTAATAAATTTGTTATCTTCCGAATTATATTCGTCATTTAGATATCATTTATATAATATATATCTCGTATATTTGTATTTATAATAGTTCATATCATATGAATACAGGAAATGGATTGCACTGTTCAGTGAGAAAATAAGGCATACGTACGCATGAATGCTACTTTCTTTTATTTTTCATATTTAATGGAAATAAAAATAAATAATACATATGTAATTTATAATTATATTATAATATCCAAGTTATAAATGTTACATAATTTCACAAATTCCATCCTTTATGCA
This sequence comes from Viscum album, assembly GCA_963277665.1. Classification (NCBI taxonomy): domain Eukaryota; kingdom Viridiplantae; phylum Streptophyta; class Magnoliopsida; order Santalales; family Viscaceae; genus Viscum; species Viscum album. The sequence continues at coordinate 1,807,200,212 of OY728136.1, read as the reverse complement.
TTCCATGTATAGTATGAACGAGTCATATCACTTCATGGGGATGGTATTCTGCACTTCCTCAAATGAAATTACTATATTTATACAACATGAAAAGAATAAAGTTATGTTACAAATTTAAATTAAAGAAGCATATAAATAATATAAATATATTATATGTCATATATAAATATAGTTCCATCATAGTGGCCACCTTAATAGGTGGTAGGAGAAGATTGAACAATCATCTTTTCGTGAAGCAATAGTTCGTCTTCCATAGAAATATTATGTTTCATAGCCATTGGAATGATGTGAGTGTAAGTGTACATAGAATACTTATCCTAAAAAAACACAGTATATTGGGTATAATTTGGTTTTTATGTATAAAAATAATAATAATCACATAGGGAGTGGAGAAGGAAAAATAATGGAATGAAACTTGAGAGAAGATGTTGCCTCAAATCGGGTAACTACATTTTTTAAGAGACAAAGGGCTCTCTTGAATTTCATTCATCCTTTGGGAAGGATTTTAGGAAGACTATAGATATGTTGGGAGATTTTTTTTTCACTGTTTGGTTGAACCAATGGGATTGGGAGGTGTGATTAATGTTTTAGAGGTGATGGAATTTTATAAGAAGGAGGAGGGTCTCTTTAGGAATGTTTGAAAGTATTACTTTATTATAAAATAGTTTTCAGTTTTGAATGGTCTCAACCTCATTAAATTCTATGATAATATGACTATTGTTCAAAAATAAAATCATTAAATAATAAATGGACTAGATTTGGATATTTTTTTAATCCTTATCTTTTTTATTTAACAAATTTTTACTCTTATAATTTTTACAAGAATTTAACACTTTGAGAATCAAAATATTTACCAAAACAAAAACATATCCAATTAAAGGGTCAATAATGAAATTTTAGACTCATTATAACTATTTTCCTAAATAATTGGTTTTTTTGGAATTTTTTAATATTTAATAAAATATTTTATATTTTAAAACAGTAATTATATCAATTTTACACTATTCATATCATGCCTTTATAAAAATCCATAACGACTTGACAGTTTCAAAAAAACATAATTAAAAATACCATGATGTGGGAAATAATTTTAAATTTCTAGGTAATATTTATAGTTGAATATATCTCTTATATAATTCTATTTAAAAATTATTTTAGTAAAAACATATATGTTTGTGTAACATTTTCCTTATCATTAAATTAGTTTTTATAAAATCTCATTTACACTTTAATGTGGCTCTATAGGGTTCAAAAATAGACCCAATTAAGCGCATTGTCGGACATGTATCATCCAATAGAATTAGGACATGTGTTAGGGTAATTTTATATTATTAGAATATTATTATTTTACACTTATTTACTAGATTTACCCTTTAACCATGATAAATAAAACATTTACTAATGTTACAATTGATAATGTCTAAAAATAAAAGTTACCAATTTACCAAATTTTTACCTCCTAATTCAAAATATGAAATCCAGTTTTCTAGATTCAAAATATAGAAATGGAATGAAATTAATTGAAAATTAATTCTCACTGCCCATACCAAAAAACATTTTTTTATGAAATAATAACAATCAAAATATTGACATGTGTTTATGTTCAATTTAAGAATAAAATTACATACAATGACAAACAATGGATAAAGTAGTGAAAACAAAATATATTTAATCTATAAAACTAATTAAAATAACATTATAAGAATAAAAATAAATTAGATTAATAGGATGTATTTCATTAAAATTTAGTATCATTGACTATTCATAAAAAAATGTGCATTATCAAAAAAAAATACCAAAATTTTACCAAAAGTATATTTTGAGGTTCTATGTCTAAATATGAAGTTTATTTTTTAAAATTAAATATATAAAAGTGACCAAAAATATATTTATGAATGGTTCCCCATCAAAATACTGTAAATAGTCCTTTTAAATAATATTAGAGTGTTTTATTCTTAAAATCAGATTACTTATTATTTTAGGCCTCGAAAATTTATTTGATAAAATTAAAAACATTTTCCAAAACATTTTTAATCATATTGTAGTTAGTTCTATTCATTTCCGCCAATACAATGGTTTACCATTAACTACCATTAAAATTTATAATAATATTATATTATTTCCAGTATAACTCAAAGTTGTGTGCAACGTATGATTTCAATAAAACCCATTATTGTGTGTTGACTATGCCATCGTACATAACATCCCCTTTAAAGTAAAAATAATATATAATTAAAAAAATATTAATAAATATGTAAATGTTATAATAGTTATTTACCATGGTTGTTACATCATTCCCCCTAATTGGGAATTGCGTACTCACAATTTTAAAATTAGGCTCATAAATTTCATTAAAAGTCCCAAATCAGAAAGAGTTAACAAAAATATCAATATAAAAGAAAGAAAGAGAAGTACAAAGGTCACCAAAGATAACATGTACTAATATTCCACGAAAACATGGATATGGAGGAGAAACTAAGTGTCATTATCTAATGGAGAGTGATAGAAAAGATGATCATAAAAAAGATAACCACTAGAACAACACAAACAAGTGATGGTTTAAAAGGCCTTTGACTCGGTGATTGGATATGCAAAAAGAAAATGTTTTTCTTCGGTTCCCTTTCTTAAAGATGGAGAATTTATCTATGATATTTACTAAGTACCAATGGAAATATACTTACTTTTCATGCTGATTTTCATCCTTTAATATGTTTCTACCAAAAAATATTATTTTCTCCAAAATATGAGTATTCATGATGACATGGTCACACCTAAAACACTAGAATCAACTTCTATAGAATAACGTGATCCACAAAATAAGAACGATATATTTACCTTGTCTTTATACATTAACCAAAACCAAAAATCATAGTACAATATTAGATAATCCCCAAAATAATATTCTTTTATAAAAAAGTAAGACAACTATACTCTAAAAAAATGAACAAACAATACCCAATTTCCAACAAAGACCATTCAATAAATTATTGCTCTTAAAATCCTTCAATATAATCCAAACTATGATTGAATCCAAATACTCAGAAGAATTAAATCACATAGTCTTCTACATAAATATTAACATTTATCTCCAAATAACATCAAATATGCCTAAAGTATCATATTCAAGTGTAATTAACCTATTCACATATTCCCTATGATAGGTTAGTCATTTCCAAAAATTACCCAAATCGCTATAAGTCCCAAATAATAACATAGCTTTTCCCAAAAAAATCAACCATTACACCTCATTTGATATCCTGAAGTATTTTATTCTCCATAAACAATTTGTGTTCCCCATAAGAGTGAACATATTCCAAAATAACCATTGTCACATAATGATGAAATTATTTTCCTATACTATGGAAATCCTTTTGATAAAACATAAATTCCAAAAATCAACTTATTCTTGAGCCGTAAAATCATTTCACTAAAAATAATTTTTCATACTATCCACGGAATTTATTTATTCTAGTGGTAGGTGATGCACCCTAGTCTCCATTCAGTTATGGGTTTGATTCCCCTGGCCTTTCATTATGTGACAAGTTTTCACCTCTCCATTGGGTTGTCATTTTTCAAAAACCATATCATTATTATAAAATTCTCAATAATATGATAATTACCTAAAAACATCCATAAACTAATATATCATTAATGGTTTTCTAATATGTTTCATTTTACATCCCTAAATTTAATAACCATTTATCACATAGAAAAAGATCATATGGCCACCTAAGGTTATCCATTAGGTCTACAAAAGAAATGATAATTATTTTGTGAATGAAATTTTCACATATCAATCTTCAGGGTTATGCATACTTGAAAAACGCATCCAATTTAATAACATCATCAAAATAGCCTTAATACTTTTAAGAATTTCATTATCCTAAAATCTATTATGACTTATGAATCCATTATATGTAGAATTCTTACTCATTCAAAATTCTTCATGATCCATTAACCATTATTTTTCAACTTATTCTGTAATACTTCTATCTTACCAACAAATTCATGAATAATATCATAAGATTCAATAATGTCAAAACATCAGAGAAGAAATAATCCATACCTTCCATTGGTCATTATCAGTTTCTTCATCCTCAATTAGAATGGAATTAGGAATTGGTAAACATAAATTTATACGATGCTACTGATCCCACTCCTAAACCTTCTTCGTAAGACATCTATTTGTATAATGACCATGCACACCTCATTTAATACATTCGATTGATCCTACAGAAATAACATCGTTCCCTTTCCTAGAGTCAATAATATGCTTACTTTTTCTATGGCAGGTTCTTTTTTTATGACAATTATTACCACATATATAACATATTTATATCCCATTGATTCATTTTCCTTGGTGTTTATTTCCACATACTTGACACATAGGTATTTGAATATACATACCTTTAATATTATTACATGAAAATCCATAGGGATTTGTTTCTCACATATATGATGACCTCTAAAACTCATCAAGGATAATGTGGTCAATCATGACTCTAGATAGTTGGTTGAGGATAACCACAAAATTTTTCATTGTATCTCCCATTTAATTTGGTTTCATATTCAAAAACTCATCATAGATTTCTTCAAATCCATTATTACATTATTGCCTACTAGATCTATCCATTTACTAAATCCAAAATGGTCAGCGTAAACACTAAGATATAAATATTCATGTAATATTAAACTAATTAAATTTATCTAATATAACTATGATTAATTCTAATATGTTATCCATTATGGTTATTCCATGTATTATTAAATTACACCCTAACCTCTAATTTTAACTAAAACAACCCCTGATACCAACCGTAAGGCCCTATCCTGAAACATTACATGATATTGTGTCGTGTTAATAATCCAAATCAAGGATATTTTCAAGTTTAGTTCTTTAGATAATTCTGTCATTACATATAAAAAACATCACGAATGTTACATGTAAAAACTTCTACTCAATATAAATTTTTCATAAAATAAAAACTCTTAAAATAAAAGAAACATGTTTGGTTCCATGTTTTAAACATCATGCCTTTTCCATGATCCCATCAATGACACTATTCCACCTTTCGACCTGTGAAAAACATTTAAAAAACATTGGATGAGAATAAAAGGAAAATTTGTGTATACATAGTGAAAGAAAGTTGTCAGTTTTCAAAACAACATGTAAACCATGCATACATAATAATAAAGTAATAATTTTCACCTTAAAGAAGTATAAAAAAACACTTCGCTTATTATAAGATCATTTCTAACCCTTATTGAAACCTAAATATTACCATAAATCCCATAAAAACATATAGATTATAAAGGTAACATGGAACATAAACATACTTAAATGGAATTACAATACAATTTACTTCCAAACATATCACTAAATGGAATATCCATAAAAATGATTTCAATACCCAATGCATTATAGGTTATAGTGTAACCACCCATCCTTGGTTTATTATGGAAACACCCTTCATTTGGTTTATCACGTATCACTTCTTACATGTCCAAGTACCATTATATAATCAAAACACATAAAATATAAAAAATATCAAAATTTCACTAATAACCATTCATTTTAAATGACAAGAAATCATTTCAAGATATTGAAATACTCAATCCATTTCAAAAAACATTTTAAATAACGAGAAACACAAATATAGAATATGGGGTTTGTTATTTCTTTTGAAAATATTATTGTTTTAAAAGAATCCAAAAAATGATTACGGCGGCCGAGAGGTCAATGTCACCGTATATGTTAAAAAAATCTTATTTTCATGTAGTAAAATGCTATATAAAAAAATATTTCCTTTTTAATGGAATTAAAATTTAATGGGTATTATTATAGACTCTAAAAAAGGAGGTATATAATATCAAAATATGCCTCAATGAAAGGAGATTGAGACAAGGTCCCCTATAAAGACAATTTTGTAAATAAAATAGACCAATTATGTGTATTCACTATTAGTTATCAAAAAGAAAGTATAAATACAAGATAATTTATCAAAATTCAAATCTCACATATTCATAGCATGACATAAACACGAAGTATAAGGCCGACCCAAACAATGAAAATTGGTTTAAAAAGTTCCCTTACGAAAATTAGACAGCCTAACATCGTCACATTAAAATTCAGAAACAATAGTTAATGGGAGAGAAAAGGGTGTCTCATCACATGGAAAAAAATTACAGTAATAAGGATATATAACAACTTATCCAAATATAATAAAATTAAAATTACAATACATAATATAAAATAATAATTTAACTAAATGAAGTTGGTGAGGGGTTCCCTTACCTAATGTCTAACTTGACTCATATGTTTTTTAATTTTCTGAATAATAAACATTAGTTAAATTATAAATTCTTTAGAAACTTTTTTTAAGTTTATTATTCTTTTTATATCACTTATTACCTTTCTAGGAAGATTAGTTAATTATTTGTGTTCATATTGGACATTTTGTTGATGTTTAGAACATGAGTCAAAAATGAACATGTTATAATTATAAATTGTCCATGTGGTAAAAAATCCATTATATCAAGAATCAAATTCATGATTTAGATGTCAGATATACCCTATATATCCATTAATAATGAATTTATTATATTCCATGTCATATGGATATAATAAATAAAATGCATCATTCATGGAGACGGTAAGTCGTACGTACTCGTTAACGCTACTTTAATTTATATTTCATATTTAATGGAAAGAAAACTAAATGATACAAAGGTATATTATGATTCCCATATAATATATATGTTATATATTCTACATAAATTCATCAATTCCATCATTTATACATTCAATTTATAGCATGAATGATCCATATCACATTGAGGTGGTGGTAGTCTGCACTTCCTCAAATTAAATTATCATATATATACAACAAGAAAAGCATAATGTGATGTTATAAATGAGATTTAGAGAAAAATATATATATATAATAAGTATCATATATATCATATATAATTACATTTACATCATAATGGCCACCATAAGTGGTGGTAGGAGAAGACTGAACAATCATCGTTTCGTGAGACAATAGTTCACCGTCCACAGAAATAGTATGGTCTATACACATTAGATAGAGGTGTGTGTATGTGTAGTTTGAATACTTCTCATAAAAACAACCTATAATATTTACGATATTGGTTTTTTATGAAAAAAATAAAACTAAGAGCAAAGGGAGCAGAGAAATAAAAATAATGGAATGAAACATGAGAGATGATTTTACCTCAAATCGGGTAACTTCTTTGGATTTGAGCCAAAGGGATATCTTGAATTTATTTCTACCGAGGGTAAAGATTAAAGAAAGGAATGTGGGGTGATGGGAGAGTTTTTTTCCAAAGTTTTGATGAGCCATGGGGGCTTTAGAAGTCTGAGCAATGGGTTAATGTTTATGGTCTTCTATAAGGGGGAAGATGGGCTATTTAGGAACATTGGAATGTATTTTTTTATTATAAATTTTGTTTTGGTTTGAAAAGGTACAAAATTCATTATATTCATTGATAAGATTACTATTTTTCTAAATTAAATTATCTAATAATAATTGGACATGTTTTTTATGTTTTTTAATCCTTAATTTTCTATTTATCCCTTTTTTACTCTTACCATTTTATCATGCATTTAACAATATGAGGGTCAAAATAGTTACCAAAACATGAAAAATATCTAATTAAAGAGTAAATAATAAAATTTTAGACTTATGATATCTATTTTTCAATATAATATATTTTTTGGAATTTTATAATATTTTGAAAAATATTTTATATTTTAATATACGAATTATGTCAATTTTCACTCTATTCATATCATGAATTTTTAAAAATCCATAAAAACATGACTATTTCAAAAAAAACATCATTAATACAAAGAAACCATGTATCTATCATATAGAAAAATTTAGGATGACATCAAAATAACCAAATTACATTTATTTTAACATATATATTATCGTTTATTTGAATCCTTTATTAATGTAGCAATCACTGAATCGTCATTGTGTAATAATTAAATTAATTTATTTAAATTTTTATAAATTATAACTAAAATACCACAATGTAGGAAATATTTTTATATTTCTAATTACTATTTATAGTAGAAGATATCACTTATATAACCCAATATGAGTTTAATTTTAGAAAAATATATATATTTATGTTACATTTCTTAACATTAAATTTATTTTAGTAAAATTTTATATTACAATAAATGTGGCTCTATGGGGTCCCAAAATCGAACCATGGATTTCCATGATCGGACATATATCAGCCAATAGGTTTAGAACACTATTTTGGGTAATTAAATATTATTCTATTTTTATTTTTTACCTTTATTTACTAGATTCAACAATTAACCATGATAAAGGAAATATTTACAGAAGTTTCTATTCAGAATGTCTAAAAATAAATGTTACCTATTTTAAAAAAAATGGACCTCCTGATTCCAAATATAGAATCCATTTTTTTATATTCAAAACATAGAAGTTTGAGAAATTAAATAAAAATTATTTCCCATTGTGAAAACGAAAAATCATATTTTACAAAAAATTAACTATCAAATGATTGACATGTGATCATGTCCAATTTAAAAATAAAATTACTTCTTGTGACCAAAATTAGATTAAATGGTGAAATATTATTCAAATTAAACATAAAAAATAATTAAAATGACAGTCTAAGCATATATATATTAGATTAAAAGGCCGTTTTGAATTACAATTCATTATTTTTCACTATTCATCAAAAATAAACATTATCAGAAAAATACCAAAATATTACCCAATGTAATTTTATATGTTCATATTTTAAATTAGGATTTTATTTTGTAAAATATAACATATTAAAGTGAAAAAATGGATTTAAAAAAGGCTTCTCCATTAAAATGTTGTAAATCAACTTTTTAAATAATATTAGAGCATTTCATGCTTAAAATCAGATTCAGTATTATTTTAAGCCTCTAAAATTTATTGTATAAAAGTAAAAACATTTAAAAAACATTTTTAATCATATTTTAGTTAGTTCTATTAGTTTCCACCGATACAATGTTGTCACAACCGGTCCAAGTAGGGCCCGCACCGCGAATCTCCAAGCCGGCCTCCAATAGGCCTGGGGCAGGTGTCGAGCACTGAGTAGGAATATTACTAAAATTTTATGAATTTAATAAGTACCCATACACATTAGCACTTTTCTCAGCCCAAAAATGCAAAAATTTAAAAAAAACACCCACTAAGGAACCAAATGCATGCATACAACTAAACCCAACCAATAGAGTACGATAGGATATAAAGTAATGAATGTAAACTGGGCTAGAATAAAAGCCCATCATAAACAATAGTCTAAAAACTAAAAAGTACAACCTATAAATAATGAGGTACTTGGACTACTTATCGTAGTCGTAGGAACACCTCGGCCTGTATGGAACTCAAAAAGAACCGTCATTTCCGGGTCCGCCCTGGACTCCGACAAAAGGATGCTCTTCTGCACAATACATGAAACATGCTGGCAAAGCCCATTCAAGGGTGAGTATAACAATACTCAATATAAGACCATGAAAACCAAAAATCATGACACAAAGAAATGGTACAGTAATCTATACACATTATATGTCTTCTAAATAAATAATAGTTGAACACAATCCAGATATACGCAAAACCCATACACATAGTCTAGAGACATGTCACACAACTGCATTCCCCTGCAAGGTATTCTGTTTGAAGATTCCACGTAGCCCTCATCTAAGAGAACTCACTCCATGATTCTGATAGATCTGATGAAATTCTTATGAGAAGTACTACTCGTCGAGAAAAGTCATGAGGGATAGATACACTAATTCTGGGATAACACACTCATGAGTGGGGAACAATCACGATACACAGATGAGGATCACATTCATGGACTTGACATATACCACAACTCATCCGGATTCACTTGAAATGTAGAGGATCAACACCCTGTGGGGATAGTCAGGTCGATACCTGACTCTACCTATGGTCAATAATGGATAGAGGATCCCACTCTCGGCCTCTCATAGGGATACCTGACTCTATCTTGGAATGTCCTGCTGAAGGAATCATACTGCTGAAAAATGAAAACTATACTTGACCTTCAAGGGGACGAGAATAAGGTGCACTGACAAAAAAAGAAAAATTTCCACTATACGGGGGAAAATAAGTTCAAACCATGTACAAAAAAGTACATGATGAGTAGAAGTGTCACACCCTATGTCATATGACCTTGGGTACTGCCCGTGTACAACGGCCCGTGTCATAAGGATTTTCACATAGAAAGCTCAGTACATGGCATGTAGTAAATATCACATGTTGTGTATGAGTAACTGGGGTCGGCTCCATGTATGTGGCAGTGTGCCCATACATGGATTTATCCCATGTGTTCCATCCCATGTAACTGGTACACTTGGTAACCAGTGCAGTCAGCCTAGTCTGGTCATGTGGTGGAGTGCACAGCCATGTACTCCACCCCATGTTTGTGCATCCTCTATATACACACTGAGTCCTGGGTAAAGACCCACAAGACGTGTTCTTTGGAGAACATGTCGTATCATCTCTTCACTCACCACGAAACCCTAGCAGCCACATAGCCGGACCTACATACTATGTTCTTTAGGATACATACTGTGTTGTCTGGAAATTTCATGAATTGCACAGCTCCAACGTTGTGCCACCGGTGGAGATCTGATCTTTGATCAGGCTATCTGTTGTCCATGAAACATGAAGATAAATGCCTCCCCGAAATTCTGAAGTCATCTCTGTTGTTTTTGGACCTCCAATCGGCCACAAAAATGCATATCGATCCTCCCGTGCGATGAACGCTCAAAGAGTGATCTCTCCCAATATGATCTGATTCATCGTCCACCATTAACGTCACACCTTTGATAGGTCATCGTGATTTCATATCTCCAAATTTGGATCGTTGCACTACAGAACGGATCCACAATGATCAATTGTTCATCGCCACCCGAAGAACTCAAAGAACGTGGGGAAAAAAGAGGGGGAAGAAATCCAAATCACAAAATAAATGTGGAACAATCCTCCATCGTCATTCTTTGCAGGGGTGATCGGTTCCTATTATAATGATTAAACAATGTGAATTGAAACATGAATTTTATCATTGTGGATTAATCTACGAAATCAACCTAATAAAAACCCTCCAGCATGAACAAACGATCCGCGGGTCGGCCTGTTTGTGGCTTGATCTACATTCGTCATTTAATTTTAAAAATGGGGAAATGAATAATCAAAATAAAAATCCCCTACCTCAGTTGTCGATGAAGTGCGAGATTGGTCATCAGTTGGGATATGATCTTTCTATGCAACGATACACACGTCGTCGTTTGTCAGTGTTCATCAAAAATCCTCCAATGCTATCTCCACTCCAAAGCTCCAGAGGATTGTAGGTGAAAAGTACATGGTTTTAGAGTCTAACCCTAGGCTCCTACTCATTTAAAGAAAATAAGTTTCTTTCCATTGTGTAGTCCTTATAAAATTAATAAATATTTGTATTATTTTATTTTATTTCTTCTAAAATGATTCCTCTAAAACACCCCAAAACTATCATTTGCATCTGACCCATGCTCGTTGATGTTAGGCCTTTCCAAAAGTAAAGTCGCGGCTCTGAATTCAACGGTTCCCTCAAATTTCTGCTCTGGTATACCGTAAAAAAGTTATTACACTTTTATTGGGAAACTTCTCACATACACCATTTCAAATTTTTATTTATTTCAAACATTTATTCCGGGAAATCCAGGCCTTGTAATCACAATCCATAAAAAGGTATTATCTCAATATAATTCCATATAATATTTAAAAATAATTCACGGAAAATCCAAGACATTACATCCCCCCCTTAGGGATATATGTCCCCAAAAAGACAAAACAAGGCTACTAAAAAAGACGTGGGTACATGGGATGGATCTGAGCCTCCCGCTCCCACATTCTCTCCTGAAGATTCTCGTGTTTCCACAAGATACGCACCAAGGGAATAGATCAGCCACAAAGGATCCTCTCCTACAGTTCCTCTATCTCCACTAGGTACTCTACCAAGGTCTCTCCATCCTTGATGTCTAAATCCCCCCATTCGATGATGTGAAATTGTTCATGGACATACATCCTCAACTACGGCATGTGGAAGACATCATGTACCTGGAGAAATATTGGTGGTAGTGCTAATCAGTATCCCACTTCAGCAACTCTTCCCAGTATTTGGAAATGTTTGATGATACTTAGAGATTACTAACCGCCTCAGCCAAGTCTCTTCAACCCTCACTGAGGGGACACCCTATGAAATACATTGTCCCCTACCTCTTAATCCAGTGATCTCTGTCATCTGATAGCATAAGTCTTCTTCCAACTTTGTGCAGTCATCTTCTTCTCCCAGATGATCTGCTCATTCTTGATGGTATCTCGCACCAACTCTGGACCCATGAGTGCTACCACTCTTGGGCCAGTCTAGCATAGTGGTGACCATAAGGGTCTCCCATACAAGGCCTCGAATGGGTCCATACCAATGGTGGTGTGGAAGCTGTTATTGTAAGAAAAATGCACCAGTGGTAGGTGGTCCCCCAAACAACGACCAAAAAACATGATACAGGCCTACAACATATCTGCCAAAACCAGAATGGTCATCTCAGTCTTACCATATATATGGGGATGGAATTCCATTACAATGCATAGCTGAGTCCCAAAAGCCTCCTGCAATCCCTTCCACAACTAGGATGTGAAGCGGGAGTCTCGATCCAAGACTATTGTCAAAGGGACGCCAGGAAGCCAAACTGTCTCTTGTACGTCGAGGCGTCCCAAGCTCTCTACAAAACTATACTCTCTGATGGCAAGGAAGCTGGCCGACTTGGTGATTTGGTCAACGATCACCCAGATGGAATCATGCCCCTTCGACATTCATGGTATGCTTTCCTCAAAGATAATCGATATTCCATCCCACATCCACTCTAGAACATCCAGGGGTGAGCTAATCTATATGGAACATGTTTCTCATCCTTCACCTACTATCATGTAAGGTATCAAGAAACAAACTCTGCTTACATGGGAGTCATTGCCTAAGTACCTATACAATGCACACATCTCTAATCCCACAAATGTTGAAATGTAAAAAAACCAATAAGGAACAAAATGCATGCATAAAACTAAACCCTACCAGCAGTGTATGACGGGATGTAATGTACTGAAATTAAACTGGACCAGAATACAAGACCACCAATATTAAGAGTCTGAAAACTGCAATGTCAATCATTTTAACACAAAGAGGTACAGGGACTGCAAATTGTATCCCTAGGAACACCTCGGCCTGTAGGGAACTCAGAACTCTCAATCATGTACTAGTTATCCCTAGACTCTGTCAAAAGGCCTCTCACCCGCACAAGACATGACATATGCAGGCAAATCCCAAGTAAGAGTGAGTATAACAATACTCAGAAGATGACCCCGAACACAACAAATAAAAACAAAAAAGAATGTTATAGTCAACTCTAGATAGTATATGTCTACTGAACATATAATAGGTGAGAACAAACAAGATAAACTCTAATCCCAAACCCAAGGTCTATAGACATGACACAAAATTGCATTCCCCCACTAGGGATTCAGTTTGAAGATTCCATGAATCAGTCGTCCAAGAGAAATCACTCCAATATTATTATAGCTCTGATGATGTCCGTCCGAGAATTATTGTCCATCGGGAAAAGTCATGACAGATAGATACACTCATTCTAGGAGACCACACTCCAGAGTAGAAAAAGATCATGATACACAGATGAGGATCACTACCAGGGCTTTGGTGAATAAGATGAATCTTCTGGATTCACCTGCTATATAGAGTATCAAGGCCGTGTGGGGACAGTAACGTCGATACCTGACTCAACCAAGGGTCAAAAATGGAGAGAGGATCTCGCTCTGGGCTTCTTGGAGGGATACCAAGCTCAATCTCGGAATGTCCTGCAAAAGGGATCATACTCATGAAAAAGGAAACGATACCTAACCTTACGAGGAATTTGAAAAACGTGCACTAACCCAAACAAAACATGTCTAAGATATGATGGACAAGAAGATCATGCCATGTACAGTAAATTACATGTCGTGTAGAAGTGTCACACATCGTTTCTTCTGACCCCAGGTATATCCTGTGTACAATGGCCTATGTCGCAAGGTTTGTCATATAAAAAGGTCAGTACACAGCGTGTAGATCAGATCACATGCCATGTATGAATAACTATAGTCGGCTCTGTGTAAATGGCTATGTTCTCATACATAGCTTTATCACGTGTGCTCCATCCCGTGTTACCAGTGTATGGTGTAACCCGTGAAGTCAAAATGGTCTAGCCGTGTGGTAGAGTACATGGTTGTGCACTCCACCCCATTTCCATGTATCCACCGGATACATGGCGAGACCTATGTAAGGACCCACACACAGTGTTATTTTGCAAACATGACGTGTCATCGCTTCACACATCATGGAACCCTAGACACCACTTAGCCATACCTACACGCCATGTTCTTTGGGATACATGCCGTGTGTTCTGGAAATTTCTAGAATCGGGAACCTCTTTCGTCATACTGTGGGTGGATTTCCTATCATTGATCTAGCTATTCGCTTTCCACAAAAAATGAAGATTATGGTTTCCCTGACATCATCTCTATTGTTTTCGGGCCACCTATCGGCTCTGAAAACGTGTATCGATCCACCCGTGTGAAGAACAGTCAATGAACGACCTCTCCCGATATAAGCTGATTTGTCATCCTCCATTGTTATCAGACCTCTGCAAGGTTGTCATGATTTTGGATCTCCGTATTGGGAATGTTGTTGTTTTCGATGCTTTCGCCGGGGCACACGCATCTGTCTGTGAGGACGCGTGGCTGTTGGCCCGCATTCCCGCTTTCCAAAGGCGGGCGACATTCGTTCCTTGTTCAGGTACGTCTGCTCCTTGATTGAAATGGGATGATGGGATGTCGGTTCTTCCTTCTGTGGATTCCTCCTCGGAACTTGTCACCTAGTCCGGGTCTCCCTCATAGATTTAATACGTTGTTCGTGAATCTCATTCCCGGTGCCATATTGTCATGGATGCTGGTTAATTACACTACTTCCTTCAAGACTTTCCATAGGGTCTTGACATGGTAGCGACCTTCGGTCGGAGTAGACGGCAACATCAGGAATGTCGGGGCATCTCTGGGTGCGTGGACATATGGGAACCTGTATTCTTCCTCATAAGAGGGAATCTCAAGGGTGCAGAACCCGAGTCGTACATCTGAGGTTTTCCTCAGCTTCCTGTGTTTAACACGGGGTATGTTGCAAGATTAACGTCTAGCAGAGACGGTTACACCAAAGGCATTCCACCTGAGGTTTTCCTCAGGCATCTCATGTTTATCACAAGGTAGGTCGCGAGTTTAACATCTTGCAGAGATGAATAAGGGTGATCACAACGTCCAATGAGGACAGATCCAAGGTGGTGCACTCCCTATAGGGGAAATGGGTGATGAATCGGGGTGTACACAGAGGACAGTGACCCGGAAATATGATGGGGCTTACACATGGAAAGTGGCCCATGCGCCGCTAGGAGCAGCGAGGAGGTGGATGGCATGATTCCACCGGGATGTGGCGGCCCAGGTGAGAATCAGGATGGGTGATGGATGGATGAGTGAAGTGGAGGAGGATGAAATGGGACCATCGCAGGGGAAACAATGAAGTTGGGCTTGAGCCTTGAGGAGGCTTCCTACGTATCCATGTGGTAGGGAATCAAAGTCCACGTAGTTCGGGATGGTGCCGGTAAACTGACGTGAATGTAGACCTGGGGGTCCACTATTGGTGGGCTTGAACCTCGTGAAGGCTTCCTACATACCATGCCTTGACATGGATCAAAGACCTCGTAGTTCAAGAGATGGGCTGGGTCGCAATGGCTTACCACTGGACCGGAGTGTCAACGACTTACCACTGAAAAGGAGTGACAATAGTGGATGGGGCTTATGCTAGGAAGATGCCCGGGTGTCGCTAAGGAGCAGCACTGGTGAGTGGGGCTTACGCTAGGAAGCTGCCCGGGTGTGCCGCTAAGGAGCGGCCATGGTGGATGGGGATTATGCAAGAAGCTGCCCTGGTGCCACTATGGAGCGGCACTGGTGAGTGGGGATTACGCAAGGAAGCTGCCCGGGTGCCGCTAAGGAACGACAATGATGAATGGGTCTTACGCTAGGAAGCTGCCCGGGTGCCGCCATGGAGTGGCACTGGTGAATGGGGCTTGTTCAAGAAAGCTGCCCCTAATGTCTTCCTCATGTCTGGCCATGAGGGAATCCCAACTCACTGGTGGGTTGAGGTATGTGCCTATGCGCAAGTGCACAAGCGGGATAACGCCAAGGGTGTTGGAATCAGCCGAAACAAAGGGACATGAAAAGTGTGAATCACATGCCCGGCATTCGGAATGCGATGAGAGTGGCATTGCGATAGAGGATAACTGCTGACCATGTTCGCAACGCAGCATCCTATCGCGTTAGCCTAAAATGGTGACAAACAAATGAGGGGTCGACTGCTGACCGTATTCGAAACACAGGACCTCAAAGTGTCACCCGAAGCTTTTTGGGGCATTGGCCTAGGACAGCAGGGGGACCATGGGTCTAAAGTCCATACTGTTAGGGGGTCCCTTCAGACTTTGGAAATGGATTCAGATCCGAATGATGGACACACAAAGCGTGGGGTGGAGTGATGGAATGTTTGAACGGATTCCAAAGCTCTTGAAACTATGCCACTGTAAACATGACAATAGGCATCTTATGCTAGGAGCCTAAGGAATCTCTCGTTTAGGGAAAGAGGCATCCTATCATTTTTTAGATAGGTATAATGCAACAGTTTAGAGTCATGTAGGTAGGACTATTGGCATCTCATGCTAGGAGCATGAGGCATCTCTCGTATAGGGCGAGAGGCATCCTATGTTTGGCACATAAGGATTACTACAGTTTATAGTCATGTAGGTAGGACTATTAGCATCTCATGCTTGGAGCATAAGGCATCTCTCATATAGGGAAAGAGGCATCCTATGTTTGGAACATAGAGAGAATACTACAGTTTATAGTCTTGTAGGTAGGACTATTGGCATCTCAGGCTTGGAGCATGAGGCATCTCTCGTATAGGGCGAGAGGCATCCTATATTTGCCACATAGGGATTACTACAGTTTAAAATCATGTAGATAGGATTATTGGCATCTCAGTCTTGGAGCATGAGGCATCTCTCGTATAGGGCGAGAGGCATCCTATCATTTGTTAGATAGGGAGTACTACAGTTTATAGTCATGTAGAAAGGACTATTGGCGTCTCATGCTAGGAGCATGAGGCATCTCTCGTATACGGCGAGAGGCATCCTATCGTTTGTTAGATAGGGAGTACTACAGTTTATAGTCTTGTAGATAGGACTATTGGCATCTCATGCTAGGAGAATGAGGCATATCTCGTATAGGGCGAGAGGCATCCTATCGTTTGTTAGATAGGGAGTACTACAATTTATAGTCTTGTAGATAGGACTATTGGCATCTCATGCTAGGAGCATGAGGCATCTCTCGTATAGGGCGAGAGGCATCCTATCGTTTGTTAGATAGGGAGTACTACAGTTTAGAGTCTTGTAGATAGGACTATTGGCGTCTCATGATAGGAGAATGAGGCATCTCTCGTATAGGGAGAGAGGAATCCTATCATTTGTTAGATAGGGAGTACTACAGTTTATAGTCTTGTAGATAGGACTATTGGCGTCTCATGCTAGGAGCATGAGGCATCTCTCGTATAGGGCGAGAGGCATCCTATCGTTTGTTAGATAGGGAGTACTATAGTTTATAGTCTTGTAGATAGGACTATTAGGCAACAGGTGCCTAGAAATGGTTGGTGTTGGGACTTACGCAAGGGCGGCCCTTTCTGGTTGAACCTGGCATAGGAGCCAAGTTATCGGGTTTGGAGGAGTTGCATGAGGGATGGTTCGACTTGAGGTACTCGGGGAATTGATGATGAGAATCTCGACTCATGACATGGAATGAAACCCAGAGGAATATGTCGACTCTAGGTGTTCCACGGTGTGCGGAGGAGTGTATCAAATCATGGTATTCCATAGGTGGAAGGTGGGAGCGCATGAGGGCGCAATGGAAAATCCCGGCATCCCGGCCCGAAAAGTTTGCAGTACGACTCTCCATTTTTAATGGGGGTCTGTGACGGTAGCTAAGGGACCGGTGGGCACGAAGGTGGGATCCTCGCGAAGGATAGGTCTTCGCGAAGCAGCTTCGCGGAGCATGGCCTTGCGGAGCAATAGTCTCTCGCGGAGCAAAGGGGTATCACGGAGCATAGTCTCGCGAAGTAGCTTCGCGTAGCATGGCCTCGCGGAGCAATAGTCTCTCGCGGAGCAAAGGGGTCTCGCGGAGCTTGGTCTCGCGAAGCAGCTTCGCGAAGCATGGCCTCACGGAGCAATGGTATCTCGTGGAGCAAAGGGGTCTCGCGGAGCTTGGTCTCGCGGAGCAGCATCGCGGAGCATAGGCTCGCGGAGCATGGACTCATGGAGTCTCGGCTCGCGGAGTAGCAACGCGAAGGAAGCTGCTCGCGGAGCATAGCCTCGCGGAGCCGCAATGCGGAGCTCCACTCGGCCGCCCAAGGGGCGAAGTGGCAGTGGCTGTCCTCCTGGAGAAGGGGTGTGAGCTGGGTATTTATAGGGAGGGGCTCCGTGAAGAAGAACTCCCGCGCCGCCTCTGGTGCTTCGTGGTGGCTCGTGAATGTCAAATGTGTTCGCAGAGCATCACCGCCTCTGGTGCTTCACGGCGGATCGCGAACGTCAAATGCGTTCGCGGAGCATCACCACCTCTGGAGCTTCGCGAGGCCGCGATGGTCGGGGCGCTTCGCGGCGGGGCTTCGCGGGACCGCGCTGCACGGGTGCTTCGCATCGGTGCTTCGCATTAGTGCTTCGCAAGGGGTCTTCACGGCGCATTGCAAACGTCAAACGGGTTCGCGGAGCCTCTTGCCTCATTGCTCCGCGGCGGCGCTCCGCGATCACGGAGGGGGGCTTCGCGAATGGGCTTCACGAACCAGATTTCCAGCCCAACTTCAAACGTCCTTAACTCATAATCCGTAACTCCGTTTAGGCCCTACGACCTACCAAATCGAAGATTGCGAAATGGACTACGATCTTGGATCATGTATGGAAGCATTTGGAAAATTTTGGGGACGCGTTTTCTGGGGTCTACAGTTGTGTTGCAGAACGGATGCACACCAATTCATTGTTCATCGCCCAATGAAGTACGTGAAGAACGTGGGGTAAAAAGTGGGGGAAGAAATCCAAATCCCACAAGGAAAGAGGAATGAACCTCTTCCATTGTTCATCATAGCATTGATCCGCTCCCATTAAAAGGATTAGACCGAATGAATCAAAACATATATTTCCACATCATGGATTAATCCCAAAAAACAACCTAATAAAAACCCTCCAATAAGAACACATGATCCACTGGTCAACCAGTTTGTGGGTTGATCCGCGTAAGTCGTTTTATTTAAAAAAAGGGAAAATAATAATCAAAATAATAAACCACTACCACAGTTGTCAATGAAGAGGGATATTGGCCATCATTTGGGATTCGATATAATTGCACAATGATCAATGTGTCATCGTTCATCATCATTTGTCAAAAATCATCCATGGTTGGGTACTCTCCAAAGATTCCGAAGATTCTAGGGGAAAACTCTAGGGCTATGAGTCTAACCCTAGGATCCTTCTCAATTAATGAAAATAAGCGTCATTGAATTATAGAAATATTTTAAAATAAAATAAATTAATAATTTATTATATATCTTAAATAATGTTTCCTCTTAATTGCCCTAAAACTAACTTTTGTAGCCAACCCATACTAGTCGATGTTAGGCCTTGAGTATGGTAATGAATTTTATATAAACGCAACGGTGCACTTGAATTTCTAATATAGGCACATGTTTAAATGTTATTCTACTTTTATAGTAAAACTGCTCAAGTGTGCTGTTTAAAATTTCAACTTATTTCATACATTTATTCGTGGCACTCTGGGCCTTTCTATCGCACATTGTCGAAAGGTATGTTCTTGAAATAATTCCATATAAAATTTATAAATAATACATGAAAAATCAAAGACATTTTAATTGTCTTGGAATTAACTAAAATGTAAAATAATATTATTATAAATTTATTTTTTGGTATAACTCAATGTTTTGAGCAACGTAAGATTTCAAGGAAACCTATTGTTGTGTGTTGAGTACACACTAAGACATAACATCGGATTTAAATTAAAAATAATATTTATTCACAAATATTCATAAATATGAAATTTTTATATTATTTATTTATGTGGGATGTTACATCTTGGGTTTAACTATGATGGTCTAGAGGTTTCTATAGAAGAGGGCACATGGCTTATTCAAGGATTTTCCCAATAGTTTGAAATGTGCGAGCATGGTTCTTAAATTTTTTACAAAACATAATTACATTGTTGGAAAAATGATTCCCAAATCATTTTTCCAAACTATTTGAGTTTTCTGTGATTAAAGTAATTTATGAATAGTTGGTTCAATATTTATTGAACTATGCAACTTTTCCACATGTGGTGCCCAGATTCATTTAATGTATCTTTTTACCATTTTTTCCTCATAGTTTTTAACCCCAAAACACCCCATGCATTCTATATTTAGTTCATGAGACTATAGGCGGATCTTCCGCTAACAAACCAATATTTTTCCCAAAAATTTAATTTTGATTGCATAAAACACTAAGTCACATAAAAAATTACTTTATTATATCATAGCCAAAAAACATAATTTCACCACCTCTATGATTTGAATTTTGAAAAAATTACTTAAACAGTTGCATTCAGTATGATATTTTAAGTCTGATACGAAAAATTTGATTTTTTGTTAAATAATAACATACCCATATTAATAATAATATGAAACATATAAATATTAAATGTTATTATTTTTTCATTATATTATGTTTGTAAGATAATTAGATCTTGATTAATTTTTCATGGGGATATAAAATGAATTATAGTTTTAAAATTGTTATTTTAAGAATAAATTATGGTTTTATTTGAAAAATTAACAAAATTATTTATAGAAAATTATTTTTTAAAAATTGAATTCATTTTTTAATTCTACATGTTCAAAAATCCTTTGGGTGAATTTTTTGGATTTTTCTGAAACAGTCAAATTTTTTATGAATGTTAAAATACAGTAATTTACTCTATATATAAATTATAAAATAAATTCACTATTCAAAGCATCCTGGATTATTTTATCACATATTGTTAGAAAACACATGCACATATTACTATTTTTGTTCACAATAATGAATACCATTGGTTTTCATTGGAAAAATAAAAATATAATGAGTAAATTATGGGAAACCCCTCCTCTCATAGACTATAAAAACTCACCTCAATACCTATACTAATCACACCCATCAATCCCTGTGCCTAGTATACATTATACTCAAATATTCTCTAAATATCCTCCTCATATCCAAAATCTATTGGTCTCTCAAAAAGAACAAAACCTAACCCCTAAAGAGGCCTTCAAAGAAGGTTACTTCATGAGGTAAATTACCCTTCTCATTTTCTTTCAATATACTTTCTTTTCTTTTTCTTTCCTAACATACTTTAATACAAATATTTTTATTAAATCAGTAACATGCATGTTCTAGAATGTCTTTAGGATAAAATAGTAATTCATCATCTTCTCTCATTTCACTTTATTTTATACTAGATATGAAAACACAATCGAAGATGTGTTGATTTTTTACATTCAAGGCTGAAGTGTTTTCAAATTCTATTACCATATTCAATTCATGTCATCAATCCATTTTTATGATTTAAAATTCCTATAATATATTTATTATAACTTATTTAAGGATCTATAAACCCTTTTATCAAATGATATTAATTTATAAATCAAAATGAGTTCTTTTTTATCAAGAACAACCAATTAACCCAAGCAATTGTTAGTATTGTTTTATATAATTATTCTTCTTCACTACCAATAAAAAATATTGTTTTATAAACATGAAATATTTTGGTTCTTAAATAATTGTATAAATCTTATATACTATAAAAAATCTCATTTTACATGATTATCCTTACCTGAATATAAGTACACTGATCATCAATACAAGAGAAAAAAACACCCTCAAACAACAAAATTGAATCTCTAAACCCCTCAAAAGTCCATAAATGAACCTAATAATTTTATAATAAATCAATTAAAAGTAGAGGATGTTCGTGAATCAATAATTTATGAACCTAAATTTGAATATTCAGGTCATTAAGATCATGTTTGGAACACCTTCCAACATAAGGTAAGGTTTTTCCACCCAAGTCCCCTTTTTCATTCGGGTTACTTTTATTATGTATATACCTCAATTAAATTATTATTCATTCATAAGTACTGCTCATAATATCAATGTGGATTTTCTATATATATATTCCATCCATTATTATACCATAATTTATGGGGAGTTATATTCATTAAAAGGATCTTTCAATAATTCTTAATAAAATACAATCCCGGATGAAGGAATGTTTTTAAATTCTTACATATTTTCAAGGGAAATCTATAATTTGTTTATAGAAACCATAATTTTTCTAAAATAAATATTTTTCTTATTAAATTACCATATTACATTAAATCTTATTTTATAAAATGATTTTTTCAAAATAACCCTTCTTTTCTATGTAATAGAGTATTTATCTCAGAATTAAATGATGATTTCATAATTGTATCTTCGTCTATTTCAATTCTCTTATTGAATATTATGTATTGAGAGGATTAATATTAATGATATCATCAACCATTTTTAATTTAATGGTTTATCAATATATTTACTCTAGATGTGCTATCTTAAAACCATTCACCAATTTACTATGAATGTATAGTGTTAATTCATAATGTTTCAGGAAAGGTAATTACATTTAATATGCTAGTTTCAATATTAATTTATATGTTTTCAATGTTTTTCCTCCCCCATATGAGGAATTAATTGAACTTATTATGTTAATCCTTGGGGATTATATTGACTCTTGATTCATCGGTAGGTCTCATGAGACAAACAGATATGGACTTGGATGAGACCTTGCCCAATTTTAGATTTGGTAGTGTTTGAGGCCTTAATCATGTATTGATTTCATGTTAAAGAACTTGATGGTACATTTCATAATTTCTATCATATTAATTTTTCTCATTGTGAAGATATAAATTCATAGATCATGTTGTTATTCAACTGGTATAAAACCGATGATTATGTTCAATAGTGTCAATATTTACCAAAATCATATTCTAGACATAATGTGTTAATGTTTATTATTTTTAATGGAATGTGTTTTCATGTTTCCACCATGACTAATGTTTATGTTTACTATATCATATTCTATATTTCATACCCTTACTTGGCATCAGATTTCATATGTTCAAAGGTTTAATTTTTCCTAGGAAAAGAACTGTTATATTATTATTGACTTGCAGGGATAATCCTATAGTGATTGATTTTATCACAATGTAAATTTTAGGTTTATTCTCAATTAAATATTTAATGTTTAACATATTTGGGTATATTGTATACAAATATAATAAATTATTCATTCCTTCATGATACAACTTTCTTTTAATTATTCCAAAGTAATTTAATAAGGCATCGACTCTAGGAAACTGTTTTTGGGATATTCCAGTTGGTATCAGATAATGTTTTGTAGAAAATAGTTAAAAAATATTTAGAAAATGTATATTGGAGAACAAAAACCATAGATAGTCTTTAAGGATAAAACATAAAATAAAATCCGGTAATTTCTGGTAAAGAAACCTTTTTGTTGATCTTTCCATCATGTACATCCATATATAGATACTATAAGTGGACGTGGTTCTAGAACACATTTACCTATGAGTGAAGACACTGACTGGGAGGTTTGTGTAAGACCGGATGTATCTTGGATCCCGACTATGGGCCTTACTATGCACCAGGTGTGAAACTCTTATGGGATATGCTTATGATAATTTACATTTTATTGACAATCCATTAAGAGGGATTTAAATGTAATGTTTTCCTAAAAGAAACCATGTTTATTATTATGGGATTATCTATGAATAGAAATTCAAAAAAATATGTATTTTTCTACGTCCAGATTATACATTACAATTCATAACCTCAACTTTTTTATGCCATTATTTTGAAAGGGATCCTAGTGGATGGAATGTAAACTGCATGAATGCGCGTATCCCATGTATGGACTGCCCTCTTATGAAAGATAATAATGTTGGATCTGGAGCTGTGAAAAGTGAAGAGAAACGTATAACAATACTAGGACAACTTACGTAGTTTATGAAAAATATCCTTACCCATATGCAGAATCTATATCCACAATGTAGTGGATCTATGTTGGATCGCATTATGCGACAAAAGCCACCATTATTTAATGGGACAATAAACACATTTGTAGTGGAGAAGTGGATATGTTCCAAGGAGAAGATATTTCTCTCATTGTGATGTACTGAATAGGAGAAGGTTGTCATGGAAGTTTATTTTCTATCAGGATATGTTGATCAATGGTGATCATTAATTCAAAACACAATAGAGGATGAAGAAATAAAAAACATGTATCAGAGAGAATGTAAAGAACCTTTCTTATAGAAATACATTCCTTATGAACTATGAGTGAATATGGAAAGTCAGTTTCTGAATATGTGGGAAAAGGAAGATGGGAATTTTGCAACGTATGAAGCTAACTTCACAAGGATAATAAGGAAAGTTGTGGACTACATACATAATCTATTAAGTAGGATTGATTGATTCATTGATATCGTAAATTAATTACTATGATAGGGATTGGTCTCCAAAATTTTCTCATCATATGAAGATGTAGCCTCATGTGATATCAAGAATTAAATGCAATTCTCTTTGTAATATGAATTTAATGGAAAGCAAGAGAAGAAGAGTGTTTCTGAAAACTATAGAAAAGGAAATCAATAAATACAAAAGAAGGGAAGAGTTAACATTCCACCTTATGAAAATTGTGGATGGAAACACCCCGGTGCCTACATAAAAGGAAAAGGGGTGTTCTAAAAGTGTGGATAGAAAGGCCATCATGTCTTTGTTTGCGAGGGTAATAATGAATATATTAATGTTCAATGCTATAATTGTATAGAGATGGGACACGACGCTAATTATTTTAAAAAAGTGTCTAGGAAAAATAAAACATAGAAGGACTAGAGAGTAGGGAAAAGCTTTTGTGATCACAACTACTAATATTGAAGTTTTGAATGATGTCATGGAAGGGACTTTAATCATATCATCATACTTAGAAAATGCATTATTTTATTCTGGACCATTGTACTCTTTCATATCTACCCAGTTTTCCAAGGAAATTACATATTTCCAATTTAATTTTGTAAGGGAGTTTTCAATCAAAACTCTTAAGAGAAGTATCATTACAACATAGTTGTGTAAATAAGTCCCCATTATATAATATAAACATGATTAATATCCTGATTTTATTTTCATACCCAATAATATCACTGATACGATCAACAGTATAGATTAGATTTCAATCCATGATGTAAATATTAATTACAACAACAAAGAGGTTACAACTTTTGAGGATGATGTGGAAACCCTTATCTTCAGAGAAGAAATATCACCATATGATTACTATATATATCCAACCCCAATAGCTCTATTGAATTCAATTATTAGGGTTGAAGGGAATGAATTAACTATCGATGAGGAAGGGAATGTTCAAATAGTGGATATACCTTATGTGAACGAATAAGTTGATGTTTTTCTAGAGGATTTACCTAGACATCCTCTAGTGCGGGAAATGTAGTTTCCCATTGACTTAATTCCTAATTCAAGGTCCATAACAAGTACCCTTATAAAATGGCCATTGTAGATTTAGGGTAACTGAAGAATCAAATAGAGGAAATGAGGGATAAAAGATTTATTCACCCTAGTGTTTCTCCATGGGGAACTCCTATTCCATTCAGTTAGAATAAAGATGGATCTATGAGGTTGTGCATCGACTACAGGGATATCAATGCTACAATAACAATGAAAATGTTTCCCCTACCTCACATTGATGATTTATTTGATCAACATCATGGATCCCCATATTTTTTGAGGATTGATATTCAATATAGATATCCTTAGTTTTATGTGAGGGATGAGGAAATTCCGAAGACAACATATTGAACCAGGTATGAGCATTACGAGTTTACAGTAACCCCTTTTGGACTGGCATACACACAATTAGTTTTCATTGATATAATCAAAAGAGTTTTACGGATTTTTTTGATAACATATTCATGGTATTTATAAATGATATCTTGGTATACTCAAAAATCTATGAGTATCATGAAAATAACATTCACATTATTCTAAAGACACTATGAAAAAATGAATTATATGGGATGTTTAGCAAGTGTGAATTTTTGCTTGAAATAGTTTCCTTTCTTCTCCTCAATGTCTCTAAAGATGGATTATCTATTGATCCTACAATGTTAATGGATGTGCATGAATGGGCTACACCAACAAATATAATTAAGGTATGTAGTTTTAATTGTTTACTAGGTTATTATCCGCATTTCATTCAGAACAATAGTTGGTTAGCCAACCCTATGACCAAGATTACACATAAATGGGTTACGTTTGAATGTAAAAAAGATTATGAGGACTGTTTTGAATAATTGATTAGGACATTAGTGAATTGTCTGATCTTAATTCTGTCATTGAGGAATGATGGTTTTTTTATCTACGAGGATGCATCAAAGTAAGGACTTTTTGTGTCCTTATACATAATGTTAGATTTATTTCCTATGCATCAAGGCAGTTAAAAATCCATGATTAAAACTATCCTACTAATGATCTTTTTTTATCTGATGTGATCTTCATTCTAAAAATATGGAGACATTATTTCTATAGTGAAATATGTGATATATATACATATCACAAGAGTCTAAGGTATACCATCTCATATAACGAAATCAAAATGAGGCAAAGGCGATGGCTTGAACTACTCAATTATTATGATTGTTCTATGAATTTCCAACTTGAAAAGGTAGAGTAAATAGATTATGCATTGAGCAGGAAGAATCATGGAGTTCTCAAAAAAATTTGGATTAACACCGATCCTTTGTACATTGATATAGTGATGATGGATATGGGAATTTTCAATGAAGGTGAAACATCATAAAGATTTCAATTGGATTCCCAACCATCTTTATTAGAAATAATTAAAACATCAGAGTCTGATGATGAGAGTCTTCAAATGAAATTTAATTTTGTTAAAGATCAGATGTTCCCTAAATTCGTGTGATAAGATGGAATTCTGAAATTTGGGAAGATGATATGTGTTCCCGCTCTACCCGAGATGAAAATGGAGTTATTAAATGATTCTCAAAGCTCAATGTTCTCTATACAACCTGGTGGAACTAATATTTATAGATATTTGAAAGAACATCTCTGGTGGGATCACATGTAGAGGGAATTTGATGATTATGTATCTAGATGTTTAGGCTTTCAACAAGAAAAGGTCGAACCAAATTATACTGGAGGAGTCATGAAACCTCCACTTATTCCAGTATGTAAAAGGGATTAAATGAACATGGATCTTGTCACTGGCTGACAAAATTAACTACACAATAATGATGAAATGTGGTTAATTTTTTATACACTTACGAAATATACACATTTTCTCGCTATAAGAGATGATTTTCTACTTGAGCGCCAAGCAAGATTCTATATCAATGAGGTTGTTAGACTTCATGGAGCACCACACAAAATTTATTCTGATCAAGACCCATTATATTAATTTAAATACTATAAAATTAATTATATATATTTGTATATTGATCTTTGATTGAGTACTTCTTATCACCAACAAAAAGACAGAAATCAGAAAGAATGATCTAAACCTTAGATAACATGTTGAGATAATGTTCACATTACATTAAAGGTATGTGGGATCAATATTAACCTTCTATAGAGTTTTCCTACAATAATAGTTTCAATTGAATTATTCAAATGGAACCATATTAATCCTTTTATGGAAGGAGATGTTGAACACCATCTTGATGGGATGAAGTTGAATAAAAGAATCATGTGGGCTCTGATCTTGTGGAAGAAACAATAGAGATGGTAAATACTGTTAAATTCCATGTCATAGTAACTCAAAGAATTCAAAAAATCAATACTATTTATTGAAGGAAGTATTTCAAATTTAAAGTGGGAGATCCGGATTTCATAAAACATTCCAATGGAAGGGGTTATCAGATTTGTGAAGAAATGGAAACTCCGCCCATGGTTCAGAGTTCATTTTTAAATTCTGGAGTGAATTCAAGATCTTTATTATCATTTGGTTATTGAACAGATCCTATTTAATGTAAACAATGTGTTCCATGTCTCTTTGGTGATAATGTACATCCCAAAAAAATTCGTTTCCTCACTTTTGAAGGTATAGAATTTGAAGCTCGCTTATCTTTCTATGAAGAGGCTACCTGAATTGTGGACACTAAAGATAAAGTGTTTAAAATTCGAGTGACTCATTTGGTAAATTTACTTTGTAAAAAACAAAAAATCTACGTGGAAACAAGTTTTCCTGAGGTTCTTATGATAATTAACTACACACATTTTTTAGTGAGGTACCATTCAGTTAATTTCGAGGACGAAATTTTCATAAGGAGGGAAAAATGTTACACCCCCTGATTTTTAAAATAAATTAAATATTAAATGAATGCAACATTTAGCCTCTTCATAACACCAATTTTTTTATAAAAAATATATAAAACATAATTTTTCCACCTTTTTTATTTGAATTTGGAAAAATATACATACACATTTGCGTTTAAGAAGATGTTTTGAGTCTGATAAGACAAACAAAGTTTTTTTGAATGGTTAAATAACCTTATTAATAATTATATGTACAGTAATGTAAATAGTAATATGACTCTTATGAAAATTATATAATATTAATATTTTAATTTCTTTTTTTTATTAGATAATGAAATATTTACTAATTTTTCAATGGGATATAAAACGAATTATATTTTTGAAATTGTTATTTTTCAAAAAAATATGATATTGATTAAAATTTAATTTTATAATATTCAGGAAATTATTTTGAATAAATGGAGTTCAATTTTGGCTTACACACGTCAAGAAATGGTTAACGTGTTTTTTTGATATTTTTATGAAATACTTGAAAGTTTTATTAATAGTAAAATACTGTAATTTACCGTGTATATACATTATCAGTTAAATTCACTATTACAATGTCATAGCTTATGTAAGAACACTTGGTTTGATATCACATAAAAATATTACTATTCTTGATCCTAAGAATCAATAATGTTGGCTATCTTTGGAAAAATAACAAAATAATGGGTAAAATAATGGGAAAACCTTCCTCTCCAACAATACAAAAACTCTCTTACTCCATCTTCTCTTCACTCTTATAAAGCCTTGTTCCATGAAAAAATTAGGCTCAAATATTCTCCCATGATCCACCCCCATGTCTATCAGCCTTCAAAATCATAAAAAGGACAAACCCACTCTCGTAAAGAGGCCCTCAAGGAATGTTACATCAATATGTAAATTCCACTTTTCATTTCATTTATTTTATGTTCCTTTCTTTCAATTTTCATTCCAATGCTCCTTTCATCCAAAAGTTATAATGAATTCAGTATATAACATGTAATGAAATTTTGTCATCATAACGGAAGAATTATTAGTCAAATGTTCTTTCCACTTCTTCTGTACTAGAAATGAAAAGAACATCTGAGATGTGTAAATTTATCAAATTCAAGGACGACAAGTTTTTATTTTCTCTTACCATGTTCAATTTTGGCAATGAAACCAATTCAATGGTTAAAAAAGACTATAATATATATATTATATCTTATTTATGGGTTTTTAATACTTTTTAGACAATATATTAATTAGTAAATAAAAATGAGTACGTTATGATCAAGAACATCCAATTAAACTAAACAATTTTCATGGAGGATTTATATAATGATTCATATTCACTCCCTATAACCAAAATAATTTTATAACCATGTAGTATTATGGTTTTTAAATAATAAAATAAGGCTTCTATTCTATAAAACCATTCAAATTTTTAATTTTTATTTGTAAATGAATATAAGTAAATAGATCATCAAAACTAGAGAAGAAAACACTCCCAAACAATGAAATTAAATCTCTCAACCCATCAAAAGTACATGAATGAACCTAATATAGTTAAAATAAATTAATTTCATTTACAGGAGGTTTTTTATTCAATAATATATTAACATAAATTTTATTATTCAGGTTATTAAGAACAACTGATGAACACCTTTGCACATAAGTTG
The DNA here is from genome assembly GCA_963277665.1 of Viscum album. NCBI lineage: Eukaryota > Viridiplantae > Streptophyta > Magnoliopsida > Santalales > Viscaceae > Viscum > Viscum album. The sequence continues at coordinate 1,807,169,819 of OY728136.1, read as the reverse complement.
AGGGTTTTACACCTAAATCTCTATTTTCATTGGGGTTACTTTTATTAGCTACTTACCTTAATTAAATTCTTTGACATCCATATGTAATCATCATAATTTTTATGTGAATGATAGATATATTTGTTCCAACCATAATCATACCTTCATTTATGGGATGTTATATTCTTCAAAAGGATTTTTCCAAATTTCTTTTTCATGTATCATCCCAATTCAATGGAATTTCTCAAATTCTAAACTATTTAAAGGGTCACTCTATAATATGTTTTTGAAAACCATTATTTTTCTAAATTTAAATATTTTATTATGTGAATTATATCTTACTTCACTACTATTTTTATACAATAACTTTTTTATAATAATTCTTATTTTCAAAGTAAAAGATTATTTATCTAATGAATTTCTCGATAATTTAATAAGAGTATATTGATCTATTTCAACACACCTATTTATTATTATGTATTGTTGGGATTGATATATATGATATAATATACCATATATAATTTAATGTTTTATTATTAGTTTGACTGTGGATGTGCTACCTTAAAACCATTGACCAATTTACTCTCAATGGTTAGTGTTTATTATTAATATTTGGGAAATGCAAAAAACAATTAATATGATTGTGTCAGTATGAATGTTTAAGTTGTTTACGTTTATCCCTTATCATATTATGAAATAAAATGACTTATTATGTGATTGGTGGGGGCTGTTATATCATCCTGATTCATGAGATCCTAAATCAGGGCAGGTCCCACTCTGAATGGGAAGTTGCTTATGACTCTAATTATGGGAATGTAATGTCTTATTATGATCTATAACTTTGATTTTTGACGGATGAGGGAAATCCCCATTGTTTAACCCTATATGTCTCTACTTCTCATTTTTCTTCTATTTAATAAATAGGCTAGATCATAGCTTATGGATAGACATTCTTGTTTAAAAGACCTCTTAGTTAAGGTAAATGAATATGTAAATTATTACTTTGGAATTACTGTTGATTTTTATTACACATATCTATAAATATATTATTTTTTAGCCTCTTGTTCAAGATTTATATTGGTCTTGATCCCAATTGTGTGATGTTGTGTTTTGGGTTATTGAGTGACCTTTTGGGTCACACTAATATCTATTCGGTCTTATGGTTTACTTTTGTTTTGTTTTTAATATATGTTTCATTATTCATACAGCTAATTTTTATTAATATTTTTTCCAATAATTTATCTTTTATTTTCATTTGTTATTTTTTTATTTGGCTAATTCATTCCTACTATTTATTGTTGAAGCCCATGGTTTTTTTTACCACCATGGAGTGATTAGGGATATACGTCTGAGATGTCACGGGTTGGATCTAGATACTGGTTCATGGTCAACCTGGGTTGGATCATGACATAGGTTGTGTGCCACAATAGTTTGTGTAGGTGGTTTCATTGATATATTATTCTTGATGAATAATAATTTCTATTAGATTATAAATTGTTTTAATATAAATTGGAATTATTTTATGATTTGTGTTATTGAATGGGATTTTCAGAAAAGGATGACTCCCCCCCCCAATTTAATAAAGGAAATGTGTCAATAAATGTATTATAAACTGGATTTATGGAAAAAATTTCAAATATTTTGATGGAAAAGTGTTTTCAAAAAATATAGTTTAATGTGGTATTATATTTTGAAATTATATTACAAATATAGCACACCAAAGCATTGGGAACCAAGGTGTAGGATTTAGTATTTCACATTTCCTGTAACTTACATATGATGTTTCATCATGGGGGTTTCCTCTATTCCCTTGGCCCTACTTGCAAGAGACATGATGATGAAATTGTATGGGGTTCATTATGGGGTGAAACTATATTCCATATACCATTTGTAATAATTACTCAAATGTTCCCTAGTCATTGTTTCTTTCCATGTATGAGTAATATGGATAGCCCAAACATTGTCCCTCTTGGAATTTTTACCATTTTGTTTTCACTTATTCTACATGGATTGGATATTTTCTTTTAATAGATGTTTCTGATTCATATAAATTATCCTTTGAAACATTACTACCTATATTTTTTAAACTGTGAAAAGGGGAGATTTTATAGCATGAATTTTATATAAGACTATTTAATTTATTATCATGCCTTTTTATAAAAATTCAGAATATTCGGGTTATTTAAAAGAGTTAATATATGGATCACCTAGTAAGGGTCCTACTAAGATGTTTTATCTCATTAAATTTTCATTCCATTGGGAGTCTTTTGATCTTGTATTTTCTACTAATTCATGAAAATTCAATGGGTCAAAGTGAGTTGGTGAGGTCTATGTTAGCTGGGTATGAGTAGTTGGTGATGAGATGGTGAGATGATGTCAAAAAATTACATGGGGTGTTTTTTTATAGTTTTGGTAGTCCCATTAAAAGTTAAACATGTACCTTCAGTTTTGTCCAAATTTTTCGTTTTCATAGTACCTCTATCATGTTTTCTGCAATACTTATAGAATAAATATTTCAAATTATTCTGTCCATTGTTTCCTTTTATTGTGTATATATTATATTAATATTTTCTAGATGGGTGAGATCGATTCCACATATTGTTTTATGAAATTTGGTTTCTTATATTATTCTTATTGGGATCAAAAAACCCTTTAGATTAGTTTCCAATCATTTTAGGTACCTGTTTAGAGGGTATCATTTGTCGATTTTTTAACTTTAATTTCAGATGATAGTTTTCCCTCAATATTACTAATCCTGGAATGTCTAGTAGATGGGAGATATGATTTTTAGGACATGATAAGTAGGTTGTAGTTATTTTTTTCTATCTCTTTCCTGGAAGAGGCACTAGTTAACATTGTATTATGGGATGTGTGGGTCTTGTGTGGTGGTTTGTCTTGATATGTGTTTCTTCTTATGTTTTGTTTTTTAACTATTAATATCAAGTAATATTATCATTTTTTTCTATTTGGGATTTGTAGAAACATGCCACTATGATTTCTCCCATGGGTTCCACATGAGGGTGAAGTGAGAAATACACCACTAGGAAATCATCTTGCTTATTAGAAACTTGTCAATATTATCAAATAGGTATTTCTTTTTGTTTTTTATAGTGTATTGTGAGTATAGAACCTAGTTTTTTAGATATATCTCTGAGCTATAGAATTCCTAGATCAATCTCAATAGCTACAATTTGATACCCCCCATTCATTTAAAAGAACTAATTAACCTCACGAGTAAATGGATTGGTTGGAAAATATCTACAATATATTTAACATCCTAGAGACACCTTATACTATCAAGGTCGGGTACGTAGGGTTAAAACTCAATAATCCCATTAAGTAGCGATGTGAATATATTGTCTAATAAAAGTTGAACTCTATATTAGGTTATAAGGGTTTCAAGGACCACTTATTGCATTATATCTTTCATTAGTCATTATTGATCTAAAATACATTGGATTACCTAAACTTGTATTAGGAAGATTATTTACTGTCATTGTACACTAATCATTTTGTGTAGAAGGATCATTTTTTATAGGTGGTTTTCAATAATCTATTGAATGATTATATTTAAATATAGGGTTTATGAATAGGTATGTGATGGAAGGTATACATGTGGACTCCTACCACCTATATAGACATGGTAGACATAATATGATGGAAAAAATGCATATGGTTGGAAATATTGGATTATCTATATTGTCTCTTCAACCAAATTATAGTATCAGTGGTGAAATAGAGAATAATGGGAAGTGGAATGAAAATCATAAGAGTTAGTGAGATCGATCTCAATAGTGGGCCACCTCCACACCATATATAGTTTCCTAAAAAGATCTATTGATATGATACTAGTGTAGAATGGTTAGACACACATGATGTACTAGTCCCTCACCAATGATTATATTTAGTTCCAGTCACCATCACAACTAGAAGTAGATGTTCTTTCAGGCTATGTCTAATCCACAATATGGTGAGGGATGCATGGCTTCAATGGTTGCAATGGTCCTATTATATGATTCGAGGTCTACAAGTATTTATCCACATGACTCAATATTAAAATACCTTTCCCATAGTTGATGTGTTTCGGGAAAAGGATGATGTAATCCTAGTTACATTTAGCAGTACCATTTCTGATAAATATTCAATTAAAACTTCTCATTTTGATACAGGTGTCTTCTAGTCATTAATATCTACCCATTTTTTTCATTAGTGATAAATTCTGATGTATCTCATTTCAATTTTTATTAAGTGGTATATTCCTCTTATAAAGAGGATGGAGTAGGGGTTTTAATGATTTTTTTGTTCTTTATTGATTTCTAATGTAATGTTGGTTTCTGATTTCCTAGTGTTCATGTAGATCTATCTGTCATTTTTAATTTGGGTTAATTTCTATGTTTCTCACCATTTTGATAATTATTATTTTATTATCATGTTTATGTCAATATTTCTAATGGGATATCTTAGGAGTTTGAGGGATATATGAATCCAAGGCCCTGTCTTGTATGGTATTCCCACAAATTTTAGGAATTGTTTTCTACCTTTTATGATGATCTCAATTCTTTTTCATATCCTCTTGATATTTCTATTTTTCATTGAATTACCTTATTTCTTCAAATATAATTTATCTAAACATGATACTAAGAGGAAGTCATAGTATAAAATTTTTCTAGTGTTGGGTACACATCGGATCTCAATACACACTTTTCCTATGGCTTTATATGTGCTGAAAGTGGTAATGATTCAGTTGAATAATCTAATGGAGAATAGATGTGTTCACCCTAGTTCTTCTTCATGGGTATCCATGATAATCATTTTAAAGAAGGATAACTTTTCACTTTATGTTTTCAATATCTATAGAAAGTTGAATAGATAAAAGGTTAATAGAATTGATTCATTTCCATATGCAGATCACCTGATTGATTAGTTAAGTCTGTGAGGTGGTTATCAAAAATATATCTTCTTTTGGGTAATCATTATCTTAGGTATCAGAGGTCTGATATTCTAAAGGACACATTTCGGATCAGGCTGGTCCATTATGATAAACCAGTGATTCCTTGTGGTCATACAAATTCCCCATCAGTTTGTATAGATTTTTTAAATTTGATAAGCCATTTGTATCTCAATTACATTATCATTAATTTTTAGATGATATCATAGTTTATTCAAGATCTGAGTGAGAGGCACTAACTTAATGAATTTGGTTTTGGAAATCCTAATAAATCACTGATTTTATGGTAATCTATCAAAATTAAATTTCCACATCCACAAAGTGTAGTTATTAGGTCCCATTATTCATTGATATGAATTTGTTGTTGATCTCTATAAGGATAAATATTTTTTCAATTCGATGAACTAGAAAAAATATTTGGTATAAAAGATTAACATGTCTTGTTGGATATTATTAAAATTTGGGGGAAATTTTCATTATTTTATAGCCGACCTTGACATATCTTACCAATAAAGGGTTGATGTTCACATGGGACAAAAAATGTTATAATTCAATTAATGAGGGAAAAAATATTCTGACACCCACTCCTTTTTTGTCATACCTGAACCCAATATGAGGAATGTGATATACTTAAATACATATGGTTCTAGTGTTGGTTGTGTGATTTTTTAGGATGACCATTTTCTATCCTATGGATCTTAACATATTTGAATTCAAGGTAAAAATCACCCCACTCATGATTTCGGACATGTACAAGTTATTGAAGTTCTTAAATAAAGGAATCTATATATTTTGTTGAGTTCTTCATGGTATTTTTTATTATAAGATTCTATGTCATATCTTTTCTTAGATTAACATGAATTATAGGTAGGGTAATTGATTAAATTACCTAAAAATATACAACTTCGACATTACCTACACCCTGGGGATATGGAATGTCATTTTTGATTATCCTATTAGTAATTTCCTACCACTGGATATTTTAGAATCAATATATGAGTAGAACAAGTTGTGGATTTTCTCTTATTTTCATCTGATCATGAATGTAGATCATTTTGTAATGGTTATATCCACATTCCAATTATCATCATCTCTTCAGGACTCTATTACGTATGACCAATAGGATGGTAAGGAGTTCAGGTGAATCAGGGGCACCTTATATAGTGGAGTGACAATTCCTGATTGGTCTCTCCCTTATAATATAATAATATTCTTTGGGGAATAGTTTTTCATCCCAACATCCTTGAGGAGGTAATTGTTTCGTAATTATCACGGTTCATCGTGGGTTTTTCACCCTAGAAATATCAAGATGTCTTAAAAATGGGATTGTTTTTCTAGTGGTTGGATATGAAGCTTGAAAACAGGGATAACATGTCCCACTGTTTAACCATCCAAAAAATAAACATAGAGAAATTAATTCATTTTCATATACTCCAGCCTCTTTAGGTTCCATCTTTAAATGGGGAATGGATTTTGTGGAATATTTATCCATATTTCTAAGGACTCTCTAGGGAAATAATACTATCTTGGTGTACATTGATTATTTCTTAAAATAATTTTATTTAAAACTGATAATAGACACCACCTAGGATGAAGTTATGGGAAATCTATATGTTCAGGATTTATTGAGGTTACACGAGTTCCTACATATGTTGTATCATATAGGGATCAACGGATTATTTCTAGATTTTGTAAGGGCCTCCAAGGGGTAATGGGGATTAAGGTCAGGTTATGTACAACATACCATTCAAAAATGGATTAGAAGACATAGTGTTCTATTAAAAATCATTAGATTATTCTCTATGCCTATGTCCTAAATTTTGGTTGATCGAGGGACAATCATGTACGAATTTCCATGTTTTCATAAAAACTGTTACATGTCATCAATTAGAATGAAACCCTTCATATATTGACCTTATCCTTATTCAAAACATAATTAAAACTTTTGAAACTAATTTACATTATTTAAATATAATTATATTTTTAGTTTTATATTTTTAGATAATTATTTCATAACCCTTTCATAATATTCTCATATAATATTTCTTAGGAAGTTCAACTTTTTATCTATTTACCCACATTAAAATACTGTTTAAGAGAAACATTTTTTACATTCATGAAAAATATTCAAAATTGTAATCATAACACCATCCTTGTACTTACTCATCTTGACACCCTTGTGATAATAATATTTATATATGGGATGATTATGAAAATCATTGTAAGTGACATAAAAAGGAAATAAACTCGTCTATCCCTAAACAAAAAAACATTTTACGCAAAATAATCATTTATTTTCTCATAAAATCTGATTTACTAACCCAATATATTCATAAAAAATTTTACTATGAACTTATAAATTGAGAAAAAAAATCATGACTGTTTCATCAAAAACATGAGAACCCAGAAAAAAATCATAAAAATACCTTATTACCAAGAAGGGGACTAATTTTTCCTTTTAAAAAGCTCATTTACGTACCTATTGAAATCATATGATTTCCATGAAAATCATTAGAAAGAATGGAAAATATATTTCGGTTAATTAGTAAATCGTCTTTATATAACCCATACAAAACCATTGGGATTTGGAGTAACCATTCTGGTTTACTTCCAAAATAATTCTATGGAAAACATAATCATTACCCATGAATTGAAGATTTTTATCTGGATCACCCTTCGTCTTGAGCTATATTTATCTCCCACATCGTCATGATTTATATTAGTATCACCCATAATCATAAATATATTTTTAGAATAAAATAAAGTAGGAAGAATTTTATTCTCACACATTTACATCCAAAATCCCTTAAAACACTTCTTATGCCATAATAAAAACACGCTGGAATATCTTAATACACCTCTACTTTAAAAATCCATTTTCAAAAAAAATAATCACAAAAATAAATGGAAGAAGTTTTTTCCCTTAAATAATACATGAAATATTTTAATGGAAATAAAATATGAATTAATTTTTTATTGTAGTGGAACATTTCATTGGTGTTTTATATGTTAAAATAAATCATTCACTTTATCTTTTTTACGGAATATCAAAATGTTTGGTAAAATGAATCCTTTTTAACGTTATTGTAAATAAATTCAATTATGACATAAAATGAACTTTGAAATTTTTTAATTACTATAAAATTATATTATGAAATTATATTGAAGAATATTCTCATGGAAAAATTATATTTTGAAAATAATTCATTAAAACATATAAAATGTGGTTTAAAAAGTAAAGTATACCTTATGTAAAACATTAAATGTTTCTTTTTTAATGATTTCGAGAAATTATGATATGGTTAGAAATTAAAATTATCATCCATTCAATCATAATTAAAAAATTTAGTGGAACATTTAAACGTACATGGACATGGAAAAAAATGAATTCGTAGGATAACATTATAATATAATTTTTAAAAGAAAGTCTCTCACCTTGAGTCAAAAATTTCACGTATGTTTTTTATGTTCATTAATAAAAAATTGTTATTTATTTAACTTATTAATAATCTTTTCCAATTTCATTTTTCCATTTGTATAATTTATTACCTTTTTCTTTTTGAGAAATTAATAATTTATGTTCTTATCAGTCAGTTTGATGATATTTGACTCATATACAAAAAATACCAATGTTAGGTTGAATATAGTACATGAGTTAGTTAATATATAATATAAAAAATAATTATTCATATTTAGTTATCAAATTTATAAATAAATTTTACTATTATAACTAACTATGAAATATAGTTTTCACAGATGAACTATGTTACAATCATTAAGATGGTAGGTCGTACGTATGTATGAGTAATATTTCCATTTTTCAATAATCTTAGTGGAGATAATTCAAGTATTATATTATACTTCAAAAACTATAATTGTATAAAAAATATCATATTATGAAATTAAATATATAATCTATTTTATTTCTTCGTGAAAAAAGGAATCACATCACTATAAGGAGGTATCAGTTCACCCGTACGCAAGAATGACATTGATATATTTCAATTTATGAAAAGATTTGAATGTAAATGATATATAAATTCCAAATAATATTATTATTTAATTAGTAACAAATAAATATACATTAAATATATCATTATAATTATCCATGAGAGGTAATAATTGAAATTTAATTACAGTAGTTTGTGTGGATGTGTCCTATCGTACTCAAAAATGACAGTTTTCCCATTGGATGGAAGATGATAAAGGCTATTCCACTAAGATAATAATATATAACAATTTTTATCATAATTATTTTGTTATATAATAATTTTTGAATATTATATGAAGGATGTAGAAGAATAAATTTAATCTAAATGCATGGTTATGAACTCTACTTTTCCTTCAGACATCCAATTTAGGTTTATATAATTTTACTTCAAGGTAGGTTTTCTAATTAAATTAATGCTTCTTAAAAATAGGGAGAGATTTTTGGAAGGTATTTTTTAATGTATTGGATAAAGTAAAATGATTTTTATCTGTGATGGAAGAAATAGAGGAGGATCCATTTTATAATATATGAGAGGGGTACTCTTCAAATCTCAGAAAGTATAAAATTAATATATATATATATTTAGGTTAAAATGGATCCAGAATTATATTAGTAAAATATAATAAGTGGATATGTATATTTCATCTCAATTAATAAAAAAATGAAAAATATAAACCATATTTTCACCATTATCATTTTTTTAATCCATGTTAATATTTTTTATGATTATTCGGATAGGAGTTATTTACTATTTATAGTTAAATATTGTTACTATAAAAGAAAAATAAGACCATTAATATAATATGGTTGATATTTTATACCTTATCCCAAGTGGATCATTAATGATATGAATTTTAGTAATTTTAATTCATTTAATAAAATATAATTTATTAAAAAATATCAATAATTTCATATTTATAACTATTCATTTATTTTTAATTTGAGAACAATGTAATAGAAAATGAGTATGAATATAATTCTTTTGATAAAATATAACAAATTAGAATTGTTTTTTAAAAAAATTAACATGATCATTCCTTAAAATTAGATTACATTTAATATTTTAGAAATCAATTATTTATTTCTCTGCTACATAGATATAAAATGTGTCGGTGTTGGGAAAGAATTAAAAGTGACTATTTCATTACTAAAAAAATAAATTACAATAATAAAAAATAATATATAATTCAAATAACCATTTAGAACAGAACATATATTCTCTTTAATGGTATTTCTAAATTTTAGATTTAATATAACAATGGAAATTGAATTTTTTACATTTCTTTTCATAAAATAACATAATGGTTGAAAACAACGAAATATAGAACCAATTTTATATGTTTTACAAACATGGATATAAATGGTAAATATCTGTATAACAAATTTCGTAAAGTAATGTTGTATAGTAATTTTTTAGTATATATCTTTTTATTTTTATCTTTAATTTCCATATTTACTCTTACCATAGTAAAACATATTTACTAATGCCGGTATTCAAAATGAATAAAAAATAAAAAAGGACTATTTAAATAAATTGAACCCCTTAATTTAAAATATGATATAATATTTTTTTGAGACTAAACGTATTGATTTTTAATAATTTAATTTCAAATTAGATCCATTATAGTTAAATAAAACTGTTATTTTCGAAATTTTCCTTTTTTGGTATAAATTTTTTAATAAATTCAAGTATAAAATTATTCAGAATTCAATAATTGTATTATTTTTAATAAAAAAACTATTTAAATTTTATAAATGATCCAAAATAAAAACATTACATTTTAAAAGGATAAATATAAAATACAATTTCCCATGAAAATATGTGTTTTTTACTATACATTGATTAATCAATATAATCGGAAAATAATTGATAAATTATTTGTAATATATTTTTTGAAAGGATATTTCAGAAATAATATCTTTTTTAGGAAATAAACTTTTTAAATGTTTTGAAAACTAATTATAATATTTCATCATAAATAGAAACAAAACACATTTTTTAATAAAACATATTTTCAAAGAATTTAATGCATAGTGGAAATTAATAGATTATTTCTTAGTCAATAATCAATTCATTTGTATTGATTTTTGACTTCATATATATTTTTTAATGGGTTTATTCTTATTCTTACCCACAAATGAAACAAATAGTATATGACATTCTTATTTACAAGATTATTTTTTATGTATATTCCAAATCACTTAAAGATCAATTTTATTTGTTATGAAAGCAATCAAGGATGGTATTATTTTAAAGTTTCATGGCCTTACATCTACCCACCAAATAAATTTTTTCCCTATAATTTTTTACTTTATCCTGGTAATAATTGGATTTACATTTCAAAAAACATTTCCTAAAAACCCAAATTGAATAAATGGTTAATAAAAATGCCTCGTGAAAATAGGGAAAGGGAACAATGAAGCCCATATTAGATAAAACATATATAGTTTTCCAAATAAGAAAGCATTAGTAATTTGAAATATGGATATATAAGAGACACATAATTTCCAAATAATGATGAAGGGTTTAAAAGATAATTGATCACAATAAATAAAGTGATCATCAGAAATTATCAACCAAAAAAACAAAAAAACAAAGGGGAGTGAAAAAGACCATCGATTTGACACAATATAAGGTAACAAGAAAATATTTTTGATTTAATACCCATTTACCTCACTAGATTAAAACTATTGCCATATATACTATTAGATTAAGGAAAAAACTTACTTGATAAATATAATTTCATCATTTAATAAATTTCTACTCTAATATCATATAATTATCCAAATAATGAATATTCAATATAGATTTTCATGCTTGAAACACAAAAATAATCTTCAAAAAATCACCTAACCATGAAATAATAATGATTTATTTCTTATATCTTTATACATTATCCATAACCAATTTAGTTATTACATGGTAAAATAATTTCCAAAATAAATAAAACATCATATGTAGAAAAACATCAGTAATCCCGAATTCCTCTATAAAAACTCCAATGTTTAATATAGATCATTTGATATATAATAAAAATTAAAATTGTTTAAAATATTATATTTTAATATTAAACCCCAAAATTATAAATATTTGATCATTCCTTCCTTGATGATAAATTTAACACTTATTTCTAAATATTACTGATCAATACTAGTATACTATACAAAAAATATATAAAATTTATTCATATTATATCCAAGATATGACATACATTTAAATAAATAAATTCATTCACTATAAATCCATAATAAAATAATATAATTTTTAAAAATAGAATTCAACCCTTATCCCTCAAAAAAATCCCATGATATTATGCATACATTTATTATATAATTTTACATAATGTTATAGTTATTATATTATGAAATATCATTAATCAATTACCTACAAATAAAAATTAAATCACATGACAATCAATAAAATAAAAAATATATTCCCATTATTACCAGAACATCAAATATCATATTAACAATATAATTTATTAAAATATTTAAATTTATTTTCCTATGAAGTAAAATAATTCTTACTAATATAATTTTTTCACTAGAACCCATACATAAAACAAGGTTTATATTACCATAAATTCCTACAAAAAATATTCTAATCTATCTTAGAATTCATCATTTAATATTACATAACTTTTGTCAAATCCACAATACTTTTGATAAAACTTAGAATTATAATCATATCACGGTATACATAAATATTAATACAACCATACATGAAAACATATTTATCAGAAATTTTGTTAAATAACATCCATTTATACCTACTATAAATACCATAAACTTATTAAAATCATAATATTTTTGGACAATAATACACATTATTAAATTTTTTGGTTCTTTTTAGGTTTACATTTTTAGAGAATTATTCCATAACATTAATATAACAAATCCATAGAATATATTTTGGAAAATTCATTTTTTGTATTAAATTTTTCCACATTAAAAAATTTTAAATTTATTGTTTCTTATTTTGATGAAATATATTCACAATTTTAATTATCACATCATCCTTTTCCATAATCATCCAAAAAAACATGGTATGAGCCAAGAAATTTTTATAATGGATTGAAAAATAGTAAATAAACTTGTTAATACACTTTAAAACCCTGATGTCCTTAAAAAATTTTCCATTCTCATTAATAAATATTGAGCTCAAAATAATTGTGTAGTTACTCATAAAATCAACATTACTAACCCAATATTTTCATAAAACACTTTAAAAATAACTAATAATAGAGAAACCATAATCATGAGGTTTCCATAGAATACATGATTAACCATTTAAATTGGTTTCGTAAGAACATACATTTTTTCATGAAAAGTGATAATCATTTAATTTAAAATGATCATTATCTTACCTTTTAAATCAAAATTTTTTGTGAAAACTGATTAAGAACCATATAAAATATGTATTGGTTCATTGTAAAATCATATTAATAAAACCCTTATAGATCCCTTATAAATTTTATTAACAAATATGGTAAACTTCCAACATTATTCTCTATATAACATAATCATTACACAATGATTTGGAGAGCTATAATGGGATGACGATTCCTCATGAACTATATGTATCACACCCACCATAATGAGATATATAGTGCTCACTTATCATCATAAAAAATATCATATGCCCATATCATGAATAAAATATTTTGATATGTAAATTTTACATTATAAATCCCTTGAAAAATACTTTTAAACCCAATATAAAAGCACTCAGGAATATCAAAATAATCATTCCTTTTAAAATCACATTTTCCAAAATAAAATAATCAAAAAAAATTTATTATGTGTTATTTACTGTGTAAACCATAAAATATAGTAATGTAATTCAAATATTAACAATGGTTGTGATGGTGGTAAATTTTTTGACGATGTATACATTAAAATAAACCATTCAATTTTACTTTTGTAAATAAAATCAAAACATTCAGAATATCCATGACTTTTTAAAACAATTTCATGCAATTAAAAATCATTATAAATTCCCATTAATATTTATTTTCTAACCAAAAAATATATTCATAATATTATTTCACAAATTTGTACATGATAGATAATGATCTTGAAAATAAATCATCAAAATCATTTAAAACGTGTCTTTCAATGTAAAATTTCCATTATTTAAAAGATTTTATACATTTATTATAAAATAAATTTTAACTACATTTAAATATAACAAAAATTACATTTATAATCCATTGAATTGTAGATTTTAATTATCATTAAACTTTTATATGAACATAGATTTTGAAGAAAAAGAGTTGGAAACAAAACATTAAATATTATTTAAAAGAATGTCCATTACCTCAAACTTAAAATTCCATTGATTTCATTTATCATCCAAAATAAAAAAAATTATAATAATTATTTACTTTATTCTAAAAAATGAGTCTATTATTCCATTTTTTTTATTTTTTACCATATTCTGTTGAATTATTTAATCATTCGAGGTCAAGACTAGTGGTTTGATGATATTCGGCTCATATGTCAAAAATGAATTTGGTTGGTTGATTTTATTCAATGAGAAAGTTATTCAGTCATAAATATAATAATTATCATGAAATAAAAATAATTTTAATACATAAATTATACTTCTAAAACTAACCATGAAATATGCATATGAAAATTGAAGTACATTGAAATCTGATATACAGTATGTCCTGGGTACACAATAGTATGGTTTTCATTTTTAAATGATCATGATGGAAATAATGCATGTATTATTTAATCTATCTATAGTGATAATTATATAATAATTGAAATTTTATAAACATATATATATAATCCATTTTAATTGGTTATTAAAAAAAGTATCTCTTTGATACATGGTGGTGGTAGTCCACATGTACACATGAACGACGGTTTCATTTTTTCACTAAATGAAAAGATATACAATTATAGGATATATTACATTTATAATAATATATTTCGATCATGGTAATAATATATCTACACTAAATTCATCATTATAATATTTTGGGAGAGGCTATGATGGAAAAATAATTACATCAATTCCAAAGGTTGTAGTCCTCTATACACAGGAAAAAAATTTGAATTTCCCATTTCACGGAAGGTGGGATGGATATTGTTTATCAAATTTGAAAATACAATAGATTTCATGATTTTTATAAAATAAATTCAAATTCATTGATAACTTTTGTTATATCCAACATTTAGTTTTAATGAATCAAATTACACTATTTATATTATTATTTAAACAATATCATTATAACCTAAGCATTAAACATGGTTGTAAGAATAAGACTACCAACGTTATTGAAATTACATCTAATGGTTATCTATAATAAAAATGTATTGATAAATTAGTTACTGATCATTAGTAAACTTTTTATATATGTCGAAAATACATTTCCTCAAAAAGTAAGTTTTATTACATTTTGTGAATAACTAATAAATGTAATTTTTTCACTTTAGAAAATTTATTTGCAAAAAGAAACCAAATTTTTGAAACCAAGGAGTCAAAATTATCTTTGATTTAATTATATTTATTTTTCTTAATATATTAATTTCCAATGAATAGTAAATAATATACTAATTGTTTTTGAAATAATAGTTTTTAATGAATTTAGAACAGCTATTTTATTTTAATTTGTGTTTAAAAGTAACATTGGATAAAAGATATATATTTTACTAAAATTATGGATATTGTAATAATTTTAATATTTAGTTTTTTTAAATCATTTTATACCTAGGAATATATTGTCTTTGGAAAATACATTTTCATTATGTATAAGGGTTTAATTTTAATTTTTTCTTTTACAATTCCTTTTATAGAATTTAGAAAATATGTTCAACATTTTTAATCAGATTAATTGATCATATATAATATGATCTACTTAATTTTTTGTCAAAGTCATTATTAAAAACATTAAAAAATTAATTACCACGGTTATGGTATTTATGGTTTTACACGGGGTTAAAATAAAATCATAATGGGTAAAATGTTTTAAAAACATCCCAATGTCCCATTAAATAGAAACATATAGACCTTATATAATCTAAGTACTGGTAATTATTGATTTTGTGGGTCTTCTAAATTCATAAAACTAGGGTAGACTGTTTTATTTTCAAAAAAATTCTACTATGTCCTCTCCCCCACATTAAAAGTCCACCCACTCTGCTCACCTATTTAGACATCCAAAATATTTTATTTGTTCAATTCCAACAGAAATAAAATCCATTTTCCCTTCTATTTTCTTATAATATATATTTTTATTAAGAAATCCTCCTTACAATTCTCTATGTAAACCTAAATGGCTTCTCTGAATAAGATGTGTAGCCTTTAACCATGAATTTTAATTTTATTCCTTACTAAAATTACATAAAATATTCATGAACCAATACCATATAATTAAGCTAGTATATATATTATATATATATATATATATTATAATTTTAATGTAATGGCATACATAAATCTCATTCTCCAGCAAGTGGGAATGAAAATTGTCGATTGAGGGTACGACGGACTACCTCTTTATGTACCGATGTAATTATTTTTAAATAACAACCACTAATATATGTATATAATGACGCATTTAATATACGAATATGATATTAATGAAAAAATATGCACAACTAGAAAAAATAATTAGATCCATAGTTTTTTTAAAATGTAGTTATAGGTCACCCCTATACCCACAGTTTTCTATGAAACTGTGGGTATAGGGTCTCGTATCGAACCTATAGCCATGATTTTGGTAAAAGGAAATGGTGTTAATCCGAGAAAACATTTACATTGGAATTACATAAAGAAAACTTATACTCAAGGCTCTATAGTAACCATGGGTATAGGTCATCCCAATATGTATAGTTTTCTAAAGAACATGGGAATATGGTTTGGTTCAAAAACTACTCCCATAGTTCTCTAAAAACTGTGGTTATAGTTCATCCTTGTCTCAACATTTTTTGTAAACATTGGTTATAGATTTCACAAATAAACATGGGATACTCCCAAGGGAAAACCAATTTACACGTTCTATACCTATATCCACATATTAATATATATATATATATATATAATTAACTATATATTTTTTCTACTAATAAAAATTTATGGTGAAGTGGTTAGGATCTTAGATTGTGTAGAGGCGATCTAGATTTCGAATTCATAAGAAATAATTTTTTAAAATCATATAGCCATGGTTTCATAACTATGTGTCACGACCCGTCCACCAGGGCCCGTGCCGTGACTAACCCAAACCTGCATTCCATAGGCCTGGGGATGGAGACAGGAACCAAAGGTGTAAATCCCGAAAACTGGGAACGTATTTCCTTTAAAAACTATAAATACACACAACAGAGTAAGATGGAAGAAATACACTAAGTAAAAATATTTATAAAATATGTTTAGAAAAGTAAAGGGGCATGAAATACAATCCCAATGGTAAAGTACAAGGAAACTAAAACTACTAGGAAAACAAGAACAACAGAATAATTGTGAAACGGCCACTGGATCGTCCACCGTGAAATCCTATCTGAAGGGTAGGTATAGATAGCCTCTGCAGCACTCCATGTCCATCAGCCTCTCTGGGTATTGTCACGCTGTGTGGTCCACCTCTGAGTACTATCCATCCCTCATACACACAACCTCGGTAAGCGTTTTCCATCGTCTGCATCCAACATAATGAGGTGCGGGCACAACCCGTCTAGGGGTGAGTATAACGATACTCAGTAGGGACCCCAAAACCCTTAAGATCTCACAAAATCCAACAGTGAAAAACCAAAAACTATGAAATGACCAGACAAACCCCTTAAGAATATGCCCATACATATTCCGAAGTTCTCAAGTAATCCATCTCAATCATGAGGTAAACATAAAAGTAACTAAATCAGATCAACCATCATTTTTATTAACGAAACCATGACTACTAGAAAGAACCTCCTCTGTCGAGTACAGTGGGAATTCTACCAACTACCAGGTGTGTCCCACTAACCTTGGACTATTGAGGTACTCCTCCTATAGAGTATCGTGGGTCTTCTGTGCTCACATAGAGGTACTCCCCATTGTGGGTCTGCCGCTAACCACTTGGTGCTCCCCATAATAGCCTGCAGAGGTACTCCTACGATCGAGTACCATGGGGTCTACTACCAACTACTAGGCGCTCCTTCACTGTTGTTCTACAACCAACTACCAGGCGCTCCGCACTGGTCTAGTCGAATCACTCCGAGTCATATTGGTCAAGCAGTCGTTAGGTCTCAGCCAGCTACTAGGTCTCTGTACTCCTCTCGATCGTCTCTGAAAAGGTGTTCTCCAAAAGCTACAGGTCTATACTACAACTGTCATGAAGTACTAAGTAGAAGTATATCAATGTTTCACCTCATTATATGGATCTCAACACAACAGACGGCATGCCAATCAGACGCCCGGTCTGTGAGTTATGAGCTTTTTAGTCCTAGGGGCCCGGTTGGATTCGTGTACGATCCAACCTAATCATATCTCAACTTTACCCCGAACTCCAATGTTGTATGCTCAATGGGACTGTTGTGCTCCATGAATTCCAGCACCGCTGATGGTTCATCAAATGGCCGTCTGGTGCCATATATATGGCCAAAAGATGTAGAGGAGTCAGTAGTGGGCCTGGGTCTGGTCCGACGTGGTCGGTTTGACTCGGCCCAACCCAATCTGGTCCTACCTAGTCTGGATCAACCTGGTCGTCCCTCTAGGTTTGGCCAGGTCCACTAGGCCCGGCCCAACGGACTGCGGGGGAGGTTCGGCCCGGAGGTCACCGCATTGGCGGCTTGGGAGACTTGGCCTGGAAAGCCGAGCCGCGTAGGCCGGCTCGGGAGGCTGGGTGTCCGGGAAGCCGGTGGCCAGCTGGGCAGGGTCCGGGCAGGCCAGATGGGCATGGGAACTTTTCTAGCATGTCGGCGGGGATCTCGGTCTCACAGGCAGGCAGGCGGGGTGCGCATACAGGGCGCTGGGAAGCCAGTGGGGCGTGGCTCGGGCAGGTGTGGGCCGACTGTGTTTTTTCGGGAACATCGGTGTGCCGCAGGGGTGGGGAGGTTCCCAGAGGCCATAGGTAGCGTGGAATTTGTTGTTTCCTCCTTCGTCGCCTCTCCTCATCACCATGCCAATGAAACACCACAAAAGATCAGTGGAGGGATTTGGTCCATTGTATTTTGGCCCGCACCCTTCGCGTTTAGAGGTGATAGCAATTAATTCATCAAAGGATATTGATGAACACCAATTTCTTACAGACCTTCACATAAATTCCAATCAAATGAAGATAAGGAAACAAAATGTATATTACTCAAAGATAACCCCTATCTAGATTGTCGGGTGTTCGTTGTTCATTGACGGAGTTGCGGGAAGAAGATGTAGTCTCCCGTTATTCGTCGCGTCTGCTATGAACTCCCAATTTCGTGTTGTGTTGGCTCTAGAAGATGCTCCACGTCGGTAGGATCCGAGGAAGTAAGTCTGGGGAAGAATTCGGTGGAAGATCGGTGTTCTTCATCGGCGGAGCGTTCTTAATTCTTCGATGGAAGAGGAGGTTCTTCATTGGAGAACTTCCTTTCTCCTAAGCTCTCCTCCAAAAATGAATTGATTTGCCAACTAAAAACAATAAGAGATTTTGATATCTTATTACTTCATTGGAATAACATTAAAAAAGGAAGAAATAAATTAAAAGGGCTCTACATAATTAATGTGAACTGTTGGTGTAACTTCCTGGTACTGGAAGCCACCCATAGGTGCCCCGAACCCCGTTGGTCACATGGCCTCAAGCACATTTCCTCACATGCCGGAGGCTGTTGACTAGAAGCGAGGGCCTTGGGTGTGATAGTGGGGAATTTATGCCATTATTAACAGAGTACACAATGGAAGTAAACAAAGCAGACATGAGTGGAAATAGTAAATATCCAAAAAAAATAAACTGTAGAAGACTAAAATAATAAATAGTTGGATCACACATGTATATATAAAATGATGCACGATACATATGTCTAGGAAAGTAGCCAAACAAGTCACAATGTTGAATACAATACTAATCCAATGTATAATGAAAGGTAAATAGATAAGAAACTCCTCAGCATCGCAATCCTCGGCTTGGTACTATGCTCTCTTGCTCCAAATAAATCAAGTACAAGAAGTCGATGGGCGCTTTCTCTTGTCTATAACTAAAAAACATAGTCTGTTTGGGCCCAAAAGCAAGACCCAAACATGGTGTGAGACTAAATGCCAAGAGGCAACCACACAAAGCTCTGTGCCTAATAGTCAATGAGTATTCGGCAGGTAGTAGTACAGTAAACAGAAGGCAGTAAATAGTAAGCAGTAGCAGAATGATGTACAAAAGTAATTAAACCACAAAATAACAATTAGTAGAGAAAAAAATAGATAACCACCACTGGAAACCCTATGGGAAGTCCTCAAATCCAACCCCTCTAGTCCTAACCAAGAACTACCAAAAACCCTCTGGGAAGTGAACTCATCCTAATCCCACTGGTTTTGTCATACAAAATTATAAGACTCTCTGTGGAATCTCTCTCAGTCAATAACTCTTATAGTCTAGGTTAGTCAGGGACTCTCTAAGGATGACCACGTGGTCTAACACTCTTATAGCTTCAAGGTCTAGAAACAATATGAGGAAGATCTCTCGGTCAATTCATCTTGTTGTCTCAGGTCTATCACAGACTCTCTAAGGAATCTCACTCAATCAATTCCTTCTCTAGCCTGGAATGGTTTTAATGAAATTAAAATAAAGTAAAGACTCTCTGAGGAATCTCACTCAGTATACCATCTTGTAGTCTATAATATCCCAAACTCTCGGGGAAGCTCACTCGGTCTATCCCCTGTAGTCTATAATGTCCATGACTCTCTGGGAAACTCACTCGCTTTATCCCTTATAGTCTATAGCACCAGGTTGTCACGGTCTCATTGCTGTCAGTGCATAATAATGCTATAAGGCCAAAGTACACCTACAAAGCAACTTGGATAACCAACCAACAACAAAACAAGTATGTCCTGAAAATAGCCTTCCATCCTACAGACACAAGGTATGGAAACAGGTACAATGGCCAAAGGCCAATAATACCCAAGGGTCGTAACAAGAACAATGCATGGGAAAAATATCCAAGCACAATAATTATCCACAAACAGTTTCAATTTACCTCTACACAAGCATGCAAACAAGGAAGGAATAAGCACAAGGGAAAAAAGTAAACATGAAAAACCCCGTTCATGTGTATTGGTGGAATTTTCACATAAAACTCAAAGATATCAAAATGTAAGGCCCAAACCACCTACCTCGTTCCTAGTAGATCAATATACTAGAACCACGAGGCTTGATTTCTTTAGAACAGCGTAGATTGATATGGTTGCAATGCAATCGACGGCGGTCGATTCGGAGAATAGACAGAGACAGAAGGCTTTCGTGAAATTCTATGGTCGTACGGGTTACTCTCGGTCAAAGACCCTAAAGAAGAATCAATTTCTGTCCATCCGGCGTGACCCGAGACCATTTAATGAAAAATAAATAAACTACATGATGTGTACTTCCAGGGTACACAGCGTGTACTTGGCCATTATGTACTCCACATTAAGCGCCCTCCACATCTCCCCTACACACCATGTGTGTTTCCCGAACACAGCCAACACACGTCCTGGCGCTACATCAATGTACACTACATGTACTAATAAAGTACACGGCGTGTAATTCGAAAATTTCCAGATTTTACTCTTTTTCTCAAAAAGAACCAGAAAAGTAAAAACATACCGGAAACAAAGTTCTGGGTTCTTAGAAATTTCCACCCCTAATGAAATTCATCGCCGAATTTCCCTAGCGAGGCGCAGAAGAAGAAACCCCGAACAAATCTGGCCACTACGGTCATACATCGGCCTCCCTCTCCCATGTCTCATCCAATACTCTCCTATGCTGCCATAGAACCCATACCAGTGGAACAGACCGGCCACAGAGAACCTTCGTACTGCGTTCGACAATCTGGATAGGATGATCCTCAAACAAATAATCCGCTTAAATCTCAACCTCCTTGGGTTGAAAGACATGAGACGGGTCGGAAATGTAACGTCGGAGCTGAGAAATGTGGAATACATCTTGCATAGACCAGTACCTCTGAGTTAAATACAACGGATAAGAAACCGGCCAAACTCTCTCCAACTCCTCAAACAGCCCGACGTACTATGGTGAAAGCTTACCCTGTCTCAAAATCCTTTTGTTTCCCAACCTCAGTGTGACAAGCAGGGATACATGATCCTCGACCTTGAACTCCAGAGGTCGTCTCCACTGATCAGCATAAGACTTCCGTCGAGACTGTGCTGTATTCATCCTCTTATGAATCAACTCTATCTACTCTGAGGTCTCCTAAACAAGATGAGTTTCCAGCAAAGCTTCCACTCCTGCCACCAGCTAGAATAAAGTCAATCGACATGGAATACTGTACAAAGCCTCGTAAGGTGCCATCTTAACAGTCTCCTGAAAATTGTTGTTATAAGAAAACTCCACAAGAATAATATGCTTATCCCATGAACCATCAAAGTCTAGAATGAAATCTCGGAGAATATCCTCAAGCACCTGTATCGTACGCTCGGTCAGGCCATCGGTTTGGGGATGTTATGATGTACTCAAAAGTTCATGTGTACCCAAGGCCTTCTAAAGCCCCTGAAAGAATTAAGAAGTAAAGCATGCATCCCTGTCTAAAAAATTGAGTGTGAAACTCCATGCAGACGTACAATCTATCGAATGTACAATTGTCCTAGCTCATCAACAGTGAAGGTCTTATTGGTTGGATGTAAGTGAGAAACATTCCTAAGCCTGTCGATGACAACACACACAACATCACTCCCTCGAGGTGACCTTGGTAACTCGGTCACAAAGTCCATCGCGACATCATTCCACTTCCACTCAGGGATGGATAATTGCTGTAAAAGCCCTGCTGGTTTCTGATGCTCTACTTTCACCTTCTGACAAGTAGAACATCTCATGACGAACCCAAAAACATCTCTTTTCATACCTGGCCACAAGTACTTGCAGTGTAGATCATGATACATTTTGGTGACGCGAGGATGAACTACCCAAACTGAATAATTAAAATCCCGAATCAGCTCCTCGCGTATGTATACTGGCACCCATAAGCCTCCCTATAAACGCAAGATCTCATCCTCGCCCACTGTCCATCCAAGAAGAGGATTCTCTCCTCACACACTCTTTTTCTGGACTAGGACTTCTGAGTCTGATAGCTGCATTATCTGTATCTGATCGAGTAGAGTAGAGGTAACAACTACAGATGTAAGAAAAGTATGCACATGTTTATCATGAACCTCCAAATGCATCTCAGAGAATAGTACCATAATCTACCACTCACTGTTGGCCTCCTGAACTGACTGAATCTGAGTTCTCCTGGTCAACGCATCAGCCACTGCGTTTCCCTTTCCCGGCGTATAGGCAAGCTCAATGTCGAAGGATTGAAGATACTCGACCCACTTATGATGTCTCATATTCAGATCACGCTGAGTGAAGATGTACTTGAGACTCTTTTGGTCGGTGAAAACCACAAAGTGCTCTCCCAGAAGGTAATGTCTCCAACAACGTAAGGCATGAACAATTACTGCTAACTCCAGATCGTGCTTCAGGTAGTTCCTCTCATGTGGCCTTAACTGCCGAGACCCGTACACAACGACTCCATCTTCCTGCTTAAGCATAGTAGCCAATAAGACACCTTAAGCATCAAAGAAGACTGTATTTCTCTTTCCAGGATCTGGAAAGACTAGTATCGGTGCTCATGTCAACCTCCCCTTTAGCTCCTGAAAGGCTGACTCATAGAAATCTGACCGTAAGAACTTCGCACCATTCTTGGTCAGACCTGTCAGCAGTGCTGCAAGGCATGAAAAGTCTTGTATCAAATGCCTATAGTTTCCCGCCAGCCCTAGAAAACTATGCACCTTAAATAAATTCTTCAGCTGCTCCCAGGAAACTACAACTCTCACATTCTCTGGGTCCATGAATCTTCCTTCATTTTAGATAACGTGACCCAAGAAGTGAATCGGATCCTTCCAAAAGTGGCATTTTGAGATCATAGCATATAAATGATGCTCTCTCAGTGTACTCAGAATGATCTCAAGATGGGTAGCATGGTCGTGTCGAGTGTGAGAGTACACCAAGATGTCATCCATGAAAACCACAACAATGGAATCCATGTATGGATGGAACACTCGGTTCATCAATACCATAAAAACTGTACGCGAATTAGTGAGACCGAATTGCATGACTGTATACTCGTTTAGACCATACCTACTCTAGAAGGCTGTAAGAGATATATCTTATGGTCTAACACGCAACTGATTAAAACCGGACCTCAAATCGATCTTTGAGAACACCGGGATCCTCGAAGCTTATCAAAGAGGTCATCGATCCTCGGCAAAGGATATCGGTTATTGACCATCAACTAGTTTAGCTTCCGATAATCAACGCAAATCCTTATAGAGTTGTCTTCCTTCATCGTGAATAGTATAGGCGAACCCCATGGAGAAGTACTGGGTTGGATGAAACCCTTTGCTTGCAACTCCTCCAACTACTTATTGATCTCCTACAACTCATGTGTAGTCATACATTAATGAGGAATGGACACCGGTGCCACTCCTGGCAGGAGCTCAATAGAAAAGTCTACCTCACACTCCATAGGCAATCGTGAAATATCCTATAGAAATATATCCCTGAAATGATCCACCACTGGAGGAATGTCTAATAGTGAAGTCCCCTGGTCATCCAGATAAATACTAGCAATATCGATTGTAACTCCTCCAGACCATGATGCTCTTTTCCTGCTCTACCCGCCTGGACATCCCACTCACCTCTGTGAAGAAAAGATCCACCCTCTGGTGATACCAAAATCACCCTGTGGTGATAATAATCTATGATTTCCTGGAAGGGAACTAACCATCCCATACCAAGAATGATATCATAGCTGGTCATCTCTAGGACATAAAGGTCCCATAAGAAGTGACACCATGTAGCCTTAAGAGTGAACTCTCTGCACTGACGTACGCTAGATTTCCTCATTCTGAACGGTGTATCAAGAGTCAACATGTCGGCAGATGAAACGATACAGAGCCCATGGTTCTCCACAACAGCAATAGAGATAAAATTATGTGAATCACCTGTATCGAAAAGGGCTGAAGATAAAACCGAGTCTACTAAGATCGTACCTTGAACGGTAGAAGGGTCAGAATCCTGCTCTAAACGGGTCTACTCCATAGAGAAAGTCTGGCCTGTACTCCAGCCATGCGCCCCTGGCTAACGACTCTGAGCTGATCCACTCTGTTGTCGCTAATAACCTGGTGACTGACCACCATGGCCGTGACCTCCACCTCGGACCGAACGGCCCGAAGAACTCCAGTTCCCAGACTAGTGGGAAACATGCAATATATATCATGAATGAGGGGTCATAGAAGAACCCCTACCACTAGCTGTATGTCAGAAGATCTGACAAAAACGATGAAGATGGCCCCTCTTTCCACAAGATCGGCACTCCATCGGGCCTCTCTAGAATTGAGTCCTAGTATTCCCAATCATACTGCACTGGTATCACACTTCCTGGCTACCTGAAGATGTATTCCACCTACCATGATCTCCTCGAGCAGACTTTTTGCGATGCTTCCTGCTATCAGTAGGAGGAACACTGACTCTGGATGTCGTACCTCCCTGGATCACTGGTCCAGAATCTCTCATATTGCGCTCAGTGATCAGTTCCTGGTTGACGATAGAGGAGATTGAAGTCAACCTGATGAAATTCACCTAGGAACGGATCACCTACATGAGACCGTCTTCAAACATCCTATCAAGGAACAACTCATCACCTGCTGGAATCAGCGTGAGGCGTTGCAGCTCGTTAAAACGAGATGAGTACTCCATAACAGAAAGACTACCCTACTCGATACTCATAAACCCCCAGGATCAGTCGGCCCTCATGGTCTCCAGATAAAAGTAATTGTAGAAGATGTTTGGGAACTCATCCCAAGTCATAACATATTGGTGCTCGTACTGTGAGATCACCTCCCACCACCTCTTGCTGGTGTCTCGAAGCATATAAGTAGAAAACTTCTCCCTTTTCTCTAAAGGTGTCTCTTGGTGCTCAAATATTGTCATCATGGCCTCTACCCATGACTCTGCAGCCTGGGGTCCTCCATCCCTTGAGAAAGTAGGAGGATGCTGCTTCTGGAAAACCCGCATCAACTCATCCATCGACGGGGATGGAGGCGGCGCTCCCTGAAAGGTATGCATCATACTCATGAAGTCCTCCCTGAACTGTGCATCGGTGCCTACAACGGGTATAACTGCTTGTGTCAAGGATGGAACAATATGAGGTTCTGCAGGAGATCCTTGATCGGCCATATCCAGTGTCTGGCCACCGTCTAGAAACTGGCGAACAACCAGAGGACGTCTCAAGGGCATAGCTCAGAAAGATCAAAAGAACACCTTAAATCAGAATAATCAAAGACTGAGAACACAAGAGTACAGAATGGGAACAGGAGAAAAGAACAACGAATTTCTACAAAACACTAATACATAGCATTTATAAAACTACATGGTGTGTCCTTATAAGCAAGACACATAGGCGTGTACCTCTTCCACCTCTGATCTTGATACTCCCTTGACTACACGGCATGTTGTATCCACACATGGCGTGTACTTGATCTCCATTCCCCTGCCTGAGTCTCCTTACATAGCAATCCCACACAGTCCCTTTCAACCTAGACAACACAGAGAGTTCACTTATGGACACAACGTGTACTAGATACGGTTTCGGCGACTGTGTTGTTAGTCACACAACCGGCTACACGGCTGACCCTTACACGGCATGTTCCAAACAAACATGGAGTGTATTGGAGAGATAACATTGTCCCGTGTTGTTCATGACATGGGTGGGTATTTAGAGTGAGGCTACACGGTGTGTTCATACCCAACATGGCGTGTACGATGCAAGCTTCCTCAACCCATGTTGTTTCTGACACGGCCAGGTACACAGTTCACGATTACACGGTGTGAAACTACCGTACCCGGCGTGTTTTCAAAATCTTTTTCACCACCCCATGTTTCTGCTCACATATTCAGGGACAAAGTTTAACACTATATGGTGTGTAGTCATTTAAATGTCGTTTATTCAGGGTTTTTCTAGGAAGTAGCTCAGAAACTGCACCGAAGCCCAGAAAACACTGAAAAACAAAGATAGAGGTTCCAAATTCTGATATGTGGCGGCCTATAATCCCTGCAAATCAAAGCTTGGAATATCCTACATGGAAAATACCAGGAAAACAAGTCAATGAACCTCTATATTCTTATTCATGGGGGCCTATAATACCTCAATAACGATAATTTGGTGTTCATTTATGTAAAGGTACGATACACACAGAATTTCTATCTAGCAGTAGTGATTATATCAAGCATCTATCACAACAGCATGCATAATCTACACAACGTCTATCACAACAACATGAAATAGCTAATGCACCATAGATGGCATGGAAGAAATGAAGGCCATGTGATTTCTAACAAGTTCCTATATGATGCATGAGATGGTATACCCTCATCTCATCAGGTTACGACCGAAATAAAACCTCAATAGCAGCAATAATAATAACAAAAGGAATGGGAATCACTCTAGGGGAAATCATATCAACTGTAAAATCTCAAAACCAGAAAACTGCAATAAACAAGGTATATTTGCTTTTCCATGTACGCAGGTTAGCTACTCCCTGGCACAACTTATTACCACGTACCGAATCTGTTATATCCCTGGCTAAAGGCTCCAATCAGAAAATCAAGAGAAAATAATTCCCCCTCATACCACTTTGTAATGTCCCGGTTCCGGAAGCCACCCAGAGGCACCCCGTACCCATTTTGTCACATGGCCTCAAGTGTATTTCCCCAAATGCTGGAGACTACCTACTAGCTGTGAGGGACTTGGGTGTGATAGTAGGAAAACAATGCCCACATTGGCAGAGTACATAGTGGATGTAAGAAAAGTAGACAATAGCAGAAACATTAAATATCCAAAAAACAATTAAACAAAAGAAGACTATAACAATAAACAGCTGGATCACACATGTATATATAAAATGATGCAGGATATATAAGTCTAAGAAAGCTTCCCAACAAGTCATAATGCTGAATACAATACTAAACCAATGTTCAAAGAACGGCAAACATATAAGCAACTCCTCAGCATCGCAAGCCGCAACTTGGTCCCATGCTCTCCTACTCCAAATAAATCAAGTACCATAAGTTGAAGGGTAGTTTCCCTTTTCTATACATGCAACAACATAGTCTGTTTGGGCGCCAAAGCATGACCCAAACAGGGTGTGGGCCTAAATCATAGTAGTCAACCACCCGACGATCTGTGCCAAACACTCAGTGAGTATATTGAAGGTAATAGTAAAGTATACAGTATGCAGTAAATAGTAAGTAGTAGCAGGATGTTATTTAACATTAATCTAACCACAAAACAATAAGTAGTAGAGAAGAAAACATTTAACCACAACATGAACCCTTCTTAGAAGTACTCACAACAAACCCCTCTGGTCCTAACCAAGAAGTACCATCAACCCTCTGGGCAGTGCACTGAGCCTGAACCCTCTGGTTTGGTCATAAAAAATTATAAGACTCTCTGGGGAAGCTCACATGGTCAATTCCCCTTGTATTCTAGGGTAGCCAGGGACTCTCTGAGAAAGATCACGCGATTTGACCCTCTAATATCCCCAAGGTCATGAAACTCTCTGAGAAAGCTCACTCCGTCAATTCCTCCTACAGTCTCATGTCTATCATAGACTCTCTAAGGAATCTCACTCAGTCAATTCCTTCTATACCCTGGAATGGTTTTAAAGAAATTAAAATAATTTAAAGACTCTCTGAGGAAGCTCACTTAGTCTACCCTCCTGTAGTCTATAATATCCAAGTCTCTTTGGGAAACTCACTCGGTCTATCCCCTATAGTCTATAATGTCCAAGACTCTCTGGGAAGCTCAGTTTGTCAATCCCTTGTAGTCTATAGCACTAGTTTCCCATGGTCTTGTTCCATTCAGTGCATAATAATGCTATAAGGCCAAAGTACACATATAGGGCTACATGTCTAACCATCCTACAACAATACAAGTATGTCCAGAAAATATCACTCCATCCTACAGACACAAGGCATGGAAACAGGTATAAGGTCCAAAGTCTAACAAGAGCCTAAGGTCCTAACAAAAACAAGGCATGGGAAAAACATCCAAGCACAAAAATTATCCAAAACCATGTTCAATTTCCCTATACACAAGCATGAAAGAAAGTTAGTAATAACCACAAGGGAAAAAAAGTAAACACGCAGACCTCGTTCATGGGTATTGGTGGAATCTGCACATAAAACTCAAAGACATCAAAAGGTAAGTCACAAAAAACCTAACTAAATCCTAGGAGATCAATATACTAGAACCACGATGCTAGATTCTCCTAAGAAAGGCGTTGATCGTTGTGGTTGCAACGTAGTTGATGGCAGTCGATTAAGAGAACAGATGGAGGCACGAGGGCTTGGAGAAGTTCCATAGCTGTACAGGTCGCTCCCATTTGATGACCTGATGAAGAAGTGAGTTCTGTCCATCAGGTGCGTCCCAATACCATTTAATGAAATAAAAAATAAACTACACGGCATGTACTTCTGGGGTGCATGGTGGGTACTTGGCGTTTTCGTACTCCGCTTTAAGCGGACTCCACATCACCCCTACACACCGTGTGTGTGGCCCAGACACGGCCAGAACATGGCCTGGCGCTGCATCAAAGTACCCGTGTGTGCTTATAAAGTACACGACGTGTACATTTAAATTTCCATATTTCCCGCTTTATCTCAAAAATGACCAGAAAAAGAAAAACATACCTGAAACGAAGATCCGGGATCTTATAGTTGGCACCATAAAATTAGGGGAGTTGGTAAAGATTCAAAATGGAGGATTAGAAAACATAAATTAGGGTAGTTGGTGGTACCATTAATTGGGTGGGTTTATCCCCGTGTGGTCCCCATGATGTATCCTCTCACGGGAGGTTATGTTCAGTTGGCCCCACCACCATAACCCCTCATGGGAGGTTAATTTGTCATGGTCCCACCTCCAACATCCAAGAGGATGTTTCAACCACCATCACTCACATTGTGTCTCAATAGAATAAAGAGTATCTCACAATATTTTTTTTTTAAGAAAACCCAAAAACTAACTTTTATTCTTGTCCAACTGTCGTCGAGGTGAAATACTTCTTTAGTGAATACCAGCGTTGCGAGTTCAGTGGTTACTGTAGATTTCAGTTCTGAACACCAGTTCAAATGTTATAAAAACCATCTCATACGTTTACTAAACTTACCCGAAGAAAACTTTAGAAATTGATTTCAGGCACACCAGGCCTCGGAATCATGCACCGTAAATTTCCACAGACTCATAAAAATCCCATGTATTTAAAAAAATTCCACGGAATTTCCAGGTCTTTATATTCTCCACACCTCAAGGATTTATGTCCCTGTAAGCTACAACTCGAACTATGGGAACAAATGGGAGTAGTGAGCATGCATCTAAGCCTCTTGCTCCCATGTGCTCTCCTGGTGGTTCTCGTGATACTTTCAAACGCGCACCAGAGTTATCGACCATCCACGTAGGACCCACTCTTATAGATCCTCAATATCTACTAGGACCTCCGTAAAAGTCTCCCCATCATCTATGTACAGCTATTTATGGTCGATGATATTGGAAGGGTTGTGCACATATCTCCTCAGATGGGATACGTGGAACACGGTGTGCACCAGGTACGACTATGTAGGAAGAGGTAAGCGGTAAGCCACCTCACCTACTCTGATTAGGA
This sequence comes from Viscum album, assembly GCA_963277665.1. Taxonomy (NCBI): domain Eukaryota; kingdom Viridiplantae; phylum Streptophyta; class Magnoliopsida; order Santalales; family Viscaceae; genus Viscum; species Viscum album. The sequence goes on along the minus strand of OY728136.1, from coordinate 1,807,139,039 downwards.
CCTGGAAAGGTCCGATGAATCTCTGATATAACTTTATGCCTTGGCCAAATCTCTGTAGGCCTCATCAAGGTGTGACCTCTAGAAAGATGTGGTCACTATCCTTGAATTGTAGAGTCCTCCATCTATTGTATTCATATGTCTTCTGCCTACTCTGTGCATTCTTTATCTGCTCTTGAATGATCTGCACCTTCTCTGTGGTAGCTTATACCATATCTGGTCCCACTAGTGCTAACTGCCTTGGGTTTGTCCAGCACAATGGTGATCTAAAATGTCAACCATACAAGGCCTCAAATGGATCCATCCCGATGGTTGAGGGATAGCTATTGTTGTAGGAAAACTCCACCAATGGTAAGTGATCCTCCCATCTGCAACTGAAGTCGAGGACAGAAACACATAGAAAGTCATATACCGCCTTCTTCATACCTAGCCACCGATGCTCTCGTCTGAGGTCTTGATTCATCTTGGCCACTCCTGGATTTACTGCTACGGGTGATGTGTGGAACTCCCTCAATACTTCCTCCTGATGCACTACTGGTACCAAGTTACGTCCTCTAAAGAGGATGACGTTCTCCACACCTTCATAAAATCCAATAGGTGCCTACCCTATGGATATCTGAGCATGTCATGTCTCGCACTCAGTATCCCCATTTTGTGCTTCCCTGACCCACTAGAGGAGTGGGGGAGTTATTGTAAGAGACTGGAGAAAAGCAACTCCATCTCCGTCCACATAAGAAAAATGTAAAGTAGACAGCTTCTCTATCACCTCTCCTAGTAGTTGTATACCAGATCTCCTACTGAGTGCATTTGCCACAAATTACCTCTTTCCAAGAGTATAGACTATATCAAATTCATAGTCCTCGAGGGACTCAATCCATTGTTGTTATCTCAGGTTCAGTTCCTTCTGAGTGAAGATATAACTAAGACTCTTGTGATTAGAGTACACGATAAATCATTCACCCATCCGATGGTGTCACCATATCTTCAAGGAGAATACCACTACTACTAACTCCATGTCATGGGTAGAATAGTTCTGATCTTGCTTTCTCAGCTGCCAAGAACCATAAGCAATCACTGCTCACTCCTACATAAAGACACACCTGAGTCCAATCCCTGATTTGTCATAGTAAACTATGTACCCTATGCCTTCCTATAGAAGCCTCAAGATGTGGGCACTAGTCACACTCTGCCTCAACTCCTAAAAGATTTTTTGGAATATCTCTGACCACAAAAAGGGGTTCCAATTCTTCATTAAGGCTAATAGTGGTGTTGCAACTCTGGGGAAGTCTGGAACGAACCTCTAGTAGTAACCAGCCAATCCCAGGAAACTTCGTACCTCTCTCACACTCCTGGGTGGCTCTCATGCAAGTACCGCCACAATCGTCACTGGATCCACTATAACTCCAGCCTTCGAGAAGACATAACCTAGAAACTGAACGTCTCAGATCCAGAACTGGCACTTTGAGAGCTTAACATAAATCTGGTGCTCTCAGAGTGTGTCCAGTACTACCCGCAAATGGTAGGCATGCTCCTCCTCAGAAATCGATTAGATCAGAATGTCATCGATGAAGACTATGAAAAAGTGATCGAGGTATGACTGGATGATCATGTTCATGAGTCCCATGAAAACTGATATAGTAGTGGTTATGATGAATGGAATATCCAAGAATTCATAGTGGTCGTATCGACATCTGAAAGTTGTCTTTTCCACATCCTCATCTTGAACTCTGAGCTGGTGATATCCTGACCTGAGGTCTATCTTCGAAACCCATTGTGCTCCCTTTAGCTGATCAAAGTGGTCATCAATCCTCCAGAGTGGGTAGTTGTTCTTCAAGGACACCTGGTTTAGGTGACGGTAGTTGACACAAAGCCGCAAGATCCCATTCACCTTCATGGAAAACATAATTGGGGCGGCCCAGGGTGAAACACTAGTCCGGATGAATCCCTTCCCCTGTAATTACTCCAGTTTTACATGCCGTTCACGAAGCATAGAAGAAGCCATACGATATGATGGAGTTGATATCGATGTCGTCCTAGGGTAAAGGTAAATGTAAAAGTCCACCTATTTATGATGAGGTAGTCCTTGAACATCTTCCGGGAAAACATCCACGTACTGGTCCACCACTATAGGATAACTCAGACTCTTTACATCAACTGCTCCAAGGGTAAGGTAGGCCAACTGATGAGTGATCGGCTACACCCTCCTCTGAGTAAGCATGTCTGGTGTTGCCAAGGTTCCCTTCTAATAGGTGAAGGTGAACATTGTTCCATCCGTGCAGACACACAACACTTTGCACCTAATACAATCCATCTGAGCATGTACAGTAGATAACGAGTCCATACCTAAGATGACGTCGTAAGGCCTTGATGCTGCTACAAGGATATCCTAGCTGAAACTCTCACCTACTAGAGTAAGGCCACACTACCGGAACCAGTGCGTAATTGTCGAGTCTGATCTCGTATGAGTCTCTATCCATAAGGATCAAGACAACAGCTCTGTCAGAATCTCTAAGCTCCAAACGAGGGCAGTGGGAATGAAAGAGTGACTGGAACCTATGTCTATAAGAACTCAATCAATGGTGGAGTAGACACAGATCATAACTCGTATCATATATGGAGAGCCATGGTCATAAGACTCAGCTTCATAGAGCTAAGCTCTCCCCTTTCCACCTGCTCCCTGCGGTCACGGTGGACCTCCTGGTGGTGGTGGCAGTAACACCTTGAAACATCGTCCACCGCCAGCTACCTGACGAGCTCCTCTGCCACGTCCGTATGCTCCCTACGGACTGCCTCAATAAAAACTCTACCTCCTCCTGGGAAGTCTTTTTACTATCGGATGATCATCTGAATGGCGGGTCAGACAATCACGATCCATGTGACAATGCCTGACACATGAGTAACACTAACCGCTCCTAGCATGTCTGGCTCTGTCTCCACTCTGGGTGCCCCGCACAACCGATCCTAAGTCGTGTGGTCGTCCCACTGTAGGTCTTGTCCTCTTGGACCTCTGTGACATCTGTATACTACCAGCTACAACACACTCCACTTCATGTCGACTAGTTGTGGGTCTCACTGCTGGAGACTACTTAGCAAGGAAGCTCTCCATTAAGAGGGCTCGCTCCAACACCCCTACATGCGTCAGGATGCTGAGGGAGATCATCGAAGCCCTGATCTATATCCTGAGTCCATGCTCGAAGGTCTGGGCCCTAAATAATTTGTCTCATACCATATTAGTGGAGTAGCACGAGAGGTCTATGAACCTCGCCGAGTACTCATCTACAGTCATGATGCATTCCTGGAGATGAAGTACCTCCTGCAACTGCAGTGCATGTAGGGTGGCTGGGACAAACTATGCTTGAAATAAGCTTTCAATGTCATCCCAGAGTAGCATCATCTCATCTTTCTCCTGAAGCATTAGGCTCTCCCATCTGCCTAATGATGCATGTAGAAGGCTGGCAGCAAGAGTAACCATGAATTCGGTTGGTGTCCCTACCATTCTGAAGACTCTCACGATAGACTCCATCCAATCCTCAGCTGTCGGTGGGTCCATCTCTACCCTAAACTTGTGTGGCCTCTGGAGCTTGAACTTGTGCAATGCGCTCAAGCGGCGTGCATCATCTGCTACAGGGGATGGTGGCATCGTTGTCCCAAAGGGTAGTGGTCCTACTGGTGCCTCCACTAGAAGAGGGCCCTGCACCGAGTCCTCATCGCTCGGTGGTCTATCTGTGCGTACACATCTCGAGGCTATAACCGGCTGTCTGCATGGAGGAATCCTAAAAGAAATAGACGTGACACGGTCAGAAGATTTATTCTTGGTGAGATGACCTGCTTGAGATGAATTTATGAAATTTTTTGAAAACACAAACACAATCAGTGTTATTATGCACTGAATCTGAAATTAGTAGTCAGGGTCTTGGTGTATTGATACGTTGGCTGCCACAGCAGCACTGGACTCCCTGAATTAAAAACCATAATCAGAACCCTTAACTTTATTGATTCATAGAAAAGATTATTGTCGTATGTTCTATGGTTGAACCGACTCCTATGATATCAATTTTTCATGACCTGTCCCCCGGGGCCCGTTCCGTGATGACCTCAATCCCGCATTCTATAGGAATGTGGCTAGCGACTAGAGCCAAAGGTGTAAATCCCTATAACTGGGAAGACATTTCCTTTAAAAACTATAAACACACACAATAGAGTATTATGGATGAAATACACTAATTAAAACTATATAAAAAAGAAGTGCTGAAAAGTAAAGGGGCCAGAAATACATGCCCAACTGTAAAGTAAAATGAAACTACAAGTACATGGAAAAAAAGTACAATAGAATATAGGTGAAACAGATCCTGATTCATCCTCTGGGAAATCCTACCTGAAGGGTAGGTACATATTGCTTCCAAAACACTCTACATTAATTTTTCTCCGCCGTGTGACATCACGCCGTGTGGTCCACCTCCGAGTACCATCCTACCCACGTACACATAGCCTCGGTCAGTGCTATCCATCATCTGTATCCAACACAACAAGGTGTGGTCATAGATCGTGCGTGGGTGACTGTAACGACACTTAGTAGGGACCCCGAGACCCTCATGGTTTCACAAAATCCAAAAAAGATAAACCACAAAGTATGAAATAAACAGATGACCCACCTAGGTATATGACCATACATATACCTAAGTTACCAATTAATACATCTCAATCATTAAGTAAACAGAAAAGTTTAAAACTCATCTCATCCATGAATTTTATTATCGAAACCATGTCTGTTGGAGAACTCCTCCTCTATCGAGTATAGTTGGCCTACCGCCAACTACCTGGCGCTTCCCACTAACCTTGGACTGTTGAGGTACTCCTCCTGTCGAGTATCGTGGGTCTGCAGCGCACACATAGAGGTGCTCCCCACTGTGGGTCTTCCGCCAACTACCATGCACTCCCCCTAATAGCCTGCATAGGTACTTCTCCTATCGAGTACCGCGGGTCTGCTGCCAACTAACAAGCGGTCCTCTATCATGGGTTTGCAGTCAACGAACAGGCGCTCCCCACTGGGGTAGTCAAAAAACTCCGAGTGGAATCGGTCAAGCAGTCATCAGGTCTCAGCCAGCTACTAGGTCTCTGTACTCCACTTCCTCGTCTATGGGAGTGTCCCCTCCATGAGCTACAGGTCGAAACTCCAACTATCACGATGTACCATGTAGATGTATCTCAAAGGTCTTCCTCTTCATAGGGGTCTCAACGCAATAGACGATGCGTCAATCGGACGCCTGGTCTCTGAGTTATAAGCTTTTCAGTCTAAGGGGATCGAATGGATTTGTATACAATCTAAACTGACTGTATCTCAACTTTACCCCGAAATCCAATGGGGTATAGTCAAAGGGACCATCGTGCTCCAAGAATTCCAGTTCCGCCTACGGTTCGTCAAATGGTTGTCTGGTGCCAAAGATATTGCCAAAGGATGTAACGAGGTCGGTAGTGGGCTCGGGTCCGGTCTGACCTGGTCAGACCGACTTGGCCCATCCCTATCTGGGCTAACCTGGTCTGGGTGGACTCGGTCAGCCCGCTAGGTTTGTCCCAGTCAGTTGGGCCCGGCCCAATGGACTGTGGGGGCAGTTCGGGCTAGAGGTTGATGCATAGGTGGCTCGGGCAACTCGGCCCAGAAAGCCGAGCCAGTTCGGCCAGCGACGCAGTGATAGACGTCATGGGCCAGCTCAAGTTTCCATGCAGTGCGCTGGCAGCCCGTGGGAAGTTTGCGGTCAGGCCAGCTGGGCGCGGGCACCATGCTGGAAGGTCGGCGGGGCGCATGCAGCGCGCAAGCATGTCGGCGGGGCATGTGGGAAGCGCACGGGGAGGCCGGCGGGTCACCGGCAGCCCACAAGGCGGCCGGTGGGGTGTTGAAAGCACATGGGTAGGCCGGCAGGGCACGGGTAGCGCACGGGCAGGCCGACAGAGTGAGCGGGAAACACGCGGGGAGGCATTGTTCGCGGAGGCTGTGGGTAGCGTGGCATTTTCCATTGCCGCCTTCGTCACCTTTCCTCATCTCCATGCCTATGAAACATCACAAAATATCGGTTGAGGGAGTTGGTCCTTGTTAGTTTGTCCCTCACCCTCTGCGTTTAGATGTGATATCAATTGTTTTATCAATGGAGAATGATGAAAAAATAATTCTTACAAACCTTCGTATTGATTCCTATCAAACAAAAATGAGGTAAGGAATGGTATATTACTCTATGTAAACCCCCCTACCTAGATTGTCGGGCGTTCGTCATTCATTGACGGAGTGGAGGGATGAATACGTAGTCGCCCATCATTCTTCGCATGCACTACGCACTCCCAATTCCATGCTGCATCGGCTCTAGAAGATGCTCCACATCGGAAGGATCCAAGAAAGTAATTTGGAGGAAGAATTCCGTGGAAGATCGGTGTTCTTCATCAGTGGAGAATTATTCATTCTTCATTGGAAGAGGAGGTTCTTCGTTGGAGAACGCCTTTTCTCCCATGCTCTCCACCAAAAAATAATAGATGTGCTAACCAAAAATAAAAAGAGATTTTGATATCTTGTTACTTAGTTGGCACAACATTCAAAAAGGATGAAATAAATTAAAAGTTCTCCACCTAATCAATGTGAAGGGATGGAACCATTAAAGTAGGGGAGTTGGAAAAAATTCAAAATGGAGGATTGGAAAATTAAATTAGGGGAGTTGGTGGTACAATTAATTGGGGGGGTTTAGCCTAGTGTGGTCCCCATGTTGTATCCTCTCACAAGAGGTTATGTTCGTGTGGGACCCAGCACCATAACCTCTCATGGGAAGTTAAGGTGTCGTGGTCCCACCTCAAACATCCAAGAGGATGTTTCAAACACCATCACTCACATGGAGGATCAATAAAATCAATTGTATCTCACTTTATTTTAATATTATTTTTAATAAAACCCAAAAACTATGTTTTATTCTCAACCAACGGTCATGGATGTGAAAGTCTACTTAAGACAATACCGAAGCTATGAGTTCAATGGTGCCCTAGGATTTCTGTTCTGTGCATTGGTTCAATAGTTATAAAATCCCACTCGTACTGTTTCTGAACGTTCCTGAACAAAACATCAGAAATTGATTCCGGGAACATCGGGCCACAGAATCAAGCACCATAAATTTTCATGGACTAGTAAAAATCACATGTATTTAAAAAAATCCATGGTATTTATGGGTCTTTACACTATGGGAATATGTTAAATGACTTGGTGGTTTATTTACCATGAACATATTTTCATGGTGCATAACAATGGAATTGGAATTCTCAAACTATAGAAATAGATTAGAGATATAGTGATTTCTCATGCTCCCACATTTCTTTAAAACATAGGAATATCATATACCTATAGTTTTATAGGTTTTACCCATTTTATTGAGTTATTTTTACAGTATTTATAGTTAAAAAATTATACTTCCACATATACCTTTTTAATTTTCATTCCATGGGAATATGATAAAGTTTCTTGTTTGTAAGGGATCTACCTACCCGTAAAGTGATTGGATATATTTTTTTATTAACATTCTAAATGAAAGATACTAAGGATTGTTTAAATAAATTTTTTTGATTTATATGTAATAAAAATTATTTATTAAAGGTAATATATTATTTAACAATATTTTGTTTAATTTTTCATTAAAATGTAAGCAACTTCCATGTGAATGTATATCATTCGTTCTCTATTAATGATTTTTTTAATTTTCAGTATCTAATTTTAGTTGACTACTCCAAATAAATATGTAATTAATATAAATGATATTTAAATAACTATTCAAAATTTTTAGATAATGGATCGATAGGAAAATTGAATGAAACAAAAATTCAAGACCAAAAAATACAAGAAAGATGAAATAGTTATGACTCGAAATGTGATTTTAACATGGAATCGGTAATAAACATGTAATAAAATGTCACAAATAAATCATATATGATTTTATAAATAGGTTTATTTTTTAAAAATTTATTCATATGAAAAATATATATATTGTAAATTATGTTCTATTGTGTATGAAGGAAGTCAGGTCCTAATGTATGGGAGATTCGTTTCAAATGGTCTTATTTGGGACAAATGTTATGCTTTGCACCTAACATATTAAGTAAGGTGTATATCAATACCATTTGAAATTTTAAATCAAGAATTTATATATTCTCATTAGATTTAATTTTATTTAAATTTAATTCATTACTAAGACTTATGACTCAAAAGTTACCAAAGTTGAAATGGTTATATTTTACAATCTCATTGTTTATAACCAATAATTATTAATATAATTCTGATGATAAAATACTATGTTCTATCTCTCATGAAAATAATTAATTTTTTCCCCATTGGTTATTTCGTGAAGATAAATGTTTTACATTTATTTACCACTCTTTGTGTAATCAGAAGTCTAAATGAATATTCCTAAGGAAAACTGACATTATTTCCCACATAGGTAGAATGTACCTTTTCATCCATATCCTTGTATTCTAAAAAAAATAAAGGATGTTTTTATTGATATCAAATTATTTATTAAATAAATATTTAACCGCATCATCCTTTTTTAACAATGGTTTAGAATCAACCTTCATTTCAGATTTAGAATGAGGTTCTTTTTAATTTTTTTCAAAAAAATTGAAGGGGGCCTTTTTTTAAAGTGTAATGCATGAATATTACTTTTTCCAAACATGAAAACTAATTTTTAAATAAATTATATATTATTTTCAAATAATAGATTTTTCATAATTTTTTATGTCCATTATGTTTTAAAAAATGTGATTCTCAATGTGAAAATTTTATTTTTTTGAGAAATGTTCCAAATAATCATTCAAAATAATTTTCAATATAAAATGAAATCCTTTTATATTACATAAGATTTAATTGGGATATAATACAAGGATATCATTATTATTATTTCTCTTGATGGTTAGATTTTATGATGACAATAATTTTATAAAATCCATTCCTTTTCAATAGGTTATGTGATGATGAAATGTCTACGAAACAAATTCCTTTTCCTTGAGTAATGTTATGTTGAAGTGATTATGAAACCCATTTATTTTCACATTTTCTAATAAGATTTATATTTTATGATTTTTTGGAACACATAAGTAAGGTTTTAATTATGTGATGGGTGGGACATATATCTTCCTCTAATTCATTGGGTAAATATTGATATCTCTTAAGAAAAATAGTTATGGAATATTTCATAGACCAGGTTCAGTAAGGGAGTCTATCCACTATGATGGTCATGGGAGTAAGGATTGAAAAATCTATTGGTTTGGAGAGATAACTCAATCCCTAATGATATACTTGTTAGTAATTATTAAAAATTAAAGAAATGATATTTTATGATTATATGTCTTCCACATATCTAGGTTTTACACCAATGATATGCTCCCACATGTCATATTCGTTTATTCATTTCTAATTCATGATTTATGAACTACCTAGATTTATTTCCCGACTCTTAATTATGATATATGATATGAAGGGGTTTGTTTGATTTTTTTTTCATATTCTCATTCCAAAATTTTAATACCATGATTATTAAGTCTATGACACCACTAGTGTTTAATCTTACTCACCGTCTGATCTCACTCTCTATTTGGATTCATTTTCTCAATCTATGAATAATTTTCTTGTGTATGATATGTCTAAAAATGTTTCTAGTTATGTGTAACCTAGTGGGAGATGATATAAACTTCTTATAAACCATTTATTTATGTCCCCATGTTTATAAATGCCAATACCTATTGGATCCTATGATAAAAGATTATGTTTTCAATGAATAAGAATCCATAATTATATAATATTTATGTATAATATGTATTGGTCAATGTAGTTTGTATAAGACAACGATTTAGGTAAAACTTTAGATACTATTATGAGAAAACATCACTGAGGACTATAACTATATGTCGAAGTATAGGAAATTTTCATTGGATTTTGGTGAGTGACTAAGAAAGTTGTTTTTTAACAATTACATCCATCTCTATATACTAAAAGGTCATGTGGCTCTATCATAGTTGTACCTAGGGGTAATAATTCTAAAAATGTAGATAGATCTAGTATTTATCATCAACTAGTGCACGATATATTCATTGTTTCACACCTAGTTTGACACTCCTTGGGGATACGTTTTTGAATTTTAAAAACACATTATGAATAATCATGAAATATTTTAATAATGACTATGAATGATCTATGCTAATCCTACGGGTTTGTAGACAAAAAGTAATTGTTCTGGATTTATAAATCCTATAAAATAATTTTTAGGATTATGTGTTTCATTAAAATGATTATTTTTAGTTTCACTATAATTTTTGTTTTTAGTAAATATATTGAACATTAAAGAATTATTATAATGATAAGAGAAAATGATAATAATATCAATTTACTAAAAATTAACCAAACAATATTGGATTTCTAATAAAAAATATCTTTTTATGCTGACTCAGAACTGGGATAAAAACCATATTATTTTTTTGGTTCCACTAACCGTTGTATTTTTGGTGAAATGGATAAGAACCAAAGAAAAGAAATTTACAATTACCCACAGTTTAAAACTCGAAAACTTCATTTTTGTTTTATATCACATTGATGGCCAAGAGGATCAACGATGAAATATTTTAAAGAAAGTATGTCATGATGTTGAAATTCACCCAATTTAATTGGAATATTTTAAGAACATAGTTTTAAATATGTACATTCATTTTATTCTTTATATGAAAATAAATAAGTTGATATTTTTTTAATCATAATGAATATAAATCATTTGGTATATATGGGGGGAATTTCATAAGTCATTATATGTATTCATCTCGTATTATCATCCTACTAGACGGTAAGGACATTTGATTCTTCAATGTCATAATACCACCTCTATAAAGACATTGTCCAAAAGGGTAATCCAGAGATAGTAATGAATCGTTTAATGTTATTTCATGATAGAAATATACATAGTATTTACACAACAAAATAATTAATTTTATTATACAATAATAATGGAATAAAAAACACTTAAATACAAAGACTGAAGAATATGAGCTTTTCATTATAATAGAATATTGAAAGGGAACATAGAGTAAATATTCTTAATAGAGCTGGTAAATTTTTTACTATGTAATGTAAACTTATTGGGAAATCAATTTTCAAATTTATGGAAAAACGTTAGATAATTATGTGAATATAGTGAAAGCTCCCTAAACTGCACCACAGGAACATCTATGTTTCAAATTCAATGAGTACTATCATTATAAAAACAGACTCCCAAATCAAAAGATCAATGAAAATGATTTAAACTATCACCCTCTTCATTATAGAGACAAGGAAAATTCTAATGAAAATACTATTTCAGAAGAGGGGAGCTATAAAAATGTGGTAAAAGCATTAGTTACCATCTACTCTAGTACTGTTAATTTATTTTTTGGATCTAGATCACTACACTATTATATTACTAATGAACATTTCTGTGTATAAAAAAACCAATCAATTAGACATTGAATTAGCAGAGAAACCCCCAAACAGAGTGATGACCAAAAATCAAGTCTCATATTCTTCGCAAGATGATATTTTTTGGTATTTTCTTCATGAAAATATGGTTATTCTCACTCAGGATGATTTTTTATCATAGGAATGGGTAGAATATTACATCCTAAATCCCATAAAAACCTAAAATTAAGCTAAGTATTGTTTTATATTCTAAACAAGACAATGATTTTCTATGTGAGTAACAATATTTATGAAATTTTAATGGAAACCACATCCATTGTATGGGTCATGAATCCAATTAAAAAGGTGGTTTTATCAAATTGTAGGGAAAATTATACATCAATGATATATATTTTCTATGGGAGGTTTTTATTGTATTCCTATAACTGATTCCTATACATCAATTGAAATGTTATGTGGAAATTCAATAGAGGTCATACCACCTTATACACCTATTTCAAATATTCCCCATTGATTGGGTCTAGTAGTGTTATAGGAAATGAAGAAAAATATGAAAGAGAATACTACAAAGTGATTAATTTGGTGAATATTGTTCCCATGGGGTGAAAATGTTCTTTTTGTTAAAATAAAATATGGATCTACGTGACTCTGCATTTATTATCGGGAGCTGAATAATATTAAAATCAATAAAAAGTATCCACTGTCCTATATTGACGACTTTATTGATCATGTCTGCATACGTAGATACATTTACAAGAGTGAACATTATTATATATGTCATAAATTTAGGTTAATTAAGCAGGAAATAAACAAGACGACATTTCTTATGTGGTATGGACACCATAAGTATGTAGTGATTTCATTCAATGTTAACAATTCCCCTATGATCTTCCTGGGTATAATTAATATATCCTTTAGAAATTTTTTTTGATCAATTTGTGGTAGTCTTTATAGATTATATTCTCATTTATTCAAAGAGAAATTAATTCCAGTACGATCACTTGAGAATTGTAACAAATACCCCAATGAATGATAAAATGTATGGAATGTTTACAAAGAGATAATGTTCGCAATACACAGATTCATTTTTTGGTTATATAATCTCATGTGAGGGTATAATGGTGGATCCATAAATGATATATGTTGTTGAATTTTATCCCATAAATACCATGGTAATCGAGATAATATATTTTATTAGTTTGGATAGATATTAAATATGATTTTTGGAAAAATATTCATGAGTATATGTTACACTAACAATGTTAACATGGAAGAGATCCACATTCCTCTCGATGGATGGTTGCGAATAAAATTCCATGGTAATGAAGAAAATATATGTTAGATCACCTATTCTTAATTTACCCTATAGTATAGAAGGATTTTTATTATTTATAAATGAATCCAAAATGATATAAGGATTCATTTTTAACCAAAATTCCATGGTCAAAGTTTATTCCCCTTGGAAAATAAAGGTTCATGCCAAAAATTACCCAAAAACTGTTTTCTAGTTGTCAATGGAAATTTTTTCATTAAATACATGGATGAATTATAATTATGGAAAATATTGTGATATATATATATATATCCATCACAAAAATTTAGTGTATATATTTTTACATGAGTTGAATATGCACTAGAGTATATGTTTTGAGCTAATAGAATTGTATTATTTCTCAATACATTACAACCTTGAGAAAGCAAACAAGGATGATGATGCTTTAAGTCAAAATTATCATATGATATTATATATGACTAGGATAAAAAATATCCAATATTTATAAATTTTCAAAGGATGCATCATGTAATCATGAACAAAAGGGAGAAATATTATCATTCTCAAATAAGTGCTCAACCATTTATCCATGTGTCGATAAAATAGGTTCATAAGGATGATATGGAGTTGAATAATAATGTGATAATGTTCTTGAGTTATAAGTTGATTAATATGGAATGAAAATATACAATAAACATGTTTTCATCCGCTATATACTAATTCTGATGAAGTACTTTATAAAGGAGGAAGATAATTATTCAATCTCTATTTATCTTATATTTTTTGAGAAATATAGAGATTTAATGGAGTGTATCTTTTTAGATTTTAGAGTGATGAATATCTTATATTTTTTATCCCATTATTTAGTATTTCATTTTGTTATGGATGATTAAAAAAATTATAAGGGGATGTTACAATCATTACACACCTGTGAATGGAAATGGGATATTGACAACCTGGATTTTATTAATTGGACTCCGCAAAATGTATGAAAGGCATAATATTATTTGGGTTGTATTAGATCAGTATAAAAATAAAAAACACATCATCAGTATCACAGAATATTTATCTTTGGATCAATTTTAGGGAATATGCATTTTGTAAGTGTTATGGTTTCATGTATTCTAACATTCTATTGTATCTAGTCTGGATTTCATGTTTACATTGATGTTTTGGTGATTTATTCAGAAATTCCTTGATAGTGAGTTTTTCATCCGCACTCTGTATTTTCCTCAGATATATGGTCATTTTGATTGAAACATTAAAATCATAGAGGTTATTCTATGATCATATTCTACAGATTTCAAATGTGTTTGGGATAAACTTCAACCTTTATTTGAGATCTTGTACAAAAATATCATTTACTGAAAAATTTAGATGGAACATTACATAGCCCAATATGGAAAAATGTATAGAAATATAATTTATTGGGATGTTTTTGAGAAAATATCTATTACAACCTAATATAGATTAAAAAATGGAATAGAGTTCAATGTCCATTTAAAAACAAAAAAGGGAACCACAAAGTCGGCATAAGAGTTATGCTATCAATAACAAGTGTCATTTGGAATTTGAAATTTATTTCAAGGATTTTCTATTAATTTATTGACATATTAATTTATTTAATTTGGAATTAAGGGAAAACTAATCCATAGGTATATCAGTAACACACCAATATTTTGTTTAATATTTTTTTGAATTTATTTAATATTTTTAATATTTTTCATTTCATGCAACACTAGATACTGTTTATATATATATATATTAAACCACCACATTTATCATTTTTCACTAAAATCAACACATATATTATCTTGTGTTACATGTAACAAAAAATTTCTACAAAGAAAAATTTTATTATTATAATTATTTAAATTAAAGAGTTTAAAAGTAACCATTAAACATAATAATATGAAAAATAGTGAGAACATATAATTATTTATAATGGTTTAATAAATAAATATCAAATTGATATTAACAAAAACATTTTCAGTAAATATTTTATATGTTTGAAGGTAATATTATCCTAAAAGAAAAACATCTTATATCCTACTATGGAAAATAATAAAATCAATTTTAGAAGCAATAATAAATTAAATATAATAAATTAAACAATATTTTTTTATTCATAATGTTGAAATTATCTTAGGATTAATTTTTTGGATTTTTCTAATAAACATCATTTTGGTTAAAACCCCGATTTCTCACCAAGATTGTGATATTAGCAAAAAAATTTATTTTTTCATATTATATTAATTTAATTTCATAAAATGAAAATAAATGGTTGCAATTGTTTTTATATTTATATTATAATAAAATCATCCTAATTTTTGAACAAAATAACTAGTGAAAGTGATTAAAATTAATTAGAGTGAATAATGTAAATTTGAGAATAAGGGATGGGTACACCATAAACATATGGGACCAAATGTCCATCCCACTTGTCCAAAACCCACTTCATGGACATGTTTTTACCATGAAAAATCCATTATTGAGTATGTTATGTTTTTATTTCTTTATTTGGAAAAGATTTGGTATACCTAAAAGGTTTTCAAAAATGTCAACTCTTTCATTTCCCTCCCCTATAAAAGGCCACAAACTCTCACAAATATTCACACCAATAAAAACACATAATATAAAAAATATATGACAAATTTACATTCCAATATCCCTTTATTACTAATTTTATCCTTCATTTGGGAATAAATCCAACCAATGAACCCATTTTGTTCAATGAAGAAGGAGTTACCAAATAAGTGATAACATCCTTTCTCAAGATCCATTATTTTATTTTCATTCTCCACCACCTCAATTATTATTATTCCATCTTCATATAATCATATTATTATCCTAAATAAATTTAGATTTATTCATTCTATGGGTTCAACCAGCACGTCAACAAACATCTATATAAGTGGTAGAAAACTTAATTTTCTTGAGTTTGGAAAACTAACACCTCATGGAACGATGTTCTTAATTTTTCTTATCCACCTATCATGGTTGGAAATTATAATGGTAAATATATTTTAATATGATATATATGATATATATTCTTTATTCATTCTTCTTTAATTTTTATATAACACATACCCTTTTGATTTCCATTTTATGTAAATACGATAACTTCGTTTGAGGAAGTGTGGACTACCACTGCCTAAAAGGGATGTGATTAGTTCATACAATAAATGGAATGTATTAAATATGTGTTTAGTGATATTATATGTTACATATGACATAATAATTAAACTATAACGATATTTTATATGTATTCATACATTTCATTTACTTTTCTTCATTATATATTACAAATAAAACATAAATATGGTTCATTGATGCATACAGTATATCATCTCCAGAAACTCTAAATTCCATTTAATATATCTATATTTTATAGAATATTATAAATATATATATTATAAATATATATATTATAAATATACATTATATTCATATCATGGTTTACATTTTGGATTTCATTCAATAATTATTTTAACCGTAAATATAATAAATTAAGACCCATGTGAAAAACAAAGAGGATATTAACCAAAGTGAAACCATAACATTGAATTGTAATTAACTGGGTAATGTAAAGTCATAATTAAAAAATATATGGTATTTTAAATAATAATTTGGTTATTTAAATTATTTATAATAAAATAATGATTATTATACAAGATATCATTATGAGTAGAAAATGATTCAAGATATAAGGTAAGGAAATTTAATCTCACATTTTATTTTCAAGGTATACATGTCCCATTCACCCGCCATATTGTTCGTGTGTTGTCAATACAGCCCGTATATTTATTCTAAAATTCTTTTGAATGATATTTTTATATTTAGATATCTATTTAATTATATTGATTTCATGGTTTTTATGATTTTTATGTCAAAAAATTTGTCATGAAATTTAGTCTCAATTTTTTCACTATGAGACACATGATATTTTATGAACATATATTTTAATATGTGGTGCATATAATTCCTATGAAATTTTATATCATTAATATTATTATTTTCCTGATATTTTATGATTCAGGTAGTTTTATTATTTCAATTTTTTTGTTATTCAGATTTACCAAATTTGTAACAGTTTATAACTTCATTCTCAATATTTATAAAGATTTTTTATGATTATTATCCCATTAAAGAATTATTATTATACATATCAAAATAACTATCATGATATTTACTACCCTCTAGTAAATCATGTCATAACTATTCAATGATATCATTATTTCACTATTCCATACATAACCTAAGCAACAAATTGTTTTTTAGAAAGTCTTACCTTACCACCCTTTTCAATAGGAAATTAGTCTTCCATAAAATCAGAATTTTTTAAAAGGATTCCATAAATATTATAATATTATCTTATAACCTTTAAAATACATTTGACCCATGATTTAAATTTTAAGGAAGTGTTTTTAAAAAATTTAACTTCTTGTAGTTTTCCAGTCGAGGAAATTTTCTAAACATATTATGGTGTAAAAGGAATGTTCAACATATAGATATTTACCCACATTCATAATTTTCATTCCCTTGAAGCTTGTATTATAGGATTACAACATTTTAAAAATTAATATTTTTTCCTAATATTCTAGAAACTCATTTCATTAAAGTGTACTTTTAATGAAAATTTTTCTCAAAAAAAGTTTTGTGTTTAGAAATTGTCTCCATTAATTTTGAAAACATCCATTAGATGCTTTCAAATGTTTGTTTAAAAAGATAATTATTTCAATGATTTTGAATTTTGTGAAGATATTTTCAAGAAAAAATATTTTCCAATTGTTTTTAAACCTATTTTATATGTTTTAAAGAAAAAAAATTTCAAAATGATTTCATGATTTGTTTCTCTATTTTAAAATTCTCTTATATGAAAATAATTTTAAAAGGGTTTTGTGTTTATAATATCCTTTTTCATGAAGAATATATATTTTCCTAATTTATTTTTTAAAAAAAATATTTTCAAAAATTCCATTTAAGATAACAATTGTTCATGTTTCTCTTTCCCTTATTGTAAATGATCAAACAGTTCCATTAATTTTATTTATTTAATGGTTTATGGTTTTATGAAATAATTATTATGAACCTCATTCCTCTTTCACAGGTTATATGTTAATGAAATAATTTTATATTACATGTGTTCTATGTTTATAAAATATTTTCCTCGTTCATGGTGTATATGTCTATTAGAAAATTCTAATTTCATAGGTTATTAGTTAATGAAATGATTATAAAACATGTATATTTTCCATAGATTATGATAATATTACATTTTTATGATACATATTTCATTTTTTGGTTATGTTATGATTAATATTTTGATCTAATGTATAAGGCCCCAGCCTTAAACCTTACTTAAAATTGAATTAAATGAATAAGTCACATTGAGGATCTTTTCAGGTTTAGAGTTTTAGAGAATTAGGACATAACTATTACATCTCAAAAGATTACAAAGTAGTCTCTTCTACTAAATTTCCATAAAATAAAAAAAATCTTAAAAAGAAACATGTCTAGTCTCTTGTTTTAGGTAGCATGACTTTCCCTTGATCCCATCCTTGACCCTATTCCACGCTATGTCCTGTGAAAAACATTTCAAAAACTTGGGATGAGCATAAAAACTCAGTAAGGGATACACAAAAAACTGTTAGTTTATCAAAACAAAAAGTAAACCATGTATACATTATCAAGGTAATACTTTTCACCTTTATGAAGTAGTAAAAACTCTTCACTGAATAAAATATCATTACTTACCTTTTTGTAACCAAAGGATTACCATTAAACCCATATAAAGAACACATAACATATATAAAGGTAACTTGGGACATAAAAATACTTAAGTGTAATAAACATACGGTCGACTCCCACACATATCACTTAATGGAATAGCCATACGGCCAATTTCCATACAAACTAAATGGAATATCCATATGGCCGACTTCCATACCCAATGCATTGGCGGTTATAACGTAACCACCCATCCTGGTATTCACGGCACCACTTGTCATAATGTCCAAGTACCATTATTACAAATAAAATAAGGAAAATATAAACATTTCAATAACAATATTTCATTTTCAATCACAATAAATAATTCCCAGATATTGAATTAATCAATCCATTTTCAAAAACCATTTAAAAGAGATTTTTGAATCAAAGTGTCCCATACCACTGTGAAGATTTTAATGGAATTATTATTTTAAAACATTAATTTCCATATAAATAAATACTTAAAACCATTTTGAAAACATGGACATTAAAGATAAATATTTAGAATAATAAATCTTTAAAACATTTAAAATGATATTTTTGTTAAAGAGTTTTTAACAAAATGAGAGACTCTTGAATAAAAATAATAGCGGAATAACATTTAATCCGAACATTATAATATCATGAAAATAAAAGGATTCATGATATAATATGTCAAAGGACAGTATACACACCATATAAGAGTGAATTGGTGCATAACAACAATAAAGTCTCAAAAGAAATGTAAAATGAGATGAAATCCATTATAAAGAAGGTATCCTTAAATTATGGATAAATCAATCCATAATTATATGTGACAAATATAAATACACCCAATATAAGTGGATATTAAGTGTAAAACAATCAAAGGTTATTCACACATATTCAAAGGATTACATATTCAATAACTACATGTTGAAACCAAAGAAAACGAAATTGGGTTAAGAAGTTCCCTTGGTAAAATTCGACAGCCTAACAGCGTCACATAAAATTTTACATAAAGGGTTGATGAGAGAGATAAAGGGTATCTCATTACTTGGACATAAAATTTACATAAATAAGGATATATAAGAACATATCCCAACATAATAGTATGTGAGTTAAAAGACATAACAAAAGAATTCTTTTAAAAAGGGGGGGTGAAAGGTCCCCTTACCGAGTTGGGTAACTTTCAAAACGTACACACAATGAAAGAAGGGCCATACAATGAAGATGTGAATACCCATAAATTAAATTATACTACAAAAAGTGTATAATAATGGGCAGTACATACACCACTCAAAGGAAATTGTGGAAAATGTAGCATAAATCTCATGGGAATAAAAGTGAGATGAACAATCCCTTACAAAAAACTTGGTTGCCTAACGGTGCCACTTAAAACATTCAAAATGGATTGATGAGATCAAATAGAGTATCTCAACATATTACAATAAAATGTACAGATAGAGGAATATAAAAGAACATCCCCCATCATAACAAATAGGAGCTTAAATGAAATGACATAAAAGAGTGTACTTATAAAGAAAGAGAGGAGTAAGATCCCTTACCTTGGGTCCGACATGACTCGATCGTTCTTTAACGTCCTGAATAATAAACTTGAGTTAATTTATATTTTCTTAAGAACCTTATTCAAGTTCATTATTCCTTTTATATCACTTATATACATGTTATAAACATTATGTAATCATTTAAGTTAATAATGTTTGTTTTGCCGATATTTGGTTCTTAAGTTGAAAGTGGACTTCTTACAATTTACATGTTGTTCGTGTGGTCAAAGGTTCTTTATATCCAGAATGAAATTCCTGATTTGGATATCATATATATCATATATATCCATCATATACATGTATTTATAATATTACATAATCATTTAGAGGTAAGAAATGAAATGCACCGTTCATGGAGACGGTAAGTCGTACGTACGCATGAACGCTACTTTCATTTCTTTGTCATATTAATGCAATTAAAACTAAATGAGAGGTATTTATATTTTAATTACATAATTATATTCATAATTTAGATGTATCATTAATCATATATATCCATTATATACATGTACTTATAATAGTACATTACATTTGGGGATAAGAAATGAAATGCACCGTCCATGGAGACGGTAAGCCGTACGTACGCATGAACGCTCCTTTCATTTCTATCTCATACTTTAATGGAAAGAAATAATAATGATATAGTGGTATATAATAGTTCCAGTATAACATCATATATAATAACATTAAATCCATCCTTTATACATCCCACGTATGGCATTAACGAATCACATCACTTTAAGGGGGCGGTTGTCCGCACTTCCTAAAATGAAGATATCGCGTATACCCATAATGGAAGCCATAAAGGTAAGACAGAAATGAAAATTACCGAGGAATAAGTAAAAAATAAACATATTATATATCATATATAAAAATAGTGACATCATAATGGCCACCTTTGAAGGTGTTAAATGTGTATTGAACAATCATCGTTTCGGGAGGCAGAATTTCACCATCCACGGAAACCGTATGTTCTTCAACCATTTGATGTAGTTGTGTGAGAGTGTAGCATGAATAAATCTTATAACAACATCCTAGTATATTGAAGATACTGTTGTTGTTACAAAAGAAGTAAATAAAAAGCGTTTAGGGGGTTGGAGAAGCAAAATAAAACGAATGACCATGAGATAATGAATTACCTTTAAAAGTGTAACTCCTTTTGATTTGAGCCTAAAGGGTTACTTTGAAAGGATTCTGCCCAAATGGAATCCTCTAGGATGAGGAGAGGGATGTGGAGAGAGTAAATGGGTAGGGGTTGGCCGAGTCAAAGCCTTGAGGAGTGTGGGAAATGAGGTAGAGGTGGGGGCCTTTTATAAGAGGAGAGGAGGGGCACTTTTGGAAAGTAAAGAAATATTACTTTATTTGAAAATGTGTTTCTGTTATAAAGGTCCCAGATTGATATATATTTTGGATAAGGTGATAATGGTTCCAAATCCACCCATCCAATAAGTTTTTTACATGTGTAGTTCATAGATTGTACATTATCTTTCCATTTTTTTAAATCGTTAAATAATGAGGTCATCGCTGCATCATCATGATGTCATAAATAATTTAATTTATTTAGTGTCTAAAATTTATAAAAAAACTACTATGATGTAGGAAATCTTTTTATCTTTCCAATGACTATTTATAATCAAAAATATGATCATTATAACCCCATGTAAAAATTGTTTTCGTAAAACATTTTGTGTTTCTGTCATTTTTACTTTTAAATTAAATAAAAAGTTATTTATGTCATTTCCCAACCAAAGTGGCTCCATGGGGTCCCCAAGTTGAACCATGGATTGTCTTGGTCGGCCATGACACAACCAATGAGTGTAGGACATGTTTCAAGATCATCTTATTTTATTAAAGCATTATTTTTACCTTAAAAGACACTAATTACCACTAATCGCGATTAAGAACTTAATAAGTTACTATTCACCAAAAAATTATTTTTATCCCATTGAACAACATTTTACTTCTTAATGACAACCATGTATGTCAGATTTTTGAAATTCATAACACAGAAGTGGTAAAATTTTATTTAAACAAAAAATAAGTTTTTATAAGTACCACTTAGTGGTTTCACATTTCATCAAAAATTGAAGTTTTTCAGAAAAATCCCAAAAATTCACCCTAAGCTATATTTGATATTACGAATTCAAAAATGAAGTATATTTTACAAAATTCAAAACATATAAGTCAATTAATTAATTTATTAATTAATTCCCGCTGTCAGAGCAAATAGCGTGTTTTTATGAAACATTAAGTATCAAAAGATTGACACTAGTTTAAGTCCGATTTCAATGTTAAATTAATTCCAACGAACACTATTGGATTTAATGGTAAAAATATTTTCTAATTTCACTTTAAAACCAATTCAAAAGATAATCTAATCATATAAATGAATTATATTAAAAAGAGGCTTTGAATTAAAATACAACATTTTACACTATTCATTAAAAAAATGAACTTTATCGGAAAGATACCAAAAATTTACACAAAGTAAATTTTGATGTCCCAATTCTTAAAAAGAGTTTTATTTGGTCCAATAGAATGTATAAGAGTGAACAAAACAATATTTAATGATGGATCGCCATCAAAAGGTGATAAGTGAACCTTTAGTGAAAACTAGGGCATATACGCCTAAAATTAAATTCATTCCGTATTTTAAGCCTTTATCTTTTATTGGATAAATGTAAAAACATTTAAAAAACATATATAATCATATTTTAGTTATTTATATCCATTCCCACCAATACAACGTCTATATGTTAACTACCATTTAAAATAATATTATTTTATTATTAGAGTGCAACGTAAGTTTCCCAAGAAACTCGTTGTTGCGTATTGGGTACGCCATTGAGCATAGCATACCCTTTAAAGTAATATTAATATTTGATTCACAAATATGGATAAATATAAATATGTCATATTCTTTATTTACCTGGGGTGTTACATCCTTCCCCCCTTTTGGGAATTGCGTCCTCGCAATTTTAAAATTGGGCTTGGAAACATCCTTGAAAGTCCCACATCGGAGAAGAGTCGGTAAAACAATCACTTTAAAATAAAGAAAGATAAGTACAAAGGTCAAACGAGATAACCCATACTGGGATTCGAAGTATGAAAACATGGACATGGAGGAGAAAACATAGGGTCATGTTCTGATGGAGAGTGATAAAAAACATGTTTAGGAGAAAGTTAACCATGAGAAAATCACAAACTTGTGATGGGTTAAACGGTATTCAATTCCCTAGTAGGAAATGTTAATAGACAACATTTTTGTTTTAAGTTACTTTTTATTGAGGAATTTATTCATAAGGAAACATAATCACTTATCATGTTGACTCTCAACTTTTATTAGATTCCTTACACAAACTCATATTTTCTCCAAAAGGCGAGTATTTAGGAAGACTTGTTCACATTAAGAGTACTATAATCAACTTTTAGAGAATCACCTAATCCACAAAAGAGAACTATATACTTCCCATGTCTTTAAACTTTAACCAAAACCAAATCCCAAAAGGTTAGTACAAGGTCAGATAATCCAGAAAAGGGTAACCCTTTATAAAATGAAAATCTATTCTTAATCTCCAAAATTTGTCCAAGAAAACCCAAAGTTCAACGAGGACCATTTGTCCATAAAATTATTCAAAGTAATCCAAACTAAGATTGAAACCCAAATATTTGAAAGATTTAGTCACATAGTCTACACAGTTAAATCGTAACATTTATCTCTAAACAATATCAGATGCTCCTAAAGTCTCGTATTGAAAAGTAATTAACCTAATCACATATCCTCCATGATAGGTTAATCATTTTCGTAAATAACCCCAAATCAACTTACTCTTAAAAAAAGAATCAGTCAAACTAACCAGGGACTTCACGTAGTCCAGTGGTA
The DNA here is from genome assembly GCA_963277665.1 of Viscum album. Classification (NCBI taxonomy): domain Eukaryota; kingdom Viridiplantae; phylum Streptophyta; class Magnoliopsida; order Santalales; family Viscaceae; genus Viscum; species Viscum album. The sequence goes on along the minus strand of OY728136.1, from coordinate 1,807,115,130 downwards.
GGCGATAAATACCAGCCGCACTTTGGTTGTGGGTTCGATTCCCGCAGCTTTGTCCGACGCGACGGGTAGTCACACAGTCTATGTGTTGTCCTTTTTCCAAAACTATATAATTCTCAAAACATTCCCCAAAATGAGATAAAATCTTCAAAAATAATCATAACATATTTTAACCTCAAGTTTATCTCATGCCTTTCATTTTCCATCATATCATATAATAACCCATAATTACCTCAAAAGTAAGGATTATATAAACTCTAATGGTTACCTTTATAATTATTACCTGAACTTCCACATCGATTGGTCATCTCGTACATGATTCATTAAAAGATCATACCAAGGTTCAATTGGTTTAACATGACTCCTTGATAGTTGGTATAGAACAACCACGAGTTTCCTCATTGAATCCCCCATTTTATCTAGTATCTTAATCAGAGAACCACCACAGTTTCCTTCAAACTTGTTGTCACTTTGGTGCCTACTAGATCCAGCCATTTACTAAAACCAAAAAGGTCAGTGTGAGTATATCAACAAAACCATCATGTACTAGTGAGGAAGATAAACACTAAGATATACTTACTCATTCACTTTATCTAAAACTAGGAATCTTTCTGAAATCCTAACCATTATGGTAATGTCACTTATGCTTAAAGAATACCCTAACCTCTAAATTTATCTAAACCGACCATTGATACCAAGTATAAGGCCCCAGCATTAAACCGTACATAAAATTGAATTAAATGAACAATTCACATTGAGGATCTTTTCAAGTTTAGAGTTTTAGAGAATTAGGACATAACAATTACATCTCAAAAGATTACATAGTACTCTCTTCTACTAAATTTCCATAAAATAAAAAAACTCTTAAAAAGAAACATGTCTAGTTTCATGTTTTAGGTAGCATGACTTTCCCTTTATCCCATCCTTGACCCTATTCCACGCTAAGTCCTGTGAAAAACATTTCAAAAACTTGGGATGAGCATAAAAACTCAGTAAGGGATACATAAAAAACTGTTAGTTTATCAAAACAAAAAGTAAACCATGTATACTTTATCAAGGTAATACTTTTCACCTTTATGAAGTAGTAAAAACTTTTCACTGAATAAAATCTCATTACTTACCTTTTTGTAACCAAAGGATTACCATAAAACCCATATAAAGAACGCATAACATATATAAAGGTAACTTGGGACATAAACATACTTAAGTGGAATAACCATACGGTCGACTCCCACACATATCACTTAATGGAATAGCCATACGGCCAATTTCCATACATACTAAATGGAATAGCCATACGGCCGACTTCCATACCCAATGCATTGGAGGTTATAACGTAACCACACATCCTGGTATTCACGGCACCACCCGTCATAATGTCCAAGTACCATTATTACACATAAAATAAGTAAAATATAATCATTTCAATAACAATATTTCATTTTCAATCACAATAAATAATTCCCAGATATTGAATTAATCAATCCTTTTTCAAAAACCATTTAAAAGAGATATTTGAATCAAAGTGTCCCATAACACTTTAAATATTTTAATGGAATTATAATTTTAAAACATTAATGTCCATATAAATAAATACTGAAAACCATTTTGAAAACATGGACATTAAAGATAAATCTTTAGAATAATAAATCTTCAAAACATTTAAAATGATATTTTTGTTAAAGAGTTTTTAACAAAATGAGAGACTCTTGAATACAAATAATAGCGGAATAACATTTAATCCGAACTTTATAATATCATGAGAATAAAAGGATTCATGATATAATATGTCAAAGGACAGTATACACACCATATAAGATTGAATTGGTGCATAACAACAATGAAGTCTCAAAAGAAATGTAAAATGAGATGAAATCCATTATAAAGAAGGTATCCTTAAATTAAGGATAAATCAATCTCATAATTATGTGTGAAAAATATAAATACACCCAATAAAAGTGGATATTAAGTGTAAAACAATCAAAGGTTATTCACACATATTCAAAGGATTACATATTCAATAACTACATGTTGAACCCAAAGAAAACGAAATTGGGTTAAGAAGTTCCCTTGGTAAAATTCGACAGCCTAACAGCGTCACATAAAATTTTACATAAAGTGTTGATGAGAGAGATAAAGGGTATCTCATAACTTGGACATAAAATTTAAATAAATAAGGATATATAAGAACATATCCCAACATAATAGTATGTGAATTAAAAGACATAACAAAAAAGTCTTTTAAAAAGGGGAGGGTAAAAGGTCCCCTTACCGAGTTGGGTAACTTTCGAAACATACACCCAATGGAAGAAGGGTCATACAATGAAGATTTAAATACCCATAAATGAAATTATACTACAAAAAGTGTATAATAATGGGCAGTACATACATCACTCAACGGCAATTGTGGCAAATGTAGCATAAATCTCATGGGAATAGCAGTGAGATGAACAATCCCTTACGAAAACTTGGCAGCCTAACGGCGCCACTTAAAACTTTCAAAATGGATTGATGAGATCAAATAGAGTATCCCATAATATTAAAATAAAATGTACAGAAAGAGTAATATAAAAGAACATCCCCCATCATAAAAAATTGGAGCATAAATGAAATGATATAACAGACTGTACTTATAAAGAAAGAGAGGGGTAAGATCCCTTACCTCGGGTCCGACTTGACTCGATCGTTCTTTAACATCATGAATAATAAACTTGAGTTAATTTATATTTGCTTAAGAACCTTTTTCAAGTTCATTATTCCTTTTATATCACTTATTTCCATGTTATAAACATTATGTAATCATTTAAGTTAATAATGTTTGTTTTGTCGATATTTGGTTCTTAAGTCGAAAGTGGACTTCTTACAATTTACATGTTGTTCATGTGGTCAAAGGATCTTTATATCCAGAATGACATTCCAGATTTTGATATCATATATATCATATATATCCAGAATATACATGTATTTATAATATTACATAATAATTTAGAGGTAAGAAATGAAATGCACCGTTCATGGAGACGGTAAGCCGTACGTACGCATGAACGCTACTTTCATTTCTTTGTCATATTAATGGAATTAAAACTAAATGAGAGGTATGTGTATTTTAATTACATAATTATATTAATCATTTATATGTATCATTAATCATATGTATCCATTATATACATGTACTTATAATAGTACATTACATTTGGGGATAAGAAATGAAATGCACCGTTCATGGAGAAGGTAAGCCGTACGTACGCATGAACGCTAATTTCATTTATATATCATACTTTAATGGAATAAATAATAATGATATAGAGGTATATAATAGTTCCAGTATAACATCATATATAATAACATTAAATCCATCCTTTATACGTCCCATGTATGGCATTAACGAATCACATCACTTTGAGGGGGCGGTAGTCCGCACTTCCAAAAATGAAGATATCGCGTATACCGATAATGGAAGACATAAAGGTAAGAAAAAAATGAAAAATACAGAAGAATAAGTAAAACATAAACATATTATATATCATATATAAAAATAGTGACATCATAATGGCCACCTTTGAACGTGTTAAATGAGTATTGAACAATCATCGTTTCGGGAGGCAGAATTTCGCCATCCATGGAAACCGTATGTTCTTTAACCATTTGATGTAGTTGTGTGAGAGTGTAGCTCGAATAAATCTTATAAAAACATCCTAGTATATTGAATATACTGGTTTTGTTACAAAAGAAGTAAATAAAAAGTGTTTAGGGGGTTGGAGAAGCAAAATAAAACAAATGAACATGAGAGAATGAATTACCTTTAAAACTGTAACTCCTTTTGATTTGAGCCTAAAGGCTTCCTTTGAAAGGTTTCTGCCCAAAGGGAATCCTCTAGGATTAGGAGAGGGATGTGGAGAGAGTAAATGGGCAGGGTTTGGCCGAGCCAAAGGCTTGAGGAGTGTGTGAAATGAGGTAGAGGTGGGGGCCTTTTATAAGAGGAGAGGAGCGGCACTTTTGGAAAGTAAAGAAATATTACTTTATTTGAAAATGTTGTTCTGTTTTAAAAGGTCCCAAATTGATATAATTCGTGGATAAGGTGATAAGGGTTCTAAATACACCCATCCAATAAGTTTTTGACATGTGTAGTTCATAGATGTTACATTATCATTCCATTTTATTTAAATCGTTAAATAATGAGGTCATCATTGCATCATCATGATGTCATAAATAATTTAATTTATTTAGTGTCTAAAAATTATAAAACAAAATACTATGATGTAGTAAATCTGTTTAGATTTCCAATTACTATTTATAATCAAAAATCGGATCATTATAACCCCATGAAAAAATTGTTTTCGTAAAACATATGATGTTTGTGTCATTTTTACTTTTACATTAAATAAAAAGTTATTTATGTCATTTCCCAACCAAAGTGGTGCCATGGGGCCCCCAAGTTGACCCATGGCTTGTCTTGGTCGGCCATGACACAACCAATGAGGGTAGGACATGTTTCAAGCTCATCTTATTTTATTAAAGCATTATTTTTATCTTAAAATACACTAAATACCACTAATCACGATTAAAAACATAATAAGTTACTATTCATCAAAAAAATATTTTTATCCCATTGAACCACATTTTACTTTTTAATGACAACCATGTATGTCGGATTTTTGAAATTCATAACACAGAAGTGGAAAATTTTCATTTAAACAAAAAATCAGTTTTTATAAGTACCACTTAGTGGTTTCACTATTCATCAAAAATTGAAGTTTTTCATAAAAATCCCAAAAATTCACCCTAAGATATATTTGATATTCCAAATTAAAAATTGAAGTCTATTTTACAAAATTAAAAACATATAAGTCACATTAATTAATTTAATAATTAATTCCCGCTGTCAGAGCAAATAGCGTGTTTTTATGAAACATTAAGTATCAAAAGATTGACACTAGTTTAAGTCCGATTTCAAAGTTAAATTAATTCCAACGACCACTATTGGATTTAATGGTAAAAATATTTTTTAATTTCACATTAAAACCAATTCAAAAGATAATATAATCATATAAATAAATTAGATTAAAAAAAGGTTTTGAATTAAAATACAACATTTTACACTATTTATTAAAAAAATGAACTTTATCGGAAAGATACTAAAAATTTACACAAAGTAAATTTTGATGTCCCGATTCTTAAGAAGAGTTTTATTTGGTCCAATAGAATTTATAAGAGTGAACAAAACTATATTTAATGACGTTTCGCCATCAAAAGGCGATAAGTGAACCATTAGTGAAAACTAGGGCATATACGCCTATAATTGAATTCCTTCCGTATTTTAAGCCTTTATCTTTTATTGGATAAATGTAAAAACATTTTAAAAACATATATAATCATATTTTAGTTATTTCTATCCATTCCCGCCAATACAACGTCTACATGTTAACTACCATTTAAAATAATATTATTTTATTATTAGAGTGCAACGTAAGATTCCCAAGAAACTCGTTGTTGCGTATTGGGTACGCCATCGAGCATAGAATACCCTTTAAAGTAATATTAATATTTGATTCACTGTTTCGCACGGAATCCGGAATGACCTCGTTGATTTGAGATTCAAACTTTCTGATCGGTTTCTAACGGGTTTGTTCGTAGAACCAGAAACATCCAATGATTCCACATCTGTTTGGACCTACTTTCCAAAGGTAGGCGCTCATTAACTTGCAGGCTAATGAGGATTAGGAATTTTCATTGTTCGAGAGTATGGGAGGTCGGAATCATCACACCTTTTTGAGGGGAATTATTGTCTACTCTGGGACTCTCTTTATAGATTTAAGTTATGTTCGTGAATCCTTATTACATTACCAAGTATAAAATGAGCTTTCCTTCAGTTTAACAATCAATGATTAAGTATTAAAGAAATTTAGAGAATCTTTTATATGTATTCGAGGTTCTTCATCAATAGATAATCATCTATATCTATTTAGAGATTCTTGGTCAATGTTATCCTTCAAAACATTTAAAAAAGTCTCTTGGACATTATGATGACCAGGCTGGTTTTAAAGCCACTTAGTGGGGCACTTGAAGTTTATCGTCATTCAGAAGGACAATGAATTACTTCAGAGTTGGGATCGAACCCATAGATGGGCTACCTACGCATCCTTTGTTTTGAAAAAGGAATCAGAACCCACGTAGTTCGAATAATGGTATGATGTTTATGATTGATGGCTCAAAGCAGGATGTCACAATTACTTTTACACTCTAAGCTCACGTGAGTCATGCTCGGTGTGAGAAACAGGAGGTATTTGTAAAATTTAGACAATTGGGCCATGATAGATGCAATCATAAGAAATGGTTTGGGGCTTATGTATGTATGACTGTCCAGATAGATGAAGGTTTAGGATTCACTTTTAAGGAGAAAATCCATGAACAAGGTCCATAAAGTTATATGTGCTTCATGGAGATTTGAATACTCTAATCATGGGGCTTACTCCTAAGGAGGATACCCAAGTTAGGAGGGGACTTATGATTGGGTTTTACTCCTAAAAAGGAAACCCAAATCAAGGGTAAATTAGGACTGGTTAAAGAGAAATTTAGGGGACTTGGGGCTTATTCCTGAAAAGGAAGCCCAAGATTATAACTGGGACTTATTCCTTAAAAGGAAGCCCAGGTCAGGGGTTAAGGTTTTGGGCTTACTCCTAAGGAGGATTCCCATATTTGAGATTGGGGCTTACTCCTAAGGAGGATGCCCATATTAGAGGACTTGGGGCTTACTCCTAAGAAGGATGCCTAGATTAAAGGATTATGATTGGGGCTTACTCCTAAGAAGGATGCCCAAAGTTTGGGAACTTGAAGAATTTGGGACTTCTTCCTAAGGATGATGCCGATATTAAAGGACTTATAACTGGGGATTATTCCTAAAAAAGGAGACCCAAGTGAAGGATTCTCTCATCTTAAAGGATGAGGTTGAATGAATAAACTCTCCATATTTAGTGACATAAGGATATTTAAATCACTAGGTTTTGAGAGATATTCCACATAATTCCTTTCAGATAAGGAATTAAAATCAAGAAATCATGCCATAAATGGCTTTGAAGAGTGTCTTGAATACTGAATCTTGAAAAAGGAAAGGTGTGATGGATTAAGAGGGGTAAAATGGGCAAGATGGGCACCCAAAAAGGTAGGGGCGTGCATGTCTTGAAAGGCACGCAAGTATTGCGGCGGCGCACAATTATTGGTCGCGCAAGTATACTTGCGCGACATTTGGGATGCTTGCGCGATTCTCAAACATCATTAGAATATTTGAGCGACTCTTTATAAATCCCTTTAGAATCCTCTTGAGGTTCTTCCCGAAAAGGGACACGCGAGTTCTATTGATGGAAATATGTCGGTGCGCAAGTGTTGATAAGTTTCAACACTTAGGCCTTCCTTCTTCTCTTTAGATCTTCCGTTCTAGGTAAGAAATTACCTTAGAAGTGTTCCGGAAGCATTGAGAAGAGACTTGGGCGTCGGGAGCTTCAATCCGAGTTTCTGGAAAAAAAATATCCTCTCGAATGGGGGGCCCACAAGGTCTATTTATAGGCAGCAGAAGACCCCGGGCGGTTACCACTTAGGTCGCGCAAGTCACTTGCATGACCATAAGGTGTCTCACAAGTAGACATGCATGACCACTAGGCGGCGCGCAAGTGTACTTGCATGACCATGAGGGAACTTGCGCGACCTATGGGAAATGTTCTATTTTTTCATCCCTTTGTCGATTTTTGATTTTTCTTCAAAGGATGAATCACTTTATGCTCAGATATTCCCCTTTTCCGATCTTTAGATTCTGTGACGAAAGGAGCATCAACAAAAGTCCCCCCTCAGAGTTGGATCCGGAGAGAAATGAGGATTTGACTCTGAGGAAATCAAAGACATCCAAAGGAAAAGGTGGTGTGCAAGTCTTCAGTGCACAGAAGGCAGCGCGCAAGTGTGCTGGAACTTGACTTTTATTCAGAGTTCCTTTGTCTTTTGTGGGAAGTTTAAAGTCATGCATGCCAGACATAAAGGGGATAATGTTTAAGGTCGAAATAGCTTTGACCAAAATGGATTAAAATTAATTCAATTCATTGAAAATTTATCTGAAAACATATTACCATACTCAAGTATGAGGGAAAAATATGTAAACTATGGCTTAAGAATATTTGAATCTGAAGAATGATATGAAAAAAGAGCTAAAAGGCATTAGAAGAAGTAGTTTCCAAGAATGAAGTTACTATTATTTAACAAAACTCGTTATGGGGTTGAAATATGCAGGGCCACCTAAGGGCATTTGCTGCATGGTCAAATAAATAGCATCTTTCGGCTGAAAAGTCTGTTATGTGGACTGTTTATGCAAGGCCACCTATGGGCACATGCTGCATAGTCAGGCAAAAGAACTCTTAGAAGTTTACTTTCCTAGTGCTAAAAGCCAGTGAAAGTTTATGGAGATTCAAATTTTCTAAAGTATAGAGTTTGTTGTATGGAAAGAGGTACTTGAATATGGAGAAGATATTTCCAGAAAAGATTATCGAAGAACTTGATGAATATCACTCCTACGAAGGTCTGACCGAAACGTAGGGAAGAAGAATAAACCATAGACTTGAATACTTTCAGATCATGAAAAAGGATATGGGACAAATATGTTAAGGATGGCTATTTTTTGCGGATCCCTACATAATGTCGTTTAAGAAAAATAAGGACAAAAGAGGCATTCTTCCCAAGATTGAAGTTACCATTATTTAACAAACCCGTTAGGGGGTTGAAATATGCAGGGCCACCTAAGGGCATTGGCTACATAGTTAAATAAAATAGTATCTTTTGGATAACAAGTTTGTTATGTGGACTGTTTATGCAAGGCCACCTATGGGCACGTGCTGCATAGTTAGGAAAAAGAATTCTCAGAAGTTTGAAATTTTTGTGACTATAAGTCATGAAAAGGGTTATGATGATCTGAAAATATTTAAGGTTAGGATTATAACACATAAAGATGGGTAATGTCTAATGTATATAGAGATACATAGGTCAATGATAACAATAATCATGTCGTGGCTGGGTCCTGAATTGAAATTTTGGACTTCACTACGTATCTCATAAGAATGAGAATCAAGCCATACGTAGTTCTTGAAATGCAGTTTAACGTCGTGCAGGACGAAAGTATGAGTGATCTTATTTTAGGGTCATAGAATTCGGACCATAATAATGAATACACAGTGTGTGTTTTCATGAGGACTTTTCAGCCAAGGGACTGAAAGTGAAATTTGGGGTTAGGCCCAAAAGACTTGGGACTGGATTTGAGGGATACTCGAATGTTCCTACTTATCCCATAGGGATGGGAATCAAGTCCACGTAGTTCTAGAACTACATTTTGTACAAATTTGGTTCGTACATGTGAAGGGTGAAAGGGGACATTAGTGCAATGATGGTTTAACCTAAGATAAAAAGTTTAGGCATTACCATGTATGCACGTAGTCTTTTGGAAATGAAAACCATGATTAAAAAATCAATGTCAATAATAGTTCTCTCTCAAATGAGGAAATCAAAGAATATTGTAGTTTATTGTCGTACCGGACAAAAGTGTTGCATAGTTTAACGTCATATAACAAGGAAGAAAGTGAATCAATGTAAAGATATTGATTCTAGGTGCGGTTTCACAAATCAACATCATATGAGATGGTGGTGAACCGATGTGAAGAGATTGTTTTTGGGCTTGAACCCTGGGAGGTTGCCTACATACCTAGCCTGGAGGGCAAGGATCAATGTCCGTATAGTTCAATTAAAGAATTAATTAATGATCATGTTGTTCTTGGGGACAATGATCTAATAAAAAATGTTGTTTGTTGGGTCTTATACATGGTTAGCTTCCCAAAGAGAGTGTTACGGTTGAGGTTTTCTCTAAGCTCACATGAGTCATACTCAGTGTGAGAAACAAGAGGTAACAACAACCTTAACAATGCATAGTTTAATGTCATGCGGGACATAAAAAGGGGACTATGCAGTTTAAAGTCTTGCAATTAGGACTATTGGTGCTGCACAGTTTAGTGTCATGTAGCAGGGACAAAATAACAGTTTAATGTCATGTAGGACATATCAAGGACTTTCTGTACAGTTTAGCATCATGTAGTTAGGACGATGGGGACAATACAGTTTAACGTCATATTGGACGAAAGGGGGATTGTGTAGTTTAATGTCATGCAGTAAGGAAAAAAGAGTGTACCATTTTAACGTCATGTCGGATGAAAGTGCGAATAGTTTAGGGTCATATGCATGGACCGTGAATGGTGCAGTTTAATGTCATGCTGGACCTTTGAGATTATATAGTTTAACGTCTTTCCGGACGTAAGGTACTTTTATACAATTTAGCGTCTTGTAGTTAGGACGCCCCCGTTTAACATCTTGCTGGACGTAAGGGACTTGAAAATAGTTTATGGTTATATGAATGGACCAAGGATGATGCAGTTTAAGGTCATGCTGGATGGTTTAGGGAAATTTTTCACAGTTTAACGTCATGTTGGACGAAGTTGCAGTTTAAGGTCATACTGGACCATTGATGACGCAGTTTAAAGTCATACTTGACTATTGCTGTATGAACCAATTGTAAGAGTCTTGGTTCTAGGGACCATATTTTGTGTTTATACAAAATATTTCTTCAGAAATCTGGCATTGGTTGGAGTTGTGATGAGTTCTCCATCCATTGAGATTAATGAATAAGCTCCATTGGAGTAGACCCTATGTATTGAATAAGGTCCTTCCCATTTTGGCTCAAGCTTGGGAGGTTTCTTTCCTGGTATCATTGGAGTTCTGAGAACTAATACCAATTCTCCCTGAATAAATGAACGAAGATGAAATTTTTTGTTAAAAGCTCATGCTATTAGATTCTGATAGATTTCCAAGTGGTGCAAAGTGCACAATCTTTTCTCATCTAACTATTCCAATTCATTCAATCGCTTTTTTGATTGCTCATATGTAGATAACTGATCACAAATGGATACTCTGAGTGAGGGCAATTGAACTTCAATTGGCAAGACTGCTTCTGTTCCATATACCAACGAATATGGAGTTGACTGCGTTGCATTGCGGGTGGTAGTCCGATAATCCCATAAAGCATGAAAGAGTTTATCAGGCCATGACCTCTTATCTTTATCCACCATCTTTTGCAGTATATTTGAAAGAGTCTTGTTAAAGGATTCTATTTGGCCATTGGCTGCCGCATGATACCTAGATGAATGGTTGGATTTAATGTTGTATTCTTGATACAATTTCTTCACCTCAGAAGAACAAAAGTTGGTGTCGTTGTCCGTCAATATGGTATGAGGGACACCAAATCTAGTAATGATATTAGACGTGATGAAGCTAACAATGCATTTAGAACTGACTTCTTTGAGAGGTATTGCTTCTGCCCATTTGGAAAAGAAATCAGTAGCAGTAAGAATGTACTTAAACTGCTTGGCCGTAGCTGAAGGGTAAGGTCCCACCACATCCATTCCCCATGTGGAAAATGGCCATGAGTATTTAGCTGTATGAAGAAACTCTGGAGGTTGATGAATGAAGTTGGCATATAATTGACATGAATGACACTTCTTTGTGAAATCAACACAATCTTTTATCATTGAAGGCCAAAAGTATCCAAGCCTTCGAATTTGATCAGAAAATCTATGTCCAGACTGGTGGGCACCATATACTCCTGCATGCACTTCTTTCATGACAACCATTGTCTCTTCACCATCAATGCATCTGAAGATAACTCCATCAAAACCACGTTTGTAGAGAATTTTCTCTAGGTGGTATGGGCTATCATAAAGAGTAAAATTGACAACACATCGCCGGATTTGTTCTTTCTCGGCTCTATCAGGTGGAAGTGTTCCATTTTGAAGGTATTCCCTGATAGGTGTCATCCATCCGGTAGTATGACCATACGGTTCAGGAATGGGAGTAATTTCATTAATTTCCTCTATTCTGGCTTGAACATAAGGTGAAATTGAACGACGGTGGGCCATACTGATGGTTGTCTCATCCCGATTTGGATCTGCTAGAGCTGTGGCTATATTAGCCAGTGCATCAGCTTGAGCATTTTGTGATCTTGGGACATAAGAAAATGTCAGTTCTGAAGGGAATTCCGCCATTAACTCTCTGACGTAATCATACAATGGGGTTAATTCTTAATTTCTGATGGCATAATCCCCATTGACTTGTTTGATTACCAAGTCTGAATCACCTTTCACTTTTAAGTGATTCACTTGTGCTTGGAGTGCTAATTCCAAGCCTGTAATGAGAACTTGGTATTCGGATTCATTATTAGTACCACCTTCCCACAATAGAAAGGAATAAGGTAATAATGCCTTATCTGGAGAAATGAGTACAATTCCTAAACCAACTTTGTTGAATTTAGGATTTTCCATTTTCTTCCCTATTGGACTTCTTGAAGCACCAACAAAATACATTTCCCATGTTTGAGGATTCTCTTGAATAGAGAAAAATTCCTCATCAAGGAGTTCAATATCTGAAGAAGTGTCTTCCATGGAAGGATGTTCAGCCAGGAAATCAGCCAGAGCTTGACCCTTTATTTCCTTTTGAGACACATACTGAATGTTGAATTGTTGCAAAATAAATGCCCACCTTGCTAGACGTCCTGTAAGCATTGGAAGACTAAGGATGAATTTGAGCAGATTATTACGAGATACCAATTGGACCTCGTGATGTTTCAAGTCGTGTCTCAGTTTCTGAACTGCAAATATTAATGCTAGGCAGCACTTCTCAATACTTGAATACCGGGTTTCTTCATCAAGCATAGTTCTACTGAGATAATAGAGGCTATTTTTATTCCCAGCATCATTCTTTTGGGCTAGAAAAGCACCCAATGATCACTCTAGAGCTGTCACATAGAGGATAAGTGGTCTTCCTTCAATAGGTGGCATGAGTACTGGTGGACTTAAGAGGTATTTCTTGAGAACATCATATGCTTCTTGACATTCTTCAGTCCACTGGTATGTGACTCCTTTTTTCAATAATTTGGTAAATGGTAAACTTTTACCCGCAATATTGGCAATGAAACGCCGAATATAGGCTAAGTGTCCCTGAAGCCCTCTTAATTCTTTAAAATTCTGAGGCGGTGACATACCAAGGATTGATTTGGTCTTCTCAGTATCGACTTCAATACCACGATGGCGTACAACAAAGCCGAGGAATTTTCCTGAGGTTACCCCAAAAGTGCATTTAAGGGGTTCATATTCAAATTATGTTGTCGAAGCTTATGGAATATGACTTCCAAATCAGCCATGTGATTAGAACGTTGTTTGGATTTAACCACCAAATCGTCTACATAGAATTCAACAAATTTCCCTAAGAAAGGTTTGAAGATACGATGCATGGCGCGTTGATATGTTACACCTGCATTCTTTAAACCAAAGTGCATCACCCGGTAACAAAACACACCTTGAGGGGCTCTGAAGGCTGTAGATTCCTCATCTTCTGGGGCCATTCGGATCTGATTATATCCGGAATATCCATCCATGAAGGTAAGTACTTCATAACCAGCCATCGCATCAATTAAGAGTTCTGTAATCGGAACTGGGAAATCATCTTTAGGAAAATAGCGATTAAGATCTCTGAAATCGATGCAGACCCTAATTTGTCCATTATTTTTCTTTACAGGGACAATATTAGCCAACCACTTGGGATATTGAACATCTCTAACAAAGTTATCTTTGATCAGCTTATCCACTTCAGCTTCAATTTTGGAAGCATAGGTTGGGTGTGTTCTTCTCGCGTCTTTCTTAAATCCTCGATGTTATTTTGGTAAACCCAAATGATGAGTAGCAATATCAGGATCAAGCCAAGGAATTTCTGTATAATTCCAAGAAAAAATATATTTACGTTGCTTTAGAAAAGAAATATACATCTCTTGCTCTTCAAGGGTCATGGCCGCACTAATTAAAGTTGGGCGTGGATCTTTCTCTGTACCCAGATTTATTTCTCTGAGTTCATCCACAGTGGTAGAGATACCCTCTTCAAATGCTGGAGGAGCATCTCTAAGATCTTCCTCTTCCTCTTCATCATGCGCTATTTCTTCCGTTTCTACTTGCATAGTAGATGACAAAACGAAATTTTCATGATCATAAGAGATATCAAAATTTTCACATTTTGAAGAAGAAGCTTCCATTTCCGACCCTATTGATGATAAAGGGCCTTCTTTGGGAAATAAAGAGGAGATGATGGATTGAGAATCGACATCATTATTCACCTCTGGTGTTGCTATAACTTCTTCTGGCCTGATTGGAGAATTATAGACTTGATGGATTTCAGCAGATAAAATGAAGACGTCACCAATTATGCTTTCATCACTGTTTGGTAGGTTACCAATTTCTCCCATGTTGTCTGGCTCGATTGCCGTAACTGACATTATGGATCTTTTCATAAGAGTATTTTGATTTTGGGCCTATTTTGTCAATTTGACTGATAGGTAACACATAATCTATAATCACATGTGTAAATGGATTTATTGGAATTTTCTCCAAACCATATGGAGCATTAACATTTGTAATTTCCTTCATTGTAGATTTTTCTCTTCCCTTCATGTGATAAAATTCTGCCTCAATGTATTGAGACTCACATGTCTTGAACGAGGCCTTATCACCATACAATGTTCCAACTTGACCATTGAAACAGTATTTGAGACATTGATGGTATGATGAAGGAATAGCTGTATGATGATGTAGCCAGGGTCTTCCAAGAAAGACGTCGAAAGCTGAGTCTTGATCAACAATCATGAAATCCGAATTGGATACAAGATCTCCAAACTGGAATCTGAGTGTAACTTCGCCTAGTGGTTCTTGTTCATTTTTATCATATCCTTGTAACATCATGGTAGAAAGAGATAAATCAGATTCCATGAGGCCCAATCGACGAAGTGTACGAATGGGCATGAGGTTGACTCCTGAACCATTGTCAATGAAAACTCTTCGGATATCTACACCATTGAATTTTCCAGATAAGTAGAGAGGTTTTATGTTCCCATGCACAACATCATCTTCATCTTTATCAGTAAAAGATATCACTGCATGGAATTCTGCAGGATTATTCTCTATGTGATAGACTTCAGCTGCAGCAATTTCAGCTTCAAACTCCTAATGACTTGACAAAGCTTCAATGAGTGATTCCCGAAAATCTTTTGACAGATTCAAAGCATCCAAAATTGATAACTTGGCTGGTACTTGAGACAAGTGTTTCAATATATCATACTTTTGATCTAGAGGTCTACATTTCCCAACAGGAATATGAGGTTTAGCTGGTACCTTGGAAGCAGATGATTTGGAAGCTGATGCATCTTGTATTGGGATAGAAGTTGGCAACATCCTTGGTTTTGGAAGATTAGGCTGATTAGATCCATTTAATTGCTGAGATAAAGAATATGGAACCTTTAATCGGTCTTCCAAAATAATTGTGCCAAAACTGAGTTGGCCATTAGCAGAAGAACTTTCTTGTTCTTTTTGAGCTCGCTGAAGGGCTCTACCACGAGTTTCTTCTGCATACACAGTGCTAGCAGGGGTAGAATTGGAGTAGTGGCTATGGAAAGATCCACGTCTTCCTCTGTATCCTGAACCTCAGGAACATCCTCGGATTCCCTTATTTGATACAGGGAATTCAGGCTCATCAAGAATGGAATACGGATCTGTTAATCGAATCATATTAACAGAACCGAAGATTAACTCTTCGTCTGATAAATGCCCTGCCTGACTAGCCTTTTTAGGCTGTGCCGTTTTATGGGGTGGTGACCTTTCCTTTGAAGTAGATGGCATAAAATCTGCCAGAGTCAAAGACAACATAGGCCTCGATATATACTCATCTTCTTCTGATTCCTCTTTCTTCTTTGAATTGTGCTGCCCTTTCGAGGATTTTTCTTTTGATCGAGGCTTCACTGTAGCTTTTGTAGGAGAGACAACTGGCTTCTTCAATTGTGTTCTCAAAATGGCATGAGTCTGATTGATTGTCTTTCTGACCATCCAATCATCATATTTTTGCGCAGTTTTGCTTCTGACTTCCTGCCACTCGCCTCCTTCCTCTGGACCTGTAGCGGTAACACATGCTACATGATCTGAAGAACCCTTCAATTTGACTTGTCCCAAGTCGACCATCTTTTACAGGTGGTCTTTAAAGACAAAACACACCTTGATGGGATATCCCAACATTTGATGAAAGGGACAATAATTGGGACGGTCTTCATATCCTTCCTTGTTTGGCCTCTTGGGCACTGGTAATTGAACCAAATTATTTTCCAGAGTTGAAATGAAGTAACTAGGAACTTGCTCACTTCGGAAAGAGTATGTTTTACTCTTCATATCCTCAAATTGTTTTCATCGTTGATCTTTTTGATCATTTGGACGAAACGACCTTTGTTGTTGGCGTTCAGGAGGTGGAGTCCTTCGAGAAGATGAAGGTTTTGAAGTAGATATAGGTACAGGTGCTTGTTTAAGCATAACTGTAGCAGTTTCTGATTTACCCATTTTTCTTCCTGGAGTTGATGGAATTACACGAGATTTAACCTTAGCCTGTATAAGGGAATCTTCAATCTGCTGAGCGATTGAAGTAAGGTATCAAAACCCTCCTATGTATTTCACAGGGATCAATGGCGTGCGTAATTCGTCATGCAAATTTGCCACACAGATTGGCAACAGCTCTTCATGAGGGAGTGCTAAACTCAGGGAATATGTAATCCCTTCCAGCGAGCAATGAAATCAGAGACTCTTTCATTCTCACTTTGCTTGCAGTTTGTAAGATCGATAACTGTCGTTTTTGGCAAAGTTGAGCTGAACTAAAGAAGGAATTTTTGATGAAGATCCTCCCATCTGATGATTGACCAGGATTGCAAGCTTGTATACCAAACAAAATCCGGTCCTTGCAAGGTTCGCATGAAGCATCTGAGTTTCACTGCTTCTTGCTGCTCTGAAGTTCCCATCATAGGATCACAACAAGACACATAATGCGTCAAATGTTGTTCAGGATCGCCTGATCCATTGAAAGTAGGGAAAACTGTGTTGTACCCCTCTCTCTTGGATTTTAATGATCACAATCACTCTCATCGTGTTCTAACTTGTTTTAAAGTTTTTTTTATGATAGGAAAAAGTTCTCCAAAGAATTGGCTCAAGAAGACTGGAAAAGGACTCTCTGAGTCCACCGGCCAACCGGTGGATTACCATCGGCCAGTCGGTGGTCTCTGGCAGAAGCAATGCTCTCTGCCAAGTTCCACCGGTCAGCTGGTGCCTGACCACCGGCCAGCCGGTGGAACCCAGTCAGAAAGCTCTGCCTTCTGTCTGGAGCATCGGCCAGCCGGTGGCCAGGCACCAGTCAGCCGGTAAGCCCAGTCAAACTAGCCGTTTGGCTTTGACCAGACTTGTACTTTTGACCCCCAACGGCTCCGAAATCCCTCCAACGGCCATATTGAAGTATTTGTGGATATTTCTCCTATAAATAGACGAGGATGGATTCCAGGAACATACCCCCGATACATTGGAATGATATTTTGATCACTTGAAGCTCTAACGACAAATCTCTAAGGCTACTTGTGATCCATTTCCATCCTTGAAGCTTGGGCTGCCTCTACATCAACTACTCTCACACTCTTGGCGCTCAAGGCTTCCTCTAGTTTGTTATAATTTATTTATTTCAATTTTTTAGTTCTTCATTGGGTTTGTATTAAAACAAACCATCCTTTTCTTCCTCACTTTCATTTTGGGTTTCTTGCTACAACCATAATAAAAAAGCAAGCTGTACGAAGGTGATCTAGCCTACCTTAAAACGGCTAGTGGGTTTCTTGCTACAACCATTAAAAAGAAAGCTGAAGTATAAATCTCTCAACAGTTGAGTTGGGAGCGGAGACGTAGGCTTTGGTTTAAGCCGAACTACGTTATCAAATTGTGTCTTGCCCCTTTTTAATTCCGCTGCATTTATAAATTGTTTTTAAGTTGCTAATTATTTTACAAAGGAAATTCACCCCCCTCTTGCCATCACTCTCCGACCCAACATTTGGTATCAAAGGAAATTTTGTGTAATACCTTAACCGGTTACAAACCTAAAATCCATAGTGATGGCTTCTTCCTCACAAGCACCCGAAGGGTATTCCATGACTCGGGCTCCATTCTTTGATGGAACCGACTACACTTATTGGAAAACTCGCATGATTACATTTCTTAGAAGTATTGGAAATCCTATATATAGAATTGTTATGCAAGGCTACACTCTCTCTAGCAAAGATGAGTCTAAATGGACCCCCGAAGACATTGCTAATTTTGAGCTTGATGGCAAAGAAATGAATGCTCTTCATTGTGGGTTAGACCGTAATGAATTTAATCATATTTCTACTTGCACAACTTCTCATGAAATTTGGAAGATTTTGGAAGTGACCCATGAGGGCACTAACAAAGTCAAAGTCACTAGATTAGATATGTATCGTCAAGACTTTGAAAGTTTCACCATGCACCCACACGAATCTATTACGGAAATGTTTACTCGCTTTACTGATGTGTGTAATGGGAGAAAGTCTCTTGGAGATGATGTTTCTGTAGAGACAATGGTCATGAAGATTCCTTGGGTCCTACCATGCTCATGGGCTCCAAAGGTGACGACAATCCAAGAAGCGAAAGATGTCAAGAAAATGCCAGTTGAAGAACTAATTGGATCACTTATGACCTATGAGATTACCATGAAGAGGCAAGCCGATAAATAAGGTAAAATATTCAAGGAGAAAACGAACATAGCATTGAAAGCAAAGAAAGAAAGCACCTCCGATGATAGTGAATCCGAGATTTCTCAACTTGCATGAAAAATGAGCAAGTTCATGAAGAAAAAGAAGAATTTTCAAAGGGCACGAAAGGAAGAGCCAAAAGCAGAAAAAGAAGTTACATGCTTTGAATGTGGAAAGAAAGGCCAAATCAAAACGGAGTGCTCTCTTTTCAAGAAAAGGTTAAAGGAAAAGAAAAACAAGAAGTCTTTCAAAGCGTCAACATGGAGTGCAAACGATGACTCCATGTCTTCAAGAGACTCAAGCGATGAAGGTGGAAAATGCCTAATGGCACTTGATGAGGTATCTTCTTCTGACTCCTCTTCCTCATCTTCTTCTTTTAATAATGACATGTCTTATGAAGATCTCCAAAATGCGAGAGATCAATTAGAGGAAGGTTTTCACGAACTTACCTCTAAATTTTTGGCCTTAAAAAAGAAACACAAAATTCTAATTTCTGAAAAAGATCAACTTCTCAAAAAGAATAAGGAACTTGCCCTTAAGGTCCAAGATATTCCAAATGTTGATTCATTGAATTCAACTATTATAGATTTAAGGGAATCTCATTCCAAGTTCACCCAAGGTGAACAAAATTTGACCAAATTGCTAGGTTCTCAACGTTCGGCTAGAACCACACATGGACTTGGCTTTAACAAGCAAGCCACTTCTTCCAGAGCACCCACTACTTTTGTAAGGGGGAGCTCTCAAAATAAATTTTGTAATTATTGTAGAAAAACTGGACATATGATTTATGAATGAAATTGTAAAAATTCTAGATATGGCTGCCCTAAAATAATTACCTGCTCGGATGAATATCTTAGGATGTATCCCTCTAGACAAGTATGGGTTCAAAAGTCTCTTTTAGCTAATCTTTCCGGACCCAAACTTATATGGGTACCAAAATCTATTCTCTCTTGATTTTGTAGGATAAACACCAAAGAAGTAGGACTTCGAAAGGCTCGTGGTATCTCGACAACGGATGCTCGAGGCACATGTGTGGCGATCCCTTTGAGTTCAACTCCCTTGAAGAATTCGATGGAGGATACGTCACCTTCGGTGACAATTCAAAAAGCAAGATCGTCGGAATAGGTACCATTGGTTATGGTAGAACCTCCTTAATTAAATATGTTTTATTTGTTAAAGGTTTAAAACATAATTTAATTAGCATTAGTCAACTTTGTGATAGTGGTTTTTCGGTGAATTTTCAAAATGATGTATGCAATGTGTTTGATTTTCAAAACAAATAGATATTTTCTGCTTCCTGTTTTCAAAATGTTTACATTATTGATTTAAAGTCTTTAGCTAGCCAAAATGTTAAATGTTTAGGTGCTCTTGACAATGAGTCTTGGCTTTGGCATAGAAGGTTGGGGCATTGTAGCTCTCATTCACTTCTAAAGCTTAAATAAGAACAAGCTCATCCGTGACCTTCCTAAACTTATGTTTAAGAAAGATTTGATTTGTGAGCCATGCCAACTTGGAAAGCAACACAAATCTTATTTCAAATCTAAGAAGGAAGTGTCCACATAAAAATCTCTTGAGCTCCTTCATCTTGATCTTTTTGGTCCTACCCCTGTAGCAAGTCTAGGTGGAAAATCCTATACCTTTTTCCTAGTAGATGACTTTTCTCGTTTCACTTGGGTTTTCTTTTTAGCTCATAAAAATGATGCTTGTAGAACCTTTTTGAAATTCTGTAGGAAATTAGAAAACGAAAAAGGATATAAAATTATATTGCTCCATAGTGACCATGGAGGTGAATTCGAGAACAAAGAATTCGATGAATTGTGTTCCTCTCAAGGATACAATCACACCTTCTCTGCCCCGAGGACTCCACAACAAAATGGAGTTGTTGAAAGGAGAAACCGAACTCTCCAAGAAATTGCTCGAACCCTCCTTAGTGAATTCAACCTCCCTCAATATTTTTGGGCCGAGGCGGTAAACACTGCTTGTTATACTATCAATAGAGTCCTTGTAAGACCCCTTCTTAAGAAAACCCCCTATGAACTTTGGAAAGTCAAATTGCCTAAAGTTGGTTATTTTAAAGTGTTTGGTTGTAAATGCTTTATCCTTAACACAAAATATAACCTAGGGAAATTTGATGCCAAATCCGATGAAGGTATTTTTCTTGGGTACTCCAACTCAAGAAAAGCCTATCGTGTCTTCAATAAACGTTCAAAAACCATCGAAGAATCATCTCATGTCAAATTTGATGAAACTCTTCCAAAACCTCACCCGGTCATTGAAGATGTTGAAGATAAGCTTGATAAGCTTCATTTGAATGATTCCTCTTCTCCTCCCAAGGAGGATGACCATCAAGAACCCTCTTCACCTTCTTCATCTTCCACCTTGCCTAAGGTTTGGAAACCTTCTAGAGACCATCCTTTAGAAAATGTTATAGGTGATCTTCAAACCAGTACTCGAACTAGAAGATCAATCCTCAACGAGGTTGAACATCAAGCCTTTCATTCTCAACTAGATCCTCAAACCATTAATGATTCCATTAATGATGAGAATTGGGTTCTTGCAATGCAAGAGGAACTAAATCAATTCTCTAGAAATGATGTTTGGACTCTTGTTGAAAGACCCAATGATCATCCAATTATTGGCACTAAATGGGTTTTTAGGAACAAACTTGATGATCAAGGAAATATAACCCGGAACAAGGCTCGCCTAGCAGCTAAGGGCTATAATCAAGAAGAAGGAATTGATTATGGTGAAACCTTTGCGCCCATTGCTAGATTGGAATCCATTAGGATCTTGTTGGCATTCACCGCTCACTTAAATTTCACACTTTTTCAAATGGATGTTAAAAGTTCTTTTTTAAATGGTTTTATTTCAGAAAAAATCTTTGTTGAACAACCCCCCAGTTTTGAAGATCCAAAATTTCCAAATCATGTTTTTATGTTAACCAAGGCTCTATATGGCTTAAAACAAGCACCTCAGGCTTGGTATGAGTGGTTAACAAAATTTCTTTTAGAAAATGATTTTGAAATGGGTCAAGCTGATTGTACCCTATTTTTAAAACACACTTCCAAAGATCTTTTAATTGTCCAAATTTACGTTGATGACGTTATCTTTGGTTCAACCAAAGAATCACTTTGTACTGATTTTTCAGATTTAATGAGAAAAGAATTTGAAATGAGCTTTATGGGGGAATTAAAAAATTTTCTTGGTTTTCAAATCTTTCAAAATTCAAATGGTATTTTTCTAAGCCAAGTCAAATACACAAACAAACTTTTAAGTCATTTTGGTATGGATCAAGTAATGGAAATTAGTACCCCCATGAGTACTTCTTGTAAACATACGTTAGATGAAGCCGGGAAACCGGTGGATAACAAGATTTATAGGAGTATGATCGGGAGTCTACTTTACCTAACTGCGACTCGTCCTGACATCATGTTCAGTGTTTTCCTTTGTGATCGTTTTCAAGACAATCCCAAAGAATCTCATTTTAAATCGGTCAAAAGAATTTTTAAGTATTTAAAAGGATCCAAAAACATTGGTTTGTTTTATCCCTCTAATACTACTTTCGAACTTTCTTCATATTCAGATGCTGATTTTGGCGGATGTCAACTAGATCGTAAGAGTACTAGTGGAACCTGTCATCTGCTAGGCAAGTCCCTTGTTTCATGGAGTAGCAAAAAGCAAAATTGTGTTGCTCTTTCTACTGCCGAGGCCGAGTACGTAACAGCTGGTAATTGTTGTGCCCAAATTATTTGGATGCAGCACACTCTCTTGGATTATGGCCTTTCCTATGATCATGTCCCTATTCGGTGTGACAACACTAGTGCCATTAGTATTTCTAAGAATCCAATACAACACTCTAGAACAAAGCATATAGACTTAAGGAATCATTTCCTTCGTGACCATTTTCAAAAAGGGGATATCACTTTGGAATTCATTTCTACTGATTTCCAATTAGCTGATATTTTTACCAAACTGCTCCTGGTTGAACGTTTTTATTTTATTAAGGGGGAGTTAGGAATGATTCGTCAATGAGCACTATTAAATATTTAACTCTTTTTTTGTTGTTTATCTCATTTATTTTTTTTCCCTCCTATTTTGATAATCCCAAAGGGGGAGAAATTTCTCTGTTTACTTGTTTCATATTTCAATTGATTTTGTTCCTTTTAAAAAAATGACCTATGGTTACAATTTCAAAATGACTCAATCTCTTTAGATTAAGATCATTTTCAATACATGGTACATCTCTTCAATTTATTTTTTGAAATGATCTCTAATATATTTTCATGTCCAAAATTGTTTATTTAAGTTTTCAATTGGCATACCCGTTTTAAAGCTTTCTCTTTTGTGATTGTGATCATCAAAATAGGGGGAGATTGTTGTACCCCTCTCTCTTGGATTTTAATGATCACAATCACTCTCATCGTGTTCTAACTTGTTTTCATGTTTTTTTATGATAGGAAAAAGGTCGTCAAAGAGTTGGCCCAAGAAGACTGGAAAAGGACTATCTGTGTCCACCGGCCAACCGGTGGATTACCACCGGCCAGCCGGTGGTCTCTGGCAGAAGCAATGCTCTTTGCCAGGTTCCACCGGTCAGCCGGTGCCTGACCACCGGCCAGCCGGTGGAACCAGACAGTAGGCCTTGCCCACTGCCAGGTTCCACCGGCCAACCGGTGTCTGAATCACCGGCCAACCGGTGTCTAAATCACTGGCCATCCGGTGGAACCAGAAAGAAAGCTCTGCCTTCTGTCTGGAGCACCGGCCAGCCGGTGGCCAAGCACCGGTCAGCCGGTAAGCCCAGTCAAACTAGCCGTTGGGATTTGAACAGACTTGTACTTTTGACCCCCAACAGCTCCGAAAGCCCTCCAACAGCCATATTGAAGTATTTGGGGATATTTATCCTATAAATAGACGAGGATGGATGCCGGGAACATACCCCCGATACATTGGAATGATATTTTGATCCCTTGAAGCTCTAACGACAAATCTCTAAGGCTACTTGTGATCAATTTCCATCCTTGAAGCTTGGGCTGCCTCTACATCAACTACTCTCACACTCTTGGCGCTCAAGGCTTCCTTTTGTTTGTTATAATTTATTTATTTCAATTGTTTAGTTCTTCATTGGGTTTTTATTAAAACAAACCATCCTTTTCTTCCTCACTTTCATTTTGGGTTTCTTGCTACAACCATAATAAAAAAGAAAGCTGTAAGAAAGGTGATCTAGCCTACCTTAAAACGGCTAGTGGGTTTCTTGCTACAACCATTAAAAAGCAAGATTAAGTATAAATCTCTCAACGGTTGAGTTGGGAGCGGAGACGTAGGCTTTGGTTTAAGCCGAACTCCATTATCAAATTGTGTCTTGCCCCTTTTTAATTCCGCTTCATTTATAAATTGTTTTTAAGTTGCTAATTATTTTACAAAGGCAATTCACCCCCCCCCCCTCTTGCCATCACTCTCCGACCCAACAAATGGGGTTTCCAAAACTGGATGGAAGAGAAATTGAATCTACCCATTCAGGGTAAACTTTCTTTTCAGGTTGAACTTGCGCCCGTTTCCCTTCCATAGTTTCTAACCAAGATGTTAATGACTCAATAATAGTTATTAACTTTTGAGAAACATCAGGTTGAACTTGGTTTTTGGTAGGTGCAATAAATGGAGCTTGGACAGACGTGGTGGTTGGTGCTGCAACTGATGGTAGCACTGCCAACCGTTGTTGTGCTTGACCCACGGGATTAGACCTATGACGGTGTACTGATAAAGGTGGATATTCTTGATCCATCTCAGTAACTGCAAAAAATTCCTTCGGCTGTCGAACTTCAGCATTCTTAAGAAGAAGTCTACTCTGAAGTAGTTCTGCATTCAACATTCTTAATTCTTTCATTTCTTCCCCCTGTTGTGCAAACCTTTGCTCTAATGATAGTGATTGACCTCTTTCAGAGGAAGGGTGAGAAGTAACATGATTCTTTCCTTTCCCCTTATTGGATCCTTTTCGGAGAGGGGGAAGTGGGTTACTTGAAGGAAAACCCAGATTTTGGGTAAGACTTTGATTACGTGTGTGCACACCTTCTTCATTTAGGTCTGTGTGCGCAACTTCTTGAGCAAGAACCACTTCGTCTGATCCCTCTGATTGAGCCTCATCTGGTGAATCAGCAGCAACAGCATTGATGACATTAATGGATGCATATTTCATGGAATCCTTTCTATCAGCATTTCTATGATATTGTATTCTTCCATGTCCATGATGAGACATGGTATTCCGTTGACATGATCCCTCAGGAACATCTTGGAGAACCGTCACTTTTAGAGAATCTCCTGATAGCTTGGCTCTTCGTTCCTCTTGAGGATTATTCCCTAATCGAGAGAATAATGACTTTCTCTGAGGGTGGGATTGAGGATTTGAAAAAGTCCCCAGTCCGGTGGACTAGGGATGTTCCTGCTACTTCCGCTCAACTCCTCGAATCCCATTTGTTGACTATGAGGGTTGGGATAGATAAGTCCCCAGTCTGACAAGATGGGGTGGATCTTGACATGCTACATCTAAGATCTTCTTAAAATATCTCTTGATCCTGCGAATCTTGGTTCGGAAATTAGCTGGATGCATTAACCTTTATCCACTTTTATCACATGGTTCAACAGACCGTTGGATGATTTCCGATACTTCTATCATTTTATGACGTGTTTGATCCATACGAGAGGCTTGTGCAATATTCTCGCCTGCTTGACGTAGGAGAAATTCAAAAACTTGTTCCTTATATGCTTGATTTTGAGAGGAACTAGTCAAAGCCTGTTCTTGAGCAAACTTTTTATTATGAACAAATCCCATTGACTATGGCCGGCCATGGGCAATAACATTGCATGAGACCATTTTCGGCGGGCTTTGCTGACTGGAAAGCACTGTGAAATGTAGTGCTCCGTGAACACCCCATCCTCTGATATGAACATCAGATGGAGCATTGGCAATTAACTGACACAATTTTCTTAGTGCTCCACGACATGAACGTTGAAGGGTTCTCTGTTGCTTTTCAGCCTTCGGATACCGAGAGACTGATAGAGATGCCAAAT
This sequence comes from Viscum album, assembly GCA_963277665.1. NCBI lineage: Eukaryota > Viridiplantae > Streptophyta > Magnoliopsida > Santalales > Viscaceae > Viscum > Viscum album. Next base: position 1,807,089,344 of record OY728136.1, on the reverse strand, counting down.
CAATCTGACGTTGTAGCCCATCTATTATCATAAGATGATTTTCATATTCATCATAAGATAATACCTTCTTCTTTAATTGACAAAGTGTTGTCCATATGTTGAGACGAATATCATGGATTCCATCATCCGTCAACATCTTTGGAATGTCGTACTGGGAGTCAACCAAAGGCCAAAACATGACTGGTACTTCACCTTTTGCCAGTTTTTTCCTCATGTTCAGCATTTCCTCTTTATCATTAAATGATGATTCTTCTACATGTTTTGACCAGAGTTGGTGTTTCCTTGTTGCATCATCGTATTCAAAAAGATTGGTAGAGAGATCATTGTTAAAACTATAAGATTCATGACTTAGGGGTGGTTAGGAGAATGACCTACACCCTGGGCTATCTTCTGATTGAGAAAGTATTTCACTTGTCAGCGATAAAGAATCAGACATGAATGGTTTCTCATTTTCAAGAGCCTCAATATAAGAGGTCTTTCTCGGCACTACATTGTCCACTGGAGTATTTTCCAGGAAATGTGAATCACTACTACAGAGAGGACTTTCGCAGCGAAGTTCATCATCATGGGGAGGACCACCATAATGGGTTACAACAAAAGATGAGATCTCTTGCTCCTTGGTCTTCTGACCACACAGAGGGTTTCTGTGGCTCTCATTTGAAGAAGAAACTGCAAGATTGACCGAATTTTCATGAATCAAGCCTTCATGAGGAAGTGTCTGTTGAAGACCTTCAGAATTAATGTTCCCGTTATTGGGAACTGAGGGAGTAGAATCTTGAATTCCGATAGATAAATGTCTGAGGGCTTCATGAACTCCAGTATCGAGCAAGGCCTTTTTATAGATTGGCCTTTGATCTCCTGACTTTTCTGGGCGGATCTTTTTCTTAGATGCCTTCTTACTCACTTTAGGAACCACTTGATGATGAAAGTGATTGCTCTGAGCACGTGTATGTGCCTGATCAGGAAAGATGGTCAGGTTAGGCTGACGATATCCACTCAAATTAGGTGTATGTGCCTGACTTGGTTGTCCGTATGATATGGGGGAGTATTCCCCATGACCCTCTTGGACTGGAACAGATGTGTGTGTCTGTTCCGGAGTGAATCGTTGATGTGTCACTCCACTGCTAGGGAGAGACTTATGTGTCTGTCACTGAGATGATGCTGAAGCTGTTATGATATCCTGGCAAGCATCCAGAATATGAGCAGGAATTTCCTTCTGCTCTTTCACCATTGATAAAATATGTTTGGTGACTTCAGCCGCCGTAATGGGGATATACGTCCATTTCGGGTTTGGAGTAGGTGTATGTGCCTGCTCCCGTCCTCCTTTTCCTATCAGTGAATCCTGACAGTCCTCAAGTGTGGAGGCAGAGAGTTGAGTCTGCCTCCTGTTTTTCGTCGGGGCTTTCCGACTGACTTCTCCATGCGCTACCAAGCGAGACTGTTGGTAGGCTGGATTAGTATTAGCAGGTGTATGTGCCTGCTGATTACACTTCGCCAAACGCGTTTGACGAGATCCATCATATGTAGTCAGACAAGCCTGCTGACTAACTGGTGATGTATAAGCAGGTGTATGTTCCTGCCTATAATACTCCGCCAGAATTGCATGGCGGGATTGGCTTGATGCTGCCAGACGAGTCTGCTGGACAACGGAATTAAAACGGACAGGTGTGTGTGCCTGCTCGTTGTTTTCCACCAAGTTAGGTTGGTGGACTTCTCCGGAGATGGAAGGGATGACAACCTTCCTATTGTTAACCGGATTCTGTCTCTGGCAGTTCATCTTGCCTGCTCGGGTTCGAGGAACCTGAGCTGAATGCCTGGAGTCGGTACCCTCATCATGTTGAGGGTGCACTACCGCACGAGTCTGGCGGCGATTGTTGATGGGAGCCCTCAGGAAGGACTCCTGTCTTTTTGAATTAAGGTCCTGCGGGACCTGCTCATTTACTTCCTTAGAGTAAGGGAGTGAATGGAAATTGCGTTCCGGGGATAACGACCCGAAACGGTTGGAGATAGTAGTCAGCACCGTCTCCTTCTTGATCGCTGGCTGCCGTTGTCCGGACGACCAGGTAGAGTTGTTAACTTTGAGGGCTTGACGAGCGGCATTCAGAGTTGGGATAGTACCGTTGCGACGATAACCCTTAACCAGTGCATTAGAAACCCAGCGTTGAAGACGCTGAGTTGGTGATGTCATCCTCAGAGCGGATGACGTTCCAGCAGGAGTAGCAGCATTGGTTTTCACAGCAGTAGACCTCACAGTAGAGGTGTTTACAACAATAGTATTCGCAGGGGTGAATTTAAGAAAATCCATTTTGCAGAAGATCTTGAGAAAAGAGTGCATGTTCCATATAATAGATATAATCAAGATGAATCTGGCCACTGCATCTTTTTGATGAGCATATGTCAATGATTGCTTTGTTGGCCCAAGGGGCCTAACAAATAAGAAGAACATCACTTTAACTTGGTTAAGGATTCATGTCGGGTTCACCATTTTTGTTTCGCACGGAATCTGGAATGACCTCGTTGATTTGAGATTCAAACGTTCCGATCGGTTTCTAACGGGTTTGTTCGTAGAACCGGAAACATCCAATGATTCCACATCTGTTTGGACCTACTTTCAAAAGGTAGGCGCTCATTAACTTGCGGGCTAATGAGGCTTAGGAATTTTCATTGGTCGAGAGGATGGGAGGTCGGACTCATCACACCTTTTTGAGCGGAATTATTGTCTACTCCGGGACTCTCTTTATATATTTAAGTTATGTTCGTGAATCCTTATTACATTACCAAGTATAAAATGAGCTTTCCTTCAGTTTAACAATCAATGATTAAGTATGAAAGAAATTTAGAGAATCTTTTATATGTATTCGAGGTTCTTCATCAATAGATAATCATCTGTATCTATTTAGATATTCTTGGTCAATGGTATCCTTCAAAACATTTAAAAAAGTCTCTTGGTCATTATGGTGACCAGGCTGGTTTTAAAGCCACTCAGTGGGGCACTTGAAGTTTATCGTCATTTAAAAGGACAATGAATTACTTCAGAGTTGGGATCGAACCCATAGATGGGATACCGATGTATCCTTTGTTTTGAAAAAGGAATCAGAACCCATGTAGTTCGAATAAGGGTATGATGTTTATGATTGATGGCTCAAAGCAGGATGTCACAATTACATTTACACTCTAAGCTCATGTGAGTCATGCTCGGTGTGAGAAACAAGAGGTATTAGTAAAATTTAGACAATTGTGCCATGAATGATGCAATCATAAGAAATGGTTTGGGGCTTATGTATGTATGACTGCCCAGATAGATGAAGGTTTATGATTCACTTTTACGGAGAAAATCCATGAACAGGGTCCATAAAGGTATATGTGCATCATGGAGATTTGAATACTCTAATCTTGGGGCTTACTGCTAAGGATGATACCCAAGTTAGGAGGGGACTTATGATTGGGTTTTACTCCTGAAAAGGAAACCCAAATCAAGGGTAAATTAGGACTGGTTAAAGAGAAATTTAGGGGACTTGGGGCTTATTCCTGAAAAGGAAGCCCAAGATTATAAATGGGACTTATTCCTGAAAAGGAAGCCCAGGTTAGGGTTAAGGTTTGGGGCATACTCCTAAGGAGGATGCCCATATTTTAGATTGGGGCTTACTCCTAAGGAGGATGCCCATATTAGAGGACTTGGGGCTTACTCCTAAGAAGGATGCCCAGATTAAAGGATTATGATTGGGGCATACTCCTAAGAAGGATGCCCAAAGTTTGGGAACTTTACGAATTTGGGACTTATTCCTAAGGAAGATGCCCATATTAAAGGACTTATAACTGGGGATTATTCCTAAAAAAGGAGACCCAAGTTAAGGATTCTCTCATCTTAAAGGATGATGTTGAATGAATGGACTCTCCATATTTAGTGACATAAGGATATTTAAATCACTAGGTTTTGAGAGATATTCCACAAGAATTCCATTTAGATAAGGAAGTCAAATCAAGAAATCATGCCATAAATGGCTTTGAAAAGTGTCTTGAAGACTGAATCTTGAAAAAGGAAAGGTGTGATGGCTTAATAGGGGTAAAATGGGCAAGATGGGAACCCAAAAAGGTAGGGGCGCGCAAGTCTTGAAAGGCACACAAGTATTGCGGCGGCGCGCAATTATTAGTCGCGCAAGTATACTTGCGCGACATTAGGGGTACTTGCGCGATTCTCAAACATCATTAGAATATTTGAGCGATTCTTTATAAATCCCTTTAGAATCCTCTTGAGGTTCTTCCAGAAAAGGAACGCGCGAGTTCTATTGAAGGAAATAAGTCGGCGCGCAAGTGTTGATAAGTTTCAACACTTAGGCCTTCCTTCTTCTCTTTAGATCTTCCGTTCTAGGTATGAAATTACCTTAGAAGTGTTCCGGAAGCTTTGAGAAGAGACTTGGGCGTCGGGAGCTTCAATCCGAGTTTCTGAAAAAAAAATCCTCTCGAATGGGGGGCCCACATGGTCTATTTATAGGCAGCAGAAGACCCCGGGCGGTTACCGGGCGGTTACCACTTAGGTCGCGCAAGACACTTGCACGACCATATGGCGTCGCACAAGTAGACATGCACGACCACTAGGCGGCACGCAAGTGTACTTGCATGACCATGAGGGAACTGGCGCGACCTATGGGAAATGTTCTCTTAGTTCATCCCTTTGTCAATTTTTGATGTTTCTTCAAAGGATGAATCACTTTATGCTCATATATTCCCCTTTTCCGATCTTTAGATTCTGTGACGAAAGGAGCGTCAACATTCACAAATATGGATAAATATAAATATGTCATATTCTTTATTTACCTGGGGTGTTAAATAATGGAACACCTATGTATAATTTCATTATGATATGGGTTGGAAAAATATCTCACACCCATTCAATGGATAATGATTTATATTTAATGATATATACATAAAGGACATTGTCTAGTAATATTTTGTGGGATGTTATCCTTGACTACTAAGATTATTATGGTAGTGATCCTTGATATCCATTTTGGTTGTGGGTGTGATACGTAACTACTGATATGGTGATGAGAATGAACCATGACTTCTATGATGGAATGGTATGTGAAACCATACAACTTGATGACCTAGGATGTGATTCATTGACTACAATAGAAATAATTTTTATTGGCTTGTGTGTCTTCCATAATTCTATATCTTACTACTATGTTATAATTTCTGGGCTTGTTATCTTAATTTCATTATGATTCACACCTTTCTAACTGCTAACCATTATTCTAAGATTATTTATATATAGTTTATGGACTTATAATGTTATGATGTCATTCTCGTACCCTTAATATCATGTTTATGCTTACATATCTCCTGCATTTTCCCTTATGAAGTATGTGCGCATACCCATTTTAATATTTCCTTCCACATATTAGGAATATATATTATATGTATGAAAATTCTATTAAGAGTGATTGTCTAGAAGAACATATTGGGATATAATATAGCTTACTCAAGTACCAGTGATTATGTTTCCATGTATACAATGATACTAAACTAACACAATCATTAAGAATCCTTTTTTGTAATGTATTAAGTAATCTGCAATGGTGATGTAATTTATATATATTTAAAGACTATGTTATTATAGTAGGAATTAGAGTGAAAGTTAATTAAGCCTTTGGAAAGTATGATGTGAAATCATTAATGATATCCCTTTTTAAATTTCTACGGATATGTCTATGAATGTCTCTAAGGATAAATATAAGGATGAATAAACATTTTGAAAAATGTCCTTGGATTTTGGAAAAGGATGGGGTGAGTGGTTTTCTATAAATAAATAAATATCTCCACAATACAAGAAGATATAGTTTTGGAATATATGTACCTATTAGTAAGAACTCTTAAAATGTGTATCAGAACTAACTTGGGGTAACTTGGATCACGATAATTGATCATACTACGCACCTAGTTTGACATTCCTGGGGGATATGCATTGGATATTCACAAAATCTTCACAAACCATTTGAAATTATTTAAATATAAGATGATTGCTAATAAATTTGTATACAAATATGTATTCATATATTAAATTATTATGCCTTATAATTTAGGCGTCCTCTATATAATTAATTTCCAAAATTTGGTGGTTTTATATAATGATATGTTATTCACACCCTATACATTCTGGTCATAGTCAACAAAAAGCACATGAATGAACTGGGTTAGCATTTAATGTTCTATATTTAGAATGTATGGTCATTATGAAAATAAATTTTCTATTAGGGAGTTTCATAAAGAGCGTCAATAAAGTTTTACGAGTATTTTATATACTTCTAAAGATAAATAGATCGTGAAAAACATGAGAACGATATGTGATGTCCTTCTAGTATTATTTACATTAATCATAAGAAGAAGTGTTAGATTGAGATTGAGTAACCTTTATATGTGATTCATATATCATATTCAAGGAATTATTCATTTTGAAATAATTTGATGAATCTTGAGTAATGGTTTAAGAATGAAGATGAATGAATAAAGTATTTATGCTTTGGAACTAAAATATTATGTTATATGAATCCAAAAATATATAACTATTTTCAATATAAGTTTTCATTATGGATTGACAATGATATGTTTAATGGTGAAACCAATTTAGAAAAGTGATATTTTTATTAAGGGAAGCTAACCCTAATGTGTTCAAAAAATAGATAAAATTGTGTTTATCTTGTATAAAGAGATGATTGTATTCAATAAAGTAAATTTTATAGTATCAATGTCGTTAGAACCAATTAAGGATTTTTTTTGAATTATTTGTAATAATAGATGAATATTAGGAATTCTTGGGTTTATAAAATATATCCAGTAATCTTTGCAATAAGTAATAATGTATGTCTTAAAAAACTATTTATTGTAATTTAGGTTATTACCATGTTTCAAGTGAATATATGATGGGAGAATTCACATGTTTTGAATGTAATAAACTTGAAATAATCTGTTATATATGGGGAATCATTTCTAAGCTTATTTCATGAAATTATTTCCAAATTTTAATATTTTCACCTTTTATAAAATTCATACGGTTAACCATTTATGGATTGATTATATTACACATTAGAATAAGTTTGTGAAATAAATATATTATCTCACCAGATGAGGATTTATAAATACGGGATAACTTATTCTATCATTTTTGTGTTGAAGATAACTGATGATATATTATATGGAATATCATGAATCTCATGATCTATTTGTGCATCCAGAATAAATAATTAACCTTTTTAGATAAATATGTGAAGTGGATCAAGGAACAAAAAAAGGGTTAGTTTGACATGATGTCATGCAACTATATCATTTCATGAAAATTATTAATCTTTAAGAACACAGACTAAAAATAAAATATAATCCAAATACCATGTTTTTTGAAGGAATGTACTTTTAAATCATCAAATATTTATGATCTAAATACCTTCAATTTCCATTGAACATTAACTTGATTTTGATTTAGGAACTCAATAACTCCATATAAATATTAACACATTTCTTCTAAGTATATATTTTCACTTTCCACATATATTCATTAATGTTTAAACCATGATATATGTTACATTGGGTTATTTTTATGTTTCCAACATTCATTGTTCAAAGAACCATTTAGTAATAATTTTTATGATGACCATTTCAATGGATTTAACTTTCAAGTATCAAAACATGAATATTGTAGATTAATTTCAATGGGGAAATTTATTTTAATGGAGTAGAATATAACATCCAGATATTTTTAGAAATATTTATCTGTAAAATAATTTAATCTTTTTGATATTTTTCAATTCATAGAAAACTGAATATAGTTTCAATATATATAAATATATATATTAAATTCCTATGTTTATATTGTGTTCACTACATGCAACACATAGATTTTTTATACCACACGAAACATAATATTACTACAAAGATACATTTATTTATTCTAATTATTTGAAAAGTATTGTTATAACATTACTAATAAGCATTATAATTGGAATCGTAATAAATAATTATTAGTTATTATTTATAATGGTAATACATATATTATATTGATATTAATACATATATTTTTTAGAAATTTCATTGTATGTTTTACTGTATGATTTTCTTAAAAAAAATCATTTTCGGTCATTTTGTAACAATTATAAAAATAACTTTAGAAGCTTTCAAAATTTTAAATTCACAAACTAAACATAAATTTTTCGGTCATACTTTCAAAATTATATTAGGGTTATTTTTTGTTACATTTAAGAGAAACTTAATTTTTGGGTAAATTGTGAAAAAATATTTAATTATAATTCAAAACTATTTTTTCATTTAATTTATTTTTAATGTTAAATGATATTTAAAGATTTTTTTTAAAGTTATAATACATAAATAATACATCTATTAATCAAATTTATATTATTTTATTTACCTTTATGTTGAATTTAGATACAAAACCTTAATCAACTTTTGAACATTCTCTCTTTAAAAACCCGAATTTCAACCACGTCTTCCAGATTATCGTTAAAGATAATTTTTAACTTCTATGATTTTAATTTAACAAAAAATTAATTAATATAATATTTTTTGTCTATTAATATCAACATAATTCTATACGCAAATTATTAATGAATTTGAGTAAAATTAATTACAGCGATTAAGGCATAATAAAGATTCATATTGGACTAAAACATAATCTTAGTGGCCCGAATTAGATATCCACTTGTCAAAAACAAATTATATGTCCATAAATTTTCCATAAACCTTAAATTATTATATTTGTATATTTTTTTATGGATCGTGTTTGGTAAAAATGTGTGTACGGGTAACTATTTTTCAAAATTTCCATGTGTTTCCTTTCCCTCCCTTATAAAAGGCCACCACCTCTCCCCATTATTAAACTATCAAACTACTTATGTTCAGCCAGTATATACCAAATTAGCTTCCAAAAATACATCAATTCATCTTTTAATTTCCTCATTTGGATTATATCATACCAAGGAATCCCTTTTGGTCTAAGCCCATAGAGTTAACCAAATAAGAGGTAGCATCCTCCCTCAAGCTCCTTTATATTATTTTCATCCTCATCCACCTAAATTATTCTTATTACATAATCATATAATAATCATAGAAAACCTAATATTTTTATATGATTTTATTCTGTGGGTTTTACTTACACTTAAACACACATCCAGCTAATTGGAAATGAACATACTGTTCTTGTGTACGGTGAACTACCACCTCACATAATGATGTTATTCGGTTTTATTTACTACCTCTCATGGTTGGTAATTATGATGGAAAATATATTTATATATAATATATATTTTATATATTTTAAATTTATTCTTTGGTAATTATTATATACCACATACCATTATTCCTTCCATTTTTTGTAAATATGTTAATTTCATTTTGGGGATTCTGGACTACCGCCTCCTTTGTGATCCATTCACACACTACATGAACTATATTTAGTTTGGATTTGGTGAAAATATATAATATATATTACATTATAATTCTTATATAATTCTAATATAAATATAATATATATATATATGTGTGTGTGTGCCTGTCAACTACTTTCTTTCATTTAGTATTACCAAGAAAAATAGAAACAACGTTCTTGCATATGAACGACCTACCGAATCCTGAAATAGTGCTTTCCATTTTACTTTTCAATATTATATGTATTGTTATAAATAATTATATAATGAATATAAATAATATTGATATCTTGGTTTAAATTTTTGAAATAATGATATATGTATGAGGACCAAAAATATAAGAAATTAAGACACATGTGATTAACCAAGTGGATATTACCCACAACCGAACCTTATTTTAAAATTATTTTTAAGAGGGTATCAAAAATTACTAATTAAAACATATCTCATATTAGGTATAATAATTTTTTATGTATTGAAGTTATATAATAAACTTATATTTATTATAATTTAGCTTTTTATGAGTTAAATGAGAGTTAATATATCGGGTAAGAGATTTCATCGGATTTTTTATTTCTTTATGATACATGTATTATTCACCAATCCTTTTTTTGATGCATATATTTCCCTTGGATGAATTCAAAAATTATTATACATAAATTTATGGGTATTGAAAGTTCAATTTTATGATATTTATTTGATGAGGTTTATGTTTCAACAGATTCCAAATTGGTAATGTAATTTTGACTCAATATGACTTCAGTGAGACACATGCCATTTTATGCACCTATATTTTTTCATGCGTTGTTTATAATACCCTTGGAATGTAATATCATGGATCTGATTCATTTAATTATATTTTATGTTTTAATTAATAATATTATATCCATTTTTAATAATTCAATGTTAACAAATTGGGAACAATTTAATGCTGCAATCTCACCAATTATCATGATTTTTTTTATAATTATTCCATGGAAAAGATATTTTGATCCATATCTCAAAAAATATCATTAGTTTTCTTGATGAATGATTATTACTATTATGTCCAATTAATGGTAAAAATTTTCCATTCATTGGTACATAAAATTATTAAGAATGTGTTTTTTAAAAATTCAGACATTACCTCTCTTTTCGATTGGAAATCTGAGTTCCATTCAAAGTATTTTATCTAAAAATATTCCTAAAATATTCAATTATTGTCCTATTATAATTAAAAATACATCTTTACACATGATTTATCTTTTAAAAAATGGTTTTTAGAACATGATCTTCTTATAATTTTTTGATGGTGGAACTCTTATTAAATTTTTAGGGTGAATAATGAGATATTAGCATGTATGGATTCACCCTCTATCAAAATAGTCATTTCCATAAATCTTATATTAAAATATTATAAATTGGTTTTTTAAGGATATTTTTCCCAAATATACAACAAATTCAATTATTCAAATTGGTTTTCAAAAAAAAAGTTTTCAAAAAAGTTTTACATTTAAAAAAGAACACTAAATATATTTCAATACATCCATTATAAGTGTTCAAAAGGATGTTTACAATGAAAATTAATTAAAATATATTGAAATTTTTTTCAAAGTATTTTCAAAGAATAAATTTTTCAAAATGATTTTAATCTTATTTTATAAAATATCTTGGAAAAAATATTTCCAAATGTTTTTAATCTTTTTATATAAGTTTTCACGAAAAAATGAATTCAAAATATTTTTAATATTATATTATAATTTTTCAAATAAAATTCTTTCAAAAATAATTTCAAGACATCATTATAAATTTTCAAAAATATATCTTTGAAAATGGTTTTTAATTGGTTTTATATTTTAAAGGGCCACTTTCAAAAAAATTATATTTTACTCAAGAATTTTTTTTAAACATATTTCAAAATTATTTTCCATCTATGATGAAATCCATTGATGTTCCTCATGGATTTCTAGGAAATATTCCAATTGTTCAATTCATTTTCTCTCCTAAATGGTTTCTATTTTTTGGAATTATTGTTATGAAACCCATATATCATTCATTTTTTAAATGATTATAAAATCGGTTTTTCTTTCATGGATTCTATGTTTATGAGGTATAGGTTTTATCTTTTGTATTATTTTAATGAAACCAATTTCATTTCACGGCCTTTTGGTTGATCAAATTATTATGAAACCTATCTCTATTCCATAGGTTAAAAGAATATTACAGGTTTATGAAACACAACTCATTTCATATGTTATTTTATAAAAAATGTATATGATATCATGGAACATATATTTATTATTTAATTATTAAATGGCTTGGACCCATATATCTCTCTAATGCATTGGGTAATGATTTATATCTCAAGAGACAGTAGTAAAGGAAATTTTCTGCTAATATGGTCATGGTAGCGATCCTTAATTACTAATATGGTCATGGGAGTGAACCAAGATTACAAAAATGGTTATGGGAGTGATTAATGACTACTAATATGGTTATGGGAGGGAACCATGACTCTCAATATGGTTGGAGGTGAACCCATAGTAATAATAAGGACTCTGAAGTGATTCATTGATTACTATAGAAAAATATACTATTGGATTATGTGTCTCCCATAATTCTATGTCGTACTCCTATGTTATGAATTCTTGTATTATGCTCTTAATTTAATTATTATTATTGAATTATGAACTGCTAACCATTATTCCATTATTCATAATATATAGGGTATGATCTTATAATGATATGACCATGTTCTCATACACTTACTCTCGTGTTTATGCTTATATGTATCCCTTATTTACCCTTACTGAGCAACTGAGCTCACCAATTTTTTTGTTTCATTCTCAATGATTCGAAGATATATTCTATTTATGATATTTCTAAAATGGGTTATAGTCTTGGAGATTATAGAGGGATATAATATAGCTCAATCAGGTACCATCATTTATGATTCCATGTTTCAAAAGGCTCTAAAATAACACTATATAAGGCTGTTTGTTTTATGTAATGTATTAGGAATTCCAAAAAAGTGATGTCTTTTATATTTATGTGAGGAATGGGTTCTAATAATATCATTCCATTTAAAAACATTCATCATATACAGATTTTATCTTATTGATTTCTACTTCCACCAAACCTCTCTCAACTCAACGATGTGTTCCATGTATCGTTCGTATGGGAGAACATTGCTGCTCCTTCACATGTGATAATATCAAATTTCAAACCACTAGAGAAAGACTATTGATAAAGTAAAAAAATAGCGGAGATTTTGTATTATTGGGTTAATGTATAACGCAACAAGACCACTAACATTGTTAATGATTTGTGGTGAAACCAGCAATTTGAAGAAGCTATAGGGGAACCTAATGACGTAATGAAAAATAATTATAATCAGTTGTCTATAAAAATGTGATGGATTTTGGTCATCAATATTTATATAAAATAGGGAATAACTTAAAATCATTAAATTTAACAAAATATCTTTTTCTTATAAAATTAACTTCATTGGTAGCTACTATTATACACAACATTGAGTTCTAATGAACCATGACAAACTATTTATAGTATAATTTATATATGACCATTGTAACCTCTATATTGAACTTGGATGTATGAATATGAATGAACACATTTTTTAAATAAATTAAAATAATTGAATCTAAATAAAACATATTGATAAAATAGTTCTTAACCATGAGTAAATCCTTTATATAATTTTAATGTACATTTTATCTAAATAATTATTTTGATTACCTTTTATGAAAAAATAAATAAAATTAATTAGTTCAAACTTTCACAAATTTATTAAAAATATTTGACCAAAAATTTGAATTATACATGTCAAAATTATCTTTGAGATTATTTTTTTGAATTTTTAAAAAATAATAAATTTAAATGAATAATAATAAAAATTGATTTTTATTAAAAAATTATTTTGTGATTAAAAAATTGACATGATAAATCCTATTTTTTATGGTTTTAAAAGTAAAATTATTTCAACTATATATTTTTTAATCAAAATTAAGACATTGTGATTAATTTTAATTTTTATGGTTTTATTAAAATAATCAATACATTTGAAATTTTCACATCGGAAAACCACTTAATTAATCTAGTTTGTGGTCTTAATTTAAATAAAATTTTAAAATTAATATTAATAGAATTTGAAAAAATTATTCCATATTTTTATTATTTTTTATTAATATTATTTAATAATTACAACATAATGTTTTGTAAAAATGATTCGTAAAAAATCTATACTAAATTAATTATCCAGGATATGGTTAAAACTAGTTTACTGGGGGGTTAAACTAAAATTTTAAGGTGTCAAATGAGAATATAAATGTGTGAAATTAAAAATCTCTACTTATATTTATACCTTATAACATCTGAGTTTCTATAATGATCCATCTTAAAGCCTTCTGAAATGTTTATGACATGGGTATAGATTTTTCACATCCAAACATTCATGTGTGTTCTCTGTACCACATATTAAAAAATAAATGTAATTGTCTTCTCTTCACACCTCAAACCCCATTTAGTTTTATAAAATAATTTCCAAGATAAATTTTTTACTTCCCTACCCAGATCCTATTATTTTATTTTTTTGAACTCTCTTAATATGGTTTTAGTTGAATCCCATAAGGGGTTCTAAGAAGAAGGGTTGTACTCCCTAACCATGCATTTCCATTTAATTTGTTCTTCGAATATAAAAAAATATACCTAAACCATTTATATATAATAGAATAATTAATTCAAATATAATGAGATTTTATTATGTAAATTTCATAGCAAATATCTATCACCTCCTCCAACTATTGGGAAACGACACGACTGATCGTGTGTACAAGGGACTACCGCCATGATGATCGTTATAAATCATTTTCCATAACAACCTCAAACGATCTAAAAAATGATTAGTTTAAAATAGGTATAATATATTTATTAAATAATTAAACTTAACTAACTATAATATCACATATTTCCCCTTATTTTTCTTTTTATAAAAATAAGAGAAAATTGTTTCTTTGTATGGTGGACAACCACCACACGAAGCACTCTGATTCTTTATTCACATAAACATTACATATAAGGTAATAAATTTATTTTAATTAAATAAGTGATATATACGAACTAATATTTTTTTATAAATGGTAATATATTCTTTAAATTTATTTATTTTTATCATTCGAGAAAATGGAAATATCAGCCACGCATACATACGACCTACCATCTTCATGGATAGCTTAATTCATTTTTGTCCCTAAATTTCATGGATTCATATAAATACACATAAAATGAATATATATGATATATATTTCTTGGTAAATCATTTTTTATGATGGAACCATGATATATGTAAACTACCCAAAAAATACCATACCATAACATACATTACAAACAATGTAGTTATTAATAAAAATGTGATTTTAACAGAGAATCATTAATAATTGTATAATAAAAGGACATAAGTAAATATTATATAGTATAATAAATATAATTTTGTTTATATAATATATTTAAAATAAAAATATATTTATTATAGTTTATTTTTTAATATGTATGAAGGAATTCGTGTCTTATGGTAAAGGAAATTCATCTCAATTCGACATCTTGTGAGATATGTTATATTATGAATATATATTTGATTATTAAGTCTATATAAATCTCATTTTATATTTCATATAATGAAATTATCTATTCTAAATATATTTATATTTTAAATTCAATTCAATAATTCAAGTATCATATGATTCAAAAGATATCAAAGTTATAATGGTTATATATTAATATCACATTGTTTATCGTGATGGTTTATGATTATCATTTTGATTTTGTTGATGAAATATTATGATATATCTCTGAATTAAATTATTTATTTTTTATAAATAATTATTTCATTAAAATAATTTGGTTTCGTTCGTTTTCCTTTATTTATGTACTCAATATTACCAAGTTATTTTTACATGGAAAATAGACATTATTTGTCTCTTATATAGAAAATAACTTTTCTTCCATGTCCATGTTTTATAAAAGAATTAAAGTATGTTTTTACTGATATAAACTAATTTAAAAAATTCATTTTCAAACATGATTTGATTTTCAGAAAAATTGATATATAAAATCCAATTTTTATTTTATGAAATACATATTTTTGAATTTTTAACCAATATCTGAATAGTAACTTTGACTAAACATGTACAGTAATAATTTTATTTTCAACAATCAGGAAAATTAAAAATTTCATTTTTTACTTTATATGTTTCAAATATTATTTTAAAACACTTGTAGTTCAAAAAAATAACATTTAATTTTAAATATGTTTATTTTCAAAGTGAGGTGTTTATTTTCCCCAAGAAACATTCCAAATGATTGTTCAAACTCATTTTCCATAATAGATGACATCCTTTGAGGATACGTAAGTTTTATTTAGTATATAATAAAAGAATACCATTCTCATTATTTCAATGTATTTTTTATGGATATGATGTCACAATTTTTTTGAAACTGATTCCTCTACCATGTGTTATTCTATGATGAAATGTTTATGAAACTTTTTTATCTTTCATAGGTTATGTTATGATGACGTGATTATAAATCCTATTTATTTTATTGGGTTTTGATATAATGAAATTTGTTTGATATTTTGTCTCATATATGTATTATTTTCATTATTTGATGGTTGTTTCCTATTTGTACCTTTAATACATTGGTAATGGTTGATGTCTCATGCGAGAAACGAGACCGGAATGGGTAATGAACACAATTTTTTCAGGGACTCTAACGACTAAGATAGTATTTAGAGTTAACCTTGACCACTAAAATGTCTTGGGGAGTAAACCCCTTCCACTATTATATCCTTGAAAGTAAACATATAATAGTAAATAATAATTACATTCTATTCTTATGTGTATTCCATAAATCAATGTATTCTGATATATTTTTGAATCGTGGCTTAGTTTCACTATTTCATTTATGACTCATATCTTATGAACATCCAAGACTTAATACATGAATTAATATTATGATTAATGATATTTAGGTTATAGTTCCCAAATTTTATATTTGTGTTCCCATACCCTTGTTCTCACGTTATTCTTATGTTATCAAGGATTTATCCCTTTTTACCCTTATTAAGCATATGTGCTTACCTAATATTGAACATTCTTTCCTTGGGTTATGAAGAAAGGAATATGGAGGTATATGTCAAAAAAGGATTATATTAATGAGAAACTTTGTGGTATATAATTTATAATAATTATGAAATATTTTCTTAAGTTTCCATGTTACTATATGCACTTGACCTACACCATTCTATCATGAATCATTATATTATGTAATTAATATTGTCCTATTAAAATGTAATATCTATAATGCCCCAGCCTTAAACCATACTTAATCTTGAGTTATTACAAGATAACTCATTGAGGATCTTTTCATGTTTAGGGTTTTAGAGAATTAGATCATGAAACTTGCATTACATTCCACATTTAAACAAAGTGGCTACATAAAAGACAGCATTCATTCTTCCCATCAATGGAAACATATTTATAATAAAACATGGATTCTTTCTTGACACATCCTTGACACTATCATCACATCATGTACCCTTCCCTTGACATGTGAAAAACATTTCAAAAACTTGGGATGAGCATAAAAAGCTCAGTAAGGGATATAAAAATATGTAAAGGAAACATGAGTACATGTATACATAAGAATGAAATCATACTTTACCCATAAAACATAAGCACTTTAACATACCTCATAAAATCGTGAATAAATCATAGAAATCATAAGACATAAAAGGTAACTTGGGGCATTCATAACATTCTTACATAGGGAGTAAACCTCTTGGTTACGTTTTTGAATACCCATCACAGTATATTCACTAAATCTCTTCGGAGAAACCTTAACATTTCACTCCATCACGTTACCCAATGCATTGGAGAGATATATCGGCCTCACCCGCCGTTAGTTTATCACGGAACCACCCGTCTTCATAATAATTCCCTAGAACCTCAACATAATCGTATCACATAAAACATGCATAAAGGAAACATAACATTTCCACATTTCAATCACAAGATATCAATACCACACATTGATATAAAAATATTATGAAAACCATTTTCAATACCAAAATAAAAGAAAAGTAAAACATGGTATTTATTTTTCTTTAAAAAATGGTATGTCTTGTAGAGGAAGACGAAACTCAAATAATGGTCACGGCGGCAGAGAAGTCATTGTCGCCGAATACGTACGACAAAAACATTCCCTTTTGTCGTTTAGTAAACACTTCGTATAAAAAATATTCTTTTTGAATAAACATAAAAGTCAAAGGGGTTTATACACTGTATAAAATAAGGTTGTGTATAAAAAAAATATGCCTCAATGAATGGAGATTGAGATGAAGTCCCATACAAAGACGGTATCCTTGGTTTAAGGATAAATCAATTACATGATTATGTGTGAAAAACGAATACACAAAATATAAGTGGATATTAAGTTTAAAATAAAAAAAGTTCATTCACACATATTCAAAGTATGACTTATTCAATAACTACATGTTGAACCCAAAGAAATCGAAATTGGGTTAAGAAGTTCCCTTGACAGCCTAAAGGCGCCACATCAAAATGAGTTGATGAGAGATAAAAAAGTGTATCTCATCACTTGGACATAAAATTTACATCAATAAGGATATATTAGAACATATCCCAACATAACAATATGTAAATTAAAATACCCAACAAAAGAAGTCTTTTAAAAAGAGGAAGGTGAAAGGTTCCTTTACCGACTTGGGTTTCTTTCAAAACATACACCCCATGAAGGAAAGGCAATACATCATTGATGTAAATACTCATAAAAGAAATTATATTACACAAAGAGTAGAATAATGGGCATTACATATACCACTCAATGGAAATTGTGGCAAATGTAGCATAAATCTCACGGGATTAAAAGTGAAATGAAAAATCCCTAACGAAAACTCGGCAGCCTAACAGCGCCACATAAAACTTCAAAAAATGGATTGATGAGATCAAATATGGTCTCTCATGATATTAACATAATGTTTATAGAAAGTGGAATATAAAAGAACATACCCCAACATAACAAAGAGGAGCTTAAAAGAAGTGACATAAAGGAGAGGACATAAAATGAAAGAGAGAGGTTAGATCTCTTATGAAAATTCGGCAGCCTAACGGCACCACTGAAAACTTCCAAAATGGATTAATGAGAGGAAATAGGATCTCTCATCAAATGAAAATAATTAGTACAGTAGGATTAGTATAAAATAACATCCCAATCATAATAAATATGAGCTTAAAAGGAATGACATAAAAGATTGTACTTAAAAAGAAATAGAGGTGTAGGATCCCTTACCTCGGGTCCGACTTGACTTGATCGTTCTTTAATCTCCTGAATAATAAACTTGAGTTAATTTCTACTTGATTAATAACCTATTTCAAGCTTATTATTCCTTTTATATAACTTATTTCCATGTAATAAACATTATGTAATCATTATGTTAATAATGTTCGTTTTGTCGATATTTGGTTCTTAAATCGAAAGTCGACTTCTTACAATTACATGTTGTTCGTGGGGTCAAAGGTTATTTATATCCAGAATGAAATTCTGGATTTGGATATCATATATATCATATATATCCATAATATACATGTTTTTAGAATATCACATAATCATTTATAGGAAATAAATGAAATGCACCGTTCATGGAGACTGTAAGCCGTACGTACGCATGAACGCTACTTTCATTTCTATGTCATATTAATGGAATTAAAACTATATGAGAGGTATGTAAATTTTAATTCCAGAATTATATTAATAATTTAGATGTAAAATAAATCATATATATCCATTATATATATGTACTCATAATAATACATTACATTTGGGGATAAGAAATGAAATGCACCGTTCATGGAGACGGTAAGCCGTACGTACACAAGAACGCTACTTTCATTTCTATCTCATACATTAATGGATAGAAAATAATAATGATATAAAGGTATATTGTAATTAAAGTATAACATCATATATAATAACTTTAAAACCATCCTTTATACGTCCCACATATGGCATTAACAAATCACGTCACTTTGAGGGGGCGGTAGTCCGCACTTCCTTAAATGAAGATATCGCATTTACCCATAATGGAAACCATAAAGGTATTCCATAAATGAAAAATACAGAAGTTTAAGTAAAACATAAACATATTATATATCATATATAAGTATAGATTCATATTAATGGCCACCTTTTAAGGTGATAAAAGAATGTTGAACAATCATCGTTTCGGGAGGCATAAATTCGCCATCCATAGAAATAGTATGTTCTTTAACCATTAGATGTAGGTGTGTGTATGTGTAGCTCGAATACATCTTATAAAAACATCCTAGTATATTGAAGATACTGGATTTGTTACAAAAGAATTGAATAAAAAGAGTTTAGGGGGTTGGAGAAGCAAAATAAAACAAAAGGACTCAAGTGAAGACATTACCTTAAAATCGGGTAACTACCTTTGGTTTGAGCTCAAAATATTCCTTGGGAAGTCTTTTACCCAAAGTGAGGCTTCAATGAGTTAGATAGGGAAGTGGATAGACAAAATGGGCAGGGTTTGTCCGAGACAAAGGCTTTGGGAGTGTGGGTAAGGAGGTAGAGGTGGGGGCCTTTTATAAGAGGAGAGGAGGGCACTCTTGTAAATCTACAAAATGTTGCATTATTTTCAAAAGAGTTTCAGATTTTAAAGGTCCCACATTGATTTAGTTAGAGTATAAGTTGATAAGGGTTAGAAACCACTCATCCAATAGGTTTTGGACATGTGTAGGTCTTATATATTACATTATCTTTCCATTTTATTTAAATCGTTAAATATTGAGGTCATCGCTGCATAATCATGATGTCATAAATAATTTAATTTATATAATATCTAAAAATTATAAAAAAATAATATGATGTAGGAAATATTTTTATCTTTCCAATGAATATTTATAGTCAAAAATAAGACTTCTATAACCCCATTAAAAATTGTTTTAGTAAAACATCTCATGTTTGTGTCATTTTTTACTTTAACATTAAATCAAAAGATATTTATGTCATTTCCCAACCAATGTGGCTCCATGGGGACCCCAAGTTGAACCATGGATTGTCTTGGTTGGCCATGACACATCCAATGAGGGTATGACATGTGTCTAGGTCATTTTATTTTATTAAAACATTATTCTAACCATAAACTACACTAATTACCTCTAATCGCGATTAAAAACTTAATAAGTTACTATTCACCGAAAAATTATTTTTATCCCATTGAACCACATTTTACTTCTTAATGACAACCATGTATGTCATATTTTTGAAATTCAAAACCCAAAGATGGAAAATTTTCATTTAAACGAAAAATCGGTTTTTATAAGTACCACTTAGTGGATTCACTATTCATCAAAAATTAAAGTTTTTCAGAAAAATCCCAAAACATTACCCTAAGATATATTTGATATTACGAATTAAAAAATTAAGTCTATTTTACAAAATTCAAAAAATATAAGTCACATTAATTAATTTAATAATTAATTCCTGCTGTCAGAGAAAATAGCGTGTTTTTATTAAACAATAAGTATCAAAAGATTGACACTAGTTTAAGTCTGATTTCAAAGTGAAATTAATTACAACGACCACTATTGGATTTAATGGAAAAAAATATATTCTAATTTCACTATAAAACCAATTAAAAAGTTAATATAATCATAAAAATAAATTATATTAAAAAGAGGTTTTGAATTAAAATACAACATTTTACACTATTCATTAAAAAATGATCTTTATCAGAAAGATGCCAAAAATTTAAACAAAGTAAATTTTGATGTCCCGATTCATAAGAAGAGTTTTATTTGGCCCAATAGAATCTATAAGAGTGAACATAACTATATTTAATGAATGTTCTCCATCAAAAGGCGATAAGTGAACCTTTAGTGAAAACGAGGGTATATACGCCTAAAATTGAATTCTTTCCGTATTTTAAGACTTTATCTTTTATTGGATAAATGTAAAAACATTTAAAAACATATATAATAATATTTTAGTTATTTCGATCCATTCCTGCCAATACAACGGCTACATGTTAACTACCATTTAAAATAATATTATTTTATTATTGGAGTGCAACGTAAGATTCCCAAGAAACTTGTTGTTGCATGTTGGGTACGCCATCGAGCATAGCGTCCCCTTTAAAGTCATATTAATATTTTATTCACAAATATGGATAAATATGAAAATGTCATATTCTTTATTTACCTGAGGTGTTACATCCTTCCCACCTTTTGGGAATTGCATCCTCGCAATTTTTAAAATTGATCTTGGAAACATCCTTGAAAGTCCCACATCAGAACAAGAGTCGGTAAAAAAATCACTTTAAAATAAAGGAAGATAAGTACAAAGGTCACCCGAGTTAACCCATAATAGGATTCCGTGTAGGAAAACATGGACATGGAATAAAAAACAAAGGTTCATGTTCTTGAGGGAGAGGGATAGTAAACATGTCTAGGAGAAAGTTAACCATAAGAAAATCACAAACTTGTGATGGGTTAAACGGTATTCGATTCCCCAGTAGGAAAAGTTAATAGATAAAATTTTTGTTTTAATTTACTTTTTATTGAAAAATTTATTCATAAGGAAACATAATCACGTATCATGTTGACTTTCAACTTTTATTATATTCCTTACACAAACTCATATTTTCTCCAAAAGATGAGTATTTAGGAAGACTTGTTCATATTAAGAGTACTACAATCAACTTCTAGAGAGTCACCTAATCCACAAATGAGAACTATATACTTCCCATGTCTTTAGACTTTAACCAAAACCAAAACCAAAAAGGTTTGTACAAGATCAGATAATCCAGACAAGGATAACCCATTATAAAAATAAAATCTATTCTTAATCTCCAAAATTTTTCCAACCAAAACCCAAAGTTCAACGAGGACCATTCTTTAATCAATTTGTCCATAAAATTATTCAAAGTAAACCAAAATAAAATTGAAACCCAAATATTTTAATGATTTAGTCACATAGTCATCCAAGTTAAATCGTAACATTTATCTCCAAACAACATCAGTTTCTCCTAAAGTCTCGTATTGAAAATTAATTAACCTAATAACATATCCTCCTAGATAGGTTAATCATTTTCATAAATAACCCAAAATCAACTTACTCTTAATTCATAAAATCATATAACTAAAAAGAATCAGTTAAACTAACTAGGGACTTCACGTAGTCCAGTGATAGGCCATAAATACCAGTCGCACTTTGGTTGTGGGTTCGATTATCGCAGCTTTGTCCGATGCGACGGGTTGTCACACGGTCTGCGTGTTGTCATTTATCCAAAACTGTATATTTCTCAAAAAATTCCCCAAAACGAGATAAAATCTTCAAAAATAATCATAACATATTTTAACCTCATGTTTATCTCATTCATTTCATTTTCCATCATAACATATAATAACCCGTAATTACCTCAAAAGTAAGGATCATATAAACCCTACTGGTTACCTTTATAATTATTACCTGGAATTCCACATCAATTGGTCATATAGTACATGATTCATTACAGAACATACCAAGGTTAAAGTGGTTGATCATGACTCCTTGATAGTTGGTTTAGGATAAACACAAGGGTTATCATTGCAGCTCCCATATCATTTAGTTGCTTGCTCAAAAAACTGTCACAGTTTCCTTCACATCCACTGTTACTTTGGTGCCTGCTAGATCCAGCCATTTACTTAAATCAAAAAGGTTAGTGAGAGTATATCAACAAAACCATCATTTACTAATGAGGATGATAAACACTAAGATATACTTACTCATTCACTTTAGCTAAAACTAGTACTCTTTCTAAATTCTTAACCATTATGGTAATGTCACTTATGCTTAATGAATACCCTAACCTCTAAAGTTATCTCAACTAACCTTTGATACCAAATATAAGGCCCCAACCTTAAACCTTACTTAATCTTGAGTTATTACAAGATTACTCATTGAGGATCTTTTCAGGTTTAGAGTTTTAAAGAATTAGATCATGAAACTTGCATTATATTCCACATTTAAACAAAGTGGTTACATAAAAGACAGTATTCATTCTTCCCATAAACGGAAACATATTTATAATAAAACATGGATTCTTTATTAACACGTCCTTGACACTATCATCACATCATGTACCCTTCCCTTGACCTGTGAAAAACATTTCAAAAACTTGGGATGAGCATAAAAATCTCAGAGAGGGATATAAAAATATGGAAAGTAAACATGAGTACATGTATACATAAGAATGAAATCATACTTTACCAATAAAACATAAGCACCTTAACATACCTCATAAAATCATGAATAAATCATATAAATCATAAGACATAAAAGGTAACTTGAGGCATTCATAACATTCTTACGTAGGGAGTAACCCTCTTGGTTACGTTTTGGAATACCCATCACAGTATATTCCTTAAATCTCTTCAGAGAAACCTTAACGTTTCACTCCATCGCATTACCCAATGCATTGGAGAGCTATATCGGGCTCACCCGCCCATAGTTTATCACGGAACCACCCATCTTCATAATAATTCCCAAGATCCTCAATATAATCGTATCACATAAAACATGCATAATGGAAACATAACATTTCCACCTTTCAATCACAAGATATCAATACCACACATTGATATAAAAATATTATGAAAACCATTTTCCATACCAAAATAAAAGAAATGTAAAACATGGTATTTACTTTTCTTTAAAAAAAGGTATGGCTTGTAGAGGAAGACGAAACTCAAATAATCATCACGGTGGTGGAGAAGTCATTATCGCTGCATACGTACGACAAAAACATTCCCTTTTGTCGTTTAGTAAATGCTTCGTATAAAAGATATTCCTTTTGAATAAACGTAAATTTCAAAGGGTTTTATACACCGTATAAAAGAAGGTTGTGTATAAAACAAAATATGCCTCAATGAAAGGAGATTGAGACGAAGTCCCATACAAAGACGGTATCCTTGGTTTGAGGATAAATCAATTACATAATTATGTGTGACAAACGAATACACAAAATATAAGTGGATATTAAGTTTAAAATAAAACAAAGGTCATTCACACATATTCAATGTATGAAATATTCAATAACTACATGTTGAACCCAAAGATATCGAAATTTGGTTAAGAAGTTCCCTTGACAGCCTAACAGTGCCACATCAAAATGAGTTGATGAGAGATAAAAAGTGTATCTCATCACTTGGACATAAAATTTACATCAATAAGGATATATGAGAACATATCCCAACCTAAAAATATGTAAACTAAAAGACCCAACAAAAGAAGTCTTTTAAAAAGAGGAAGGTGAAAGGTTCCCTTACCGACTTTGGTATCATTCAAAACATACACCCCATGAAAGAAGGACAATACATCATTGATGTAAATACTCATAAACGAAAGTATATTACACAAAGATTATAATAATGGGCATTAAATACACTACTCAAAGAAAATTGTGGCAAATTTAGAATAAATCTCACAGGAATAAAAGTGAGATGAAAAATCCCTTACGAAAACTCGGCAGCCTAACAGCGCCACATAAAACATCCAAAAATGGATTGATGAGATCAAATAGGGTCTCTCATCGTATTAACATAATGTTTACAGAAATATTAATATAAAAGAACATCCCTCAACATAACAAAGAGGAGTTTAAAATAAGTGACATAAAGGAGAGGACTTACAAAGAAATAGAGAGGTTAGATCTCTTACGAAAATTCGGCAGCCTAACGGCGCCACTCAAAACTTCCAAAATGGACTGATGAGAGGAAATATGGTCTCTCATTATATGAACATAATAATTACAGTATGATTAATATAAAAGAACATCCCAATAATAAGAAAGATGAGCTTAAAATGAATGACATAAAAGAGTGTACTTAAAAAGATAGAGAGGTGTGGGATCCCTTACCTCGGGTCCGACTTGACTCGATCATTCTTTAATCTCCTGAATAATAAACTTGAGTTAATTTCTACTTGAATAATAACCTTTTTAAAGCTTATTATTCCTTTTATATAACTTATTTCCATGTTATAAACATTATTTAATCATTATGTTAATAATGTTTGTTTTTTCGATATTTGGTTCTTAAGTCGAAAGTGGACTCCTTACAATTACATGTTGTTCGTGGGGTCAAAGGTTCTTTATATACAGAATGAAATTCATGATTTGGATATCATATATATCATATATATCCAGAATATACATGTATTTATAATATCACATAATCATTTAGAGGAAAGAAATGAAATGCACCGTTCATGGAGACGGTAAGCCGTACATACGCATGAACACTACTTTCATTTCTATGTCATATTAATGGAATTAAAACTATATGAGAGTTATGTATATTTTAATTCCAGAATTATATTAATCATTTAGATGTAAGATACATCATATATATCCATTATATATATGTACTCATAATAATACATTATATTTGGGGATAAGAAATGAAATGCACCGTTCATGGAGACGGTAAGCCGTACGTACACATGAACGGTACTTTCATTTCTATCTCATACTTTAATGGAAAGAAAATAATAATGATATAATGATATATTGGAATTCCATTATAACATCATATATAATAACTTCAAATCCATCCTTTATACGTCCCACATCTGGCATTAACGAATCACATCACTTTGAGGGGGCGGTAGTCCGCACTTCCTTAAATGAAGATATCGTGTTTACCCATAATGGAAACCATAAAGGTATGACATAAATGAAAAATACAGAAGATTAAGTAAAACATAAACATATTATATATCATATATATGTATAGTGTCTTCTTAATGGCCACCTTTGAAGGTGTTAAAAGAATGTTGAACAATCATCGTTTCGGGAGGCAGAAATTCATCATCCACGGAAACAGTATGTTCTTTAAACATTAGATGTAGGTGTGTGTAATTGTAGCTTGAATCATTCTTATAACAACATCCTAGTATATTTTAGATACTGTAGTTGTTACAAAAGAAATGAATAAAAATAGTTTAGGGGGTTGGAGAAGCAAAATAAAACAAAAGGACTCAAGTGAAGACATTACCTTAAAATCGGGTAACTCCCTTTGGTTTGAGCTCAAAGGATTTCTTGGAAAGTCTTCTTCCCAAAGTGAGGCTTAAAGGAGTTATAGAGGGAAGTGGAGAGACAAAATGGGTAGGGTTTGGTCGAGAAAAAGGCTTTGGGAGTGTGGGTAAGGAGGTAGAGGTGGGGGCCTTTTATAAGAGGAGAGGAGAGGCACTCTTGTAAAGTTACAAAATGTTACATCATGATGTCATATATAATTTAATTTATTTAACGTATAAAAATTATAAAAAAATACTATGATGTTGGAAATCTTTTTATATTTCCAATGAATATTTATAGTCAAAAATATGGCTTGTATAACCCCATGTAAAATTTGTTTTAGTAAAACATCCCATGTTTGTGTAATTTTTACTTTAACATTCAATAAAAAGATATTTATGTCATTTCCCAACCAAAGTGGCTCCATGGGGTCCCCAATTTGACCCATGGATTGTCTTGTTCATCCATGACACATCCTATGAGGGTAGGACATATGTCTAGGTAATTTGATTTTATTAAAACATTATTCTTACCATAATCTATACTAATTAGCTCTAATCGCGATTAAAAACTTTATAAGTTAATATTCACCAAAAAATTATTTTTATCCCACTGAACCACATTTCACTTCTTCATGGAAACCATGTATGTTGGATTTTTGAAATTACAAACACAAAGATGGCAAAATTTCATTTAAATGGAAAAATCGTTTTTTATAAGTAACACATTATGGATTCACTATTCATCAAAAATTGAAGCTTTTCAGAAAAATCCAAAAAATTCACCATAATCTATATTTGATATTCCAAATTCAAAAATGAAGCCTATTTTACAAAATTCAAAACATATAAGTCACATTAATTAATTTAATAATTAATTCCCGTTGTCAGAGAAAATAGCGTGTTTTTATGAAACAATAAGTATAAAAAGATTGACACTAGTTTAAGTCTGATTTCAATGTGAAATTAATTCCAACGACCACTATTAGATTTAATGGTAAAAATATATTCTAATTTAACTATAAAACCAATTAAAAATATAATCTAATCATATAAATAAATTAGATTAAAAAGAGGTTTTGAATTAAAATACAACATTTTACACTATTCATCAAAAAATGAACTTTATCGGAAAGATACCAGAAATTTACACAAACTAAATTTTGATGTCCCAATTCTTAAGAAGAGTTTTATTTGGTCCAATATAATGTATAAGAGTGAACAAAACTATATTTAACGGTGGTTCTCCATCAAAAGTCGATAAGTGAACCTTTAGTGAAAACTAGGGCATATACGCCTAAATTTGAATTCATTCTTTATTTTAAGACTTTATCTTTTATTGGATAAATGTAAAAACATTTTATCAACATATATAATCATATTTTAGTTATTTCTATCCATTCCTTCCAATACAACGACTACATGTTAACTGCTATTTAAAATAATATTATTTTATTATTAGGGTGCAACGTAAGATTCCCAAGAAACTCGTTGTTGCGTGTTGGGTACGCCATCGAGCATAGCATCCCCTTTAAAGTCATATTAATATTTTATTCACAAATATGGATAAATATGAAAATTTAATATTCTTTATTTACCTGGGTTGTTACAATATCAATGTATGAAAAAATGGTTTTTTTTTTAACTAACATAATAAAATATCACTATATTGTAGATATTTTGTAGATACACAAAGCGTGGTGTACATGTACATTACATTAATTTTTCGGAATACTTAATAAATAACAAAAACCAACACTCAAGGACCCTAATAGTTTAGTGTCTTTGGAAACATAGAACATATTCTTCTAATTGTGGTGAAAGATCTTCAAACTCTCCCATGAAGATCTTCCCCTATTGTTTTCTTACCTAAAACCGTTCATTAAATCCCGGGGAAAAGAAAACATATAAAGGGTGAGTTAAAATTCTCAGTAAGGGTAATCATGGAGAAAATAAAACAAATCATGTACATTTGAACTAAAAAACATGAAAAAAATGTTTAAACATCAAAATCTTGAGCAATGACAAAAAACATGGAAGTACGTAAGGCATAGATCATAAAGAAACATTAATCATGAAAAAAATAGCATGGGAATAAAACATTTAATTCTGGAAACCATTAATCACATGATATGATTTCCATAGTTTCCAAGGCATTACTTCCAAGACCATCTTAGTAGAAAAAGTCTCTTACTGAACCAGGTTTACTTGTCGTTCCAACCCTATATTACTGAACTGGATTTACTTGTCATTCTAGCCATGTCTATCT
Source organism: Viscum album (assembly GCA_963277665.1). Lineage (NCBI taxonomy): Eukaryota > Viridiplantae > Streptophyta > Magnoliopsida > Santalales > Viscaceae > Viscum > Viscum album. The sequence continues at coordinate 1,807,060,499 of OY728136.1, read as the reverse complement.
CATGAGATATAAATCTTTACACAATCCATTTGAGGGAGATATAGGTCCCACCCATCTCATAATGAAATCATTCTTATGTGTGCCACAAAATCATAAATCATACATCAAAGCATAACCCATGTAATAAAAATGGGAATTATAAACATCATGCCATCATAACATAATCCATAAAAGAACATCATAAAAATAATTCCATCAGAACATAAGTAAATCAGTGTAATAATAGGGATATAAATAGAACCCTTTATTATCTTATATGGAAAATAATTTTGATAAAACACTTGAACTCCATTCTTGATGAAAATATCCTTTCTAATTCAAAAACATTTTTCCTTTCATAACATGTCATACAATTTTTAACTAAAAGAAGTTGATTAAAAATAAACTTGAAAACATGTAAAGAAATATTAATGTAAATAATGTTGTATGAAGTCATAAAAATTCATTCATGCCGTATAATATAAAAAAACATTCATCTCGTACCGTGGCCGAAAAAATAAAAAAGTAACTGGTACTGAAAATGACAAAATATTCCTTTCATATTTTTTACAAAAAACTGAAAACTTGGTAAAATAGGATTTAAACAATTTTAGGAGGATATAAATAATATTACATATTGATAAAACATGGATTTTTATGTTAAATATGACCCAGTAAATACTGATGTATAAGCAATCTCGGATAAAAATTGAGATTGCGAGATTGTCCCTTACCATATGGATAATATGCTTTGTATGTATCCAAAACCTCCTGTATAATAATTTAAATAATGTAATTAACATATTACATAATCATATTCATTGTTATTATATCATATATGGTTCACTAATGACTTTATATTACATGTTCTTTTGTAATTCCATGTTAAAGTAGTGTTTTGGGTAAAATCGTTTCATTTATCATACGTGTTTTGACATGTTGTTCTTGATATAATTATTTATATCTTGATTTACATAATTTCAGAATTTAAAACATTATTTATATATAATATATATTCATAATATAAATATATATGATAGATCGATAAATGGAATGAAATACACCATTCAGGGAGACGGTAGGTTGTACGTACGCATGAACGCTGTTTTTGTATCCTTATTGAATTAAATGGATTTAAGTAAATGAAACATATATGTGCATTAATACAGTATCATTATTATGTAATATCTTTCAGGATTATTTATTATATATACTTTATAATCATATTTGAATGGTTAAGCATGGAAAATAAATCTCATCGCGTTCGTGGAGACGGTAGTCTGTATGTACCTCGAGCGATGATATCATTTCCATGATCGCGAAATTATATTGAAATTTATGTATAATATTTCAGAATATATATCACTTTACAATAATCATATATAGTTATTTATTTACACCATTATACCCATCCATGTAAGGTGGTGGTGGAAAATAGATTACACCACGACGTGGAGAGGGTATTCCGTACATACGCACACACGGTGATTTCATTTTCCGTAGGATGGATGGAAGATTAAATAGTGTTGTTTCATATTTATAATAACATATCAGTATATGAGTGATACTGATGTTATTAATTTTTTATGATGAAAATAAAGATGAAGATGTAGAAGAAAAAATAAATCGGAAAGAATCGGTAAAGGATATTACCTCTTCTTTGACGCGCCTCTTTTTGACCTCCTCTCAAGGCACTCGAGTTGGTCTTTTGAGAAGACCAGAACCTCTATAATGTCTATAGGGAAGTTGAGAAGGGGACTGGGTAGGGTTCGGCTGAGCTTGAAGGCTCAAAATTGTGTAAAGAGAAGAAGGAGGAGGTTCCCTTTTATAATGGAGGATAGGGCCACCTTTGGAAAAAACTAAAATATTATTTTATAATAAAGTAATATTCGGTTTATAATAGCTTAAAAATGATTTATTTTTAAGCTAAAGCGCGGATGGGTCTAAATTATCTCAACCAATAGGTTTTATCAAAGTTTAGGTTTCTATTTTAACATTATCATTTATATTTAACTATAAAATAAATAATTTAACTTTTACCATGTCTTTTTGTTTTCTTACACTATATGGTTAATTAACATACTATATCAAGACAAAAGAAACCAAAGTGGTTCATTATTAATATATATAACCTTATATAAGTCAGTTTTCCGAACCTTAGATTTTTAGGAATTTAATAACAATTAATAATATAATATTTGTTTTAAAAACTATTTTATGTCAATTTTGACAGAATTTGGTAATTGATTTTTTTAATAATCATAACAGTATGATTATTTCTAAATGAGTAAATTAAATCAATAATAACATGTCATATTAACATATAAAATTCTTCTAATTCATAAAAACTCTCAAATTACATTTATTTTGGTATTTATAATATCAATTATGTTAATATTTCATTAATAAGGTAATTACTGCATCATCATTGTGTCATAAATAAATTAAAATATATAATCTCTAAAAATTATAAATAAAATACCAGTATGTATTAAGTCTTTTTATCTTTATAATGAATATTTATTGTCAAATTTATCTTATTTATATCCCATTATTAAAAAGTTTGTGTTATTAAACACGGATTTTAACTCTTTTAACTCTTCTTTAAATAAAATAATAATAAATGTCCTAATCTAATCCAAGTGCACCAAAATGGCCATTTTTTAATTCTAAGTCTGTTTTTGGTCGAATTAAACTTATCCAATAGAATTAGGACATTGTTAGGGTTATAATAATATCATTTTTTACCCTTAATTACCCTATTTACTTTTAACCGTGGTAAATAAAAGTAAAAAGTTACTATTCACCCAAAATTATTTTTATCTTATTGAACCACATTTTACTCATTGTTATTAACCATGTCACTCGGATTTTTGAAATTCCACTCACAGAAGCGGTAAAATTATGTTTTATGTAAATTTTCAAATTCTCTTAGTAGGTGGGTAAAAGACGGTGAAAAGTTCAATAACATTTTAATATATCTATAATTATTATAAAATGACTCCAATTAATTAAATTGAACTTATATAGGTATTATGTATCAATTTTTAACTAAAATAAATTTAAATAAAATAAATAATTATTTAAATAAAAAGTCAGTTTTTAAATAGTAACCCAGTGTTTTCATTATTCCTCAAAATTTTAATGTTTTCAGAAAAATATCGAAATTCACCCTAGGCTAATTTCGATATTCTGAATCCAAAAATGAAGTCCATTTTTAAAGATAAAATTTAGAAAAATTTAAAAAGTGGGTATTACTATTCATAATGGCTAGTTCATAATAAAATTATAATAATATCTAGTTTAGTGAAACATGGTAATGCGTACTACACACACTATCGAGGAAGTTCTTGATTGTGTGTAATGCAAGCCAAGTCAGGGCTGCGTGTAGTGAAAGCTCTGTTTGGTGTGGCATATAACAAAATCAAAACCTATTACATTTATACATTAAAAAAATCTATACTTAATGTTACATAGAATAATTTCTACAAAACGAACTTGAAATTTTGTGTAACACGAGCCAAGAATAGTGTTTCATATACTTCAAGATAATATGGTGTTTCGTATAGGCCACTCTAATTTTGGTGTAGTGTACAACACAAGACATCAATGAAATTAAAAATAATAATTCTCACAAAATCACAGGTTGTTAAATTATAGCTCCCTTAAAATGAATTTCGCCCTCGAAATTCGTCGGGGTTATAAATGGTTTACTACATGACAATTTATTCCATAGAAACCCACATCGTAAAAATGATTACTAAAACTTAAACCTAAAAAATAAATTCTGAAACTAACGGTTTCCCAAATAAAGTAATCACTAGGTTTCCACATAGGAGAACATAGGTGAAAATATGGATATGAAAGAAAAATCTAACATTCTTGTTCCGATGGATAGTGGTAGAGAACAAGGCTATGAAAAATCCAACAATCAAAAAGCCATAAATTTGTGATGATCTAAGGTACCATCTGATTAATCAGATATGAGAGCACTAGGACAACATTTTTGGTTTTCAATATCATTTCCCTAAAGTTTATAATTTTGATTTAGAAGAAATACTTACTTGATTTTGGTACAATCTCACAACAGTTTGTGCCTTGAACAATTTCCACTTCATCTCTAAAATAAATGTAGTTGAATTTGTCTTCCATGAGGTATTAGCAGATCATGCGATAGAATGATGGGTCATTCCATCTGTCTCAATCAAAAGGATAAAAAGAGTTATCAAATATACATAAGTATATCTATGGTGAGGTTAATCGTATATGATTCCAAAAATGGACTTATACTTCATCTATCATACCACTAAATAAAATAAAACTACTTTCTACTAACCAGGGACTTCATGTAGGCTAGTGGTAAGCGATAAAGGCATGTCACACTTCAATTGTGGGTTCGATTCCCGCAACCTTGTCTGACGTGATGGGTTGTCGCCCATCTTATGGGTTGTCCTTTTTCTAAAACTAAACTATTATAACATTCCAGAAATAGTATCAAAAAAGATCTAGTCGTAAAAAATAATAACTTATGTCTAACATAATTCATTCCAATATTTAGGCTTATCGAAAATAATTACGTCCAAGATCATAGTATAATGAAATCAATTACTGGAAATGTCATCTACCGAGCATGTGAATACCATCATTTATCCCCCATATATCACAAGATATATCTTGTTGATCACATTCCAAACATGTGAATAACTTAATATTGTATTATCTTGCAAAGTGAATTACCATAGAACCTTAGTGAAAACATGAATTCTTTCAAAAGGTAACTCTTTCCACATACCAAAATCCCAAAAATACTATATACTAATACCATGATATAACTTTGTCCTTATATCAGTCATGAGCTCAAATTATTTTGTCATTATCCTTTCATTATGCACATATCATTTTCTTTCAAAAAATATCTGAATAACCTTTCATTGTTACCAATACCATTCAACTTATACGTTCAAATACTCAAAAAAACAATAGTGTATCAATCCTTATATGTCCCTTTATTCCATAGTACCATTAAATTACCTATACAACATTACTCTTGATAAAAATAAAATCATTCCACTACCTTATTAAACCATTGACCGAGCTCCTATAATTTTTTCATCTCACATATAATTTTTAGTCTCATCATCATCATCATAATATATACTACCCATACGACGATGCTGATTCTCTTCATGAGACTTTCCCTTAGTGTATTGGTTTTCATAATGCCCGTACATTACACATTTAAAACATTTAACCATTGTTGTTGTCTTAACAATACCATTATCCTTGTCCATGGTGTTAACTGAACCTTTTCCTTTGCATTTACTGGTTTTATGTCCTTCTTTTCTACACCCAAATCATCTTCTAGTTCCGTTGAAACATTCTCTTTGATGCCTATTCCCACATTATTTACATGAGGGAAATTGAACATTTGTTACACTATGATCATCATAAAACTCCATCTTTCTCTTATTAACTGAGTCATGAAACATACCAAAGTTGAGATTATTGATCATATTTAGAGATTCATGACTAGCATAATAATGATTTTTTTCCATCCAAATCACATTTCATTTTCTTGATCATGAAGAATATCAATCCATTGTCCATCATATTCTCCATTATCCTGAATCTTCATGTTTCCATCCATTTTCTATAACCCAAATAGAATAGTGTGAGAGGCAAAAATCATAATCAAGGGGGAGTACCTTAAATATCTAACATCATAGATTAAATTCTATGATCGTTAGCATAATTCTAGGACAAAAACCTATACTTTAATGTATCCTTAGGGACATCCCTAAAAATACCTTAGAAATATCTCTAGAGATTTCACTAAAGTTTTCGCATCCTAGTTTTAAAAGGTTAACTAATCCTTTCCATTGATTCCAACTGTAGAGACTGAAATCTTGGTGTACATGTACATTACATTACTTTTTTGGAATACATAATATTTAACAATAACCAACACTAAAGGACCGTAATAGTTTAGTGTCTTTGGAAACCTGAAACATAATCTTCTAATCGTGCTGAAAGATCTTTAACATCTCCCATAAAGATCTTCCCCTTTTGTTTTCTTACATAAAATCATTCTTTAAATCCTGGGGAAAAGATAACATATAAAGGGTGAGCACAAATTCTCAGTAAGGGTAATCATGTAGTAAATAAAACAAATCATATACATTTGAACTAAAAAAACCTGAATACAATGTTTAAACATCAAAATCTTGAGCAATTACATAAAACATGGCAGTACGTAAGGCATAGATCATAAAGAAACATTATTCATGATAAAATAGAATGGGAATAAAATAGTTAATTGTGGAAACCATTAATCCCATGATATTATTTCTATTGTAGCCAAGACATTACTACAAGGACCATCTGAGTGGAAAAAGTCCCTTACTGAATTGGGTTTACATGTCATGCCATCCCTATATTACTAAACCAGATTTACTTGTCATTGCATCCATGTCTATATCATGAGATATAAATCTTTACATAATGAATTGGAGGGAAATATAGGTCCCACCCATACCATAATGAAACCATTCTTATGTGTTCCACAAAATCATAAATAATACATCATAGCATAACCCTTGTAATAAAAATGGGATTCATAAACATCATGCCATCATAACATAATCCATAAAATAACATCATAAAAAGAATTCCATCATAATATAATGAAATCAATATAATTAAAGGGATATAAACCTAATAATATATTATCTTAGATGGAAAATAATTTTGATAAAACACTTGAACTTCATTCTTGAGGAAAATATCCTTTCTACTTCAAATTTTTTTCCTTTCTTAACATGTCATACAATTTTTAACTAAAAGAATTTGATTAAAAATAAACATGAAAAATTGTAGAGTATTCTTCATGGAACTAATGTTCTATGAAATCATAAAAATCCATTCATGACTTATAACTTAAAAAACTTTCTTCTTGTATATTGTTCGAAAAAGTCAAAAAGTACCTCGTACTAAAAATGAAAAAATATTCCATTCATATCTTTTACTAAAAACTAACCAATGTGTAAAATTGGATTTAAACAATTCTAATAGGATTTAAATAATATTACATATTGTTAAAACATGGATGTCTATGGTAAATATGCCCCAGTAAATACCGATGTATAAGCAATCATGGATAAAAATTGAGATTGCGAGATTTTCCCTTACCTTATGTATAATATGCTTCATATGTATCTGAACCTCCTGTATAATGATTAAAATAATTTCATTGACTTATTAAAGATTCATATTAATTTTTATGATATTATATATGGTTCACTAATGACTTTATATTACCTGTTCTTTTGTAAATTCCATGTTAAAGCACTATTTTGGGTAAAATCATTTCATTTTATCGTACGTGTTCCGACATTTTGTTGTGGATATTATTACATATATCATGATTTAATTAATTCCATAATATAAAAGATGATTTATATGTAATATATATTCAGCATATAAATATATATGATAGATCGATAAATGGAATAAAATACACCGTTCAAGGAGACGGTAGGTCGTACGTACGCATGAACGCTATTTTCGTTTCCCTATTGAATTAAATGGAATTATGTAAATGAAGCATATATGTGCATAAATCATGTGTAATTATTATCTAATATCTGTCATGATTATTTATTATATATACATTATAATCATAATTGAATGTTTAATCATGGAAAATGATTCTCATCGCGTTCGTGGAGATGGTAGTCCGTACGTACGCACGAGTGACGATATCATTTCCATTTTCGTCGAATTGTATTGATGTTTATATATAATATTTCAGAATAAATATCACTTTACAATAATCATATATAGTTATCTATATACACCATTATACCCATCCAAGTAAGGTGGTGGTGGAAAATAGGTTACACTATGACATTGAGATGATATTTCGTACGTACACACGCGCGGTGATTTCGTTTTCTGTAGGATGGATAGAAGATGAAGTAAGGTTGTTTCATATTTATAATAACATATAATTATATGAGTTATAATTATGTTATTAATTTGTGATGAAACAAATAATGAATAATAAGTAGACGAAGAAATAAATTGGAAATAATCGATAATGGATATTACCTCTTCTTTGGGACGCCTCTTCTTGACATCCTCTTAAGGCACTATAGATGGTATTATGAGTAGAACAGAACCTCTACAATTTTTCTAGGGTAGTTTAGAAGGGAAATGGGAAGGGGTTGGAAAAGCTTTAAGGCTAAAATTGTGTAAAGAGAAGAGGGAGTAGGTGCCCTTTTATAAGGGAGGAGAGGGGCACCATAGGAAAAACTTAAAATATAATTTTATAATAATGTCATATTCGGTTTATAATAGCTCCAAATTGATTTATTTTGAAGCTAAAGTTGGTATGGGTCGAAACAATCTCAACCAATAGGTTTTAGATAATTTTAGGTTACTACTTTAACTTTATCATTTATATTTAACTCTAAGTTAAATAATTTATCTTTTACAACGTCTTCTTGTTTTCTTACACTATATGGTTAATAAAAATACTATAATAAGACAAAAGAACCCAAAGTGGTTCCTTATTAATATATATATCCTTATATAAGCAATTTTTCCAATCCTTATATTTTTATGAATAGAATAACAATTAATAATATATTATTTGTTTTAAAATCCATTTTATGTCAATTTCGACACTATTTGATAATTGATTTTTTAAATACTAATAACAGTATGATAAGTTCAAAAAAAGTAAATTAAATCAGTAATAACATGTCATCATAACATATAAAATTATTTTAATTCATAAAATGTCTCAAATTACATTTATTTGGGTATTTATAATATCAATTATGTTAATATTTCATTGATAGGGTAATTATTGCATCATCATTGTGTCCAAAATAAATTAAATTATTTAATGTCTTAAAATTATAAATAAAATACTAGTATGTAATAAATATTTTTATCTTCATAATTAATATTTATAGTCGAATTTATTTTATGTATAACACATTATTAAAAATGTTTTAGTTATTAAACTTTTATTTCAACTCTTTTATCTCTTCTTTAAATAAAATAATAATAAATGTCCTAATCTAATCTAAGTGGACCTAAATGGTCATATTTTCATCCTATGGTTTTTATGGTCGATTTAAAATCATCTAATAGAATTAGGACATGTTTTAGGGTAATAATAATATCATTTTTTACCCTTAATTACACTATTTACATTTAACCGTGGCAAATAAAATTAAAAAGCTACCATTCACCAAAAATTATTTTTATCTTTTTGAACCACATTTTAATCCTTGATATTAACCGTTTCTCTCAGATTTTTGAAATTCCACTCACAGAAGCGGTAAAATTAAGTTGTATGTAAATTTTCAAATTCTTCTGTTATGTGGGTAAAAGACGGTGAAAAATTCAATAAAATTTTTATATGTCTCAAATTATTAAAAAATGACTCGGATGAAATAAATTGAACTTATATAGTTATTATGTATCAATTTTTACGAAAAATTTATTTATATAAAATAAATAATTATTTAAATAAAATTCGGATTTTAAATATTAACCAAGCGTTTTCACAATTCATCAAAAATTGAATGTTTTCAGAAAAATACCAAAAATTCACCCTTGGCTAATTTTGATATTTAGAATCCAAAAATAAAGTACATTTTGAATGATAAAATTTATAAAATTTCAAAAAATTGGTATTACTATTCATAACGGCTAGTTCATAATAATATTATAATAATATTTCGTTTATTAAAACTCGGTATTGCGTACTACACACCCTATCGAGGAAGTTCTTGATTGTGTGTAATGCAAGCCAAGTCAGGGCTGCCTGTAGTGAAAGCTCTGTTTGGTGTTGCTTATAACATAATCAAATCTTATTTCATTTATACATTAAACAAAATCTATACTTAATGTTGCATAGAATAATTTCTACAAAACGAACATGAAATTGTGTGTAACACGAGACAAGAATAGTGTTGCGTTTGCTACAAGCTAATACGATGTTGCGTATAGAACAATCTAATTTTGGTGTAGCATACAACAGAAGATATCAATGAAATTAAAAAGAATAATTCTAACAAAATCTCGGGTTGTTACATTCTACACCCCTTAAAATGAATTTCTCCATCGAAATTCGTTGGGGTTATAAATGGTTTACTACATAAAAGTTTCTTCCATAGAAACACACATCGTAAAAAAGAATACTAAAACATAAATTTAAAAACTACATTATGGAACTAACGGTTGCCCAAATTAACTAATCACTAGGTTTCCACATATGAGGACTTTGGTGAAGATATGGATATGAAAGAGAAATCTAACATTCATGTTTTGATGCAGAGTGGTAGAGAACATGGCTATGAAAAATCCAACAATCACAAAGCCATAAATTTGTGATGATCTAAGGTACTATCTGATTCATCAGATATGAGAGCACTAGGACAACATTTTTTTTCAATATCCTTTCCCTAAAGTTGAAATTTTTGAATTAGAATAAATTCTTACTTGATTTTGGTACAATATCACAATAGTTTGTCCCTTAAACAATTTTCACTTCATCTCTAAATGAAATTAAGTTGAATTTGTCTTCTGTGAGGTGTTAGCAGATCATGCGATTGAATGATGGTCATTCCATATGTCACAAAAAAAGGTTAGAAAAAATTATGAAATATACATAAGTCCATATATGGTGAGGTTAATCATATATAAATCAAAAAATGGACTTATACATCATCTATCATACCGCTTAATAAAATAAAACCGGTTTTTACTAACCATGGACTTCATGTTGGCCAGTTGTAGGCGATAAAGGCCTATCGCACATCGGTTGTGGGTTTGATTCCCACTACATTGTCTGACGTTATGGGTTGTCTCCTGTCTTATGGGTTGTCCTTTTTCTAAAACTACACTATTATAACATTCCCGAAATTGTATCGAAATAGTTCTAGTCTTAAACAATACAAACTTATGTCTAACTTAATTCATTCCAATATTTAGGCTTATCCAAAATAGTTCTTCGAAGCTCATAGTATAGTGAAAACAATTACTGGAAATGTAATCTATCGGGCATGTGAATGCCATCATTTATCCCCCATATATCACAAGATATATATTGATGATCGCATTCCAGACATGTGAATACCTTAATCATGTATTCTCTTGCAAAATGAATTACCATAGAACCTTAGTGAAAACATGAATGCTGTAAAAAGGTAACTCTTTCCACATAACAAAATCCCAAATATTATATATACTCACACCATGATGTAACTTTGTCCTTATTTCATTCATGAGTTCATTTTATTATTTCATTTTCCTTTAATTATTCACATATCATTTACTTTCCAAAAATATCTGAATAACCTTTCATGGTTACCGGTACCATTCAATGTATACTTTCAAATACTCACGGAAAAACAATAGTGTAACAATCCTTAGATGTCTCTTTATTCAATAGTACCATTAAATTAGCTATTCAATATTACTCTTGATAAACATAAAATCATTCACCACCTTTTTAAACCATTGAACGATCTCTAACAATTATTTCATCTCACATATCATTTTTAGTCTCATCATCATCATCAACATAAATACTACCCATACGACCATGCTGATTCTATTCATGAGACTTTCCATTAGGGCATTGATTTTCATAATTCTCGTACATTCCACATTTAAAAAATTGAACCATTGTTGATTTCTTAGTAATACAATTATCCTTGTCTGTGGTGTTAACTGAACCTTTTCCTTTGCATTTACTTGGCTTTGTGTCCTTATATTCCACACCCAAATCATCTTCCAATTCCTTTGAAATATTTTCCTTGTTTCCTCTTCCCACATGATTTACATGAGGGAAATTGAACATTCTTTCCCTTGTGATCAACATGGAACTCCATCATTCTCTTATTAACAGAGTCAGGAAACTTACCAATGTTGAGATTATTGATCATATTATGGGATTTTTGATTAGGAATAATAACGATGTTTCGCCTTACAAATCCTATTTCATTTTCTTGATCATGAATAATATCATTCCATTGTCCATCATATTCTCCATTATCGTGAATATTCTTGTCTCTAGCCATTTTCTAAAACACAAAAAGAATAATGCGAGAGGAAAAAATCATAATCAAGGGGGAGTACCTTCAATATATAACATCTTAGGTTAAATTCTATGATAGTTACCATAATTATAGGAATATAACCTATACTTATATGTAACCTTAGTGACATCTCGAGACATACCTTAGAAATATCTCTAGGGATTTCACTAAAGTTTTTTCATCCTAGTTGCCAAAGGTTAACTAAACCTTTCCTCTGATACCAACAGTATAGAACTAAAGCATGGCATACATGTACATTACATTACTTTTTCAGAATACTTAATATATAATAAAAACCAACACTCAAGGACCGTAATAGTTTAGTGTCTTTGGAAACATGGAACATAATCTTCTAATTATGGTGAAAGATCTTGAACATCTCCCATAAAGATCTTCCCCTTTTGTTTTCTTACCTAAAACCTTTATTTAAATCATGGGGAAAAGATAACATATAAAGGGTGATCTCAAATGCTCAGTAATGGTAAGCATTGAGAAAATAAAAAAAATCATATACATCTGAACTAAAAAAACATGAACATAACGTTTAAACATCAAAATCATGAGCAATGACATAAAACATGGCTATACGTAAGGAACAGATCATAAAAAACATTATTCATGATAAAATAGCATGGGAATAAAACATGTAATTGTGGTAACCATTAAGAACATGATATAATTTCCATAGTAGCCAAGGAATTACTTCCAAGACTATCTTAGTGGACAAAGTCCCTTACTGTACCGGGTTTACATGTCATTCCATCCCTGTATTACTGAACCAGATTTACTTTCCATTCAAACCATGTCTATATAATGAGATATAAATCTTTACCCAATGCATTATATGGAGATATAGGTCCCACCCATATCATAATGATATCATTCTTATGTGTTCCACAAAATCATAAATCATACATCATAGCATAACCCATGTAAGAAAAATGGTATTCATAAACATAATTCCATTATAACATAATCCATAAAATAAATGCATAAAAATAATTCTATCATAACATAATGAAATCAATTTAATAATAGGAATAGAAACCGAACCATATATTATCATAGATGGAAAATAATTTTGATAAAACACTTGAACTCCATTCTTTAGAAAATATCGTTTCAACTTCAAAAACATTTTTCCTTTCTTTACATGTCATACAATTTTTAACTAAAAGAAGTTGATTAAAAATAGACTTGAAAACATATAAAGTATGCTTCATGGAAATAATTTTATATGAAATAATAAATCTACATTCTTGTCGTATATGTTAAAAAACATTATACTCGTACTTTGGCCGAAAAAGTCAAAAAAAAGTACCTCATACTAAAAATGACAAAATATTCCTTTCATATATTTTACTAAAAACTAACCAATGGGTAAAATTGGATTTAAACAATTTTTTGAGTATAGTAATAATATTACATATTCAGAAAACAAGGATGTAGATGATAAATATGCCCTAGTAAATACTGAAGTATAAGCAAGCTCAGAGAAAAATTGGGATTGCTTGATTTTCCCTTACCCTATGTCTGATATGCTTCGTATGTATCTGATCCTCCTGTATAATGATTTAAATAATGTCATTGAATTATTACAGAATCATATTCATTGTTATTATATCATATATGGTTCACTAATGACTTTATATTGCCCGTTCATTTGTAAATTCCATTTTAATGCAGTGTTTTGGGTAAAATCATTTCATTTATCGTACGTGTTTTGACATGTTGTTATTTGTATTGTTACTTATATCTTAATTTAATTAATTCTATAATGTAAAACATGATTTATATATAATATATATTCAGTATATAAATATATATGATAGGTCAATAAATGGAATGAAATACACCGTTCATAGAGACTGTAGCCCGTACGTACGCATAAACACTGTTTTTGTTTCCTTATTGAATTAAATGGAATTAAGTAAATCAAACATATATGTGCATAAATACAGTATCACTATTATGTAATAACTTTCATGATTATTTATTATATATACTTTATAATCATACTTGAATTGTTAATCATGGAAAATGAATCTCATCACGTTCGTGGAGATGGTAGTCCGTACGTACGCATGAGCGATTATATCATTTCCATGATCGTGGAAATGTATTGAAGTTTATGTATAATATTACAGAATAAATATCACCTTACAATAATCATATATAGTTATTTATTTACACTATTAGGCCTATCCATGTAAGGTGGTGGTGGAAAACATATTACACCACAACGTGGAGATGGTATTCCGTACGTACGGACGCGCGATAATTTATTTTTTCGTAGGATGGATAGAAGATGAAATAGGGTTGCTTCATATTTATAATAACATATCATTATATGGGAAATACTGATGATATTAATATATGATGAAACAAATAAAGAAGAAGAAATAGCAGAATAAATAAATTGGAATGAATCGGTAAAGGATATTACATCTTTTTTGATGCACCTCTTCTTGAACTCCTCTTAAGGAACTAGAGTTGGTCTTTTGAGTAGACCAGAACCACAATAATGTTTCTAGGGAAGTGGAGAAGGTAAATGGGCATGGTTCAGGTGATATCAAAGTCTCAAAATTGTGTAAAGATAAGAGGGAGGTGGTTCCCTTTTAAAAGCGAGGATAAGGGCACCTTAGAAAAAACATAAAATATTATTTTATAATAATGTCATATTCTGTTTATAACAGCTCAAAATTGATTTATTTTGAATATAATGTGGGTAGGGTTCGAAATAATCTCAACCAATAAGTTTCAGAGAAGTTTAGGTTACTATTTTAACCTTATCATTTATATTTATGTCTAAGATAAATAATTTAACTTTTACCGTGTCTTCTTGTTTTCTTAAACTATATGGTTAATAAACATACTATAACAAGCCAAAAAGAACCCAAAGTGGTTCCTAATTAATATAAATAACCTCATATAAGTCATTTTTCCAAAACATATATTCTTAAGAATAGCATAAAAATTAATAATATAAAATTTGTTTTAAAAACTATTTTTTGTCAATTTTGACACTATTTGGTAATATATTTTTGTAAAATTTATAACATCATTATTAGTTCGAAAAAAGTAAATTAAATCAATAATAACATGTAATATTAACTTATAAAGTTAGTTTAATTCATAAAATGTCTCAAATTACATTTATTTGGATATTTATAATATCAATTATGTTAATATTTCATTACTAAGGTAATTATTGCATCATCGTTGTGTGCTAAATAAATTGAAGTATTTAATGTCTAAAAATTATAAATAAAATACCAGTATGTAGGAAATATTTTTATCTTTATAATTAATATTTATAGTCAGATTTATCTCATGTATATCCCATTATTAAAAATGTTTTAGTTTTTAAACACTGATTTTAACTCTATTAACTCTTCTTTAAATAAAATAATAATATATGTCCTAATCTAATCCAAGTGGACCTAAATGGTCATATTTTAATCCTATAGTTGTTTTTTTAAGCAAAATTATCTAATAGAATTAGGACATGTGTTAGGGTAATAATAATATCATTTTTTACCCTTAATTACACTATTTACTTTTAACCGTGGTAAATAAAAGTAAAAAGTTACTATTCACCAAAAATTATTTTTATCTTATTGAACAAACTTTTACTCCTTGATATTAACTGTGCCTCTTAGATCTTTCAAATTCCACTCACATAAGTGGTAAAATTAAGTTTTATGTAAATTATTTCAAATTCTCCTAGGAGGTGGCTAAAAAACGGTGAAAAGTTTAATAAAATTTTTATATATTTAATATTATTATAAAATGACTCCAGTGAATTAAATTTAACTTATATAGGTATAATGTATCAATTTCTAACTAAAATAAATTTAAATAAAATAAATAATTATTTAAATAAAAATTCAGTTTCTAAATAGAAACTCCGTGTTTTCACTATTCATCAAAAATTGAAAGTTTTCACAAAAATACCAAAAATTCAACCTTGTCTAATTTAGATATTCTAAATCCAAAAATAAAGTTAATTTTGAAAGATAAAATTTATAAAATTTCAAAAAGTGGGTATTACGATTCATAATGGCTAGTTCATAATAATATTATAATAATATCTCGTTTATTGAAACTCGGTATTGCGTACTACACATGCTATCGAGGAAGTTCTTGATTGTATGTAATGCAAGCCAAGTCAGGGCTTCATGTATTGAATGCTCCGTTTGGTTTTGCGTATAACATAATCAAAACATATTTCATTTATACATTAAAAAAATATATACTTAATGTTGCATAGAATAATTTCTACAAAACGAACATGAAATTATGTGTAACATGATCCAAGAGTAGTGTTGTGTATACTGCAATCAAATATGGTGTTACATATAGCACAAGCTAATATTGGTGTAGCATACAACATAAGACATCAATAAAATTAAAAAGATTAACTCTAACAAAATCTCAGGTTGTTACATTCTACCCTCCTTAAAATGAATTTCGCCCTCGAAATTCGTTGGGGTTATAAATGGTTTACTACATGGATGTTTTTTCAATAGAAACCCACATCGTAAAAAAGAATACTAAAACATAAATTTAAAAACAATATTAATAAAATAACAGTTTCCAAAATTAACTAATCATTGGGTTTCCACATATGAGAACATAGGTGAAAATATGTATATGAAAGAGAAATCTAACATTCATGTTCTGAAGGAGAGTGGTAGAGAACATGGCTATGAAAAATCCAACAATCACAACGCCATAAATTTGTGATGATCTAAGGTACCATCTAATTCATCAAATATGAGATCACTATGAAAACATTTTTGGTTTCTAATATCCTTTCCCTAAAGTTGAAAATTTTTAATTAGAATAAATACTTACTTGATTTTGGTACAATATCACTATAGTTTGTGCCTTGAACAATTTCCACTTCATCTCAAAAATAAATGAAGTTGAATTTGTCTTCCATGAGGTGTTAACAGATCATACGACAGAATGATGGTTCATTCCATCTGTCTCAAACAAAAGGATAGAAAAATTTATCAATTATACATAAGTCTATCTATGGTGAGGTTAATCATATATGATTCAAAAAATGGACTTATACTTCATATATCATACCGCTTAATAAAATAAAACTAGTTTCTACTAACCAGGGATTTCTTGTAGGCCAATGATAGGTGATAAAGGAATGTCACACATTGGTTGTGGGTTCGATTCCCGCATCATTGTCCGACGCGATGGGTTGTCGCATGCCCTATGGGTTGTCCTTTTTCAAAAACTACACTATTATAACATTACAGAAGTACTATCGAAAATGTTCTAGTCTTAAACAATACTAACTTATGTCTAACTTAATTCATTCTAATATTTAGTCTTATCCAAAATACTTATGTCCAAGATCATAGTATAATGAAAACAATTATAGGAAATGTCATCTACTGAGCATGTGAATTCCATCATTTATCCCCCATATATCACAAGATATATCATGTTAATCATATTCCAACAAGTGAATACCTTAATCTTGTATTCTCTTTCAACATGAATTACCCTAGAACCTTAGTGAAAACATGAATGCTGTCAAAAGGTAACTCCATCCACATACCAAAATCCCAAAAATTCTATACACACATACCATGATATAACTTTGTGCTTATATCAATCAGGAGTTCATTTTATTTTTCATTATCCTTTCATTATGCACATATCATTTACTTTCCAAAAAAATCTGAATAACCATTCATGGTTACCTATACCATTCAACGTATAATTTCAAATACTCAAGGAAAAACAATAGTGTAAAAATCCTTAGATGTCTCTTTATTCCATAGTACCATTAAATTACCTATTCAAAATTACTATTTATAAACATAAAATCATTCCACTTCCTTCATAAACCATTGACCGAGCTCCAACAATTATTTCATCTCACATGTCATTTGTAGTCTCTTCATCATCATCAATATAAATACTGACCATACAACCATGTTGATTCTCTTCACGAGACTTTCCCTTAGGGCATTGGTTTGCATAATTCCCATACATTCAACATTTAAAATATTTAACCATTGTTGATGTCTTAGCAATACCATTATCCTAGTCCACGGTGTTAACTGAACGTTTCAATTTGCATTTACTAGCATTGTTTCCTTCTTTTCCACTCCCAAAGCATCTTGCAGTTCCTTTGAAAAATTCTCCTTGATTCCTCATCCGACATTATTTATATGAGGGAAGTAGAACATTCTTTCCTCTATGATCAACATGTAACTCCATCGTTCTCTTTTTAACTGAGTCAGGAAACTTACCAAAGTTGAGATTATTGGTCATATTATGAGATTGTTGATTAGGCATAATAACTATGTTTCGCTTTCCAAATCCCATTTCATTTTCTTCATCGTGAAGAATATCATTCCATTTTCCCTTATATTCTCCATTATTGTAAATCTTCCTATTTCCACCCATTTTCTAAAACACAACAAGAATAATGTGAGAGGAAAAATCATAATCAAGGGGAATTAACTTCAATATCTAACTTCTTAAGTTAAATTCTAAGATCATTACCATAATTATAGGTCTATAACCTATACTTATATTTAACCTTAGGGACATCTCTAGACATACCTTAGAAATAACACTAGGGATTTCACAAAAGTTTTGGCATCATAGTTTCCAAAGGTTAACCAAAACTTTCCTTTTAACCAACAGTAGAAACCCAAATCATGGAGTACTTGTACATTACATTAATTTTTCTGAATACTTAATACATAACAAAAACGAACACTCAAGGACAGTAATAGTTTAGTGTCTTTGGAAACATGGAACATAATCTTCTAATCATGGTGAAAGATCTTCAACATCTCTCATAATGATCTTCCCCTTTTGTTTTCATACCTAAAACCTTTGTTTAAATCTGGGGGAAATGATAACATATAAAGGGTGAGCTCAAATGCTCAGTAAGGGTAATCATGGAGAAAATAAAACAAATCATATACATTTGAACTAAAAAACATGAACATAATGTTTAAACATCAAAATATTGAGAAATTACCTAAAACATGGCAGTACATAAGTTATAGATCATAAAGAAAAAATAATCATGATAAAATAGCATGGGAATAAAACTTGTAATTGTGGAAACCATTAAGCACATGATATGATTTCCATAGTAGCCAAGGAATTACTTCCAAGACCATCTTAGTGGACAAAGTCCCTTACTAAACCCGGTTTACTTGTCGTTCCAGCCTAGTATTACTGAACCAGATTTACTTATCGTTAAAGCCATGTCTATATCATGATATATAAATCAAAACCTAATGAATTGGGGGTAGATATAGGTCCCACCTATCTCAAAATGAAACCATTCTTATATGATCCACAAAATCATAAATCATACATCATAGCATAACACATGTAATAAAAATGGGATTCATAAACATCATGCCATCATAACATAATCCATAAAAGAACTTCATAAAAATAATTCCATCATAACATAATGAAATCAATTTAATAGTAGCGATAGAATTCGAACCTTATATTAACATAGATGGAAAATAATTTTTACAAAACACTTGAATTCCATTTTTGGGGAAAATATCCTTTTAACTTCAAAAACATTTTTCCTTTCTTATCATGTCATACAATTTTTAACTAAAAGAAGTTGATGAAAAATAAACTTGAAAACTTGTAAAGTATTCTTCATCGAAATAATGTTCTAGGAAATCATAAAAATCCATTCTTTCCGTATAAGTTAAAAAAATTCTTCTTGTACTTTGGCCGAAAAAGTAAAAAAGTGGCTCATACTAAAAACGAGAAAATATTCATTTCATATCTTTTACTAAAGGCTAACCAATGGGTATAATTGGATTTATAAAATTTTAGGAGGATAGAAATAATATTACCTATTTAGAAAACCTGATGTGGATGGTATATATGCCCCAGTAAATACCGAAGTATAAGCAATCTCAGATAAAAATTGAGATTGTTGGATTTTCCCTTACCTTATGTCTCATATACTTCGTATGTATCCGAACCTCCTATATAATGATTTAAATAATGTCATTGACTCATTACAGAATCATATTAATTGTTATGATATCATATATTGTGTACTAATGAATTATATTACCCTTTCTTTTGTAAATTCAATGTTAAAGCATTGTTTTGGGTAAAATCATTTCATTTATCGTACGTGTTTAGACATGTTGTTCGTGGAATTATTAATTATATCTCAATTTACTTAATTCCATAATGTAAAAAACGATTTATATATAATTTATATTCAGAATATAAATATATATGATAGATCGATAAATGGAATGAAATACACCGTTCATGGAGACGGTAGGCCGTACGTACGGATGAACGCTGTTTTCGTTTCCTTATTGAATTAAATGGAATTAAATAAATGAAAAATATATGTGCATAAATCCAGTGTCATTATTATGTAATAACTTTCATGATTATTTATTATATATACTTTATAATCATACTTGAATGGTTAATCATGGAAAATGAGTCGCATCTCGTTCATGGAGATGGTAGTCCGTACGTACGCACGAGCGATTATATCATTTCCATGATCGTGGAATTGTATTGAAGTTTATGTATAATAATTCAGAATCAATATCACATTACAATAATCATATATAGTTATTAATTTACACCATTATTTCCATCCAAGTAAAGTGGTGGTGGAAAACCGATTACACCACGACATGGAGACGGTTTTCCATATGTACGCACACGCGTTGATTTCGTTTTCCATAGGATTGATAGAAGATGAAATAGAGTTGATTAATATTTATAATAACATATCTGTATATGAGTGATAATGATGATATTAATATATGATGAAAAAAATAAAGAAGAAAAATTAGAAGAAGAAATAAACTGGAATGAATCGGTAAAGGATATTACCTCTTCTTTGACGCCCCTCTTCTTGACCTTCTCTTAAGGCACTATAGTTGGTCTTTAAGGTAGAACAGAAACTCAATAATGTTTATAGGGATGTTTAGAATGGAAATGGGCAGGGGTTGTTTGAGATTTAAGGCTCAAAATTGTGTAAGGAAAAGGGGGAGGAGGTGCCCTTTTATAAGGGAGGAGAGGGGCACCATAGGAAAATCTTAAAATATTATTTTATAATAAAGTCATATTCGGTTTATAATAGCTCAAAATTTATTTATTTTGAAGCTAAAGTTAGGATGGGTCTCAATAAACTCCACAAATAGCCTCTAGACATGTTTAGGATACTATTTTAACCTTATCATTTATAATTAACTGTAAGTTAAATAATTTAACGTTTACTGTGTCTTGTTGTTTTCTTACACTAAATGGTTAATAAACTTACTATAACAAGCCAAAAGAACCCCTAGTTCTTACTTGTCAATATATATAACCTTGTCTAAGTCATTTTACCGAACCTTAAATTTTTAAGAATAGAATAACAATTAATAATATAATATTTTTTTAATAACTATTTTATGTCAATTTTGACACTATTTGGTAATTGATTTTATTAAAAATCATAACAGCATGATTAGTCTGAAAAAATTAAATTAAATAAATAATAGAATGACATCATAACATATAGAATTAGTGTAATTAATAAAAATTCTCAAATTACATTTATTTGGGTATTTATAAAATCAATTACGTTAATATTTTATTAATAAGGTAATTACTTCATAATCTTGGTGTCCTAAATAAATTAAATTATTTAAGGTATAAAAAATAAAAATAAAATACCAGTATGTATGAAATATTTTTAGATTTCTAATGAATATTTATAGTCAAATTTATCTAATGTTTTTCCCATTTTTCAAAATGTTTTAGTTATTAAACATTGATTTTAACTCTTTTAGCTCTTCTTTAAATAAAATAATAATAAATGTCCAAATCTAATCCATGTGGACCTAAATGGTCATATTTTAATCCTAAGGTTGGTTTTGGTCAAATTATACTTATCCAATAGAATTAGGACTTGTGTTATGGTAATAATAATATCATTTTTTCCCTTAATTACACTATTTACTTTTAACCGCGGCAAATAAATGTAAAAAGTTACTATTCACCAGAAATTATTTTTTTCTTATTGAACCACTTTTTACACCTTGATATTAACTGTGTCTCTTGGATTTTTGTAATTTCACTCAAAAAGTGGTAAAATTATGTTTTATTTAATTTTTCAAATTCTCATAGGAGATGGGTAAAAGACGGTAAAAAGTTCAATAAACATTTTATATATCTAAAATTATTATAAAATGACTCCAATCTATTAAATTGAAGTTATATAGGTATTATGTATCAATTTTTAAATAAAATAAAATAAAATAAAATAAATAATTATTTAAATAAAAAGTCGTTTTTTAAATAGTAACCCAGTGTTTTCACTATTCATCAAAAATTGAATGTTTTCATAAAAATACCAAAAATTCACCCTTGGCTAATTTCGATATTCTGAATCCAAAAATAAAGTCCATTTTGAATGATAAAATTTTAAAATTTCAAGAAGTGGGTATTACTATTCATTACAGCTGGTTCATAATAATATTATAATAATATCTCGTTTCGGGAAACTCAGTATTGCATACTACACACCCTATCATGGAAGTTCTTGATTGTGTGTAATGAAAGCCTAGTCAGGGCTGCGTGTAGTGAAAGATTCATTTGGTGTTGCATATAACATAATCAAAACTTATTTCATTTATACATTAAACAAAATCTATACTTAATGTTGCATAGAATAATTTCTACAAAACGAACATGAAATTGTGGGTAACACAAGCCACGAATAGTGTTGTGTATACTGAAAGCTAATACAGTGTTGCGCATAGCACAAGAAAATTTTGGTGTAGCGTAATACATAAGACATAAATGAAATTAAAATGACTATTTCTCACAGAATCCTGGGTTGTTATTTATTTAAATTATTAATTACTCATGGTTGATGAATATTTGAAGGATGTGGAAGAAGAAATAAAAAAAAATATTGATTAATTAATATAACCCCATGTATGTAATCCACTTTTGGTTTAACCCTAAATACTTTCTATAATGGTTTTCTAATCAACATAGGGAATGTAATATGTGGGGATGGATGTATTAATGTTATAAGTGCATATATTTTCACAACCAATGAGATCTTTAATCATTAATAAGTGTGTAGAGGAGGTTCCTTTTTATTATCGAGGGGAGGGGAACTCTCAATATTTCATAATGTATTAAATTAATATAAATTAATTTTCAACTTCAAAATGGATCTGAATTTGTTTTTACAAAACTAAGATGTGTATGAGTTGAAATTCAATTATCAAACAAAAATTAGATGATTTTAGATAATTGTTTGACCGTTATATTTTTTTAACCGATTTTAGCCTTATTTAATGATTACATAGATATTAAGGTTTGTTACTCTTTAGGGGTCAATAAAGTTACTATAAAAGAAGAATTGTCCCAAAAAAAGACCATGGGTGATATTTTAAATCTTATCCACAACACTATATAGATTATTTGATTTTTATAAATATTAAATTATATAGTAAAATGTTATTTTTTATAAAATAATATTAAAATCATTTTTGGTACTATTCATTTATTTTTTACATTGATGATAACATGACAAAAAAAAATCGACTATAATAATTTCAAAAATCTTTAAAATTCTATATTTATCTTTAAAATTGATTTAACATTATAATTTATTCAAGATATATTACATTTACTAATTTCATTAAATTTTATTTTATTTTTTTATTAATTAAATTAACATTGTGCCGGTGTTTCTTATGTATTGAAGGTATTTATTTTATAACTAAACTTTTTTTAAAAATATCATGATAAAAATTAATTTATATTTAAAATAAATATTTATAAGAAAATATAGAATTTATATGTCCCTATTTAAATAATTTAGAGGTCAAAAACAAAGAGAATAACATTTTTACTTTTTTTACATAAAATAATAAAATTGTTAAAATCAATGATATATGTAAAAATGTTTTTATAATTTTGAAATTTCTATGGAAGTTGAAAAATATAAAATCATGAAATATTATCAAATAAAATTTTATGTACATTTTTTATGTCCTTATCATTTTATTTTTATCCTTAATTTCCTGCTTTTTCATTACTATAGTGAAAAATATTTACTACGGTTAGTATTAATAATGACAAATAAAAAAGTGGATTATTTATAAAATTAGGACCTCATGATTCTGAATATTGAATATATTTTTTATGATTATTTTCATATAAATGGTAAATTTTAATTTAGTATTAGACGTGTGAGATGTGTGGGAAAAAATTCAAAAAATGCCAATTAAATATGAAATGTTCTTATACAAAATTCAAGTATAAAATTAATTCTATAGATTATAATTGTATTATTATTAATTATAATTAACTAATTAAATATTAAAAATAATCCAAAATATAATTTTAATGTGTATATAATTCAAAGGATAATATAGTTTATGATAAAATTATTATTTCTCCTGATTCATTGATAATCAATCTTTTTGGGAAATTGTCAAAATATTGGTTCAAAATAATTTTTAAATGATGATTTAAAAATAATATGGTACTAATAAAATATAATTTTAAAATATTATAGAAAATAATTACAATATTTCCATATAAAGTGCAATTAACTCAATTTTTTATGAATTTTTTTTATGAATACAATGACTTTACTATAAATTGAGTTCTTATTTTTAAATCATCAATTATTAAATACTTATTCTGTAATACCTTTATATGTGTTTCATAATGTGGTTAATCATATTTTTACAGAAAAATTCAATGGATATCATATAAAAATTACAATTAAAGAAAAATATTTTTATTTCATATCCCAAATCACTTAATGCTCTGTGTTACATGTAAATAATGCAAACAATCATATTGTTATTCTGAAAACTCTATTTATTAAACATTTATACTTTGTATGGTTTCTCATGAATGTAACCTCATTTTTGGAAGATTATTTTGAGAAATATCTTTTGGGATTGAATGTTATTTAATAGACATTTGTAACGATTCATAATTTATATAGATGCTTAGATACAACATTGATTCGCTACAAATCATATGACGATTATCGGAATAGTACTCTGGAGTTTCGCATTGGAGACTAAATTTTATGTGTTGTTTCCCCATATTTGGGACACTATAGTTATTGAAAATATGAAAATATTGATATAAGTTATGTTAGTCTAGTTTCGGTTGCTGAGCGACTTGCGTAGGTTGCTTATCAGTAGGAATTATTTGTTCAATTCAAATGTATTCAAGATTTTTCCACATATCTTATCTTTGGAAGTGAAATCCTAGTCCTTAAAATGTTAAATATTGGGTAAATATTGAGTTGGAGTGGGATATTATTTTTGGATAAACCACTAGATATCATTTATTCTCCAATGAAATTCTTCTGTGGAATTCTATTTTATTAGTCAAATCGTGACAAAAAAAATATCATATCCATAGGAGAAATTCGACTGAATATTTTGAGTGAGGGAATAGTGAACACTCCTGTCTCTAGATTATTATTATTCCACATGAATTCTTCTGGATAGAAAATATATGGTTGGGTGATTGTAAAACCGTATTAAAAAGGTTGACATTCTTTTAATGTTTAATAGTTAATATTCTGGTTCAAAATGTGTTTGATAATTTTTTGGTGTTTTGGTTGGGATGTCGAAACACCGATTTATTTTTTCAGAAATATTTTTTTCTAGTGTGTTTAATATTTTAAATATTTGAACTACATGGTAATATTATTTTAACATGAATTACACACAACATATACATTTACTTTTTTTACACAAAACTCATAGTTTAAATACAATATAGCACACTATTAAAATATAATAATTTGATGTTATATTTATTACATAACCATTTTAATGGTGAGAATAAATTGGAATGACTAAATCAAAAAAACATAAGATTAATTATTTTGTGATTAATTTATTATAAGATAAAATAAAAAATAATTTAAAACGAAGCAAATATTTCTCAAAATAACTATTTTTATACAGACAAAAGTATTTTCTATCAATAACTTAAACAACCTAATTTTTCGTAAGATTATTATTGAATTTATAAATTATATATTAAATACACTATTTAACATTTATTTTAAAAATTTTCTAGAAAACAGTGAAGAATAAAATCATTTGTATAATAAAAATATTATTTTTCTAAAAAAATTATTTCCCTCCATTTGTACAATAATAATCAAATGTAATTTTTGAACATTTTCAAAATTTTATATAAAAAATAAGTTTAATTTTTATATGATCATAAATGATTTTTCTTAAGTTGAATTATTGATAATTTTCTAAATTGATTATTTTTTGGTTGAATAGTGACAAATGAAGAGTTTTAATATAAAACATCATTTTCATTTATATTATATAAAAAAGTTAATTTTTTCATTATATTGTTCAAAATTAAAATTTGTTCAATTTTATATATGATAATAAAATTTATCCCATTTTAATCATTTTAATATTTTATTTTAACATAAATTCCTTTTAAATTCTTGATCATTTTCATTTTGAAAATTCACATTCTCCTCACATCTGTAGCATTAATTTAAGTTTTTTTATCATTTTTTAATTACATTTGGATAAATTTATTCTATATTTGGAATAAAAATAATTATTATAATATGACAAGGTGATGTTAATTTTTTACCAAAAATAATATGGGAAATTGAAAAAACGAATCAAAATAAATAAGGTAAAACGGGGTTACCAAAGATTTAATTAAAAGTATACGGGATATAATAACATAAACCATTTTATAAAATATATTTTACAGAAATATTTGCAATATATTATATATATTTATTAATAGAACTCAATGTTTTACACTTTTGGTGTCTAAAAAACCATGGTACATCATTTTTCTAGAAAATTACAGTCATTCCACTCACCTCTATTTTAAAAGGCCACCCACTCCTCTCCAATTCACACATTAAAACCATTTCGGTTATATAAATTCAAACCAAAATAAATTCAAAAGTTTCTAAGTCTTATACTATTATCCTTATTTTTGTAATAAATCCAACCAAGGAATGATTTCAGTGAAAATTTAAGGATAATACCTAAAGA
Source organism: Viscum album (assembly GCA_963277665.1). NCBI lineage: Eukaryota > Viridiplantae > Streptophyta > Magnoliopsida > Santalales > Viscaceae > Viscum > Viscum album. The sequence continues at coordinate 1,807,033,303 of OY728136.1, read as the reverse complement.
AAATGTAACCTTCTCCAACAAGTTTTTATTATTTTTTCTACCACATAATTAAATTTATATTATTCCATGGGGATTTGATAATAGTATTTTATCTCATATTTTCAGATGTTTTTATGTTAATTTATACATTTAAATCCACCTCTACATCCAAAAAATGGTGTATGAAATAATAATTTGTGTGTATGGTGGACTACTGACTCCCGAATAGAATACATTCATTTTCCCATTGCTTCCTCTCATGGTTTTGTACACTGATGGATAAAAAGTATATATATATAAATAAAATATATTTATGAAATAATTATTCCTATATGTTTAATAAAATATCCTTACCTTTTTACATATCATTTCGATTGGGATATGATAACATCACTCATGTGTATAGCGAACTACGACCTAATGAAGTGATGTAATTCCTTTTTTGATAATTCGTTTTATGGGAGATAATAAGGATAAAGGTGATTAATATTATTGATGTATTTGACATAATTATTATATTAATTTAATATTAATCAATATTAAATGATATTTTTTTTATTTATTACCTTCACACTCCCTAAAAGATGATAACGACATTCATGTACGTGTGGACTACTATCATCACAAAGTAATGAGACTATATATTTTTATCACCACTGCACATGGATGATATGTAAAAGTATATTTAATGAAATAATATATTATTTTTGATATGATGATCATTCGATTAATATAAACTATTAATTAACATTATTCCAAATTGACTATTAAAAAATGATAATGTTACTGATTCGTACATATGGCAAGTCGTCTTCATAATGGTATTGTTCTCCATTTACGAAAACCATCCTCCTTTTAGAATAAAAATTTTAATTGATTTATAAATATGATAATTATTTCATAATTATTATTGGTTATATAATATAACCACAATAAACATTAGAGTGCCCACAATAAAATATTCAAATATACCTCAAAGGAAAAGTAGTTTTTTCCTGAAACACAAATTTAACATGGAATTATTAATTAAAGGGTAATGAAAGGTAATAAGAAAATAATATATGGTATGATATTTATAATTATTCTTCTAAAATATATTTATAATATAATTATATTTATTATGATGGATTTTCTAGCAAATAATAATTAAATCAAAACTTAATGTTAGGGCTTTCTAGTCGTACTTTTATTTATGTGATACATATTCAAAGTCACCACTCGTTAATTGTTTGTGGTGTCTCTCTTCCCATTTGACATTTTATATAATTAATATCCGTATTTTCCTTATATCTTATGTTTCATTTGATGTTATAATTAATTAGAACTTACTATTCAAAATATTAATGATGTGTTAAGGGATTTCTATCATACATTATTCTTATATGAAACACATGCCATGTTCACCCCCATTTTCTTTATGTGCGGTATATACATCCCCTGAAAATATAATATTATTATTCTTCTAAAAAGATTAGATAATTGATATACATTTTTTATGTATCTTTCATCGGGGATTATGTTTCAAATGTTAACAATGTGATAACGGATTTATGATACAATCTCATCATTTATCAATATTATTTATGATTAAGTCACCAATGTATAAATATTATGATCTACCACTCAATAACTACCATTAACTTTCAAATAATGTAGTTATTCGTAATTTTTTTCCAAAATAATAAAAAAAAATTCTTTTTAGTACTTAAAATAATTGATACAATTTTATTTAGAAAAGTTGTCTTCATTTCTCTCTTCGGTCAGAAACCAATATTCTTCCAAAATCATGTTTTATTAAAATATTTTCATAAATTCTTTTAAAATTATTCAAGTTATTTATTAATGTAAATTTTAAAATATTTTAAATTTTTGAAAAAAAAATTTAAATGAAATTTAATTTATTTTATCAAACAATTAGTATTTCAATTTTATTGAAAATGTAAAAGTAATATTTATTTGATAATGTACGACATGAAAAAATTTATACAATCAGAACCATTGTTTTATTTAAATATTTATTTAGAAATTTTCATTTCTATTTTTAACGAAATTAATTTTCAAACAGTTTTATGAATATTTTGTTTTATTAGGTGGTTTTCAATAAAAAATCCTCAATAAATGTACAAATTGATCATTTAAAAATAGTCTCTATATAATATGACATTCTCTAATGTAATATATGATTTACTAGGGATATGAACCAAGGATACCATTATTATGTTTTCTATAAATTAATAATCATGAAAATGTTTTTATGAAGAATATTTATCTTCCATGGGTTATAACAAGATAAAATATTCTTGAAACATCATTATTTTTACACTGGTTATGCTATAATGAAACAATGAAATGATTATGAAACATATATATTTTCAAATGTAATGATATTATGAAATGTTTATAAAACCCACTTCATTTTTTAGTTTATAATATGATGAAGTTTTTTTATTTATGGTACATAAATGTTTGGTTTTTATTATGTGATGGGTGGGACCTATATCTCCCAGACATTCATTACCTAAATATTGATATCTCATGTAAATATGTTATGTGTGAACTTGATTACATGTTCATAATGTTATGTATGAACCAAGTTACATGGTAATAAAGTTATGTATGAACCTGTTTACATTTTCATTGTGTTATGTGTTAACAAGATTACATATTCACAGTTTTGTGCATGGACTTGTCATTAATGTCCATAATGTTATTCATGGACATGGTAGAATGTCCATTAGTGTATGAAAGGGCCTAATTTTATGTTTATATCATAATGAGTGAACTATTATATATTTATCCATGTACATAATGTTATAATTTGATGTGTATTCTACAAATTTTGGTCTGATGCCAATGATATGTTCTCATGGATCATGTTCCTTCATTGCATTATATTTCATTTTCAACAAAGTAACTTGATTTATTTCATGACTCATGTTAATATTATATGAATAGTTGGGTATGTTTTTCAAAATTAATTATCTTTTTATTATAACCATATTCTTATAGGTGATTTTATTCATGATTTTGTCAGGTTTCACCCTGATTAGTGTTTCCCAAACTATTATTTTTGGGTTTAGTCAATGGAGTAAACCAAAATGAACTAGGATAATCGTGAAGGTGATAGAAATTTTTCTTTTGGGATGGTAAATTCCATAATAGTTACAGTGAGGTACATTGTCCTTTTGTATATTCTGTTATCATCAAATGTTATTAGCTACATGAACCGTAACTAACTCTGGGACTCACCAAATAATAGTAGCCTACAGTTCACTGAATGTTTGGGTACTCGAGAACATATATAAACGAAGGATAAATTTTTAATAAGTCAATAGTTTGGGATGAATAACTTATGGGAATGTTTCATAGGTACGATAAGATGTTATGGGTACTAGAAAAAAGAAATCAATGAAATTAATTGCAAAAGGAAAATGAAATGTTTGGTTAATGAAATTGCTGAAAATAATGGTCTACCTATGGTATCATTGATTGGTTATTGTTTTCATTATTGAATGTATGTTGTAACAGATTGTAACTATTTTTAGGCACTTATCATCTCTACTTTTATTTCATTCTTTTGTTAGGGTTTGTCTCAGGTTTCTGATAGTAAAATTTTAAATATTTTGGATATTTTTTGGCACTCTATGGTTAGTGAACTATTTTCCCTAACTGCGCACCATTACTATGTAAACCATTAAAAAATAATGGGGGATTTTGTAGTTGGAACCTAGGTTTAAACCCTGTGTTCCCACCTTGTATAAATTGAGTCACCCTTCTCAAATAACTGTGTGAGAGGTTATTCTTTCTTAAAAAATTACATTAATGATTCTTAAACCACTATTTCATCACACAATCATCCCTAAATCAAAAATTACAGTAAATACTAGGTCTTTTGGACTCTCACGAACCCTTTTTTCTACCTCCAAATCCATTCATATGTGGATCATATAATTGTGAACCTTGTCTAATTCCTATTTGGTAATTGATATACTTCCATTACTTCTCTCCAGTTCATGTCTTTTCACTACCATATGGTTTGTTAGAATACCCATTAGTTGATGGATATAAATACCATTTTATGGATCATAAATCGTGGTTTTGGTCCATAATATCTACTTTCATTGTTTTTTCGTAAAATCAAATTGATTACATTATGATTCATGTTTCCCTGATTAAAGGTAGGTGGTTTTGTTGAGTTTTTCCATTTTTAAAACCCCTGATTTATTTGATTGATTTAAATTTATTTCAATAAAATTTGTAAAATATAATTTAGTCGGAATTGAAATTTCAAATTGGACTGGAATTAATTTTTGGGAACCCCCCCCCCCCCTCATTATTTTGTAATAGAAAATTAGGGAGTGATTTAATAATTTTAAAATTGGGACCTTGATTTTTAAAATATAAATTTTAATAAATGCCTTCAACTTATTAGATAAGAACCTATAATTGGTTTTATCTTCAAAAAATAATGAGTTGTTTAAAAACATTTTTTTTGTTTTTAATATGAAATTGTAATTTTGAAAATGGAAATGGCATGGTTGTATATTAAATTATTTTTAAATATTTTTCCACTTTTTTATTGATTGATTGATCACAAGAGAGCCATTGTAGTAAGTTCGTGATTTTGGAAGAACACTATAGGATGGTAATTCCCTAACAAATATTGATGTTTTAAAACACTATAAAAAATCTATTATGGATGACCTTATCACTGATTGGATGTTGATGAGTCCACTATAGAAACTGTTTGAGGGACGTGTGTATAAATATTTTCACGGTCAGTGATATGAGATGGGTGAGGATCCATAAGATGATATTATATCACCTTAAGGAATACATGCACGGTGCTTATTGTAACTAATTTCATTTATATTCCAATTATTCTCAATATATTTTACTCTTACCTAGATAATTTTTATTCATTATTTTAAATAAAATATTTATTAAGATGTTGTTTTAAATGTTTACATATTTTAAACTAAAAATAATCCCTTTATATAAATATTTAATTGTACTATCATGAATTTATAATTTAATATTGAGTATTTGAATTTTATTATTAACTATGGAGTCTTAATATGGAACATATAGTGAGACCCAACTATGATTTTATCCCACACCCAATTGTTTCTTTCAGGTGTATATAGACTTCATTATACCTTGTTCGATCTAGGGGAAGGCACTACTTAGAGTTTTTGGTTATTGTTGATCCCTTTAACTTGGATTGTTAAGGCTATGGGGACATGGGAAGTTTATCTTGTCATATTATGAGTAAAATAAGTATTTACGTATTATGGTTACTAATTTACCTATTTAATTTCTAGTACTATTTTCCCTATGGATTTTTCTTTTGAGAATAGTAGTATGTACATGTTTTCCCACTATTTTTGTTGTAAAAATAATTCCCTCTTTTATCTTGTATGATGTCACGTTCTATTATCCAACCCATAGGGATTTTTAACGCCCTTCATGCCATTTTAGGATCAACTCATTTATTAGAGTACAAGCTAAACTGGTCAAGTTCATGAAAAATTTGTATTAAATGTGTACGTTGAGCATCTTTCTCATATGTTAATTTGAATTTTGAAATCATTTCATGATTTAATAGGAATTTTTCAGTGACTTTATTGCTATATCTCATGATAAAAATCCTTAAGTATCCTTGGGTTGTTTTGAAAATTCCTATTGAGTATTAGTTCTATTATTATTCCTTCTCTTGATTTGTATAAGTTGAAATTAAATTTTTTTTTTCTTATCTTGTGGAGATGAGTTTCCTTGTTTCACATTCTTGAGTGTCAATCAAAGTAATCATCCAAAATATTCAATTTTATTTTCAAATATTTTGTAGCGTCATTCCTTAGAGAATATATTGAATAGGAACTACGAGGAAGCTATTAAGGAATCATGGTGATAAAATACTCACATGGAATAGAATATTGTTGAAGCTATTGTGCATGCTCTCTAATCTCTCAGACATGCACCTAAAACTGTTCATATTTAGGATCATATTATAGAACCTCAAAGGTATGAATCCCAGTCTTGTGGTCATGAATTTATACACTATAGTCCACTAGTATTATAAGGATCTAATAATCATATAAGGAATAAGGACTAGTTTATTAGAATTTATATTTGGTTTGTGTTTATGGTGATTCCTAATGTGATTAAAGAAACGTTTACAAACATTGAGCTAGAGAGACCTAGTTAGAGCTGGTGAGACATTGTGGTGACAAAAAAGACTACTGAGGGTTTATATTGGAACGAAATTAACGTTTTATTCATCGACTAGTTCTATACAGAGTCTATGTTCAACTCTAATGATATAGATTTTTTCAAGCTCGAGTAGGCTTATTGCACTATGATAGAATACAAAAACTGATTCACTAAGCTTCTTTAGTTTTCACATTAGATTTATTTTAGGGATTATTATTACCTCATGGTTTTATTTGAGACAATAATCTAATTATCTGACTAGAAACTAAATTTTTATTATTTCAAAAGGTTTTATGAAAATATTTAGAAACTGAGCGTTCACCCACAGAATGAGATGACAGAGGTGTTGAAAAACACTTTAAGACTACAATATTTGATCTCCCTAAAAGAATTAGGAAATAGAGGTTACCTAATTGATTGGTTTATCCATCATCATATGTTCAAAATTGTTTGCTAGTTTATCCCCGAAATAGAGGATCTCTTCAACACTTAACTTCTAATTGTTGAATCACCTAATGAGAATCATATCCTAATTTTCGATCCCAGAGTATTTATCCTTGTTTAGAGACACCATTAGGTGACTCCCCATAATATTGGTATCCTCCTCTTCAGTGGCATTGAGTAGCAAAACATGTTCAACAAATTCTACTTCCAAACTCAAAAGCAATTCAAATGATCGATACAACTCACTGCCTAACATCAAATGGAAAACAACCTCACTATATACCTTCCTAGAATTTGACATATTGGATGACTGAGTCTCCATTGGTGGTGTTAAAGAGAAGTAATCCTTACCTTTACCCTTTCTCATCCTGGTACCCTTCAGTCTTAAAGGTTCATCTTCCTAAATAGTTGTACCTTCTTAAATAGACACCTTCTTGCATACCACATCATTGACCTAGACCAGATCTGGTTGATTTAAAATATGTCCTTCCATTTCAATTACATCAAAATGATTTTTCAGTTGAACTAGTGTCCTATTCACTAGACAATCACCCCCAAAATTCTCATCATTTAGATTAGACCTCACCAATCCCCCCATTGTCAAGAAACCACTACTGGTTTTAAGACTCCAACAAACATAACATCGTTGGTTGGGAAGGGATAAACATGCATTCTTAACTCCACGGAATCCTTTTCATCACTTCCTTCCACCCATTTCAGAGCCCCATCACTCACATACAACTATACTTCTCACATGTTCTCATTTCTCATTCATAAACGCAATGCCCGGGATGTTCCATGCTTCAATGTTTGTTCCTCATTTACAAACCATGTGAATTGATTTCAAAGAAAAGTTCAAGGAAAATCTTTCCATGGAATTAAATTCTTCAAATTTGTAACATCTATTATGTTGATGTTTCCCCTACTTGATCCACCTTACAAAAGCCTTTACGTGTCATCTGCCAGCTATTCATTGTGACATGAATCTGAACTAACATTTAGTACCACCATGCCTTCAATTTTAGCACCCATTCCCATTGTACTATATTTACTCACCATTTCCCATGGATTTCATACTCACGCATAACTCTTTAATCTCTCAAGCACATTGTAAATTCTAAAGATCATAGGAAGAACTAGTATGTTCCTCAAGGAATCTTGTGCTGCAAAACCATGACCAGCTTTAGGCACACATGTTTCTTTCACTGTCTCAATATCCATAAAATTGCCTATACATTCACCCATACCAACCCATTTCCATAGTCTCATGAATAGTAATCATTATGAGGAGCAAAATAATTCCTCCCAAATCTACATACAACCATAGAATGTCCCATCTTATTAAAGGAAACAGAGAAGATGGACAATGTCACATAAACTATGGGTTGTTTTTTGGTGAAACACTCCCTCTATTATAATCCAAAAAAACACAAAAATAAATTTTGGACATATATATATATATATCCACAAAAATATGGGGATACACCAGATGGAACAATGCAATAGTTCTCGAATCATCACACACAAATCGACCAAAATGAATTCCCTACATTCTCCAAATCATGAGATTCTAAAAGGGTAATGAATGTTCGTGAAAACTAATCCAAATCATGGATGTATAGGAGAATTGTTTCAGGTAAAATTCATATGACCATTGGAAGAGGTAGAACCACATGAGATTGATGTTGCGCGGAGAAATAGAAAAATCCTTAAAAAGCAACCTCTGATTCCAATCGATTCAAAATGTGTCTAGAATCAAGAAAACCAACTTTGGTTGTATCCTCAAAACCCCGTGAACAAAATAAGAATTTGTAAAAAGAATCTGATAAAGGGTTCCCTTGCTTGATCTAGTTGGTAAATGAGGATTTATTTCAATTCCCCCTTCTCCCAATGCTAGTTCCGTGAGACCCATAAAATAAGAGAGAAGGTTTGATCACTCTCATGGTTTTTCTTGAAAGAATGGTTTTTCTAGGCCTCCTGGAATTCTGGTCATGTGACCTTTTAGTTTCTACTAGTGTTGAAATCCTAGGAACTCAAAATAGGATTTCAAGTTGGGGCCATAAATTTTATATGATTTTGATGATTTGGTAAATTTTAGAGGTTATATCATGTCTGTTATACTACATGTAGTGGAAATTGATCCTGAGGGACTAAAATTACTGTCGTGAAAAAAATTGGTTCATGGACTAAGGGGTTCTAGCCACAATAATCTATAGTAAAGCTTCTTCGTGTATTCTAATAGTATCTAGAGAAGTCTTATACTGGTCTAGTGACCATTATAGGTAAAAGCACTATAGAGTCACCTTTAGTGACTACATTATTTGATACTGGTGTATCTTATTTAATTATTTAGAGTCATATTCTAAATCTTCAAAATCGTTCTACAGATATTATCTTATTTAATGGCTGTTTCTACATCCCTCTAGTCCTTCAAGTTATGCTCCCCTAGTCCATCAAGTGACCCTCCTCCTACATGAAGATATATGATGTTTTTATTGCTTTTTTAATTTGGTATGACACACATATCATTTTTTAACAGATTTATTACTTTTATGTCACTTATAATTTGTTCAATTTTTTGATATTCTTTTTAAATATTGGTAAATTTATTAATTTTTTAATGTTTTTAACATATTTTAATTAATTTTATGTTTTTCAATTATTCTCAAATATATATTTATATTTTATATATTAATTAATTAAAATAATTTAAATTCTTTTAATTATTATTTAGTATGTTTATTTTGTAAATTTATTTTATTTTATTTAATATTTACATTTTTTTCATATATATATATATATTTAAAGAAAATATTTTTTTTATTTTACATTTTTTTTAAATAATTATAATAAATGTTTTTGTATTTTTGTTTTCTGTTTTTTTAAAATCATTATTATGATGGATGAATCCATCCATTGTAAATAACTTTTTGAACCTTTTGAAACATATTGTTGCAAAAGTATATTAAAAACCCTAATGGATGCCTTTTGTGATGGACCCATCATCTGTCAAAAATAAATATTATTTGGGGTAGATCATGAAAAATAAAAACATTTGCGGTGAAATCATACATGATGGGGTATTTGGGATGAACTCCCATCACAAATGACTTTTTGCGATGAGATTCTGTCACAAATACCCCATCACAATTTCCTTAAATTACTATTTGGATCTTATAAATTATTACCTGAGTGAATTCATTCATATTTATTAATGGTTCTTTCATGTTTTATTTTTTTCAACATTATATTGGATGAGTTGGAAGCTAACTATAAAAAGGAATAATAAAAAAATGTAGATTTCATGTGGTAGATAAAATCATTATGTTAAGGTGGTCATGTCATTCCACAATGGAGTTATGTAAAAGAGGAATATTATATTTCTGTAAGAATCATGGTGCAACCCTAGTAATTAATTTTGGAATGTTTCATCAAAGGAATAATGGGGTATGTATTGTGTACTGATGGGTGGAACTGATTTCTCAGTGTTGGTATTTATAATTTTGATAAATTATGCCATGTCATTACTTTTACACCATATCAAAATAGAGGAATTCGTTTCATAAGGAGTCCGGGTCATGAAGAATTCATGTGTGGCGGTTTGAGAGTCCCAACCCCTTATGATGCAAAGCATGTGGTCTCACTACCAAATTCCTTATATATATATATATTAAATGTTACAAAAAACACAATATAGAGTACTTAACCCCAAAAAAATATGATGGTGTTTTTTAGATATTTTTAGATTTTTGAATGTGAAAATGGCTATTTTTCGGATCAAAATATCACACCACAATATGAGGTTTCATGTCATTATGCATGAAATTCAATTATTTCTTGTAAATAAATCTTAATAAGGTACGATAAAATATTTATTAGTTTATATAAAAATTCAATATAGTATTCCATAGGTGATTTGGATATGATTTTAAATAAGAAGATACTGAAAACATTTTGAGAAAATATTAGAGGCACTTAAGGTTTCTATGTGAGATCTATCAACGTATTGGTTATCATCAATATATTTATTATACATAGAGTTAAAAACCAAATTAAATCTCTATTTCCATATTCATTTTCATTATAAGATAAGAATTTACATATAATAATCATAACTATAGTGAAATAAGGATTATACACTCAATAAAAATTGTGTGTGAACCCTGTGAAAACTTACATGTCGGGTAGGAATCTCTTTCTCTATAATATTTCAATGTTTCTTCATTTTATGTTACATTGAACTAAATATCAATGTGAAATTTTATTTGAATGTTTTTATTTTGTTAACCACTATTTTAATCCCTTCAATGGTCTTGGGCTCTCTCTTTGGCCACATAAATTAGAAATGGTTTCACTGACCATTCTAGTAAAAACAGATCAGGGATTTTTTGGACCATTGATACATGGTGGTTTTTGATGAGGAAAACCATGGGACACTACATGACTTCTTGGGGATAAATTTGATTAAAACAGAGGTGGTGGTAGATAAAAAGAAATATGGAGGGTTTTTTATCTATAGTTTGAAAACTTCAGGAGAAAAATATATATGTGGTAGATGGAACAAATGTTTTACAAGGTATAATTTGTGACTTATTTACCCTAGTTTTTATTTTGTTATATTGAAAAATATAATGTTTTAGTTTCACAAACCATTCCATAAAGGTTTACAGAATTTGGTAGATAGAATTCGTAGTTCCCTTCAATTATCTATTTCTATTTGAGGACACTTATGTTTGGTAGATGTATGTCAAAGTTGTTAGATGGTTTTGTATCAAAAATGTTTTTATTGGTCTTTATTTTTAAAATTTTATGATTATAATATATCATCATATGTGTTGATTTGTTAAATTATATACAATATTTTTTGTATTTTTATCACCATAATGTTATTCTCACCTGTATAAAGGTAAATTCTATCATATCCCTTTTATGAATAAGATAATAAAAGAGATATTATATCCATTTAGATACAATGTATTATATCTCGGTTAAATGTTATGTTTAGTTTTTCAACAATGATGAAAATGGATTATCTTCATATTGTTATGTTATATTATTATAGTGTTCCCTATGTGGGATTGTAGAGTTTACAAAAATTTTATGATATTTTGAATATTATTGAGTTCTATATTTGTTTTTTACCTATTTTATGGAACCCTATTGGATTATATTCATCAACCACATATGGGTTGTGCCAAAATAGGTTATGTTAACCACTGATTAGGAATGTTTTCACTGTCCCTATCTTGGCCCATTTTTTTATTATCACAAATTTTCACGCCCAATCCATCTTTCATATAGTCCAGAAATGATCGCTTATTTTTTTAGTGAAATGAAATATATATATATATATATTAGAATATAGACATTAAAGACCTTATAACCACATACTAATACTTAATTTACACACATAATAGTTATCAGACCTCTTTTTCCATCACCAATGATGTTTCAACAACCATTAAGAAGACTTGATGCCTCTTCACCAAAAAAATAGAATAAGCATTTCTATATGATCCATAATGTTTCCTAATGTTTATATATATACCTATCTATCCCTATGTTAAGATAATAACATCAAATCCATTAATAAATATAATTTTGAATGGATTCCATTATGACCCTCACCCCTTAGCTATCAACCCACTTCAAGTCCCATATCCTACATCAGTGTCTCAGTTGTGGTCATGGACTACTACACTATGATGATTTGTACGAATGTTAAGAAAAATTTATTATATTTTTTAATTTATTTATAATTCAAAAAATAAAAAGGGTGATGGTCATTATTACTTCTATCAAATCACCTTGAAAAACCACCATTACAAGTGAAAAATTTTGTGGTACTAATAGACAGAAATAATAAAAATAATATTTGGCACTGATAATGTAATATTTTATGAGCACCGTATATTGAATTGATATAGGATTTGTTTATCTTAACTATGCCTAAAACTAAAAAACTGACTTATCAACTTCTTAATAATAAAAATATACAAATATCTCTCCCTAGGATATGATAATAAAAAAATAAATTAAATTAATTATATACTTCTATAAAATAGATAATATATTTTCTTCTCAATATTTCAATAAAAATATTAAGTTAAAAATTTAATATATATAAAATACAATAAAAAATTAATTATAACTGTAGAACCTCAATATCTAAATAAGTTTTCTCTAACACCTATTCCATGACATGGGAAGAAATTAACGTGGAGTTTAATGGGTATAAATCTTTCCTAGCGACATGATAAAGATAATAATAGTGAAAAAACATAAATTTTCATAAATTTTGAAGATAGGATTGTGTATTCAATGCACCAGAACACATTAAACCAGGGATTTTTAGTGTTAGAGTGGAGAAAGGGGTTTTCAAACTCAGGAAAACATAAGGCCTATATTCTAGGCACTAACACCTATAGGTAGATACTAGTTTTCAATGTTCACTAGGAAAAGTACTTTGAGGAAACTATGTTTTGAATCTATTTGGTTGACCACATGGATATATTAATAAATGAATATATTGATTCCACCCATGTTAACATTAAAATAAATCAACATGTGGTTATATATCAAGAATATGTGTTTATATTGTGGATAATCCCCCATGTTTTTTGTCTGATTAAAGGCTATTGATGATTATACAAAAATTATTACCCATTTATAGGCTCTTAAATCATTGTAGAAATAGTTATGTGAAAAATTGATAAAAATGAAAAAAAAATTGAGTCATCTAGAAGTAACTATGATTTCAATCATCAGATGTTTTAGAAGGTACAATATCAAATACCACAATGATAAAAGAAAGGATTGGTGGATAACATAGAATCTCGGATTGGATTCTCTTTCCATTACTAACTGGTATTAATAAGGACACCTTTTTGTATTATATGCAGGTATAAGAAGGTTTTGGTCTAGGTGGATCAAACGTAACAAAATATACGAGATCCATGTTTGGAAGTGGAATAGGAAAGATCAAGTCATGAAAAAAATTCAATAACCAGAGATTTAATGAGATTAATTACCATTAAGGTAACTAAAGTAACACAAATCAATATAGCATGTGACACGAGAAATATTATGTTCAAAAACATTTTGAAAACCACCACATATTAGGTCAATATAAATAAGGTATTTTAATAGTATATGAATTAAAAAACCATTTGAATGAATTAGGGACCTTGGTATTGATATAAAATATATTATTACATCAAATTTAGTCTCAATTACATGGGAAAAATTACTGTGTAATTGAATACTTATTTGGATGGGAGTCTAATATTAAGGATATGAGATATTTAAGGATGATTTTATGAATTCAAAATTATCTGGATAATTAAATTATCCTTGAGTACATTCCTAGTAGTGTAAAATGAGTATTAGAATGTCTTGAGTACCGGTTTCATCAATTAAGGTATTCATAATGTATATTATGATCAAAATCAACAATAGACTCTAAATTAATTAATTACACGAGGTTTTCAATTTATACATGATGCATTAAGGTTATAAATTAGGGAATGGAAAGAGAAAGATAGAAATGATGTGTGATGATATGATTTACACTCAACCATAACATTAATTGGCTTAAACCATGGATAAGATACCACTATTGGTACATGATATCTCATTGTAACGGTTTTGAAATTTCCCTCAATACTATAATGATCACAATCTGTGATAAATAAATTACAATAATATAAAAACCTATAGAAAACATAAAATTAATTAGATAAATATTTAATGTGGAAATCAAAATAATATAAGTTCAAAACCATGAATAAGTGAAAAATTGTTTCACTATGGGAAATTGGCAATTACTACCTTTATCATTATATTATGAATGGATAAAACCATGAAAAACCTATTAAACGTACCTCAGTTGAATTTGAGCCTACAAATTTTTTATTTATGTTTTGATAATTACATTACCTCTTAATTGAATAGTTATAATTTCTAATAGATTTCCTTTAATCATTTATTCCAAGTAATATATTTTAGAATAAAAAATAATATAATTCATTATGAAATGTTTTTGGAAGAAAATATATTAAAATATTGGACTGTACCTTATATGTTCATAGCCTAATACAAGTCTATTTTATAAAATCTCTCTAAAAATTGGATTTACTATGATGCATAAAATGTATTAAACACATGTCTAATGATCGAATCTGAGGTGGACAATTGATTTACCACATTAGTAATTGATTGACTATATGTTTTTAATCAATAATGTCAAAAAATTGATTTTCAGATATTGAATTTCATAATGTTTCTATTTGTTGAATCTATCACATGTTGAGTTTCAACAAACAATATTAAAAAATTAAATAGGACTATATTATATGTAATTTGATTGATTAAATATATAAATATTTTCAATTGACCATACATAGAGTTTCAATTGACCATGTTAATCAATCAAACATGCCTAAGATTTATATAATGCTTTGGATCAACATCACATTCATTCAAATTGACTATAAGTTTTGTTTGATAGGCCACATGTCAAAAATAATCCACTAAATTATCACATCTTGGATATAAATAATGTGTGACCTACTGAAAGGACAACACTACATCAAATATGGACTCACCAAAATGATTGATACACTAAAAGAACTTCATCATATATATATATTCTTTATTTCTCATATTTTATTATATATGTTTCAATACCTATTTTAACCGATTACATTGATTTTTTTTAATTATATTTATTTTCTCATTAATCATGTTGATTATAGGATGAAATTTTTGAAAATAGATTAATAAAATTTAAATAAAATAAAATTAAGTCCATGTTTCTTTGATTTCAATGTGGAATATTAACTCATTAAATTTAAAATTTGAATCCTTTATAATATTAAGGGTTTTATTTAGTAGATATATCACAGAGACTTCCATGTATTATGAAATAAATTTTTATACAATTTTTTTTATGAAATTAATATTTCTTATCTGTTTTGTGTATAGATGTAATTTTTTCATACTATCAAAGTAAGCTCTCATGGGTTTGTTTTTTATTCAGATTAACCAAACAATTCACCTGATTTAATTTATGGGAATACCATACTAAAAAAATATAATGAAATTTATTATAGTTATATATTAATGTTTCTTTTAAAAATAATAAATGAAATGAATTGACTATTTTTATTCAATTTTTATATAGTAATGTAAATAAAAATATTTTGAAAAATTGTGTTGGGTGACATAGTTGATTATATTTTGAAAATATATTTTAAAACATATTTTTTTCATTTTTGAAACCCTCATAGTGTGGTTATATAATTTTAATATTTTCTAATAGAGATAACAATGAGGCCTTTTCACTCAAGCATTAATTTTTCAATGAGTTCTACAGTTACTTCCTAATTATTTGGTTTTTCAATGTCTAACTATGTTGGGTTATACCTCCCATAAAATGTAGATTTTTCAGGTAATACATACACAAAAAAATTAATGTTTGATTTTTTTATAAAAATTTAATGTAACGCAGATTGAGTGGTACCATAGCATGGATAAATGAATGTTTGGATTCGTCCACTGACTAAAAAATATATTTGGGTTCTGATTTCATGTCAGAAAAAGTATTTGTTCTCTTAAATTCTAGGGATTAACAATTAATTATAATGGGTTTTTATTGAGAATTTCATGAAATGTATTCCATTATCTAGGTTCGGTTTCTATCTCTTTTTTAGAGAACTAAACATTTAACATAGCATTAATTATATCAAGATTACTGTACAAATAATTATGTTAAAATTAATTTTTTTTCTATTTCAAAATATTAATTATCATTAAATAAACTTGTTTAATGAAATCAATTCATCACCCAATTGACTATTTTATTATTCTCACATTGGAAGAAAACAACCACTAAGATAATGGGTGAAAAAAACCTCACATAAATTCACTAGAAATACTCCCAAACATGGGTTGGTTGTTATAGATAATCTCTCGTGATTGGATATTATACACTTGAGCCATTTGGATGTGGGCTTTATAATATATCGTTATCTCCATTTGAAAAAAACCATATCCACTAACATATTTTAAAAATATTTCACCAATGAGGTGATATATAATATTGTGAAAATTTACACATTCATCTCGCCAATCATAGAAACAAAATAATATCAATTAATGCATGAAGTAATATTATGGTTCCCCTTTGAACATGTTTCTAATACTTTTAATCATCAAAAAATTCCATTATGTTAATGGGTTTGTTTTTATTCTAAATATTTTTATAACTTCAGTCATAGTTCCTCAGCATATATCTATTTTAATTTTAGTGTTAGTTTTTAGGTTTTATAGTAAAATTTATTGATAGTAATTAATTTCTATTTAGTTTTTTCGTTTTATTTTATTACAAATTGTTTTTATATGATTTAAATTAATTTTTTTATTTAGTAATTATATTTTTTAATACAATTTATTTAATATTATAGATAATTTTATTTTGCAGTATTTTATTAATAATGTTGTTTTATTAACTTTTTAAAAATTATAATTCTTATCTGTTATTATAAAATTATTAATATATCATTATTATAATGTACGTTCAAATATAATTGATTATATATCATTTATATTTTTTATATTTAAATATAAATAATATAAATTTATATGTATTGATTTTATTTATATTATAGTTTTAATTTTTTTTGTTAATAATGTGTGTGTATTTTTTTATTTATTTTGTATAGTTTCAATATTTTATATTTTACGTAGATAATATTATTATTGTAATACATTATTTATATTTTTTTATTTTATTTTTTTAATTTAAATAGGCTTTAATTTATGTTGTAAATATTTTAGAATTTTTTTATTATATTTATATATTTTTATATGTTTATTTTTATCATTATGTATTATATTTTTTTTCTTTATAATTATATGTTTAATTTATGTATTAAAATATTGAATAAGGGATGAGAAAAATTATGGATATAAATAAAAATAGAGATTGAAGGCAGATTTACAACATGATGTGTGACAATTGTATGATTTAGTGTCATGACTATATTGAAGAAGTAGAATTCCCGAAACGTTGGGAGAGTTCCATGAGGTCATAATTTTTTTTAATTGAATGTAATAAATTAATTATACAACTAGACATTAACGGTTGATCAAAACCCTCGAAATGGGATCTAAAATAAAAATAGGGGACAATTTTAATTATTAGTCTTTCTCACTCGGCATTTCAGCTCCCCTATACTTTTGTGTAAATGATCATTCCTTATGTATCATTCCATACTTTTATTATACACATATATTAGATGAATCTGGATCAAAAAAATTATGATTTGTTTTTATTATTTTTGGGCACTAATTCATTATGTAGTTTCAATGGAATTTAGTTTCTTATACTATGATACCGTAGTTCCGTGTTGTCTCTAAAAAAAGAATTTCCTTTTCTCATTTAATTTTTACTTAAAAATTATTAAATTAACATTTTTTTATCATAAAAAATATTTGTAAAATTAAATTTCATCCATCAATCTCATGGAATTAATTCGTGAAAAAAATGAAATACTGGGGTGCAGTATTTTATTATGAAAAAAACATTTTTAATGTATTATGAAGAAACAAATTCAATAAAAAATAGGGAAATGTAAAGAAAATAACTGATATTTAATTTGGATTAAAATCCAAAAAAAATATTTTCTTTTTGGAGAAAATATAAATTACAAAAATTTTGAAATCTTTTAAATTAAACTACTCATATAGTGAATGTCTTGACCTAAATTTTCTGACTGAATAATTAATAGAGGTTTAATCCAATATAATATATGTGTTTAAATTTAACTAACATTTCATATATTTAAAATCAAATATATTTTTAAGGTTTTTTTGATAAAGAATTTAAATTTTTACACTTGTTAAGAATTTTCGATTGATTATTCTACAAAGTAATATTTTAGATGTGAGGATTATAGTCATAGATATGTGTCATGAAATACAATTTATTTTTGATGCTTCCATTAATTTAATATATAAAGATAATGAAAACACATGTAACTTTTTGTGTTATGGAAACCCCATCCATCACCGAATCATGGTTGACTAGGTATGAGAATTGGGTTACGATAAAAAACATGTTCCTCTTCAGAGGGGGCAATGGGGTATGTAGATTTATTTTATTCATTTTTTTGATACAATATTATGTTTTAAGTAAATATTTTTAATAGAAGTAAAATTATTTATTAATTTCTTATTAAAAAAGTAACTTTTTAGTGTTGTTATTCATTACTTATTTTTTAAATTTGATTTTATTTTTTTACATTGTTTTTAATATGTATTATATTTTTACCCACATTGTTTTTGTTTTCAATACAAAATCCACTCCATCGATCCCTAAAAATAATTTCAATCTAAAAATAATAATTTCAATTAAAAATTAGTTGGGAATATTCTTTTTGAAATAGATTTGTATCAAAATAAATGATCAGTTTTAATACATATTACACCCTTAAAAATGACTAAAAACTCAACTTTACCCACCTCATGAATTTTTCATTATGTTAAGTATCTATCATCCATTGATGTCAAATGAAATCCATTTATATATCTTTTATATAATCATTTGAGGTTTTTTCCCTAATATCTAAATCATTTTATTATACATTTATATTAATTAATATGAAAATCCAATATTAATACCTACATTAATTTTAGATAAATTTTTAAAATAGTATTAATTTAATAGTGTGATAAGATAATAAATTTGGATAACTTTTTACACAAATATAATTACCATTAATATGTATGATGATATTAAAAATTCTAAATTAATTAAGCATTCATATAATTTTTAAAATATTTAATTTTAAAAAAATTAATATATATATATAATTATTTTTTTCTCCACTAAATATATATGTTATAGTTTTGAATATACTTTTATGTGTTCAATTTATTTTTTGAAATTTTAAATTAATATTATTTAAGATTTAGGATTTTATATTATTTTTATTTTTATTTTATTTATTATATGTCATACTTATATATACATGCATTATAATTTTTTGAATTCCTTTTTTATTTTTTATTAAATTTATTAAATTTTAGGTATTTTTAAATGATATACATATATATATATATATATATATATCTATATTCACTGATTTGATCATCAAGTAAACCGACATGAAAACATAAAACATTTATGTGGTTAAATAACTAGTTCATGACCTCTGATCCTTTATAAATATCTAACACATAATTATTTATTTCAAATTATTTGATTCGTAATACCAATTATTAAATGACTACTAATAATTGTTCATTCCATTGGAATTATATTTTTAAAATTAATTTATTTTTAAACATATATTATTATTCATTCTCATCATTGTTGTCCATGATTTTAATTGAAAACCTTTGAGGACTCAAACCACTTGTCATCAATTTCATTTCATCACCTTTTTATGAGAATCATGAACTTCGGTATGTCTTAAATATACATGGTCAATAAACTCTTATTTTCATTACAAATAAATAATATCCTACATATAATTTTACTAGTAATATCTACATTTATTATGGGGAAATGTAATTTAAACAATAAAAGAATTAATTTTATAAATGAGATATTATAAATCCAATAATTTTGTTTAGATAGTATCTCCTTTAAAAAAAATAATTTCATACAAAAAATTTAAAAATTTGGGTTTTTAAGGTCATCTCATTAACATTGTAGTGGGAAAAACTAACATAATATTTGATATATTATCATTAAATCAATATGAAATGAAAAAAATATAAACATGCATACCACATATCTAACCAACTCTATCTCGATGGATAATGTTTAGGGGAGATCCCTATGAAATAGTTTTTTGGAATCTCACCTCTATAAGTATTACACTTTCCATTGAAATAATCATACTCTTTGACAAAGAAAAATCTATGATTGAGTATAATGTATTTTGGATTTTCAACAAGGATTTTTATTTGAATTATTGATGTTAAAATTTACTCCCTATATATCATTAGCTTAAGTGAACAACGATACATAAATAACTATGTAATGAGTTTGTTGTGGACATTCTATCAATATTTAATTAATTAGATAGTGCATGTTCCTAATAATGTTGTTTTTAATTCATTTGGAGTATAGTGGATAAAAATTCAAAAAAATCCATTATATTTAAAAAAATCCATTATATTTAAAAAAATCTACACTATTTCAAATAAAACATATCATTATAGTGTCTCTAGAATAACTATAATCCAAATATCATAGTTTTAATATGGGAACTTAATCATATTAAGATCACTGAAACCATATTTTCCTAATAAAATATAATTCAGTGGGACCCCACTATTGTAAGATATACATGGTTGGATTATTGAATTATTTATATGGAACATGCCAATATTTTATTTTATTCTCCATATAAAAAATAAAATGTTTCAAAGTTTGTGACATCTGAATCATAAAGCATAATTATGCGATGGTATAATATAGAAATATGATCATATTAATGCGATAATTATAACATAGTTGACGGTTTGGAGGATATGAAAAATAGTATGCACATTTTGGAATATATGTTTTTAATTCATGGATTATTTAAATTTATTTACTATTCTCTGGGAAATTAGTACTCAATTTTTTACCATAATAAAAATAAAATAAAATAATTTTTAAAACCCTTAATGTGGTTAAGGGAAATTTTAGTATATAAATAGCTTATCCTTATATTTTTATATATTCATTTAAAATAGAATTCATTTTAATTTTTTTAGCATTTTTATATAAAATAGAAATATTTTTTAGTATCAAAATATCATATACATCTCATAGAGCGTTTTTTTAAAAATGATTTATTTTTTGGTGAACAGAGAGGCATATAATTTTTTATAAAAATTTTAAATTATTTTAAAGTGTTTTAAAATAGCCAATATATTAAAAATTGTTTTTAATGTAATATTAGTTTTATTTTTAGAACTTAATCATGATAATTTAATGTTAATCAACAATATATTTAATTTTATTATAAATCATATTGGTTTTTAAAACATGTATTTTTTTTAAAAAAAATCATTATTTTTCAAAAAATTATTATGAAATTAAATATTCATCCATTATAGAAATTAAATATCCTAAAATTGATTAAATATTTTAAATTATCATATTCAAATTTTTTAATATTAAATAATTATTTTTTACCCTACATTAATAGTAACAATTTTAAATGTTTATCAGTTAGATAAACAGTAAATTGTGATAAATGAGAGTACAACAATTGGATATGGAATACAATTCATTCCAACACATGAATTTATTTAAATTAACTATTTTATATAGATAATAATAATTATATCATCAAAAATAGGGTATTTTAGTGCCACTTTCCTTTGATCATATCCTTTATATTATTTAATGTAAATGATATCTTAAATATGACAATCTCCCTATATTATTATTTTTTCAGTATATTGATAAAGATAAAAAAGATATATTAATTAATTTAGATACTAAATTTTCATTCTATAAATCTATATTAATGGTATAAAATTATTTTTCATTTTTAGTGATTGTATAATTACATCGAACATATGCACAATGTCGCTGCGACACTTATATAAGTGGTAGAAAAATCATGTAAATGGTTTGTAACACATTAAAAGTAATATAATTTGTTTGATTAATGGAAATTTGGTAATTTTGTGGATAATTATAAAATTATTAGTGATTTAATAATTATTTATATGGAGATTTATTTATTATCTTAAATAATTTAATGCCAAATTTTGATTACAATATTGAAAATGACAATAAATGGAATTGTAATGTTTACAAAATTAATTTTAAATAAATAAAAAATATAAAAAAGAAAATATTAACTCAATTGGATGGTAAATTTTCTATAATATAATTAATGGTCTTTTTCCTCTTTTAATTTCTCAAATAACTTTCATAACCATTAGAAAATGAAAAATTCATTGCCACGATTACGGTTTAATGGGTTAATGATGGGTCACTATATGAGATATGGTTGAATATGGAACAAAAAATATTATAAATATAATTTAATTACATTATAATCCATGTAGTATAGAAAATTAAATCTATGTAACTTGAGATATATTTTTTATGATTTAGACACATAATATATGTTAATATTGCATGTATTTACACGATTTTAGCCCACCTCACTTATAAAAAGGTGCCACCTATCATTTATTCTAAATACTATTATGGGATACTTATCATGATGAAACTAGGCCTAAAACACTTATCAACATTCCTATCTAGATTCTATATTTTATTTTCACCTCAAAACATTAATCTATTTGTCCTTAAGAATAGATCTAACGAAGGTTTCTCAAAGAAGATGCAATTTTTCTCACTAAACGTGTTTGAAATTATTTCATCTTATACATCAACTAAATAATATTTACCTACATTAAAATATTTACATAATAAAAACTATCTTAATGAATTTTTATTAAGTCAATATAATTACTACTAATTTTTTAATCCATCCCAAAGGAAAATGAAAGTGTCATTTTGTGTACATATAGACTACTGTATACAAGACTGACATGTTTTTATCACTATCTCTAATGTTTGGTTATATAAAATGATATAATTATTATTTATGATGATTATATGTTATTATTATAATATTTACATAAAACATAATTACCTTATGGCCCTCCTATATGTTGTAAAATTATACTGTCTATTGTGTGTTATTGTGGACTACTACCTCCATAAAGTGATATTATTTGTTTATATTTCATATTTTTATAAATATTATTAATGATATATTTAATATATATTTATATATATGTTATAAGTATGATTCATTAATAGTGAATTACTACTTTCATTTCTTTATATCAATCATTCGGAATGTGAAACGATCACTGGTGTGTATATACGTACTACCTTATCCACAAAGAGACGTATTTCATTTGTCATCTCCATTTTATTTGAAAAATTATGAACGTTTTCATAATTTATAAATTTTATACTAGTATATTATTAGAATTTTTTATATAATAAAACCATGACAATGCTGGAAGGTTCGTAACCACAGAACTGAAGCAATTATGAAAAATGGAATACTGTGAACATAAAATAGAAATTTTAATTCAGAATTATAAATAAAGGAGTAAATAAGAATTAGAAGTGAATAAAATCTTGAAATATAATTATTATTATTATAATAGAATAAATTATTAATAATTAAAAAATTACTATATAGGAGTTCAATAGTGCTTACTATAAAATTCGAAACAATAAGTAAGAGTTTCTCCTATCATTATTTTTCTACGAGACATATTTCAAATCAAATGTATATTTCTTATTTGTGGTGTATATAATATCTATTAATTTTTATTATTTTTATTCAAATAAATATTATGTGGACTTAAAATCCAACTATAGCTCACTCTTCCATGAGGTTCTAATTAAGTTATAACTAAAGATATATGGCTTTCTCATTTCATATTCATTTTTACAAGTTATATTCCTTAATAACCACATGTTTATAATATCTGTTTTAGAAAAAACCACGTAATTTATTTTATGATTATTATCTTGAATTGTATGGTGATTTGAAAACCCATTTATTTTTCTCACTAAAATAAATTTTTTATTTATATATTACCAAAAAAGTAATGGTTCATTGTATCAATATTATTTCATCCAAAAATATTTCATAATGCCCCATTTCATTAATGTATCAGGAACTTAATAATTTTTATGATATTTAATTTTCTAATTTAAATTATTTATTATCGGGTTTTTATGACACAAAATCTACCAAATCAGTAAGTGTTTAAGTTATAATCTCGTTTCTTTTTGTGTTTTTCTATGTATAATTTTTGTTGATGGAAATTATATAACTAATATCATTTAAATAAAATATATATTCTTCTATTATGGTTATTAATATAATTTTTGGGTACTAGTTACATTTTAATCTATTTGTTACATAAAATTATGGATAAAGTGTTTTTACTAAAATGCAACATTGTTTCCTCTTTTTCTAGTATACTTTTTCTTCAATATCCATGTAATTCAAAATGAATTATAGATATTTCTTTATAATAATTAAATTATTAAAAAACATTAGTTTTAATACCTTTTAATTAATTAAAAAATAATTATTTGGTATGTTATCATATTTTTTACATACTACCCACTTTTTAATTTTTATCTCTGAAAGGAATGATCTATTTTAATTTATACGTTCTGAAATTATTTTCTAACCATAATAACAATTATTTGAATTAATGATTCCATTAAAATATTCCATTTATTATTTTGGAATAAAAAATTTCTCTCAAATTTCTCGGAATTTTAGTTTTTTATAGATGATGAATAAAAACGTTATTTTCTCTGTTTTGAATGAATTATTCAAATGTTCTTTTAAATTAATTTTTCATATAATATAACATCCTTTATGTGTTTTTATTCTTCACTGGGGATATGTTAAAATGATACCACGAATTTATTTATATATGTGTATTATAATGAGAATATTTTAAAGATGATTCTAGGTACCTTGTTACATTCTCATGGATTAATTAAGAAATGGTGAAATATGGAGTTTTCATATGATACCGCGCAATTCATTTCTCTAGATGGTAGTGATTATGTGATAATAAAATCATTACGAAACATGTTTCTTTTCCAAGGGTTATTATATGATGAAATGAGGAATTCATTTTTAACTTGTGGATCACTTATATATGGATTAAATTTTGTGATGGTTGGGACCATAATTTTATATTCCATCAATAAATTAGATAATGATTGATATATTTGAAGATAATAGGGATTCGAATGGGAGTGAACCCAAATCATTAAAGTACGTGGTCTAGTATGATAGTCTTGGTAGTTAACCTTGGTTATTTAAATGATATAATGAGAGAGTTAACCCAATCCATCATAGAGATATTTCCACTAGGATTATCTTGGGAGTAATCTTTATCTATGGAAATGATGCAATGAATAGTGAAACCAATGAACTATGGGACTTGTCCACTAAAATAGAAATGGATGTTTACCATGAAGAAAGAATTTATTTTATATTCTTTTGTGTATGTCACAAACTCATATCTTATTCTTCTGATATGTTCTCATGGATCACATTTATTTCTTAATGATTTGAAACTCTTTTGACTTATAACCATTGTTAAGAAAAAATTATTTTCCCGTGAGTAGTGAATAAAGATGCTTGACTAATTTACTTTTAATTTCATTAATTATGATATGTTATAATTCCATTATACTTATCTAATTTTCATATATGGTAATCTATTGATATCTATCATTTTACCCTTTCTGATATTTTAATATCACCCTTTACTGTGTTTCCAATTCCCTAATTTATGATGAATAATATTATGTTAGATTTTCCTAAAAGGGTTCCATGTGTTAGAAATTTTTTGGGAGATGTTTAATCCTTCTTATTGAATATTAATATCTATGTATAATAGGAAAAAATTTCGTTTAATGTGAATGAAATGGGATTTACAATGTATATGGTTTTCTATAATTAATCTAAACTCCATGCATAAATGTATTAGGTAAAGAAGTGACTCAATATTGGATATTGATATTTTACTTTTCTATGATTAAAATTTGGTAATTCAAGTTCATATCCAATTCAGTACTTAATGATTATATTTTTAGTAATATATCAAGGTGTTTTTGTCATGATATATATCTTTTGGTATCCTAGTAGGGTTTAGGTAACATAATAGGTTATTAATTTACCGAATGATGATATTTTTACAATTAAGGAATCATTAACGGATATGTATTTTTAATAATGATCAAAAGTTTAATGGCATATATAACCTTATTAGGTTTTATGCAATGAGATTTTATGGTGGAAAATTCATTTTTTTGGAAATATTAATCAGATTTTAATAGATCATTGAGGTATAAATAATAATAAACCATGATTTTAATATATAAATATTTATAATTTTTAAATGAATATTCAATACATTTCTACAATACACTCTCATGAACCATGAAGGTTTTTTGTATTTGGAGACTAGATACACAATATTTCAATTTCTTGAATAGTAATCAATATGTTCCACAAAGATAATCATATTTAGTAATCTTTATAATAATACCATACATAAAATATTTCTTAATAACCTATGGAAATAATCAATAGTAAGGGTGAGAGAAGATTATCGGTATGGATAAACATAATTGATATCAATCAATGATAATTTGAATGAATAAGACAAGGATAGGGGTTTGATATCCTGAAAATGAAATAAAATTATTTTACTCAATTCATTTAAGGATCACAAACATGAGTCATGTCATAAATCATGTTATTTTATAAGACATGAATAATAAATTAATCAAATATCATAAACTATGAGATCATTTAAATGGCATAAGAAAATGATTTTGGGTATGCACATAAGCCAATAACATGGTGAATAATTATCAATAGAAACTCATTCACTCAATATGTTAAGGACATGAAACCATTCCCTCACATAAATTTATGGGCATGAAAACCAAGTCATGGAGTAATATTATAAACATGAAATCTTGGTCAATGCAAAAACATACGGACATGAAAACTAGTTCTATACATAATTTTATGGACATAGAAACTTGGTAGGCTGAGGAAATTATGATGATGAAATCATGTTCTTGCATATCATATTTACCTGAGGAGTAATCCATTTTTAATATCAATTTAAATGCCCTAAAATTACAATCCCACCTATTACATAATTAAAACCATATAAAACTATTCTATAGTATCATAAAACATTCATAATATTATAACCCTTTAAGGGAAATAAATATCAAAATAATTTCATCAGAACATAATCCTTCTAAAAGAAACAACTTTCATAAACATCTTTTCATAATAAACATAATTCATACTATTAAATAACAAGGATGGTTTATTTGGATCATATCCTATATAAATCATAAGTCAAGTCAATGTTTCATGGAATTGATGAGAAGAAATACTATAGCATGTTCATTAAATAATTTTTTTGGAAAACACCAATTGTATATTGAAAATCACATTTTAGATAAACAAATTCCAAAAAATAATTTTAAAATGATTTTATTTCATAATAAACATTGAAACTATTGTTGGGTTTTTTACAATACTATAAATTTATGTTGGTGTAAAATTTAATTTGATCACTATAACATAAAACCAAATAGTCCTTTCACATTTTTTAAAATATAAAAAATTACCTTGTTTGTATTATGACATTAATATTTCATTAAATACATTTATTTAAAAAATACCAACATGGGTAAAAAAGGACATTAAAAATCATATGAAAATGTTAATATAATAGTAAAAAAATATAATGAATATTGATATGGAAGGAACAAGTTTTTTAACCAAAGTGTGAAATAATGTCTATTTTCATTAAAAATGATTTTTTTGGTATTTTGATTAGTTAAGTTAATGAAGATTAAAATAAACCTTCAAATTAAAAAAATAACCATATAATAATAAAATTAATGGGTTTATCAAGAATTATATCATATTATATTATCACAATTATTTAATAATAAAAACCATGAAAAAAATTATGACTGTGAAAGAGAACCCTTATTGCAATCCCTGTGAAACAAATAACACCATATTCATATACAAATCCCCATAGTGTTATTAATTATCCAGATTTAATACATTAACAGTTCATTTATACACCACATAAATAAATTGAGTGGGTTATATAGAATGTGTCTCATAGAAGTAAATCTGAGATGAAAATCCCTTACCTCAAGTACCACTTGCTTCAAAAACTCCAACCACATCTTATTTGAAATAATTCTATTTGATAACTTATTAATGATCATAGGGTTCGTATTTTGGGAATAAAATAACCTCTTATTGTTGTCAATTGATGATTATAAGGTATTTCTATGGGGGAATGGTTGTGGAAAAAGGATAAATGTCTTGTGAAAAAGTTAATATAGGGTGCCCATTTATAAGCGAGGGTAAGGACACATATCTAATTTCATAAAAAATTAAAATATATTAAATATAGTATTAATTAAAATGTTTCCAACTGAAAATTAATTCTATGAAAAATAATATTTATAAAAATATCATTATAGAAGGAAATTTAGGTTGGTTATTAGTTTCATTTTAATGCATTTCTTTTTATTAATCCTTTGTTAAATTTTTTTACATTTACTATGGTAACAATTATTTTAATCATAATGGGTTAAAAAAGTTACTATAAGTGAACAAGTGACTCATATATAGAACATGGATTATGATATCAACAAGATTTCTTTCACATGGTGGAAGATATGTTTTTATGAAACTGAATACATTTAACTAAATATTATTTGTTTTTAAATATCACTAAATCCCATTTGGGAACTATTCATTTAATTTTTCATTCAAGATGCTAAGTAAAAAAATTAAATTCTAATATAATCCTTTTAAATATAAAAAATATATTACATTTATCTAGTAAAATAATTAATCACATTAACCCACTCAAATTATATTACATAAATTTTTTTTAAAATCATATATTTTATATTTCTATTAAATTATAAAATAATGCATCAGTGTTTTGTTAAAATTTAATGAAATTATATAATTTTTAAAATTTGAAAATAATTTTTCCTAATGAATTTTTTTTTATTTTTCTCAAAATATGTATTTACCTTAAGTAATGACAATCATTTTTCACTATGTGAACATAAAAGTGGTATATAAAACTAAATGATTGACAGGTTGTGACTTGTTTCTTTTAAATATTATATGTAATTTTCATGTACATGTATCCATTAAAACAATTCAGAGCCTAAGGTGTTTTGGTTCTATTTTACTACCACACATATGATAAATTAATGTATTAAGGTCATTTTTTACTCCTTATCAAATTAGTTTTAGCCTTATTTACCTAATTTACCCTCACTATGTAGACAAAATATTTATTATGGTTACCCTTCATTATGATAAAAATGGGGAATATTTAAATAACATTTCCCTCAAAATTCCAAATATAGATTAAATGTTTAAATATTTAATTTATATAATTGGTGTAATTTAGTTAAATTTTAAAACATAAAACATAATGAAAACAATTTTTTAGAAAAAAGTTTTTGTATGTATGAAAAAAATTACACCAAATTAAAGTTCATAATTCATTAAAAAGACTATAGTTGGATAGTATTTTGTCAAATATAACTATAGACATATTAAAACTATGGAAAAATATAATGTTTTTTAGATAATATAATAAAAATACATTTTTAAATACAATTCCATATTTCTCACGATTATTTGAAAAGTCATAATTTTCAAAAAGATCTCAAAATTTAATCATATTCTAATTTTTATGTTCATATTATAAAAATTATATATATTTTATGAAAAATAAATTAAAAAATTTATAGAAATCCATTATAATATTTTAGGAAAAAAAGAAATAAACACAATTTTATTACTATAATAAGGTTATTCAAAAAATTCATAGATAATTTAATATGAATTTATCAACGAATTTATATTGATTGGCACCATTATATATGTGTATATCTCATAAAGTAGTTAATACAAATCATACTAACCAATATTAACTGATTTTTTATTATAATAATATTTAATAATAATATTTGACGGTTCATTTAGGCATAATAATTCATGTATCTCAATCAATGGAAGAAATTAAATTAAATTGAAAAAAAATTCATAAAATCTCATGATGTTACACTCTCCCCCCCAATAAATTGTTTCATCTCAGATTGAACTTGTGTTCGAAAATGAAATATTATACATTTTAAAATACCTTAATGTAAATCCAAATCATAAAAACAGTGAATATAAATTCCTCTTAAATGGGGAATGACAAATATTAAGGAAAGGTAAAATAAAACAAACTAGGTTTAAAATATAATAACATTATTTTTATATAAAATATTGACCTAGGATTCAAAACTAAAACCCATGTACTAATATTGGGTGATAGAGTAAATGGTTAGGATATGGTTAATGACCACCTAAGGTTAAAATGATAATGTGTGAAAAAGACCATCAATTCATTGAAAATGATTGTAATGTGTTAAAATTATTTTTCCCATAATATGTTTACAATGGTTGAGGAATTAATTTACCAATTAGATGAAGATCATAGTGAAATATAATTACTTGATAATTATAATTTCATGCATTGGTTTTTCATTGAAAATTTTTCACATCTTTTCTTACATTAATAATGAATCATTCAAGATAAATTTGTATTTGTAATGCACAAAAATTTTCATTTTATGGGTCATAAGATCCATAAATGTATGGTAATTTATTCAACCTCTCTCACGATATTTTACAATATAAAAATATTTATCACATGATATATAATGCATTATGTTTAACCACTACCCTTATAACACCCAAAGTTTTACTTAAACCATTCAATAAATATATATCCTTGAGGATATATTAAAAAATTTCTGTCCAAAATTGACTACTATGATTGGAATCATTGGATATCACATAATTCCATGATAAAATTAAAATTTATCATTAAATAAATTTACCCACTTGTAAATTTAAATAGAAAGATTTGTATATACTAATACTATGAAAAAAAATTGTCAAAATAATATTAGATATGATTGCAAAATGTAGTTCACCCTTTATTCCATAGATGAGATTATATCAAAGTTTTTATTTAACCTTGCACCAATATTCGATCATAAGATTATTCATAATATCAAATATTAATTTTTATACTATGTTATATTTAATGATGGATGATAAATTTTTAGAATAACTTTGAATTTCAATAAATGATGTACAATAATATTGTGACATGGCTCGTTCATAAAAATATTATAAAAAATTTCTCAAATTTGGTGGGAGGATAAGTATTCCATTATTATCGAAATTAATTTCAATTTTTAGTTTTTAATAATATTTCACTTTTCCTTTGACTTTATATATTTTTATGTAATATTATTCTCAGTATAATTTAGATTTTTTTAATTAATAATCAAAATTACCATACTTCCTTTATCTATAGCACAGAAGTGTGGGTGGTGTATTCTATTGAACCCTCTCTTTAATCATTTTATTTGCTGGATTTATCAAATTAATCTAAGTAATGTTTTACTGATGTCTTGGATTCCCA
Organism: Viscum album; assembly: GCA_963277665.1. NCBI lineage: Eukaryota > Viridiplantae > Streptophyta > Magnoliopsida > Santalales > Viscaceae > Viscum > Viscum album. Next base: position 1,807,001,509 of record OY728136.1, on the reverse strand, counting down.
TAATTGAATAATCTTCTTTTTTCCTTCCAATAATATAAAAGAGTGTTCCTTTCCAAAATTTTAACAAATAGGTGCTTGAAATTTTTTCTTCCCATGAGGTGATATGCCACTACTTCAATGAATCTCTGAAACCCTATTCTAAACCCTAGAACAATGACATATTCATGATTCCATTTCCACTTTGTGTGAACATTGAATCATATCATCATAGCCTCCAAATCCCATTATTAATAACTCCTTTCTATGATTTGTTTTCAATCCACTAACGAATTGTTAAATTTTTCATTCAAGGATGTTCATTGGAAATGAATCCCACTTTCTATGCATTTTAAAATTTTTGATTATTGGTACCAATGGATAAATCAAAGTTTTTATTATTCTCAAGGAATTCCTTTAACATTTTTATGTAATATATTAGGTATGTACATACTAAATAATATCTTCTAAAACTCATCCCATTTCATTGATCTGATTTCATAATCTTACCTTATATTCTAAATAAAAATCTATAATTGATTTTATTATCTTTCAATAAGATACAAACCTTGGTTAAATTTTTCATGGTTTGAGTAGTGAATAACATAAAACATATTTTATGTCACATTGATCCATTTCTCATCCACTAGTTGATCATATGTCCTATATATGGAGGGTGAAATTATTGCATAAAATATTTAATGGAATGTTTATACCCCTTTAATAAATTATTTTGTTTAACATAACCCATGGTACAAATTATATTTTATAAGTGTTGAGTGAGAATAATCAAAATATACTACATCTATCTTCTATGAAATTTGGTCGATCAAATGAATTGTTCTCTCATTGGCTATAAAATTCATTATTCACATGATTACTTCATGTTAAATCGACTGACTAAAACAAAAAATTAGTGTGTGAGAAAAAATAATCCAAATCATGAAAAACAATATTTAATATTTCCAAATAATGAAATATTATTTTCAATATATCACACCATAGTTTTACGTAGATAAGTCATGATCATCATTTATTTAAATTCTTTATATTTTTTCATAATGAAAATGTGAATTAACCCAAGAATATCCTGTAGTATTTTCAAAGGAGGTGCACAATAAGGTCTCACTCACCATGTACTAGAATAATTGACGAGACAAACTTATTTAACTATTTTAAAGGTAATTTAACCTAGATGCATTAGTTGTAAAATTACGTACACATTTATTATCCATTCTTCGATTTATTTCAAGAAAAAATACAAAATCACATTCTTGTAAAAACATTAAGAACTTTTTTATACTTATAATTATCCCTTGGAATTTCACCGATTATATTTCTCCCTATTATACAAATATTTACAAAACCTCACCTATAATACTAACTATAATGAATCAGGTTTTTAATACATAAATATTATAACAATATAGATGAATATTATATATATTTTCTAAATACATACACATTTACCATAATGGTTTAGTGTATCTGTATTCTAGATACAAAATATTATTATTTAATCAATAATCTAAAACATATCCAATAAATTTATTACCATTAATTACCCTCCATATGCATACCCGACATTAATCCATTAATCATAAACTTGGATAGTAAAAAATAAGAATGGGTGACCTCTGATACTCAATATGGGTAGAAATAGAGATTTTATTCAATGATAATATTAAATTATATGAGATTCATAATGTTATGAAATCATGGAAATGAGTTATAAATTTTATACAGAATTATTTAAATGATCACAAACATGAGTAATGGCCTAAATCCTAGTAGTTCATAAGAAATTAATCATAAGGGAAAAAAATTTTAATCCATTACAGAATCACATTGGCATAAGACATAGATTTTTGTAATACACATAATCTAATAAAATTTTGAACATGTATAAATGGAAATTGGTTCACTCATTATGGTAAGGATAAAAAATGATTCCCTCACATAATATTATGGAAATAAAACCCATGTCCAATAATATTATTATGGACAGCAAAGCCATATCCATGTACAAACATGGGGCATGAAAAATTAGTCCATGGAAAATCTTATGAACATTAAAACTGGGTCTCATGATATACTTTGAAAATGAAATTATGTTCATGCATATCAAATTTACCACATGACTTATAAATATTTAACCAATGCATTGGAGAGATATATACTTTTGGTCCTACCCATCACATAATTGAAATAATAAAACTATTTAACATTATAACATTAAAAATTCATTAGAACAAAACCAATGAAAAGAAATTTTTCATAATGATTTCTTAATAGTATAAACAATGAAAAATAAACTAGTTTAATAAACACCTTATTATCATAATCATTAATCATCCGAAGAATTAATATTCATGGTATCCTTTGATCTTATCCCTAGTGATTAAAAAAAGGAATCTGGTGTTTTTTATTTTATGAATGCATAACCAATATCATGGTTTATAATATATTCAATGGAAAATACCATTTCCACATTGAATATAAATTTTCAAAAAGTAAAAATATACAAAAATATTACAAAATTACATTTCATTAACAATATAAATTGAACCAAATAATGTAATCATTGTAGTATTAAGTGTTCATGATGGTGGTAACATTTATTCATGTCATATAAGTTAAAAGAAAACATTATTTTAAATTTTTTTACAAGATAAAATGTAAATTGTTTAAAAATATTCAATTTGATTTAATTTAAATCATTTTTATATAGAAAAACATAGGTAATAGTGAATTTAAAATTTAATAATAGAACATTAAACTCATTTCTTATAAAATCGGTGAAAATATAAAGATGTAATATAATGTTAACGTGACTAAAAAGAGTAATAAAGAGGATTTTCAGTAAAAACATTCTTGTGGTGTCTTTATTACTTAAAATTTTTAGAATGAAATGAAAAAATAAATATTCAAAAAACCTAAACTAAATAAAAATAAAATTTTTATTTAGAGTTATATAATAAGATCTTATCATTAGAAAAATAATCATAAACAACAAGGGAAATTAATGGGAATGTGACATAAAAATATTCTCCAAAGACCCAAGAAAGAAGAACCATGTATGGATAATTAAACCGAAATAAATTACATGGGAAGAATAATGAAATAATTTTTTGTGAAATATATATATCATAAGAAATATGAAATTGTTGAATAAATCTTTTATCTCACATAAGTAAAAATGAGAAGAAAATCACTTACCTCATTTTTTACTTTCTTTGAATGAACTCTAACCTCCACTTTTTTAAGGAATACATTATATCTACTCATAAGGATACTAGGGTTGGTATTGTTTGAATACCATCCGTTCTAGATTGTAGATAAGGATTGAAAATAAGGTATTTTTTTGGTATGGTCGAGCAACAATTAATAATATGGGGTGAATAATATAAAGGATCGATGTCATTTTTTGTGGGAGGGGATGACACAAATATGAATTAGTAAAATTATTGGAATATAATAAAGTAACTTTCTACCAAAATTCTTTACAATAGAAATGAATTCACATAAATGGATTAATGTGTTGTAATATAATCATCTGATGAGATTTTAATATTATTTTGTTTGATTTGTTAACCAATATTTATTATCAATCCCTTTGTTAATTAATTTTCATATTAACAAGGGAAAAACCTATTTTAACATTAAACGATTAAAAATGATATTTTATATAGAATAGTGGATCATAAATGAAATATGTATGAGGTATTTAACCGTATTCTATCCACATTGAATAAGTTTGTCTTTTTATGAACATTAATTCTTTTAAATAAATATTATTTATTATAAAATATCATTAATGTTGATTTTGGAGCTATTCAATTACGTTATCCTTAATGAAACAATTCTAGAATTCAAATTCTAATATAATAATTTTAAATATCAATAATAGGTTATATTTATCAAAAAAAATTGTAGAACAGTATAAATACATAAAATTATAGTACTTTTAATAATTTTTAAATCATTTATTTTATTTTTCTATTAATTGATAAATATTTTGTCAATTTGGTATTACAATTTATGAAATTTAGGTAATTACTAAAAATTTGAAATTAATTTTACTCATGAAAATAATTTCATTTTTCCCTAAATTTAAATTTATATTCCTTAATATTTTTTATTTTACCCTATTTCAACACATAAGAGATATTTAGAACAAAGATAGTGACATTGTAAGTTTCGTTGTCTTAAATATCATATAGGTCTTTTTCATACGAAAATATCCATTAATATGACCAATTTAGTGTATAAGGTGGAAAGGGTCAATTTCCCTTCATATAGTAAGATATGTAAACATGATAGAATCATTTTCAGTCTTTATCATTTTATTTTTAAATATAATTACTAGATTTACTCATACCACATTGTCAAAATTAATTAATATAGTTACTATTCCAAATGTCCAAAAATAAAGGAGAACAAATTAAAAAATTTGGACCTCTTAATTCCTAAAATGGAATATATTTTTAAAGATTAAATTTCTATATGTGGATGAGATTATTTTAATATTAAAATGAAAAACGAAATGCAAAAAAACATTTTAGACAAAAGATTTTTTATGTATAAAATTGATTTAATACCATGTTTAAGTATAAATTTCATTAAAAGAAATATAATTATAATATTGTTATTCTGAGGTAACTAATGAAATTTTAAAACAATTATGAAATATAATTTTACTTTCTAAATACATAAAAATAATATTCATTTTTCAATAAAAATTAGTATTTTTTATTACCCATAGAAAATATGATATTATCAGAAAAATTTCATATTTTCAACATATTCTAATTTTGATGTGATGGTTTAAAAAATTTATCCTTCTTTAGAAATTAATTTCTAAATGTTCTAGAATTTAATCATAATATTTTATCATAAAATAAATAAAAATCATTTTTAAGAAGAAAGTTTTTTAAAGAAAAAATAACTTTAATAAGAATTGAGTGGTTATTTGTTAAGAATTTATTAATACATAAATATTTTGTAAGAAATTTATAAATGTATATTATATTTATTAGAAAATATTATTCAAATTAACCAATACTTATGGCTTGTATAAAACATTCATATTTAAATAATAATATTTTGTTATTAATTTATTCTCAACATTTCATGTAAAACAAGTTATTGATGATATAAAATTTAATTGAAAAAAAAATATTTCAAAAAAACACTTAGTGTTACATTGCTAACATTAGGTTTATCATTTATTTTGTTTTATTTTATTTTGGAAGAACATTATTGGTTACATGATAATAATTAAATAGATAAATATTTTTTTAATATATTATTTAGTAATGAGTTTGTTATAGTTAATGGAAATTCAAGGATTACTATATTTTGAAAATATATGATATTTTAAAGTTATTTGTGGGTGAAGAGATTAAATTAATATTTGGTGAAGTATACTATTTTAAAAAAAGAATAATATTTTCAATTTCGGGAGACTATTTTTGAAATAACATTTGAGTTAATTCTAGACGAGAATTTTCTTTTATTTTTGAAGTTAGACATAGAGATGACATGATATTTTGGGGCTCGGTGAGCCCAAAATTAATTTCAGAACAATAATAAATTATATACTATATCACATGATTGATGTTATTCAGACATATTTTAATATCTCCTTAATAGAGTCTCAAATCAAGAATTTGAGATCGTGGTTGAATCAGGAGAACAATTTTTACCTAAGGTATGACCTAATGTTTTTCAACATTGGACATTTAGATGGGGAAGTCGTTGGTTGTATGTTAAGTGGATTAATAGAATAATTTCAATACATAATTAATTTAATACCCCAAACCTATTTCCCTCGTTGATTATTCTAACATGGAAAATCACTAGGGTAATCTGGATGACCCCGAAATTGTCGAGAGGTGGCTTCATCATTCATTATTGGTGGACTGATATGGGACGATGATTAGTGATCATACAGAGTGGATCGATAGACATCAAACATAATAGATCATCCGAATCATTGGAAAATGTATTATTAATAATTTATCAATCCTAAATATATATTGGAATGACCAGCTATCATTCCTTCTATTGATTAAAATTTATTGTTTGGTCTTTTCTTATGTTTTGTGTGATGTGTGATTATTGGATTCTTCAAATGATCCCATTTAGAGAATTGAATTTTATATTCAATTTATTATTGATTCCTCCATGATTATCACACCAAATATCAATGATATATTATCCTTAGGAAATAAAAATTTTCCAGCTATTAGTTCACCATAGGTCTTATACCTTTACCCCTACTATTCTTCGTGTTCTTCATTTTTTGGATACGGGGCACATTTCGACATTTTCGAGTGGGTCCCACTACAATTGGACCCTTGGATTCAGATTGGATACGATAATAACTATATTATAAGTTAATTATTGAAATAATTAGATGGATTATCATTATTCCTTTGTGTATCATGGATCTGGTGTGGTTACGGGTGAATGAGGCATTTTAGTCTTTCATCGGACAACTAGATTTCGATTTATGGACACTAGAGGTCAAGAATAGATGAATTGAAGTATTCCCCACTAATTTTTCATTTTCAAAATGTATTACAAGAAATGTTTAAGGTGTTTATATATTCCACTTGATTACTTCTTATATTTCATGAAAATTGTGATATATGCAATGTTTAATATGGTTAACACACATCATTTAATCTGTAATTCAATGATGTATAGGGTATTGGAATTTAGTTGAATATCACACACTGTGTGGAGGGACCAATAATTGGGTGAAACTGAGTCATTTGATTTGGTGTGTATAATGGGCACACACCCAAGATCCCAAGTGGCCTCATACACAATTTATATTGGGGTGTACATCACGTACTTCGTAGAGAAAATTCTCCTTGGAAGGAGGTATATGTTATGTGTCTTCATGACCCTAAAACATCGTGTGTTTGCAAGGATATTCCATGAATAATATCATGGCCAGCGTACACTGGCATGAGCTGACAGACACTAGTTGACCATAAGTTGTCAAGAAACACTATGATGGCCTCATATAAGTTGTGTATAGTTATAGGGATTCTGAGTCGTTTTTATTGGAAAATTTCCAGGTAATGAGATGGGTTCACACGTCATGTGGACCCACACACAAATGGCGTACTTCCCTCTAGAAATTATTTCTCTTGTATATTCCTTATTTGGACTCATATTTTGACCAATGAGTAACCTATAAAAAATTTTCTTCTATATAGAAAATGATGGTGTCCTTCATAGTGGATTTTTAGATATGAGGTGAGCTATTATAAAAATGATTCTTTTTTAGGTGATGCTCAATGACGAAAGTGAATTGGCAGGAAAATCACAAAAATTTTATTTAGATAAGTCTCTCTAATTTTGTACCGAAGCACGTGTCCACTATCCATAGTGATTCTAAAATATAGAGATAGTACTTCCCTATTGCATTAGGGATTGAGTCCTCTACCCATAGAGATGGTACTCCTAATTCCTATCAGGTTGTGGGTCCTCCATGATAATTATTTATATAAGATATAGTACACCCCTATTACATTAGGATTTCAGTTATCTATCCATTGGTACAGTACTTTCCAATCACGGCTATGTGTGGTTCCCCTATACTCATTATAATGGTAAATGCATTACTCCCACGTGGAACTATAGATCAAGACCTCTATCTGTAATCATTGTACTCCCATGCATGAGTTTGTATCCTCCATATATGTTATTACATATATAGAGGTTCTACTCACCTATAAGGATGTGTGCCTACAATCTATAGGGATTGTACTCCCGTATCATATATGGGCACGAATCCCTTATATTATGTATATAGATCTAAATGTGGTAATCCCTTTCAAGGGCATGGGTCCTCTTTAAACTGAGTGGTGTCTCCATATTGTGAAACATTATGGTACCTCTATCTTGGGAATATTAGGCTCCCTTTAGCTGTAAATATGTCATTAGATGTGATTCGATCTCAATAATTTCTTGGAGAGAAATGTGAGACGTTGGGCATTGATGATGGACCTTAGGAGCTACATGAAGACTCATTATCTTATGTCATGCTACGAGTTAGAGTTCCCCTTTCTCTCACATTTGGGTTTCATTTATTGTAATATATATCAACGTCATTGGGTTAGCTTCCCTCTTACATGTGGTTGAGATTAATTTTTTATAGTGTCTTTATTTCTTCCACTTCATGTTTTTTGGCCTCCTAGATGGTATGTCTTTACTCAACGCTGCATGGGATTTTCCCGGACATGTCATTTCTTTTGATGATGTAGTATTTTTTGGTGGTGTAATTGGAGTATCATTGGTATATATGGATTAATTTGACCTTGAATGTTGTTTGGGTCTTGGATATATTGAGTTGGGATCTCTCAAATTTAATTTATTGTAATACATTTCATTTTTCAACATCATTTTTGTGTGTTTTTGTGTGTGTGGTTCTCCAGTTAATTTATGGATTTATTTCTCTCATTATTTTTTATTCCCTATAGGTTATTACATTCATGGAATTTACTCTATATTTTTTGTTAATTTATCAGTATTGACTTACTATTAAATATAGAGATAGTTGTGTTTTTTATATAAGTACAATTGGAAAAGGCCCCTAATTTTAGATATGCCATTATCGTACCTATCACTATGCTATGGATGATGGATGTTGGATGTCGGTTGTGGTGGCATGGTCTTCCACAGAACCTGTAGGCATCTATGGGTCGGGTTGTTATATATTTGTAACATAGGTGTATTGATCTCCGTATCATGTTTGGAGGTTTTTCCCTGCACGGTGTTTGGTTGGAAATTTGGATGCCAATGTATATTTACGGTGGATTTCAATTCATGGAACCTAGTGTTTGTGTGATTTTCAAAAAATAGATAAACTATGACATTGATTTATTACTTTTTGACTCTGGATACCAAGATATTTGTGCTAGGTAACATCAATACATGAATCATATAAGATTAATCACATTGACTATTATTCTTAATTCATCACCCCATATATATATATACATCAACATATGACTATATTATATATTTATTACATTAAACACACCCCTATGAAGACATCCATGAAGGACATTGATTATACAACATGATGAAAATCCAATGAGTGATGTGGCATCAATTCTGGATCTATCTATCATGATCTCCCCTCTATACAGAAACGTTGTTGCACCACTTCCTATTGAAATGCAAATTATTCCAACAGAGTAGGATAGGTATGCGTCCAGGCTTATTTAACTCTATGATTTCAATGACAGAGGATTCTAAGGTTTCTCAATGAGCTATATCCCAATGTAACATATGCTTGGTCTGAGTTAGGGATCTATGTTTTCAGTATTGTACAGACCCTGAACGACCAAATGGAAATTCTAGAACCCATTCGTTTCGATGAAGTAACTGGGAACTAGTAGATTCTAGTAACAAAGACACATTATGAGTATGAACCCTCATTTACAAAAATCCAGAATCTCTTTTAGAGTAAATACTACCCCTCACGTTTTTGGTCAGTTGAGATTCAGGTTATTTTTTGAGTTATAGTATGGAGGAATGATAGTGGGTGAGTTTGTTTTTTTATTCCGTAACAATAAACATTACTACCATTTAATTATTTATGGTGGCTAATTCTATTTGTGTAAGTTTTTTTAGTGACATTGTGGAGGAATTCAAGTGTGATTTTAACCCAATGAATTCCAACACATCACAGATTTCTAGAGTGGGAATTGTTGATGAAGACTTTCCAATCAGAGGGACTCTATATGGCTGGTTCGATCAATTCAAATCTTAGGAATAAATCATTTATATTTAATAGAAGATTATAGGAGTCATGGAATAGAATTAATACACAAGATCTAACACATTCACATGTTCATGTGGCCTGGAAAAATATAGAGGATCTAAGAAGCCTAAGGAGGGGAGATTCTATTCTTGTAATGGGATATGTCACATGGAATTTTACTTCACAACCTGATGTGGTGAGGCAGGGATACATGAAGTGGATGAATGGACATATAAGAGAAATAATTATGATTGGGTCCCCTAATAGATGTCAGGATGGTCCCTATGTAAGAAGATCTAGAAGAGGAGATGTTGGGATCCCAGAAGAGTATCTATAGCTTGTGGATGATTTGATGAGTTTCTGCCCCCACCATTACTAGGTGTCCCATTTTAGGCATAAGGATATGGTGGTAGGGTTGGAAAAAGGTTTTAGGATTTGGGTAATTTTGACATAGAATCTCACAAGATGATTAGAGTTGTGATTTATGATTATTTTACACTTCTTTCAGAACTAATACACCCTATTGTGAATCTATATTTAATCTCTTTACTCCTGGTGTTAGATTCAGTGTTCCATATTGAGAAATTTTCCTAACAGCATTCTCTTAAGGTTCCAATAGGGAATTATTTAATCTTATCACTTATCTACCAGCAATGTGAGAAATATATTAGTAGGGGGAGGCTCTCAAAGGAATTACTGGTCATCATTATGAGACATTATGATTCCATATTGTGCATGGAATGATTTTCCATGGTCTGATATGATATTTATTGTCACCCTAGATGAATAGGATCCCATCGAATATGTGGGATGAGATTATCCTTTGAGTGAAAAATATAAATTATGTTGGAGAGAGTGGGGTTTTCATAAAGGAAGATGCAACCCATCACCCATCAGTTGGAGATTTTTTCCATTGGTGCGATGGGCTATTCAAGATTCTAGTTGCCTTAATTGATGGGAAATTATATGAATGTATTCTACAAGGACATTTTGGTAATACCTCCAAGGAAAGAGAAGGATTTTGCAACAAATTTCACACTATTACCACAGTTATATCTTCTATGGTATATTGTATGGCCTCTAAAAATCATTAGATGTTGAGGTTTTTATTTGAGGACCTCTAAGAGAAAGGTTTTATTAGACCCTATTTAACCACCTTGTAAGCTCTAGTTTTTCCCATGAAACGTTTTTATGGGTGACGGTAGATTTGTTATGATTATCGTCACATTAACATGGTCATATTAAATAACGAGTACCCTTTTCTGGTAATTTATGACCTATTTGATTTGTTCTGAGTTGTGGGATGGTTCTTAATGATCCACATCATGTCTAGCTACCACCTATTGATGGATCACAAGTATTATGTTATTATGATGGAATTACAATTTCACTATAGGCATGATGAGTTTAGGTTTATTCCTGTTGGTGTGACTAATTCCCATTTTTGTTTACAGCTTAGATGAACCTGATCTCATAGTCGTACATTGACAAAAAAATTATTGTCTTTATTTATCATATACTAAAATTTTATTCATTATATTTGGGTCATGTAAATACGTTAACAATGGTACTATAATTTCTATTGGAGAACCATCTATATGGTATGTTTATAAATATTAGGTTCTAGATCCATGATTTTCACTTTCTATGGAATTTCATTTCAAATCATTGATTATTTGTATTCCTAGTGAATATTGATGAAGTAATTGCTTGGGATCCACCTAAGAGAATGTCAGAGATGTGGGGTTTTCTTGGATTTGATGGGTAATAGAGGAGGTTTATGGTAGACTTATCTAGTATTTCAACCTATTTGACCACTCAAATGTGGAATGGGTAGTCATTTAGATATACTAGGTTTTGTAAGATATGCATTAAGGAGTAGAGACTAAGGCTGACATGTTCTCTTTCTGTGATACTACCAAAGTAGGGCATGGAGTATGTAATATGTTTCGATTCCACGGGATCTCGGATGAGTTACATGTTGATTTAGAGGTCATTACTGATATAAAAAGGTCTAAGATATTTAATAACACATGAGTTAAATACGGACTCATCACTTGGAGTTGTAATTGGTGGTATTCTCTCTAAGTATGTAGAAGAATTATCTTCTTGGAGGGTTCTTCATTGTCTAATCGGGCCACTAGAGTATCAAGTATGTCCTAAAATGGGGAGATCTAAACCTTACATATATTTTCTAGTTTTAGTCCATATATGAATATATCATTGCAATAGTATATACTACTGGGATGGAAAACATGGTGGTATATTCCCTTAAGAGGAAGTACTATGATCATCTAGTGAAGGAGGCACTTGAGCAGTTTGCTAAATTACTGCTCACCATGTTAGAGGGGAGGGGTGAGACTTATCTTTAGTCAATGGTGATGACTCCAATGCTTATTGATAATTTCAGGAAGGATACATTAGGAAACATCGACTATTAAGTCCTACATGAGCTGATATTATCATTAGATTCAATAGATGGATTCTCTGAAGGACAGAAACAAGTCATGAATTGTAGGGAAGGAGGGTGGTTTCAATCATATTATAAGAAGAGTTTTTGGGGGATTTTAAACTTATCCATTGTTTACACATATTATTGTATGGAATATGTATAAAAAATTACGTGGTAGTTTTGGTTTATAGGATTGATGAAGAGCATGGCATAGTCCATCTCATTGTGTCTCACATGACAGTAGGAGATGTCTAAGAATCATGTTCCAGAATGTTTTGTATAGCCTCATATGTTCTCATAGTGGAAGTGGGGTGAAATACACAAGGAATTTTTTATAGGGATTCTCTATATAGCAAGAGGCAATTATTCAATATGTTTTATAGTTGATTGAATTAGAATTTTTGTGAACTTCTTTGTTATTTGGGAGAAAGTATTGGTAGAATGATAGGTAATGTTCTATATGAAGTATGTCATATTATTCTATGGGGTTCCCTCAATGTTTTAATCTAACCATGATGTGTTGTCCATGGAACAGTTATGGAGAGGCTTGTAAGAGTAATTTGGGACCCATTTGAGGATTAGTATGGATTTTCACACTTGGATGGATTGGAAGACTGAGAAAACAATCTTTGTGTTAGATGAAATGATTAGGGCAGGTGTGTTGGAATTTTTCAAGAGATTAGTGGATCAAATAACATTGTTATTGTTTTATTATAATAATATTTATCAATCTACTACCATCATGGAACTCGTTGAGGCCATATATGGGTGACCTTTTAGGTCACCAATACAATGGACTGAGATGGGTGAGCCATCTATATTTAGGACATATATGTTGTAGACGACTATATAGAAGGTTTATAAAATCCATGAGAATATAATGATTCCCAAAAAATGAAATAAATCATGTGATGATTGATGATATAGGCCATTGAAGTATGAGTTGGTTGACAATTTTTTTCATATAAATTCCCCATGACGAGTATTATAGATATTCACAAGAGAGGAAAGCTATTCCAAAAGTTTTTTGGTCCACTTGGTATCCTGCAATGGGATGGTGATATTCTTTTTCACCTCGACTTACCTTATAAGAATAGTGGGTGCATGATGTGTTCCATGTGGCATAACTAAGATGATATGTGCATTAAACAATTCACATTATTTAATGAGTATATATGAACATAGAGGATGATTCTACCATCACAAAAAACCTAGTTGTGATTGTAGATCAGTAGGAGAGTATCATGTGAGGATGGCATATTTTTATGCATTGAGTGTTTGGGGGGCATGTGAGAATGGTGGAGAGATCATTTGAGATGGAGAGCCCAATGTGGGATCAGTATCCCCACCATTTTTCATATTTTTATACTTTTGGTGTCAAAAATAATTGATGGAAGGAATAAAGTAGAGACACTATTTATTCCATGTAAAACATTGAATTATGTCAAGGAATATTTTCAAAGCCCTGCCCCAAGATGGAATGATATTCTATTTCTTGGTGAGGCTAGAAATAATTTTAGAAAAATTTTAAATAATAATTTCTATAATGAATGGGTATTTTATTATAGATTTTAGAATATCTATTTAATAGTTTCTCAAATAAGAAAATTTTGACAATAGTTGATTTCAGAGCAAGGGTTTTTCCCTATGAATGACTTAATGTCACTCAAAACCAAAAATTCGGATTGGGAGGCCATAAGAAAGTTTTGTAAGAGGATGGATTAATTAATTTATTTAATTCATTAATTTAATCCCCAAAATAAATTTTCATCTTTAAACATACTATTATATAAAATTAGTATGTCTAGCCACAGACCCCTTGGATTGTTGAAAGGAGGATTCACTATTATTTATTGGATAATCTTGATTAGAAAATGACTGGTGACCATATCAAGGTGGATTAAGAAATTGAAAATTTTGGGGATCTTCTACATTGATGGGAAAATATTATCCACCATCCATGGATCTATAATTGAGGAAGGTCTTGTCAATTTTGGATTCATCCCTTGAATAAATGATTCACTATATTACTAACTACAGTTATTCCAATTTTGACTATTTGATACTTTAAATGAGCCTCTTTATCAAATTAAAATGTTTTTTTTACTTATATTTGATAGTTCCATGTTTCTCATCATGAATATACTTGATTTATGGTCATTTTCCAATAGCACTTTTCTAATGATTGGTGAACATTTTTTGTTGTTCCCTTCTGTATCCTTCATTTCAATTCATCACCATTACGCTATGGGGCCTTGTTTTGGCATTTTTAACTAGTTACAATATTATTATACAACTAGATTCATGCTGTATGTGTGTACAATGATCAAATAAGTGATTTTCCGAACTATTGGGATGTATTTTTTGTGTTATTTCAGGGATTTTGGATCCAAATAAGATATAGTTGATTGAGGCATTATAGTCATCAAGTGTAGTGTAGGATTATAATTTCCACCTACTGGATTACCAAAATCGATGACCGAAGTCATTCCCTACCAAATTAGGGTGGTCATCAAGTGATAAAAGTAGGTGTGAAGGTAGACATTAATTCCACATGAAACCTTATTCCCTTTCATGATAATCGTAATATACACAGTATGTATTTTTCTGAATATATGATGTGAAATACAGAATTCTATTGATACTAGGTTTCTAGGTTTTACGAAAATATCATGTCCCATTTGGAGGTACAACACTTCATGTAAACCCTATCTTTATTACTCGGCATATATAGAGGGTACACGCATATATCCCAATGTGGACATAAATTCCATGAATGTTTGGGAGTATTCGATGAAATTTTAAGAGTACATTGGATGGGACAAAATTTCACACCATGTAATTTTCTGACCCTAATAAGTATTGTGTTTCTAGGGACCTGTCATGTCCTATCAAATAACCAATGTACTTGAGTCTGGGATGACGGACATGGGCAGATGCCATGTGGCTGAGACATGTCGTGTGGGCCTAGTACACACCATATACCATGTTATGGCATAAAATAAAAGTTTGTAATATACACTACCATAATAGTTTATGCGGTAAAATTACACATGGACCCATATAGACATCATGCACTTCCCTATAAGGCTTCCATCTCTCGTATCTCCATCATTTAGGCTCGTATGTTTTCTTACAATAATCGTATCGTTGGTTTTTTTCATAGAAAATGATGGTAGCCGTCATAGAGGATTTTGAAATACGATGATATATTTAGTGAACATGATTCTTCTTTAGGTGATATTCAATGATGAGGGTGGTTAATAAGTATCATTTCACTGATTATGGGTAGATATGGTACTCCCCATTCATACTAGGGTGTGAGTCCTCTGTCTATAAAAATGGTACTCCCTATCACATCATGAAAGGGGTCCTCCATACATGTTGGTAAGATAAGGATGGTACTCCCTTGCCACTTCAAGTAATGGGTCCTCTATCCATGGATATGTTACTCCCCTGACGTACCTGGGTGGGCATCCTCCATACTCATTATTCCATGTAGATGAGGTACACCCAAACTATACCAAGGTGTGGGTGCTCTATACAGAGGGATGGTACTCCCCTATTTCACTAGTGAATGGTTACACAATACTATGTATACAATAATAGGAGGAAATCTCTTATTCCACATGGTAAAATTTTCTCTATCCATAGAGTTAATACTCCCCAATATGGGAATGGGTCATTCATACATATTATCCCAGATATAGAGATGGTACTCATCTAGAGGGTCATAGTTCCTCAATCTTTTGGGATAGTACTATCCTACGAAATAGGGTGTGAGTCCCCCATATCTCATATATATATGTTGATTTGGTACTCCCTTACATTGGATCAGGTCGACTATCTACTTAGTTGTATCACCCTATTGTGCAAGGGTATGGTCCCTTTATCTTTCAGAGACTATGCTACATTGAGTTGTGGATAATTTGAAATGTGTTTCCTTATTCCTGATTTATTCTGACAGATACATGTGTTGGTGAGTATCAATGATTTTCCATTTGAGTTACATGTAGACTCATCGTCCTTGTGGTCATGTGGGGTTTATATCCCCTTTCTCTCTAATCTGGGATTATATTATGAGAATATATATATATATATATGTTTGTTGGGTTCATTTCCCTTTTACTTTGGGATGATCTGACTACCTTAATTATGTCTTATATTTCTCTGTCTTGTATTTTCTAGGATTACGAATGCGTATAATTAATCCCACCCCTGCATGGGATTTTCTAATATGTTCCCTATCTTATACAGACTACAGAAATGTCAGTAAGGGAAGTGGCATTTCTTAGGGATGCATAGGTACATTTGACCGCATATGGTTCTTGGGGAATAAAGATCTGGTGTTGGGATCTATCAACATTAATTAATATAATTTATTGTCATGTTGGGACATATTTTTTGGGTGTTTCTTTAATTTTTCCCTTACATTTCAGACTACACTCCCACACTCTTTTTTATTCTCATGAGGTTATTACATTCATGGTTTTTACTCTATATGTTTCTAGGTTTCTATAATTAATTATCTACACATATATATAGATATTGTGGGGTGAATGCTTATATGAACTATATTATAAGTCCCCCCATTATGTTATTCCATCTTGGTCCTTGACTCATGCCCTTGGCCTATAGTGGCAGCAATAGGGTTGTGGTGGCCGGGTCGTGTATCGGTCAGGTAGGCCCTTGTGGGTCAGTAATTACAGTTTTCATCTATGAATTGTAATAGATTAAATAACATTACACCTTCTAAAAGATCTTCTGATCATTTATAATTAAATTGTAGTTCCTATAGAATGAGATAATCATAATATACAATGTGATATAAATTAGAGGTTGAAAACTAATAAAAATGAGAGATAAACTAATGTTAATGGTTTGGAATAATTTCAATCAATTATATTTTCACTTATTATTTATCTGGATGGTAAAATAAAACTTAAACTTATTAAATAGTTAGATAAATATATCAAATGTTATATAGAATAAATCACCTAACGATGGAGGTATGATATATAAGACTCTTTAAATATATCAAGTCTCATTATGGTAAATAAATAGATTATAAAATACTTAGGAAATGAAATGTTTCCAATTCTATACTTAGACATTAATGTCTTTTTGAAAATGAATTTTTTATCAATGACAATTGAAAGGTATTTATTTCCACTTATTTATATTTATCTTCTACACCTTGGAATTTATTATGAAAATGTAATAACCTCTTTTTTGGAAAATAGAAAAAATCAGGTGGATACATTTTCTTTATGGTGTTAAATGTAACACCCTAATATTTCTATTTTTCCATTTAAAAGTTTAAAAAAAATTACACCATATTCCACATATAGCATTTATATTAGTAATACTGTGATATACTACAAAATATTATTATTTAAATATGATCGTTAAAACCTACCTGGTAGTTTGGAAGATATTAATAGTAGTAACAAAATTATTAAATAAATTGTGAAATATTTTACTTATTCATATAAATTTATTACTTACTGGGAAATAATTACACAATTTTGAGTAATAATAATTTATTAAAATAATTATTAAACCCATAAAAGTAAAAAATGTTTGATGTTATACATGATAAGGTTTTATTAATATTTTTTCCATTAAAATATAAATATATGATATTTTAAATTTTTATTTAATAAAATAGAAAACATATTTTAAATATTAAAATCAGATATGTCTTATGATGAATTCTTGGAATTTTTTTTATTTGATGGTTTTTTGGGTGATTAATAAATATATAAATTTTATAAAAAAATTTCATTTATAAAATAGTTCACAATGTCCCATTATATTTTCAATTAGTTTTAAAGTAACATTATTATCCCATATTTAAACACAGTGAAATTAATTTAATGGCAATCAAAATTATATATTATTTTAGTATAAAAACATTTTTATTATTATAACATGTATTTTCCAAAAAGCTATATTTCGTTGCATTTAACACACATATATTATAATTAATTTTCATCACTTTTGGAAATTAAATCACAGATTATGGATTCTATATTTTGAATCAAAATATTATAGTTTTTAAATAATTTTTATTTTATATTTAGTATAATGAATAATATCCATTGTAAAATTTTATCACCAAGGTAATTGGTAAAATGTGTTAATTGAATAAAATGATGTGTTAAGGCCATTATATCAATACAATACTTTAAACTATTTCATTGTTTGAGGGAATTTTGAACTAAATCATCCTATATTAAAAATTATTTATTTTTAGTGCCACTTTCCTTTGATTATACCCATTATGTTATTATATGTAACATTCATCCCCATGGAAAACTAAATCATCTTCATGCATACTTACGAACAACCATCTTTACAACCGACATATTTTATTTTCCAAGACACTATATCATGGATGGTTATTTATATGGACTAAATGTTTACATATGACATTTCTTTAACTATTATGATTCTTTAATGTTAAAATAGTATCATCCTTATAACATTTCGAATCATTGTAAGATATTAACCTCATTTATGCGTAATTGTGGATGAACACATGCACAGGGCAGTGTGACTACCCTGAATGATGATTTTTAGTAGATGTTATTAATAAAATAGTAATTGTAAATTATAAGTGAATAATATATTGAAATGAAAGTATTAATATGGTTATATTAGATATTAATAATAAATATAAATTAATTATTGAGTGTTTTAAGAGTGTGTATTATGATATTTGGGACCTGTTATAGGGTTTTCTCATCTCACATTTTATTTTTTAAGACATATTTCATATTCACACATGTTTATTATTTGTGGTTTATGAAATATTAGATAATTTATTTATTTTTTATTTTAAATAATATTAATGTAACATAAAAATATTTTTCCACTTATCTAATTCATGTGGTTTTGATTCATATAATACTAATAATGTTAGTGTTTTTCTTATCGGTTTTGTTTTTGAGACATGTGTTTAATTTAAGACATGTTTATCTTTTTTGGTATATATAATTTTCAATAATATATTTTATAATGATCATAAATTTATTTTGTGGATTTAGAAATCATTTATTTTATTTATCATTAATGAGGTTTTGATTCTAAGAGTACCAAAACTGTAAGGGTTTATCAACTCAATATCATTTTCTATATAGAAATTTCATAATATACACCAATTTATGTTTATATGTTGAATAAAACACCTTGTCTAAATATTATATCATAAATATATAAATATTGATTATATATAATGTTCTATTTAAAATTATTTCTTTCAATACGTTTATGATTCCAAAGATTCCTTTGTGGAATTGGTTCATGTTATAATTTCATTTCATTTTGGGATTGAATATGTATATTTTCCATTTAAGGAAATTCTATGATAGGTATATTTTAAACCCCATATATTTTAATATCCTCAGTTTATTCATCTAATTTTCATATATATGTATGATTTTAATCTCTTTGGTTCATAAAATGAATGAGACAATGATTTTAATAGGAGATAACAAAATTTCCTCTTTCGTCGATTAAATATTTCATCCATATACAGGTTCTTCAAAATGTTTTACAAAATTATTTACCTACATTATATTTTTTGGGAAATATAGTTTTTTCTAAATTTTTATTTCTTTAAAAATGATGAAAATGAACTTTATCAAATATGTTATGTATGAACAACTTTTTACATTTAATAAATATGTAAACTAAATATATTTTTTTAACTTATAAAACATTAACACCTTTTTCAACCATCATAAATGTTATTTTATTTGAAACTTATATTACATAATTCCATGGTTATTTTCAATAAAAATAATTTTCTCAGTATTTTGGGAATTTTTAATTATTAAGGATATTTAATGAAAATGGTATTCTCCTTATTTTCAAAGAAAATTTCTAATTATCTTTTAAAGGTACATTTAATCAATTTACAAATTCTTTAATAATATTTTATCGTCAAAATGGGTATGAAAATATAATACTATAAACATTATTTCTCTTCATATATTAGGATTATAGTATTTTATGGATGAATTTATGAATCATGTTCCTTTCCCACTTGTATATTATGTTATGTTTAAATATGTAATGTTTTTTTGATTATATCCACTTAAATTATTTGGATGGATATGGCTATGTGATTATTCAAATTTTATGAAACTATATTATATTATATAAGATATTTTAAAATAAAAAGTTGAAAGTTTTTGTTATCTAGTGGAACACATCTGTATGGATTTCATTATGTGATGGGTGGATCCAAAATTAAAAATCCCTTTAATTATATCGATAAAGATTTATATCTCATGACATAATATGTAATGGAATAAGAGTGAAGATAATTTATAGATGGGATATTTTTCAACTATTATAGTCTTAGATGTAAACAATGAATATAAAATTAATTGTAATTTGGAGTGAACCAATCTAATATGGTACTTTTTCCACAGTGATAGTATTGGGAGTAAACTAGGATTGTGTAAATAATACAATAGGGAGTGAACAAAATCTTTTATAAGACTTTTTCCACTATGATAGTAATTTAATTGAGCCTTGAAATAACCCCTTGTGGACATAGTACAAAATACATACCATTTAGAAAATATTTCATTTCAATACATTCCCAATCACTTTTAGGATCAGTGATTTAGAGAATTTATAAAATATTTATATCTACAAAAAAATATTTATTCTTTAAAATATTGAAAATTTTTACCACTATATAAATAAATATTTAATCAATAATATCTCTTATAAGTTCATTACATAAGATACCACTCTAGACAAATCTTAATGAACCCGAGGAAATAGATACATAACAAAGGGGTTATCTTAAATGCTCAATTAGGTAAACATGGGTGATAAAAATAAAATTTCATAAGTGATAAAAAGATGATCATATGGGTATAATAAAGATAAATAATAATGTTATCACAAAATAACAGATGTAATAAATCCTCATATAGTCCAAAATTGAATAATTAGAAGAGTGTTGAATCATTATCCAATAAATATGACATATGAGATCATATCATCAGGTATCCTTAGAAATATGTCACACACATTATTATAAACAAAATTAATTTTATGATTCATACATAATTTCCCATTATTATTATTAATTAAAATTTACTCATGATTACCTATATTATGTGATATAATCCTTAAAAATTAACTACATGGTGAATCATACCCCACCAATCATTATCTATACTTATGAATGAAATTTTAAATCAATCTTATCATTAATAACCCATGAAAAAAAAATTCATATAAATTTTAAATGTAATAAATTAAATATTAATAATTAATAATTTAAAAAATAAACCCATGAAAATAAACTAGTATCCAAATATATATTTTATCTTTATATTTAAATATCATTCGATCGAGATAATAATGAATTTGTTATTTAAACAATGCAGATAAATGGTTTATGTTTAAGAAAATATTTTCCAAAATTAGTTTATGTGTGGAACGTGTGTGAGTAGCCTTTAATAAAACTAATGGAAAACATGGTATTCCCAAGTTAATGTAATTTTAAGAAAAAATTTCAAGATAAAACATTACATCTTAATGAATAAAGAGTTAGGTTGTCAATATCCTTTCTAGAAAATACAATTCACAAAGCATAAAATATTTTAGAATGGTTTAATGTGGTAATCATGTAGACAATGTGGGAATACTATATAATAAAAACAAAGGTAAAAATGTACACAAAATATATTAAATATGTTCAAGAGTACAATCATAATCCATTTAACAAAAATGAGTTTTAAAAAACTCATTCATAAGGGGTAACACTTGAGTCAAAATACATTTAACGAAAAAATGATTGGATTAGTATATACCTAGAGTTAAAAATAAATATATTATATTATATTAATTTTATATTAAATCAATATAACACTATACAAAGGAATCATGTTTCATAACATGTAGCGTGCCTCAAATAATCAAAATTGTTACCAAGAATACTAATGCAGCTTTTGAAACGTTCAAATCAAAACCCCTTAAAGGATAGAATTTAAAAATGAATCATTAAATACCATGGATAATGAGTGAATAATTATATAAAATAGTTAATGGTTATTAAAAACAACACTCCAAATAAAAAATGATGTATAATATCAAATATTTCAATAGTAGTAGATATTTGATACAAGAAACCCTTTTCATTATTTCTAGTTTGTCAAAATATTCAATACCTCTAATATAATGAACAGTGGTATCTTATTTACATATCATATAAAAATAATCTAATCAATTTACTATTTTATAATTATTTTATTCCAATGTATTATAAATATATTAAATGATTATAGTTTATTTTGGAAGCTAGTGTTAAAAATATTTGGTTGTTTATTTTTTAAAAACATCTTAAATATTGTATTGATTCTAAATATCTAGTATTGATTTCATAATTTATTGAAAATTAAATATATATTAATCATTATCTTTCAATGATTACTTTAGTCCTATTTTCATTATTGGAAAAATATGAATGCGACTTGTGAAAATGAAAATCATGATGTACTAGTTTTTAATGTTTTTAATGATCAAAATGTGATATAACACTACATATTTTAAATATTAACGATAATGTTATATAAATATTAATAAATTATAGAGAAATATTTGTTTTATGATATTACCATTACATACAATACCACAATTATTTATGAATTTATCCTTATAACATCCTTCACATAGGTGGTCAGATCGACCCAAATGGAAATGAGTTATATTGATTTAATGTGTAAGGGGAAGTATATACCTAAAGGAAATGTGACATATAAAAATATTAACATGTCATAAAATTAATTTATCCTCATTTAATCACTAATAAAAATCCTAAATTATGGTTTGTGATGTAATATTCAATTTATTATCTATAAAGGTGGTAATTTTTCAAAAGAATGATTAACGATCACATTTCAAAATGAATAGAAGGAATGATGGTATATGGTATAAGATAATTTATGTGTTTAATTATTGATATAGGAAACATATTTACTCATAAAATTCCTATATTATATAATCCTTGAGAAAAAGTGATGTGAAATGAACTACATCTCTTTGTGGATGTGGTAATCTGCATATATGCATAATCGGTGTTTTAGATTGTCTTAATGGATAGAAAGAAGTAAATAATTATTGTTTAATTTATATTATTACATGTAATAATTCTAATAATACCAATGCTATTATATGAATCATCTTTTAGAATTTTTTTAGACGTATAGTAAAAGAAAATAGAATGTGAAAGTAATACACACATTGGAAACTCCAGTTTTCTATTGGATAACTCCATGGAAACAAAGGCCTTAAGGAATAAAATGAGATATAAAACTTATTAATGAGGGATAGGGTACTAGGAGGAGTAATTTTTAATATATTAAATAATAAATTCTAGGAATATTTGAGTATTATATGGTGTATCTGTGATCTTTTTATAAGTGAAGAGAAGGGAGGTTTCTGAAGAAACCATTAAATTTCAAATAAGTAATGGTAATGTTCAAAGAAAAATGCAATTAAAATGTAAAACCAATAGAGTAAAATTGAATTTCAATCATTATTTTATGATTCATCTCCTTTTGAAGATAACTTATAGTGTTTATACACCGTTTTTTTTTGTGTTTTTAAATTTTTCCCTAATTAATTCTTAACATGGTAATTAATGTTTAACATTATTAATTAATCTTAATGTAGAAATATGAAATTGTAATTGTTATATAATTAAAAAATTATGTTTTTATAATTTAAAAAACATTTTATCAAATTGATTATCTATACTTTCAAAAAATTAATTTTCAAATAATGGCACGTAATCAAATTAAATAGTTTTTAGAAAAATAATATTTTTCAACTCGAAATTTTAATATAAGAAAAAATTATCATTTAAATTTTTTATGTTGATTTAAATTGATATTACAATAAAAATAAAACTTATGCTTCTTTAATGGTAGGTAGAATACTAATATAAACATTAATAGTATTGATTTAAATATATAACTAAAAATTATATATATCAAAGTAACATCTTAATTTAGTCATAAAATGATGGAAATAAATTTTTTACATTCCAATAATATTTTAAAATTAGTTTTGTAGTTTATTAATTTCATAAATTATCAATTAATTTTTTTTAAATCATCAATTTCATAATTATATAGTTATTATAATTATATTTTTCATATAAAAAAACTCTCTTACCAAAATACCATCCATTTCGGAAAAAGATCTGACATTCAAAATATGTAAATTATAATATAATATTTTATAATGAAACTCATTTTATTATTTTTTTAAATTATAATATTCATGTAAATTTGTTACTATATGATGGGACAAGTCAATAAACAATTTTTTTTAAATATATTTTTTTATATAATGTAGATTTTTTATTATTTGTTTATAATAAGTATTTA
The DNA here is from genome assembly GCA_963277665.1 of Viscum album. NCBI lineage: Eukaryota > Viridiplantae > Streptophyta > Magnoliopsida > Santalales > Viscaceae > Viscum > Viscum album. Next base: position 1,806,976,866 of record OY728136.1, on the reverse strand, counting down.
TTAGATGGATGATTTTTTAATTTTTATATATTAAATATACATAAAATATTTCTAGAAATTAATTTCAATATTGTAATTCATAACTCAGAAAACAAATTTTTCTATGCTTGAAATGGATTTTATATTGATATGTTCATTGGATTTTATAGATAATAAATAGATGCTGAAATAATACTAATATCTACTTACAAAACCACATGTAACATAATCATTAGATTTAAAGGTAATACAGTTAGTAGTGGAAGTCATGTAAGTTGTTTTAGCTATTAGGAATTTTCTAGTGAGTCCTCCACGCTTATGGTTTTCTCATAAATTATTTCTCATAATTCATACCAATCAGTGTTCAATTTCATGTTAGTCTAAGGAAAAACCCTATGAATGTGTCTCTTTCCCAATCATAAATAATGGGCTTTGTATGGTGGACTAAAAATTCTTGATTCCATGTTGCCTATTTTTGAATTGATTATATAATATGGTTAATTCATTTTTATACCCATCAATTTAACTATTATTTTTATGAAATTCATATATTATATATTCTATATTAAATTATCATGGTTTTCTAGTTTAGTGTTGAATGTTTCATTATCCATCAACCATATTATTACATTAAAGGTAAGTATATACCAAAATATATGGTTTTTATATTCTACCCCCTTATATAAATTTGATCCTCAAAATTCTGATAATTGATTAATAATGAATATTTCAAGAAGTAATATCAATCCTGATATGAATTATAATGACATACCTATCTTAATATATTTTATTTTACAATGATACTTTTCCATTCTTCAAATAGAATTATATAATAAAATTTCCAAGTATATTCTTGTCCAAAAAAAATATTCTAAAGATCATTCCATTCCCAAAATAACAAATATATATAATGAACAAACTATATAAAAATTCTAATATTATACTAAAAATCAATTATATTTACAATTTTTAAATGCAATTAAACACACTTTAAAAATCACATACTAGACTCTTTGTACCACAATTAAAAAAATAACCTCTAAAATATCAGCAATAAAATATCAATTACAAGCTCAAAAATAATATCTTTCATTGTTCTTCCAAAACCCCTCAACAATTTATTTACTTGAAATAAATTATATATTAATCATAAGAATTATTTGTAGCTCAATTATGTGTTCTTCAATAATTGTCCCAAAAATATATCCATGAAATATAATCACTTTTCTAGGTTATTGAAACCATTAAATATATTTTTCCAATTTATTAATGGAAAAATATTGTATAATAATGTAGCGGACTGACCATATTCCCCAACCGAATTGTTCTTTTGAGTTGAGTTCCACTAGCCTTCGGCATACCTCCCCGAATTCCAAAGGATTCTGACTAGTAGTGAGGTTGTAAACGAGTTATAGTAAGAGACTATACGATTCAATGGTGTTATATTAATGATCTTGATTGATATAAAAGAAAAAAAATAAACCAATATACTCAAACCAGAACCCACCCATGGAAGCAGCATAAGAAATTATATACAATAGAGAAAACATAATAAACCACTATATAAGAATTTAAAAAAAATACAACATACGATTTCAAAAATATAAAAAAAACATGTAATATTACTCAAAAAAGTCAATAAGTAGAAAAGTGTCACCCATCCCTAACCTCAATGTATATATATATAGAACATGATGATTCTAAAATGAAAATAAAATATAAATTTGGATGAGGCAAAAACCAACGGTCTCTTGACTTCCATCCCATGCCAAACTCCCCCTATAATCCTCAATAGCAAATCAATCCCTTACCTGAACGCAAAACAAAGAAGTATACATGCTTCCGGAAGTACCAATGAAGGGTTTGAGAATGTGTCACAGTAGGTCACCACCAATGTGTTATTATTTTACATTTTTGATTAAGGAGGATTATACATAATGTAAAATATAAGAATAAAATTAATCTAAAATAAACACAAACTTCCCTAGTAGTCAATATCCAACAAGAATATATCACCTACTTATAATATCACAATAATAACTCAGGAGGAAGGGATTCATGGCCATGATTCCATGGCATACCTTGAGGTCAATTAACCCCATATTAACCCTCATGTGACATCTCTAAAAGTCATCAGAAACCTCATTCCAACAGACACCTCATAACCAAAACATGTCACCTACTCGTCGAGGTACTTCCAAGAAATTATAACCTAGTCCATCAGGCCACGTCTCAAAATCACCCATAGAATTGATGCCCAGAGTTAGGAGGTACAATGATATCTATCCTCAAATAATAACCAATGTTTTCTTTACAACCAACTTCTCTATGAACAGTTTTTCTTGTCCTTTGTAATGAGTCATGAATCATTGTACATAAACAGGCTATGCCTCATCCCTAAAAAGATAGCCTCAAATTTGTCACCAGCTGGATTCTCCCCATCTATATGGATCTTTATGTCATGAACCCCCATTAATTTACCTATGAAATAGGTATCAGTGGCCTCTACCAACATGAGTAGTGAAAAACACCTCATCACTGAGTCAACATGTGTGCAGCAGACTCCAAACAACGCTTTGGTCAATATAGGTTAGCGAAAAACACCAATTAGACCATAGTCCACACCAAGTCCAGTACCTCATCCCCTTAAAACCATGTTTCTAAATCCAAAGTCCATTATAAACAATGAATATTAGGACATGACTACACCCTAATGGCCCTTCCACCTCGATCTAAGATTGAGTATCCCATCATGTGATTATCATCACTCATAAAGCACAGTCCTCACCCAACATGATTATTACATCACCCTATCTCAAGTGTTCATAATATTCTCTATTCTTAAGAATTTCCCATCCCAAACACATCACAACATCTCATATATATATATAAATTAAAATGAACAATTCAATGAAATTGAATTGAATAATTTCAATTATTATAAAAATATAATTTAATAAAAAAATTCATTGTCCTATGTTACCAAAGTCCATGGCCTCTCCCCTAGATCAAACCACTTATAGTCTCATGTAAGAGTTCCCATAATCATCTCCCATGGTTAAATATAATTAATGAAAAGAAGACATTAAATTAAAAAGTATCTCTCTTGGTCAGCATAATGGCACACTCAAAGAGGCACCCATGAAACTATCACAAAATTACAAATAAAGGTAAGAACAACCCACCTCATTGTTTTAGATGTAGGAACATAAAATATTATCCTATAAATTAAACTAATTTTGAAGAAATAATAGTTTTAAAATAACTCCTAAAAATATTGAAAAACTACCCACACAAATTTAGAATTTGGTGGGGTGATGTAAAAGGAAGGGAAGCAGGGGAGGGGAGATCCTTACTATGATATATTGAGAATAACAAACAGATCATATAACAAAGGTTGGATTGATAAAATAATTAAAAGGATAGTGGAGGAGACAAAATGAATCACCTCCTACATTATAGCTTTAATGGGGGATAAAGACTAGAAATTTTGTTTATGGAAAGAGGGGTAATTTTTTTATTTATCCTCTTAAATAAGTTGTATGATTAGATTGAAAGGTTTTAAAAACCCATTATGCTACCGTGTTTCTCCTACTACTTATAATCCATTCCCTATAAGGTAATCTCAGATGGTTAGGTCTAACCATTGGTAAACCGAGCGTGCTACAGTGAAATGGTGATGCCTAAAATGGAACTAACTATGTTACATGCCCACAGTTTTCCCTAACCAAGCGCAACATGTGTGAATTTTCTATGAAAAAACAAAATAGGTTCACACACAGTCATGTTTATAATATGATATTTTTTATCAAAACATTATTGGTGAAAAATGGAGGTGCTCGGTTTTTTCTATCAGATCTCATAGTTTTACTTAACAATGGGCTCAATAAATACATGACCAAAACATGGCCTTTGGGCCACCGACACACTTGAAACACATCTGAAATACCATGAAAAAATAATATAAAACCACTAAAAATCAGAAACAGTGTTTTTATTGAATTTAAAACACAGAATCATGTCCGTAATTTGATAATAATGTTTTAATACCCACTAACATAGAAAAAAAATCAAAACATGAGAATATTACAACTTGCTCTAAATACCTATGTTGTTACAGTCCACTGAACATAAAAAAGATCAATATCGAGCTATAAATCACAAAACTGATAATTTACTAATCATATTAATAACATTTAAAATAACCCAGATTACCTTAGTCATAATTGTACAAGTCAACTACATAGAGGGGATCCCCTCCTTAAGAGTTTCCTAAAAATGATCACTATCGAGCTATAAATCATAAAATTGAGAATTGACTAATCATATTAATAACATTTAGAATAACCCAGACTACCCTAGTCATAATTTTACAAGTCAACTGCATAGAGGGGATCCCCTCCTTAAGAGTTTCCTATCTCAGTCACATACCAACACAAAACTCAAATCATAAAAATGTTCAATCTCCCATTTTTAGAATCAAAAGTAATTGTATTATTCATCATCTCTTATGAACCTCATCATGTTCTCTTATATCTTATTTAACACCCATCAATATCCCAAATTTCCTTGATGACCACTTCTTTCCAATGTATCACATGGGACCAATGTGGTATTATATCTCAATAGATGGTCAAAATAATAATAGTGCCTCACACCTCAATGAAGTCCCACATCACAATAGTTCATATATGTCTATTCAACTTATTTAAGCAACATATACATGAATCATAGATGCTGATGCAACATAATAATCATGCATTCTTATTTATTATATATTTGACCTAGTTCTACGCAACTCATATATATAGATAGTGCATCTAAGGTGATGTCATCCAACTAACTAGCATCTGGTTAGTCTACATATATATAATGTTCACCTCCTGTACTCAAAATAGACATGCCTCAAAGGTCATTCTAATAAATAAATGGTTACACCCATGATGTACCTCTATCCTCTGTTGGCTCACTACCATACACTGACCATCTAAGCTCTATGGAATGCACCTGGCCTAAAGACTAACTTCTTGAATCCTAACTTCCATATAGTTTTGCACAATCCATCAACCCATAAAGCCACTAGTGGGTTTTGTTGACTCTAACAAATACTTCAACTGTATCTAATGATTGGATACCATCACCTGGTACAGTCCCTGGTCTAACATTAAAAACCGGAGTTTATTGCAATCCGTTACTTATGGATGTTCTAGAAGGCTTCCAAAATAACCTCTCAAGACTCTCATCCTATCTAAATGCTCAGTACCCCTTTGGAGGACACTCCCTCTAAGTCCAAACATGTTTGGTATTTCAACACTATAATAACAATGTCAAAGACCCACTCTGAGGTGGTCCTCAATTCCTTGTCCTAACTACCCTACTAGAACTCATGTAGACCTCGTTTTCTACTAACATATTCATCTCCACTAAAATTGCATTACTCTTTCACCCTGATCGAGTATGACCAATATGTCAATTTACCATCGACTATGGCCACTTGGTAATTCAGCATAAAGAATGAGGCCAACCAAAAGATGTTTACTTGCACTTGAATGGTGTGTCATAAACCATTGTCAAAAAGTCTAACCTTGAGGTGAAATACCCCACCATATCTAGTGTGAAGTGAGAAAAAAATGGTGAATGTCTTTGCATATTCCATGATAGACATAAAAGCATTGTGAAAGATAAATAACTCACAATCTTTATAAACCCTCACCATCTCTAGGTTGAATTTATTGAATAAAATGGCATCAAAATACATCCAGAAGATTCCCTCATGTATTTTAAACTAAACATGCATATCTCACTAGGGCTCTTCCAGTCCTCTGAGCATGTATGTTTCCAGCTTCACCCTCTTCCCTAGAGGCATCTACGACTAGTCAAAGATCATCTGTATTGACTTGATCCAGTTCTCAGCCACCTGTGTTATTCCCTCGCCATAAATTAGTGGTGGGTGTTTTGAATTGAAATCCAAAGTTATATATTCCATTGAAGGCTATTCTCCCTGATCTCAAAAGTGAATACCTGGGAAAACACATACCATGCTCACTTGAAGCTACTCGTCATGCCATAACCTAATAGCGGTCAAATCTGAGGGCTAACATGCATGAAATGGATCCATTAACGGATCCTATAACTATAGATCATGATCATCATAGCCCTTAGGGGTCTCAAATTTCTCGTTCTCTAGTGTTACCCTATCACCGCCAACCTGATGCTTCATCCATTTTTTCTATGTATATCCTCACTAAATACGAATACATCTTCATATAGCTAATATAATATATATATATATATATATATTAGATATAGGGAAAGAATTTGAGTTAATCACCACCCCAATTACCTTATATGTTCACATAACATCCATGTCACAATACATCCTGGCATTGTGGGATCTTTAACCACCCTTAAAAGATCCAACTCACACATATATCTTAGGACGCATCCTTCCTAATGAACCAACAAACCTCAAATTGATGACTGCATCACCTAGCATAGTGAGTAACGTTGTCCCATTTCGTTTTATCTACCTATAGTTATAATATCTAGTACCATATATACTAGTATTAAATGTCACATAAAAGCATTTAATTTACTAGAGGAACATGCATATACATATAACAACACTATTATCTGCCTATCAAAAATAAACATAACACATGAACTCCTTTCCATATTGGGTGAAGGGTCCAAATATTATTTTTTGTTGTACTAGTCTAAGTATCACATGACATACAAATTAATAATTCAAATTCAAAATTCCCCACATGATGGGGAAATCGTAAAGACCATAAAATGAGAAACAACATAATAGTAATTCCCACCCATGGAAACTTTTTATATCTCCCATGTTTGGGTTTTTAGTCACCACAACATGATTTCTAAACCGATTTTTGACAACATATTAATCTCCATTATACTATAGCCCAAATAGTAAAACCAAATAATAAAAGACAAATAATTAGAATCCTTTGGTATATTGTCATACACTTCTACTAATTCTTATCCAATAACTTCTATGATACAATTTGTAGCACCCTTCCCTAATTATCCACCAAAATAATTCCACCAGGATGAGTTCCACGTTCCTTATGCTTCCCTCCCCAGACACCAAAGGCTTCCAACAAAGATAAATGTTATAAATGTTTGATTTTGGGGAGACTATACCATTTGGGGGTGTTATATTAATGTTGTAGATATATAGATTAGTGGACGAGAGACCAAAAGATTCAAATTAGAACCCGACCGTGGAGGGAAAACAAGAAATTATATAAAATAGTGGTAGAAAAATAATTCAGTGAGGAAGAAATGAATAAACATGATAACATACCATTTGTAGAATCTCAAATGGAACAAGCATCCAATATGGGTCACACATATCGATAAGTAGAACTATTTCACCTATGACTAAACTCAGTGTACACACACACCCACACAGACACACACAGATATATATATATATATAATTCTAATACCAAAAATAATACAAAATACAAAACTAGATGAATCAATAATATGTGGTCCCTTTCCTCCTATCCCATGAAAAATAGACACTAAGATCCTAATCCTAAACAATATCCTTTTCCCAAATGTAAAATAATAAAGTATAAATACATCTTGAAGGTCCTATGTTGGGTATGAGAAATAGTCCCAGTAGGCCTCCAACAATGTGTTACTACACTAGATTTTTAATTGTTATAGTTTATAATAAATATATAATAAAAAAAATTGCCTAAATTTAAAATAAACACCATATTTGTTGGTTCTCAATAGCCACTAAGAACAATCACCTACTTCAGCCATATCCAGAATAATAGTGGAGGATGGGATCCATGGCCCATTACCCAAGGAATCCCCTTATGTCAAATAACCAAATGTGAAATCTCAGGTTCCACCTCCAAATGTCACCAGGAACTTCATTCTTAAGGACACCTCATGTCCAAAACAGGTCACTAAGAACCCAAGATATGCCCAAGAAATAACAACCTGATCCCTCAGACCCATGCTCAATAGCACCAATGGGCTCAAATACCAATGCCTATATGATCAAAAATATATATCCAAATATAATAACAACTTTTATCTTTACAACTGACATCTTAAGGAATAGTGATTCTCATCCCTCATAAGGAGTCACGACCCATTGGCCTCAAGAATGGTTATCCTCATCCCCTAACCAACATCCTCATCATTGTCACTTGATCAATTTGGACCATCCTTTTGGATATATATAAAATGAACCCCCACCCAATTACATATACCAAAACTTATATATTCCTCTACCCACACAATTAATCAATGAAACCTCATCAATGTGTAAACCTCTGTGCGCAAAACTTTAAGTGGAACTTTGGAAAACATGGGTGAGAAGACATCACAAATTAGAACCTAAGACACTCCTATTTCATCAAATGATTCCCCTACCACCACATCGCTCAATCTGGTTTCCATGCCATACTAATTATCTCAGGACTTGCCTACATACTAGAGTCTTTTCCACCACAACTGATGATTGAGTCCCCCAACATGTGATTATCATCCCTCATTAAGAAATGTCTTCTTCCAACCATATGATTACATAGTCTCATCTCAGGGGGCCATAACACAATCTACCCTTGGGACTTTCACTTCATAAACTCATAAAATCATCTAATTTATATTTACATTTATATATCAATTCAAAAAAAAATAACCTATTGAAATTCAATAAGACAATTTATGTAAATAGAAAAATATAATTATGTATAAATAACACACCCAGACCTAATATCACCAGGCCCATAACATCTTCAACATCTCAAACCACTTATAATCTCATGAAAGCATAGACATAAGGATCTCACAATGATCAATTTAATTAATTAATTAAAGAAAATAAAATTACAAGGGTCTCACTCGGACATCATAATGGGACATTCAAAATAAAACCCCCATAACACTCGCAAGTTACAGGTAAATGTATGAAACACTTGCCTCATAGTCATAAATATAGTCACACCCAATCATTCTTATAACTCGATCGAATTATTAAGAAATCGTAGTTTCATATTATTGAACAAAAATTAAGGGAAAACATCCCACATTGATTTAGTGGACCCTTAAGTGATGGAAAAGAGGAATAAAAGAAAGATAAAGGATATCCACACTATAATGGTTCCAACACAATTGATGTATTGAAGAATAGAGTTAGAATGAAGAATATAACATAAATTATAGTGGATGGAAAACAATATAGGCATCCCTATTGTGCGTCTTGAATGAGAAGAAAAATACGAGGAAATTAGGTATATGGATGATAGGTAATTTTTTTTAAATTCACCTCTTTAGTGAGTCACACTGTTAGTTTGCATGGTTTTACAAACCGTGTAGTAAATCTGCCTCTCTTGGTTCTTAGGATCCCAGCCCGGTATATTTATCATACATGACTAGGTCTATCCATGCACAAACTGTGCATGCTATAGTGAAATTGTACTTCCCCAATGGCCTTAATAGTGTGTATTGTTCATGTTCTTCCCTACTCATGTGAAAACAATGATTATTCCCTCTGCAAAAAATATAGTGGTTCATGCATGGACTAGTACCTCATATCACACGATTTACCAATCCATCCTCATTGAAAAAAGAGGGTTCTTAGTCTTCACTAAGTGGCCATACATTTTAACCAAATTCCTCGCCTCTGTTGGAACATAACCTTAATAGGTCCATCTAGGCTATGAAGCACTTAGAACCCATATGAAATCCAATGTAAAAAATCCTAACCTCAAAACTCAACTAAAGAAATATTGTGGGCTAACATAAAAATCATAATTAAGTTCCATATATGGAGAATGATGTTTATAAACCCACCAACTTAGAGAAAATTCTAAATTCATAATGGGGGAGTTTTTCATCCCACATTAACAACCTAGGACATTAAAAAGAGTCCATATATGTTTCACTTAATTATAATAATTTTTTGAATATACCAAAAATCATTGATTGATATCACTCACTAGTTAAAATTTATAAGATTGTAAAGAATTAATTTCTATTAATATATAATCCTCATTACCAAAGGTATGACTAGGATACTCAACTTTTCTATCATAACTATCATATATTAGAAATTTTGACCATTTAAGTGTTCTCCCTTTTTAAATTATAATACAATGTTGTTTCTACATAATAACATTTTTGAGCATCATTTACATGATTCCAGTTCAATCAAATGCAAAATCCAAAATAAATCAATACAATTAGAGAAAATAACCATATGAATACAAAAATTCAATCCTAATATGTATTCTCAAGTTACACCATTATTTCAACCTTTAATACCCTTAGTTTTATATAACTTGTTTTAGTATGTCTATCCTGTACGTCTTATCCAAATATCTTAAAATAATTTTGTATTAAATGAGTTACTTTTCTTTATGAAGAGAATTTGATTAGCCAAAGCGTACCTATAAGAGCGCCAACTAGGTTTGTAGTTATACCTATTTTTCCAACACCAGGTGAAAATTTATTTATACCCAACCTAGCGGTTTAAATTTAATTAACCCTAGTAACAACTATGCCATAGTTTTTATCAACATTTAGTATTCAAACAAAGATTTTATTACTAGGAAAATCAAAAAAATTGTACATACAAAAACTTTCATGGTGTTTTCTTTTACATGTACATATTCATTATGTTTTATCAAAAGATATATTTTTATAATCCCAAAATTATTACCTCAACCCACCTAATGGGTAATCTATATCATGGATATTAGGATAAACCTTAACTTATAAAATTTTTATGACACTTCAAACTCCCAAATTAACAATAATTAATAACATCCAAATCTATAATGTTATCTAAATCATTATTTGATACGACCTGTATCAACTCTCATATGTGACTACCAAAATTACATGACATAAATAAAATATTACTTTTCAATACATTCCCAAGACCATTTGTGTTTATTTTTTTAGATAATTGGGGAAAATAATTAACTCCAAATCTAATGTATTTTACAACTAATAGTTATTTCTTCCACTGTATAAAAACATTATTACTCTTCAACATGACTCAAAAATTAATTGCATAAAATAATTTTCTAGACACATATTATATAGCCTTGTGAAACTTTAAGATAATAATTGAGTTATCATAAATATTTAGTAAGGATAAACATAGGTGATAAAAATAAAATATCTTATGTGAGAATAATATGAGAAGTAAGGTATGATTGGGAAAATTAATAACATCATACCTAAATAGGAAAATGGTAGTAAATCATGTCATAACGAAATATTCACCAATAAAAAGAGTATAAAAATAAAACCCAATAAACACAATTCATGGGATCATTGTAACATGATACCATTAAAATATAGAATACACATTTGTATATGAAACATTAATTTTCTAAGCCACAACCTCTGTTTCATGCCTATGAGAAACTAAAATTTACTCATAGTTACATACATCATGAAATAATACCAGAGATCAAGGAATTGGAATTTGATATACTACCCCAACGATCATCATCCACACAAATGAGTAACACGTCAAATCAATCATATCACAAATAAACCATAAATGTAAAATGTATTCCATATATATTTCATATGAAACATCATAAAAATGTAATCAATAATAATAACAAGATAACCCAATGTAAATAATTGGTATCTGATGATATTTAAAATCATTCTAGTTGAATTACATTCCATCGATATAATATAGATTATGTTATTTTCACCCTATAGATAAATGATTTTTTATTACGATAATAATTTACCCATTAAATCAATTTGAAGAACCTTTGTGAAAAATAAAAGGAATGTAAAATAGCATATTTACACATCAAAGGAATTTGAAGAACAAATTTCATGATAAAATATTATATATCGATGAATGAAAATTTGAGCAATTTATATTCCTTATATGAAACAAAATCCATGAAGAAAAACTATTCAAAATTGTTCATATTTAGTAAATATATTAAAAATAGTAGAGATAAAATTAATGTAATCAATGGAACAAATGTACAACACATAAATGATATAAGTTAAAGAGTGTTATCATAACTCTATTAATGAAAATTGAGTTTCCAAAAACTATTATGACTTGGGTAACACTTGAGTGAAAACATATATAAGAAATGAATATAATTTTTATTATCATATAAAAAGAGTTACCATAAAATAATCATTTTAAAATACTATGATTTTATATCAAAATAATAAAATAAAAAGGAAACATGGTTCATAACATGTAACATGTCTCATAGAATCATCATTGAGCCCAATAAAACAGTTACATCTTTAGAAAATTTCAAATCAAAACCCCTTGTAAGATATAAAATAAATTGGAATTTTAATTACATTAATAACGAGATACAAATGATAAAAATGTTAAATGGATATTAGTTACACTATTTGGAAGAAACAATGGTTTATAATATGATATACGTCTCAAAGAGTTAAAATTTAATACAATAAATCCTTACCTTTTTTTATTATTAGTCCAAATACACTTCGTCCCACTATATAATGAATAAAAATATCTTCATCACATATCACATAGCATTAATTTAAAACTAATACCCTTTTTGTAATTATTTGTTAAACCTATATTACAAATATATTAACTAATTATCATTTATTTTCATTTTCAGGGTTTAAAACATTCGATTTCTTGAATAATAAAAAATTAATTAAGATATGATTGATTCTAACAATGTTTTAACAAGATAATAATTTCTATATCATTCAATACATAATAAAAATATTTTTTAAAATGATTACTTGGTTGAAATTTACCTTAAGTGAATGTTATGCGTATTGCATGTGAAAGAGGAAATCATGATGAACTATTTTTCAATGTGTTTAACAATTAAAATGTGATATATTATGAAATATATTAAATTTAAACAAAATCAAAAATTATCCATTAAAAACTAATTAATAAATCATTATATCATTATATTACTGTTATATGACATCCCATAATGATTAAAACTTCTTTTTAGTAGGTGTTTAATTCAAAAAAAATGGTAATATCTAAAATGATTACATGTGTAAGGGGATGTACAAAGATAATTATATTGTGAAATATACAAATAAAACCCCAATAATATAATTAAAAACATTAATGTATCCATCAATAATTGGAGTTGATGGCAAATATAATCATTCATTCAAGGAGGTGGTAGTCCGTTGTACACATGATAACAATCTCACTTATCAATGAATTTTTAGAATGATTATACATGAAAAATTATCATTTATAAATAAATTTATGAAATATATGACATGTGTATTCATAAAATATATCCTTCATACTATTGCTGACATAAAATGATGAAAAAAGAACAAAATTCCTTAATAGAGGCAGTAATTAGCATGAACGAATGATCGATGATTTGGAATATCGTAATGGATGGAATGTAGTGAATAATAATTGTTAATATAAAACATTTTCATTATAAAATAAAAATTATACTTATTTAATTATATTAATTCATTTCGAGATGATATAGGAAGGATTGCAATAAAATAAAAGGGTAACTGAAAGTAGTACTCGTGTTAAAACCTTGAGGTTTATTTTGCAAAACTCTTTTAAATGAATTTATGAGTAAAAACTAAGGTGACTAAAAGCTTATATACGTGGTATGTAGTTTTATTAGATATAATTTTTCACATTTTCATGAAAAAAATTGAATGAATTTTTTAGACATTATTTGGTGGAACTTTTTCATTTTTATAAGTTAGAGAAGGGAATATTAAAATGTAACCGTTAAACATTCAACAATTTAATGTTAATATTTAATCATTAATGGCTAATAAATGAAAAAAGATGTGGGTATGTGTTTTTTGGTTATATATTATCCAAATCCAATCATTTTTAGAGAACATAGACTATTTTTTGGATTTTTATTTGTAGTTTTCAAATTTAACCCTAATTTATTATTACCAGGGAAAATAATTTTTAACTATAAAAATATATTCAAATAAAAAAGATTTAAATTGAACTTATAACATAATTTGAATATTTTTTTTGAAATTTGAAAATAATTTTATCAAATAAAATTTCCAACTGTGATAAAATCTAGTTTTTAATGAAACACACTTAATCCCATAGAAACAGTTTTTAAAAATAATATTCTTTCTAAGATTTAAAATTATATATTTGAAAAAATCATCATCATCACATATTTCTTGGAAATAATTTTTTTAGTATAAATCAAATAAACTTAATGGGTCTTTAATGTTAGTTTAAAACCTAATATCACTTGCAAAATTATATATTCAAAAAAATGATGAAAACAATTTTTTGTTAACATTTTAATTTAGTCATAAAATTATTGAATATGGGTTTTCTAAGTTAAATATTATTTTAAATTCATAATTTTTTTCATAAATTTCATATTTTATAAAATAAATTTTATTTATTCTATTTCATTATTAAGTGTTCAAGAAAATTTCTTTTTATAAAATCGTCATTTTTCCACTAAACCAATCCTTTTAAAAAAATCATAATATGAAAGAATTTTTGTGAATATTTAATATATTGTATTCATTTTATTAATTTAAGATTATGAAATTCTTATTAATTTGTTAAAATATAAAGGCGAATGGTGTCATGATTTTTTTAAGGATTATTTTTAAGCATAATGTGAATGATTTATTATTTATTTCCAAGGAATATTTATTGTATGAATGATAAATTATATCCATGCCTATTAAATTCATATAAAAAATTTATGTAAGTTCATTTTATTATAAGAAATAATTAATCAAAAAACAAAAGGTATTTAGCTTAAAATGTATTTTATATTGATACATCCATTCAATTATTTAGATAAAAATTACAAGATGAAATCCTACTAATTTCAATGTGAAAACCCGATGTAAATTTCTCAATGGTTTTAAGGATATGATAACCAGTAGCAGTAGTCATGGGTTATGATTTTGATAGGATTTATTTCTTAGTGACTTTTTTTTAGATTCTGTTTTCCCCAAATATGATTTCACACAAGATTTACCAGTCAGAGTTCACCTTGGGCTTGGTTTAAAAATATCCCTAGTGATGCCCAATATTTCCCATGTTCAGATAATTAGGCATCAGAAAGAAGAATCAGGGTGATTGATGCTATTTTTAATATTTTACTAGTATTTTTGTATTATGGTTACACCTTATTATTCCCATCAATATAATGGTTATGTTTATAATAATAATGTTTTATATTTTTTTAGAAGTATGATATTCTAATGTTTGTTTGGATTTTCATGTGTGAGGATCTATCATTCATATTGTTAAATTATATCTAAATATGTAGAAAAATTTTGGATTATTACCACACATTAATAAGGAAATGATTTTCTATTATGTTTATTTCAAAAACTCAATTATTATTCTTGTGATATATTCTCATGCATAATAATAGATTATTCTCTATTTTACACTATTTTGAATTATTTATTTATTTTGGATGAGAACATATTCCATGACTCTGGATTAATAATATTTGGCAGATTGGGTATGAAATTCATGATATATTATAATTTTATCATACCCTAATATTCAACTTAGACAGACATATGATTTTTTGTTGATATCTAACTTTTCTACCCCTAATGAGAATCTTTGAAAAAAAAATATTATGATTTTAATTCCCAGGATTATGAATAATTATATTATGAGAAATTTTTATATAATCATAACATGTGTTTAGGAATTTTTTGGGAGATGTTAAAGTATTCTTATGGAATAATAAAAACTAAGTATAATGTTAACGAAACTAAATTGATGATAACGATATGGGTTTTTTCATATAAATAATTTTTCCTAACATTTTAAATATTTAAACTGAAAAGGTCCTAGGTATGTTACTGAATCAATGATGGTTATTTATTATATAATTACCAATTTTTATAATTGGATCAATCATTTTATATCATTTACATTAGGTGAATAATATTTTTTTGATCCGGATCTAGGTGTATGGGACATAGGCTATCTCAGTTGGCATTAAATGATTTGTTAGATATCTTTACAGGTATGAAAGTTATCATATGAGGATAATTTAAATGTTGTTGATAACATTACATATAGATATGTTTATTTATGAAAAACATGTTTAAATGAATATACACACCTGGAGGTTTTATATTAGGGGATTTTAAGTCGACTGATGAAATTTTAAAAACTTTTATAGGGTTTTAATACATCATTGACGTACATGTAACCCTTAGGTTTAATTTATGCATCTTTTTGAATTTATTTGGCAAGAAATTTATTGATAATTTAATTAGAAATAAATATCTAACAATAAATTTTATAATGTACATTGATGAGGAAATTATTATAGTTAATGGGGTTAAAGGGGTTATCATATTTTTGGAATATATGAGATTAAAAATTGATTTGGTGGCTATGTGATTAATGTGTGTTTTGGGTAATTTCACTATTTTTTAGAGATAATATGATTATGAAATATGAGATTTTATTTGAGTTATAAATGTTGTGTGAATTTTGGAAAAAAATATGATTTTATTGAGGATTTATGGTGATTCGGGTTATTTAGGCTAACTATTAATATTTTTTAGAGATTATATTATTATAGTGTACCCATATTTGTAATGTGACTTTAAGAGTGATAAATTATATTTAAAGACAAATATTATGTTGATCATGGAAAAATATGTGATCAAATATTTATTATTCTTGTGGGTTTTTAATTTTGTCTGCAATATTTTAAACATCTTTAAGCTGTGACACATTAAAAATTAAATTTTTATTCTTTTTCAAAATAAACCGACACAAGGGAAAGTGGCTAACCATAAATGAAAAATTTATCCATGATGTGAATTAATTTTCCTTCGCAATAAAACCTAGGTTTTTAGTATTTAGTATATAATTTTGACTGTATATAATATGAAAATTATTCCTCCTAGGCCCCTTTTGAGTCAACTCCTCAGATAATGTGTCCATTAAATATCATCACTTATTGAATTCCTCCATATAAATTTTCATTTAATCGAATTCCCAAAGTGGATTGTGGGTCTGAAAATTTTCAAAATTCAATGGAACCATTGTTCCAACTATCAAAACTGTTGCATTCATTCTGATATATTCTCGCTTCGATGATATGATTAAAAAATTAGTTTCCACCCTCTTCCCCATATAATGCATAAGGTGGTATTTATATAGGATTTTGTATCCCATTAAGGTTAGTTTTTATGGAAAATTTAGTGATTAACATTGGTTGTTATGATTAATGATTTGATGATTAATATTGATTTTTTTCTTATGAATATTTATTCATATTCAATATCATCTTATCTTTTGCTAACCATTTTTCAATTTTCAACCAAGGATGTAGAGTGGGAATATATTTTTATACTTTATGGATATTTTGGTCTATTGGAAGTTAATTTTATAGATTTATCAATGAAAATTGTTTCACACATAACATGAGATGAAGTAGAGGTGAAATACTATAGAAAATAAAAATGAATAATGAAATTTTGATTGTGGTATGAAATGATTCATGTTAGTATATTTTAACTTATTCAAAATTTCTGGGTAAACTAATTCATCAACCTAATAAATATAAAGATAAATCTAAAAGTACTATATATATAATTTCACTGATAAACTCGTGTATTCTTTATGAATCTCGTTTACTGGAATGATTCACATTATTGTAAATGCAATTTTTATGAAATATATAAGAATTGATAGTTTTCATTGTCTAAAGATAGCCATTAAATTAATTTTCAATGGGTAATGTTTTCATGGAGGATTAAAATGTATTTAATTCTAATTTTATATATTTATGTTCCATGGCATTTAATTTATTATGAAAATTATATAATTTTTTTTCAAAACACTATAAAATTATGAAGATGAAATTTCTTTATATTTATAGAGTGTAACAACCCAGGATTTTAGTTTATAATCTTATAGAGAGGGTAAAATTTTCTATTATATTCATATTTCCATTATAAGTATATATCATATATTTTTTTCTTTATTTTTTAAAGGATTTGATGGGACATTTTCTATGAAAATTCATCTTTTCGGGGAGGGAGATATAGGGGTGTGGTTAAACCAAATCATGAGCCAACCTCATCAAACCATTAGAGATCAGACAGTGGCACAATACTGTTCACATTATTTATGGAACATTATGTGTATTTTTGTGACTAAAAATATACATCCTCTCCTAGTGGAACCCGAATAACCTTCAATGTCGTGATTTTTTTTTGAAATTGTGTGGCCAAACCATATTGTCATCCCAATTATGAAATATATTTAAATTTATATGATATCGCTCCCCAATTTAGCCTCATTAATAAACTATTTTCTCCCTTCTTTGTATCCTCTACACATATATACATCTTCCACAATATCCTCTCCATTATATTATAAATATTAGGTGGATTCATATTGAGATTCTTTAATGATACTTCATGTAATAAACTCATTTTCATTCTTCTTGTTATCTTTACTCTTTATTCATGAGTTTATTTCTACAAGGTGTCTGGATAAACACGGTTTCAACTAATCTGAATCATATGGAATGAGATTTAATTTTTATGGATTATTATTTCATATGTAAAACCTCTTATCATCTTGTTGTTTAGTTTCTATGTAGTAATTAGTGGCCTCACGTAAAATGTATGTGGTTTCATATATTGAAATTATTTTAAAACATAAATGTTCTTTCTTCTAAATTCAACTGTTTTCTAAATTTTATTGCATGTGTAAATGGATTATTTAAATGGTGATATGGTTTTTTGCATGTTTTTGAATTTTTTTAACCCTATAAATAGTTGGAAACAATGTGATTCAACATGTAGTGTTCTTGTATGTTTGAAAGAGTATTTGTATTTCCAGAAAAAGAAATATATTAATAACATTAGAATCGTGGGTATCTAGGTGGGTATAATTGGATAAAAATGATAGGCATGACCCAACATAACTAGAAGTATTACATTATAACTCTGTTTATCCAACTTTGGGATAGTGGGGATTGGTAAACTCTTGAGGATAATATAGGACCCTCATGTAAATGGTTTGATAACTAAGATTACAATGATCTTTGTCACCCACAAGCCTTAGGTACTAAGGGATTTAACATGACATTTATATTCTATTGTTTCCTAGTTTCAGGTTATTTATTGTTTATCTATTTTACTATAAATTCTAAAATATATTTTTAAATAAATATTTTCATTATTTTACAAATTGAAACATTATTTTTGTTTTATGGGTACAAATGAAAAACATGGTGGGATACAAATAAGAATTTAATATCACACACTACAAACACAATGTGGATGTATATAGAAGATGTTGTGTATGACTCATGTAAAAAATGAATGAATATAACGATGGAGGTTACTCCTACTATTGATTTTTTTGGATAGGTGTTAGAGTTGACCTGATGGTCGATATGACTTAATGTCATGTGGATATTTGTGGCTCCTTTTTTGGTATCCATTCCTTTTTTTATTTTGATTTGTGATTATGGATCTAATCATTAAAATTATATATTTTTTATTTTGTGTTCATTCATGTATTGTTTTATTTTTATCATGTTTTATTTTTATATTAATGAATATGATATAAATATAAAAAACTGAAAAATATGATCCTTGATGGCCATACACTAGTTTCGTTCTCATGGGGATCAAGAATTCCCTCCAGGACATCGCACTGACCAGGTCCTGTGTCAGGTTGGATGAAATCCTAGGGCAGTTTGTGAAAAAATTATATCAGTTCATGTTTTCCCTTTTCCTTTGATCTTGTTATTTGGTGAATGTATGGATATTCTAGAGATAAGAATGTTAAGTCTTGATGTTATGGTTTTGGGTAGAGTTTCTGGCCAACACACCTCATCATTAGCAGGTTACCATGGGATATTAAGAATTTGGTTTTACTTCTCCCTTGGGTGTAATGGATGGGTTAAAAATTTGGATAGTCCTAGAAGATATGCTGCAGTAGATGGACATTCTACGACCACAATTTTATTTATCCAATTTGTTATTATGTCATTTACAAGAATCCAAATGTTTTGATGATTTAATTATTATAATTTTTATTATTTTGATTTCTGTAGTGTCATTACACCCTAAAGTCCTCTACAAAATCCATTAGAGAAGGACGAATATAATTCCCCATTAGTCAACCCACTTGTTAATCAGAGACCTATACAGGCGGATATGCAGGATGTCTCAAACATGGATGTTGGAATGGTCATTGTTTCTTCTTGGAACAGGAAATAAGAACTAGGGCCAGAGATGGATTAATCTTAGGAGTTCCTAATGAATAATACCCCTTCCAATAGGGCATGTAATGACCCCCTAGAATCAGAATACACGATGGGAAAAATATAGAGGATCTTTTAGTTCCATGTAACACAAAAAGCTAATAAAGAGAAGTATACTCCATTCGTCTCTTAGGTTCCCAGTAACAAGTGGTTGAACACTGTGTTTTAATCTTGTAAGCATAAGAATATAGTGTGGAAGAATTTTAGGGCCATATTTATGATGAGGCTCTTCCCTGAGACCTTATCCCTTTACAAGTCATGGGATTTCATTGAACTTTATAAAGTGGATCATTAAATGATATAATATTCTATCTCATTTTCATAGATTGTTCACCCTACTCCCAGTATTATCACTAATCATAAGTTAAAGGCTTGATAGTGTGAAAGGTGGTTGGGGATATATATATATATATATACTACCTCAATTATTCCTATAAAATTTGAATATTTATGTTGTAGCAATTGATTGGGATTTAATTGTGGAGGATGACTAGTCAGGCATGTCAGGTCTAACTGGAATACTTGTAGTTCAAGTAAATAGTGGTATTATCTCATCTATAAAGAAGATGAATTTGGTGTAGAATGTAAATAAAGGTGTCAGTATATATAGATATCCACCATGATTGTCTTCATCAGTGGTTATTGGAGGGAGAACCACGGATTCCCATTAGCACAGAAGGAACGAAAACATATGGTCCATATCATCAATCTCCCCCAGTGCATGTAACCTTTTTGGATGTATGGGTCATCTATAAATGTTTTATAGAAATGTAACTCCCTATTATATTGGGTAAGGCTCTAGAACTACTTCAGGAACTAAATAATAGTATCATCTTTCAAGGGATATATCTTCTCACTCGAGTGGATACGATTGCAAGGATGGATCTCCTTATGGTAATAGTCATCCTAAAAAGGATCCACATGTTATCATTCATCGTTATTATTGGGACCATGTTAGATGGTGAAGGAAGATTGAAGAGTTTGCCTTTCTATAGTGTCGTATTTTGTTGTCAAAGAAGATAAATCAATTCACTTTTTAAAAGGACCAGAAACTATGAAGATGATTTGCTGATTAGTATTTCACAAATATCATAAGTTTGGAAAACATGTGATGCAAGCCTTATGAAGAGTAGAGAGAGTAATGAAGTGATTTTGGAAAAGGAAATAAAGTGGCACACAATTCAAGAGTTGCGCGCAAGTATTGGTGTGCAAGTATATGTGGCACGCAAGTCATATTTTAAGATCATCACATCAAAATTTGACAACGGAAACAAAATGGCGCGCAAGATAAAGAGTGACATGCAAGTCAAAAAGTGGAACACAAGTATAAGTGGCGCACAAGTGTGGCTCACAAGTATAAGTGGCGTGCAAGTGTGGTTTGAATGTATAAGTGATGCACATGTGTATGCTGAGCACAAGTCATATTCCAACATCATCATATCAAAATATGACAAATGAAAGAAAGTGTCGCACAAGTGATGTAAGGGCACTCATGTGATGGAGTGGCGCATAAGTAGGAACATCGTGCAGGTGTATGTGGCATGAAATTCACCAAAATTCCTATAAATAGACGAGTATCCTTATCATTTTTCTAATTCTAAAAACTTAAGAGAAAATTAGAGATCTGATCACGAAAGTAGTAGAGGTTTCTCTGACCGTGCAATTATCAGAGGGCGGCGTGCAAGCTGAAGTGGCGCGCAAGATGAGGTTTTTTTATAAGGCGCAGAAGTAGGTTGTTGCGCTAGTTTTTCCACGCATGTTTTCTATGCATGTTTTTCCATGCTAGTTTTTCCACGCAAGTTATCTGAGGCGCGTAAGCAGTTGGCACGCAAGCAGTTGGTGCACAAGTAGGGAGCTGCGCAAGCAGGTGACGCACAAGCAGGGAGGTGCGCATGTAGAGAGTGGTCCGCAGGATGTCTGCACCAGGAGGTTCTTACCAGCTATTGGTTAGGAAAGGGAAGAATTGTTTTGAAAGATTTTATTTGTGAAAGTTCATTAAGAACACAGAATAGTTACATTACCCTATAAGTGCTAAGAGTGTGCACACACACTATTGGATTGTATTCAAAGTGCTATACGAGTGTAAAGGTTTATTCTACTCATTGTAATCCACATAAAAGGATTGTTTTCAAGTGAATTGTCTGGTACTGGATTTTTTTTGTACCTTACTAAGGACGTAGCTACTCTTGTTGAGTAGTGAACCTTGTAAATCTTGTTTTCCTGTGGTTTTGTGTGTTCAGCAGGGAAGAAATAATTTAACAGGACGTGAAGGTTATTTCAAAAGGGGAAACATAAAAAGGAAACGATATCGCTGATTCACCCCCTCCCCCTATCAGTTATACTTGTATCCTGACTGGGAACTTCAATTGGTATCAGAGGGAGGTTCCCTTCGTCTATTCTTTGCTGAAGTGGTTGAAGAGAAGTTGTGATGGAGAATCTAAATTGCCTGAACATTAAAGGGATTCCGATTTTTTATGGAATGAACTATCATATCTAGAAGGATAGAATGATGCCTTATCTTATGTCTCTTGGATATGAAGTTCTTGAAACTACAAAAGATGGATTTCTTACTATTGATTAAAGGGTTCATCTTACTCATGTCAATAAGAAGAACCTTGAGAATGATGGAAGAGCTAAAAATGTGTTACTGTCATCTCATTCTTAGAGTAAATTTTTAAGAGTGAAAGGAGTTGCAATAGCCAAAGGAGTCTGGGAAACATTGAAGATCATCTATGAAGGAAATAAAAAATTGAAGAAGGATAAACTACAATTCTGGAGACTGAAGTATGAAGACTTGAAAATGGGAGAATCTAAATCTGCTGTAGATTTCTTTACCAGGATAAATGATATTATTATTACAATCAGATGTCTTGGTGAAATGTTGGAGGATTCTACAGTTGTCGAAAATATTTTGATAATTCTGTATGTCAATTTTGATGCTAAAGTGTCTTCATTAGAAGATAGAGACCCTAAAACATTATTTTTAGATGATTTTCATTGAAATCTAATTAGTTATGAGATTAGAAGGGAGAAGACTATGAAGGGAAAAACAAAAGTTGATAGAGAAATGTCATTCTTGGATACAAAGAGTGAGAAGTCGAAAAAGACTCTTATTGAAGATGATGCTGGTGAATCTGATTCTGAAGATGAGGTATATAAATATTTTGATGAAATTTTATCCTTGTTATCTAATAATGTGAAAAGAGGTACCAGAAAATAAAAGGGTAAACATCCCTTGAAATGTTTTGAGTGTGGAGCCATTGGTAAATTTGCGGCTAACTGTCCTCAAAAGAATAAATAAGATGACAGTGATTATGATAATAGAAGGACATGATGGTTTTGGAAGAAACAAGAAGACAAAAATAATTATTTTTCAAATGGGAAGTATAAAAAGTTATATAAATCAGAAAGGCAAATCTTTATATCTAATGATGAAGATGAAGAAGATAGATAAGATGAATCCGAGAAATTATTTACTGATAAAACTAGAGATAATACCTTTATTGCTGTAGTGAATAATGAAGAGTGAAAGAGCAACAGTTCAAAAGAATTAGAAACTCAACTTGAATATCATCTTAATGAAGAGTTGAAAGAATGCTTGAGGAATATCATAAGTCATGAGAAGGAATGAAACAAGCTGATAAATGAAAATTCTCCATTAAACAATCAAGAAGGTTTTACTGATGAGAAAATCAAGATGGAAAAGGATATTGATGATCTGAAAAATTCTCTTGAGAATACAAAGAATCGTAATGATCATCTTGAATTAAACATGAAGGAAAAAAGAAGAAGAGTTGGAACTTTTCAAACAGATACATTATAAATCTAAATAAATGAATATCACTTTCAAAAATTCTAACTCGGAATTTGGTTAATGTTCCATTTAGAATGAACCAAACAAGGATCTATAAAAGTTACCTTCAAAGGTTGAAATTAATGACTGAACTGGTTTTGAGAAGAACTAGGCTGGAAAGACCATGTATGTGGTCAAAGTCATCAATGATGAAAAATCAGATGTGCCTAAAAATCACGAGTCAAGAAAGATGCATAATACTTATGGTGCTGTTAAATCTGAAATGAGTAAGGGAGTTAAAAATGAAAACATGAACTTTGATGGTCAACATAGTTCTATTATAAGTTTGTTTAGAAGCATGTTCATAAATCTGGTCATTATAGAAGTTTCTGAGGCAACTATTCTTTCTACGGTTATTCCTGATATTGTGGTGGATTCAGACACATGGAAAATATGTTTTGTTTCAACAAACAACATTACAACTATTCCACAAGTTATGAAAGACAAGGATTGAGGGGGAGCCAATCCATTAAAAATAGAAAGTCTCCATATAAATTTCAGAAGACATCTGAGAAGACTGGTGTGAATGTTGAGAATAGGTTCCAACCACTGGAAACTATTTGTGAAATATGTGATCGACCTAGACATCATTTCTGGGGCTGCCTTAGTGTGGTACCAAAGCAACAATATATTTTTAATAATTCTAAAAAGCCATAGTTTTTAAAAGCTAAAAGGGATAGGTCTGATAAGTCAAAAAATAAATAGTGCATGGTTTTCTGGACAGAACACATTGACCTGACTAGGGAATTGGAGGAAGCAGAACAGAAAGTGAAGGAAAAGGATGAACAAAAATCTCTTGTTGTCGAAATTTCTCTAAAATCAACAAATGGATAACGTACATGGATTCTTGATAGTGGGTGTTCTTCCCATATGGCAGGAGACTTAATGTTTTCGATGAATGTGAATAACTTCAAAGAAGGAACTCTTACATTTGGAAACGATGAATATCTGCGAATCAAAGGTGTTGGATAAACCATCATCAGAAAGGAAGAAAAGAATTATAAGAAAACATTATATGTCAATGGGTTAAAACATAATCTTATGACTGTTTCAAAACTCTATGATGATGGAAACAAGGTTATTTTTAGAACAAATGGATTTGTTGTGAGAATTGAAAATGATTGAAATATAGTTACAAGGGGCCAACATACAAGAGTGAATTTGCTCCATATTAGTGAAGTGTAGAACTCTTGTTACATGGGTGTAGTGGATGAAAATAAATTATGGAATAAAAGGATAATAGATATGTATCAGAGAAATATTTTCTTATGATCAACGCGATAGAGTGTCCGAGATATTCTTGGTTTATCAATAAGAAGAGATTGGTGATGTACTATTTGTGAAAAAGGGAAGATTTCAAACACTTTTCATAAGAGAGATGAAATTCGTTAAAAACAACCATTGTATCTTATAAATTCTGATATATGTGGACCAGTGAGAAAAAAATAAACAGATAGAGATAAGTACTTCATTACTTTTATTGATGACTTTACTCTCTTTACATGTGTTATTTATATGATACATAAGTAATCTTCTCTGAAAATGTTTAAGAGTTTTAGGGGAAATAAAAATAGGAATGTGAGTATTCAGTGAAGAATTTTTGAACTGATAATTGTGTTGAGTATAAGAATGAATATATTGAATGTTACCAAGAGAAACATGGAATTCGGTATGAGTTCAGTTCACCGTACACACCTCAACAAAATGGGGTTGCTGAACGAAAGAATCGAAGTCTGATGGTAATTGGGAGAACTATGTTACTTGAACATATTCTTTCTGATTATTATTAGTGGCAAGCCATGAGCACTGGTATTTATATTCATAACAGATGTGTCTATAGTTCAAACCTAGATATGACCCCATATGAAATGTTCTATGGAAAAAAACTATGTCTGAATCATTTAATAGTTTTTGGGAGTACATGTATTATAAAGAAGAAAGGTGGAAACCATGGAATGTATGATCAAAGAGGAGATGATGGATTTTTTGTTGGCTATTCACTAGTAGGAAGAAGATATATATGTCTCAATAAATAAACAAGAAGAATTATTGACTCTTCAGATGTAAAAGTTTTTGTCAATGTTGAGAAAGAAAAGAAATCATATGTTGATGTGGAAGTTGAGCAGGA
Source organism: Viscum album (assembly GCA_963277665.1). Classification (NCBI taxonomy): domain Eukaryota; kingdom Viridiplantae; phylum Streptophyta; class Magnoliopsida; order Santalales; family Viscaceae; genus Viscum; species Viscum album. Next base: position 1,806,950,591 of record OY728136.1, on the reverse strand, counting down.
TAGAGAATATTTTGTTAACAATTATGATAATTCTACAGAACTTATTAATCCTACTCAAGACGAAGAATCTGACTCAGAAATATCAAGTGATGAAGATGGAGTTCAAACAACTCATCCTAGTTTGAGGAAGCAAGTAGAGGCTCAGAACATTATTGGAGATAAAAATTAGAGGGTTCAAACAAGAAGAACAATGAATTCTATATCACATACAACTCTTTATTCAAAAGTTGAACTGAATAATGTAAATGAAGCATTTGAGTATCCAGAATGGTTTCATGAAAAGAATGAAGAGCTTGATCAGATAGTGAAGAATGATACTTGGGAACTTTTATGCAAGCCAGACAAAAAGAACCTTATTGGTACAAAGTGGTATTTCCGGAACAAGCTGAATGAAAAAGGTAAAGTGATAAGAAAAAAAGAAAGATTGGTTTGAAAAGCGTATTCACAAATTGAAGGGATTGATTTTGATGAAACCTTTTCTCTAGTGGGAATATTAGAAACAATCAGAATCATTCTTTCTATTGCTACACAATGTGGTTACAAAATCATTCAAATGGATGTAAAATCTGCATTCAGGAACGGTGACCTTGATGAGGAAGATTAAATTGATCAACCTTGTGGATTTGTTATTGGAAAGGATGAAAGTTATGTGTGCATGTTGTATAAGGCTTTGTATGGGCTAAAATAGGCTTCAAGAGGATGGTATTTTAAATTAGATGCTAACTTAAACAAGATGAACTTTATGAAAGGAAGAGTTGACAGCAATATCTACATCAAGGAATGTCAGGAGTTTTCACTGATCATTATTTTTTATGGTGATGATATTATATTTACTGGAAATGATGAAAGATCTTGTGAAAAAAATTCTGAGGAGATTCAGAAGTTATTTGAGATGTCCATGCTGGGATAAATGAAGTACTTTCGTGGGCTACAAATTTCCCCGAAGAAGAATCATGTTTTTCTAACTCAGGAAAAGTATGCTAAAATTATTCTCAAGAAGTTTGGCATGGAAAATTAAAAACCAGTTTCCACACCAATTTCAGTGGGAACCAAGTAGTCTAAAGATGGATAAGGCAAGGTAGATGATAAAAAAGAGTTTCTAAAGATGATTAGAAGTCTATAGTATTTGACAGCCTCAAGACCCGACACCGTCTATTCTATCACTTTATGTGAAAGATTCCAGAGTGCTCTTAAAGAATCACATTTGATTGCTGGAAAAAGAATTCTCAGATACCTCAAAGCCACAAAAAATATTGGAATCAGGTATGATGGCTCCAGAAATATTGTTCCATTCGATTATTCTGATGCTGATTGGGAAAGAAATGTCGATGATCGAAGATCCAAATCTAGTGGAGTTTTTTTTTTGGGGGAAAGATGTGTTAGTTTCCAAACCATGAAATAGAATTCAGTAACTCTTAGCACAACTGAAGCTGAGTATGTTACTACTACTCAAGCTGTAAATCAACTAATGTGGATGAAGACTCAGTTAGAAGATCTACTTGTTGAAGTAAAGCTACCATTGATATTGGGTTGTGATAATCAGAGTGCAATAAATATTACACAAAATCTAGTACAACATTATTGTTCAAAACACATTGATATAAAGTACCACTTCATCAATGAACAGGTGGAGAATAATGAATTGTCGCTGGAGTATATTCCTACATCTGAACCAGATGTAAATATATTCACAAAACCATTACTGAAGGAACCATTTGCAAAATTGAGGTTGAACATGGGTGTCCAACCTCCTTCTCATCAAGGTTAAGGTATGTGTTTTTTCCCCTCTCTCTTCTTACCTTTGTATAGTGTTTTCAAGGGGGATAATTGTTTCATAAATCTATCCTTATGGAAGCATTCATAAAGTGGGAGTTGTGGGTAAGCTGTGAATCCAGCACGTATGTGTGTCAACTATTATAACTTATTGTTGGAGTGGTTATAGGAAACAATGTTGTTTTCCAGGAAAGATGATGAGGTGAAGAATGCTAATGTAGAAGCTTGAAGGATGTTCTAAAATATGTTCTAAAGAAGGTTTAGGAGATATGATCATGAGATTTCATAGTTGCTGCCTTTGGACATCATGGTTTTGGCTGTCAATAACTCTTGTTTCAAACAATGAATAAGCTCACGTAGGCTTATAATTATAGATAAGTAATTCATTTCATAACGTTACAATGTTTAGTGATTTATTAATCTTGGTTGAATACAAAATCCAAAGGGGGAGATAGTTGGGACCATGTTAGATGGTGAAGGAAGCTTGAAGAGTTATCCATTGCGGAGTGCTATAATTTGTTGTCAAAGAAGATAAATCAATCCACTTAGTAAAAGGACCAGAAACTATGATGATGATTTTCGGATTTGTACTTCCCAAATATCATAATTTTAGAGAACTTATGATGCAAGCCTTACGTAGAGTATATAGAGTAAAGAAGTGATTTTGGAAAAGGAAAGAAAGTGGTGTGCAAGTCAAGAGTGGCGCGAAAGTATTGGCGTGAAAGTATACATGGAACGCAAATCATATTTTAAGATCATCACATCAAAATTTGAAAAATGAAATAAAATGGAGCGCAAGTTAAATATTGACACACAAGTCAAAAATTGGCACGCAAGTATAAGTGATGCACAAGTGTGGAATGCAAGTATAAGTGGCGTGCAAGTGTGGTGCGAAAGTATAACTGGTGAGAAAGTGTATGTTGCGCACAAGTCATATTCCAACAATATCATATCAAAATATGAAAAAGTAAATAAAGTGTCGCGATAGTGATGGAAGGGCGCGCAAGTGATGGAGCGGCGCGCAAGTGATGGAGCGCCGCGCAAGTGATGGTGCGGCGCACAAGTAGGAACGAAGCGCAATTGTATGTGGCACGCAATTCACCAAAATTATTATAAATAAATGACTAGTCTCCTCATTTTTCTAATTCTCAAGACATAATAGAAAATTATAGCTCTGATCGTGCAGGTAGTATAGGGTTCTCCGATCGTTCATGTAGCATAAGGCGGTGTGCAAGATAAAGTGGCGCGCAAGCTGAGGGTTATTTATAAGGCATACAGGTAGGGTGTCACACAAGTTTTTCTGTGCATGTTTTGAAGCGCATGTTTTTTCGTGTGAGTTTTTTCGTGTGAGTTTTTTCGTGCAAGTTTTTCCATGCAAGTTGTCATAGGTGCACAAGCAGTTGGCACGCAAGCAGGGAGCCGCGCAAGCAGGTGGCGCACAAGCTGGGAGGTGCGCAAGTACGGAGGGGTGTGCAAGATTTCTACACCAGGAGGATCTTACCAGCCTCTTAGTAAGAAAGTGAATAATTTTTTTGAAAGATTATATTTTTGAAATTTCATTAAGAATCACATAATCATTACATTGCCCTATTTGTGCTAAGAGTGATCACACACACTATTGGATTGTTTTCAAAGTACTGCACGAGTGTAAGGGTATATCCTACTCATTGTAATCAACATAAAAGGATTTTTTTCAAGTGGATTGTGTGGTACTGGATTGTTTCTGTACCATACTAAGGACTTAGCTACTCTTGTTGAGTAGTGAACCATGTAAACCATGTGTTCTTGGGGTTGTGTGTGTTCAGAAGAGAAGAAACTATTTAATAGGATGTGAAGTTTGTTTCAAAAGGTGGAAACATAAAAAGGAAATGATATCACTGATTCAACCCCTCCCCCTCTCAGTGATACATGGATCCTGACTGGGAACTTCAGTTAGCCTCATAAAAAAGATTGATCACTTATATTGTTTCTATTAAGTAGTAGTGGAATCTGATATAGATCACATAAAAGTTATAATTAATATTCATGTTCTATATTATATAGATAATAAATTATTCAATATAGAATTTTCAAACTCTTATATATCTACTCATATTTTTTATTGTTTGAAACTCCCTACTCATACACTTTGGATTTACTTACACATACTGGAATGGAAAATGATTAGGTTTTCTGATGCCCATCTGGTGTTGTGTCTTATTCAAAATTTCAACTGAAATGGGACATTCTCATCCCGAAATTATCATTTTTAAAAGTGATCAAAGATATATATTGTATAACCTCTTTGAAGTACCACATTGATGAAAACCATAAATGGTTGAATTTTACATCCCCTAATAAGAATACTCAGTTCCTTTAGGGAGAATGGGATTCACTATTAGGACAAGAATGGCCAATATATTCGATGTTGGGTGGTCTTGATTATTGGGTATCCTTAATCCTACTACACACTGATGGAGAATTTTCGATGACTGACTTTATTCCACTGTTTTGTAAGTTTCCATTAGTGTTTCTTGAGAATTTCTTTAGTTTTCATCCAAAACAGAATGTGGAGTTTCCATCAATTTTGGGTTGGGGAAAAAGCTAATATACCTTACTTCATTTCATATAGCCCCAGATAATTAAAGGAGTTATATTAATAGTTGGATGATGTGTAGTATAATGGATTTATTCATCTAATCATGTCTCCATGGGACACTCTAGTTCTTTCTCCGAAGAATGATTATGGATTAGATTTGGTTTTTATCGACTAATAGAAGCTAAACATGGTTATGATCAAGAACAAATACCCATTTCCCTATCTTACTAGTCTATTTGAACATCTCAAATGTGTATTTTTTGATTTCATGGATTAAAATTTGTTCAAGGTATCATCATATCATGGTAATATATTTTGATATTCTCTATACCATTTTTAATGAAATAAAAATCATGTGGAATAATCTATTTCTACTATTTGTATTAATGAAGAATTATATGGTTTTAATAAGCCTTTTAAATTGGGATATCCATATTTAACATTAATCCTTCATCAGAGTTTTTTGTATAACATTTTGGTTTATTAAAATTTGTAATATGATGGTAGAAAACATTTGGGGATCATTCTGGGGATGTTATGAGTTCATAATTATAATGAAAACTTGTCAAATGATATCTTCTTGATTCCGAAAATTATGTTTTTTAGGTCATTTAATATCAGGATGTGGGGTTTCAGTTGATCCATATAAGTTCATATAAGTGATCACATGGGAATATCCAAGTATTTTCTTAAAATCAAATGCATTTTATGCCTTGCAGTGTATTACAATATGTTTTTCAAAGACACCTATAATATTTACTCACCTATGATAGCACTTAAATGGAAAGGAGTAAAATTATCTTTGTGACCTAAATGTAAAATGTCTTTAAGGGTTCTCAAGTGCTTATGAACATTGTCCCTATCACAATATTACCCACTATTATAAAGGGTTATGTGGCCAACTATAATGAGTAAGGTGTGGTTTTGGATAGTTTGATTATATAAGATAATCATGTTGTGGTGGATGGATCACAACAATATTAACCGCATGAGAAAAAACAACCCAAACCAATCTCTTGAGCTTGCGGCTATGATGCATGTACTCATGTTCTAGTTCCACTATCATTTTATGGAATGGATTACCATCTACTAGGATCATAAAAAAATAATCTATATATTCTTATTAATGATTATTATGTATTTTATAGACATTGGATAGATTATATTCAATGGTTTCACATTGATATCATCTACACTCTAGGTAGTAGAAACATAGTCAATGAATCCATAAGAATAATGTTCCCAATGTATTCCATACAAGACTCAAGTCAATTGTCAAGACATATAAGGATTTTTAGTTAGATACACCGAAACAACAAAGAAGATAAAGGGGGTTTTCAGGACCTGAATTTAGTTTACGCCCTTTCTTCTGGAGTTTAACTAGGAATATTATCCAAAGAATGAGTTGTTTCATCATGCCAATCAATTTCTAAATAGCGGTTAGAATAATAGTGAAAGGTATTTTACATACAAATTAATTATTTTTATTAGATACCATTTTTTTTATTGTTTCCTCGGATGAGGGTGGTGATGAAGAACTATCCCAAGTAATAGTTGGTAAAATATCTTAGATTGAACATGGTGGCATATGATCTGTGATGTTGGTTCTAGTGGTTATGTATGATGTGTGACATATCCAACTTTTTTTACATGGTGTTATTCTTGTTAATAAGTTAAAGATGAGAATCATAGGACCTCATGTATTCCTGATCCTCTATGTATTTCTAATTGGATGTGGGTCAAGGTAGTCATCGATTTGAGCATTGGGTTACCCAATATAACAAGGAGATGTAATTCTACTTGGATTTTTAATGACTGTTTGACCAAATACACCAACTAGAACTTGAACATGGACACTATCACATATGCATAGTTGGGTAGGATAAATTTCTTGAAGATTGAGAGGTTTTATGGTGTTTAATATAAAAAAAATTAGTTACAGTACCCCACTTCCACACTGTATTTTGGGAAGACCATCAAATGGTAATTGTGACATAGGTTTGACTTATCATAGTATTCCATCCTAAAAATTGTAGTCTAATGGAGTGAGAAAATCATATTTTGAAGGATATGTTTTTTTGTATATTATATTATATAGGCTTGTTGGACAATCATTGTAACACCCCAGGTAAATAAAGAATTTGACATTTTCATATTTATACATATTTGTGAATAAAATATTGATATGACTTTAAAGGGGATGCGATGCTCGATGGCGTACCCAACATGCAATAATGAGTTTCTTCGGAATCTTACGTTGCACTCTAATAATAAATTTTAAATAACATGTAGCCATTTTAATGGCGGGAGTGGATATAAATAACTAAAATATGATTATATATGTTTTTAAATGTTTATAAATTTATGCAATAAGGGATAAAGGCTTAAAATACGGAAATAATTCAATTTTAGGCGTATATGCCCTAGTTTTCACTAAAGGTTCACTTGTCGCCTTTTGATGGAGAACCATCATTAAATATAGTTTTGATCACTCTTATACATTCTTTTGGACCAAATAAAACTCTTATTAAGAATCGGGACATCAAATTTTACTTTGTGTAATTTTTTGGTATTTTTCCGATAAAGTTCATTTTTTAATGAATAGTGTAAAATGTTGTGTTCTAATTCAAAACATCTTTTTAAACTAATTTATTTATATGATTAGATAATATTTTGAATTGGTTTTAAAGTGAAATTAGAAAATATTTTTACCATTAAATCCAATAGTGGTCGTTGGAATTAATTTCACTTTGAAATCGGACTTAAACTAGTGCCAATCTTTTGATACTTATTGTTTCATAAAAACACGCTATTTGTCATGACAGCGGGAATTAATTATTAAATTAATTAATGCAACTTATATGTTGTGAATTTTGTAAAATGGAATTCATTTTTGAGTTCGTAATATCAAATATAGCTTAGGGTGAATTTTTGGTAATTTTCCGAAAAACTTCAATTTTTGATGAATAGTGAAACCACTAAGTGGTACTTATAAAAGATGATTTTTCGTTTAAATGAAATTTTACCACTTCTGTGTTTTGAATTTCAAAAATCCGACATACATGGTTGTCATTAAGTAGTAAAATGTGGTTCAATGGGATAATAATAATTTTTTGGTGAATAGTAACTTATTAAGTTTTTAATCGCGATTAGTGGTAATTAGTGTAGTTTAAGGTAAAAATGATATTATAAGAATGTGAAAACAACATGACACTTGTCCTACACCAATTGGGTGAGTCATGGCCGACCAAGACAAGCCGTGGGCCAACTTGGGGACCCCATGGAGCCACTTTAGTTGGAAAATGACAATAATATATTTTTATTTAATGTTAAAATTAAAAATGACACAAACATGATATGTTTTACTAAAACAATTATTAAGTGCGGTTATACAAGTCATATTTTTGATTATAAATAGTCATTGAAAAGATAAAAAGATTTCCTACATCATAGTATTTTTTTTTTAATTTTTTAGACAATAAATAAATTAAATTATTTATGACATCATAATGATGCAGTGATGACATCATTATTTAACGATTAAAATAAAATGGAAAGATAATGTAAAATCTATGAACTAAACATGTCCAAAACTTATTTGATGGGTGGATTTCGAACCTTTATAACCTTATCCACTAATTATATCAATGTGGGACCTCTTAAAACCGAAACACATTTTCAAATAAATTAATATTTCCTTACTTTCCAAAAGTGCCCCTCCTCTCCTCTTTTAAAAGGCCCCCACCTCTACCTCATTTCACACACTCCTCAAGCCTTTGGCTCGGCCAAAGCCTGCCCATTTACTCTCTCCACATCCATAGACTCATCCTAGAGGATTCCCTTTGGGCAGAATCCTTTCAAATGAAGCCTTTAGGCTCAAATCAAAAGGAGTTACACTTTTAAAGGGAATTCTTTCTCTTATGTTCATTTGTTTTATATTGCTTCTCCAACCCCCTAAAATCTTTTTATTTACATCTTGTGTAACAACACCAGTATATTAAATATACTAGGATGTTGTTATTTGATTTATTCGAGCTACACTCTCACACAACTACATAAATTGGTTAAAGAACATACGGTTTCCGTGGATGGCGAAATTCTGCCTCCCGAAACGATGATTGTTCAATACTCATTTAACACTTTCAAAGGTGGCCATTATGATGTCACTATTTTCATATATGATATACAGTATGTTTATGTTTTACTTATGCTTCTGTATTTTTCATTTGTGTCTTACCTTTATGGCATCCATTATGTGTATACGCGATATCTTCATTTTAGGAAGTGCGGACTACCGCCCCCTCAAAGTGATGTGATTCGTTAATGCCATACATGGGACGTATAAAGGATGGATTTAATGATATTATATATTATATTATACTGGAATTATAATATACCTTTATATCATTATTATTCCATTCTATAAAATATGAAATAGAAATGAAAGTAGCGTTCATGCGTACGTACGGCTTACCGTCTCCATGAATGGTGCATTTCATTTCATACCTCTAAATGATTATGTAATGTTATAAATTCAATCATTTACTGGATATATATGACATATATTATATCTACATCATGAATAAAATTCTGGATATAATAAACATTTGGCCACACGAACAACATGTAATTGTAAGAAGTCCACTTTCGACTTAAGAACCAAATATCGACAAAACAATCATTATTAACTTAATGATTACATAGTGTTTATAAAAATGAAATAAGTGATATAAAAGGAATAATAATCTTGAAAAAGGTTCTTAATCAATTATAAATTAACTCAAGTTTATTATTCAGGAGATTAAAGAACGATCGAGTCAAGTCGGACTCGAGGTAAGGGATCCTACTCCTCTCTTTATTTTTAAGTACAAACTTTTATGTCATTCCTTTTAAAGCTCATATTTTTTGTTATTGGGATGATATTTTATATTAAACTTACTGTAATTTTTATGTTCATGTTATGAGAGACCCTATTCTCTCTCATCAATCCATTTTGGAGGTTTTGAGTGGCGCCGTTAGGCTGCCGAACTTTCGTAAGAGATCTAACCTCTCTCTTTCTTTTTAAGTACTCCCCTTTATGTCACTTCTTTTAAGCTCCTATTTGTTATGATGGGGGATGTTATTTTATATTCCTCTATCTGTACATTTTGTTGTAATGTGATGAGATACCCTATCTGATCTCATCAATCCATTTTTGGAAGTTTTATGTGGCGCCGTTAGGCTGCTGAGTTTTCGTAAGGGATTTTCCATCTCACATTTATTCCCGTGAGATTTATGCTACATTTGCCACAATTTCCATTGAGTGGTGTATGTACTGCCATTATTATACTCTTTGTGTAATATAATTTCCTTTATAAGTAGTTACATCAATGATTTATTTTCCTTCTTTCATGGGGTGTATGTCTTGAAAGATACCCAAGTCGGTAAGGGAACCTTTCACCCTCCTCTTTTTTTAAAAGACTTCTTTTGTTCGGTCATTTAATTTACATATTTTTATGTTGGTATATGTTCTCATATATCCTTATTGATGTAAATTTTATGTCAAAGTGATGAGATACACTTTTTATATCTCATCAACTCATTTTGATGTGATGTCGTTAGGCTGTCAAGGGAACTTTTTAACCCAATTTCGATTTTCTGTGGGTTCAACATGTAGTCATTGAATATGTCATCCATTGAATATGTGTGAATGTCCTTTTATTGTTTTACACTTAATATCCACTTATATTGGGTGTATTTATATTTGTCACACATATTTTGAGATTGATTTGTCCTTAATTTAAGGATACCTTCTTTATAAGGGATTTCATCACATTTGACATTTCTATTGAGGGTTCATTGTTGTTATGCACAAATTCACTCTTATATGGTGTATGTACTGTCCTTTGGAGTATTATATCATGAATCCTTTTATTCTCATGATATTATAAATTTCTGAATAAATGTTATTCCTCGATTATTGTATTCAAGTGTCTCTAAATTTGGTAAAACCCCTTTAACCAAAAAATCGTTTTAAATGTTTTAATTATTTGTTCTTATTAATATCCATGTTTTCAAAATGGTTTTAAGGATTTATTTATATGGATATTAATGGTTTAAAGTGTTAAAAGCTTCAAGGTGGTATGAGACACTTTTATTCAAAAATCTCTTTATTAAATGTTTTTGGAAATGGTTTCTTTTTGAATGGATTCATTATTTCAATATCCTAAAATGTGATATTGTGATTGAAATGTGGAAATGTTATGTTTCCTTTATTCATGTTTTATGTGATACGATTATGTTATGGTTCTTGGGCATTGTTATGAAGAACGGGTGGTTCCGTGATAAACTAAGGGTGGGTGAGCCCGATATAGCTCTCCAATGCATTGGGTAACGCGAAGGAGTGAAACGTTATGGTTTCTCCGAAGAGATTTAGGGAATATACTGTGAAGGGTATTCCAAACGTAACCAAGAGGGTTACTCCCTATATAAGAATGTTATGAATTCCTCAAGTTACCTCTATGTCTTATGTTTTCTATGATTTATTCATGATTTTATATGCCTATTTTTTATGGGTAATGTGTGATTTCATTATTATGTATATATGAACTCATGTTTCCTTTCCATATTTTTATAACCCTTACTGAGCCTTTTATGCTCATCCCATGTTTTTGAAATGTTTTTCACAGGTCAAGGGAAAGGTACATGATGTGATGATAATGTCGAGGATGTGTCAAGAAAGAATCCATGTTTCATTTTAAATATGTTTCCGTTGATGGGAAGAATGAATACTATCTTTTTTGTAACCACTTTGCTTAAATGTGGAATGTAATGCAAGTTTCATGATCTAATTTTCTAAAAATCTAAACCTGAAAAGATCCTCAATGTGTAATCTTGTAATAACTCAAGATTAAGTAAGGTTTAAGGCTGGGGCCTTATAGTTGGTATCAAAGGTCGGTTTAGATAACTTTAGAGGTTAGGGTATTCTTTAAGCATAACTGACATTACCATAATGGTTAGGATTTCAGACAAGAGTCTTAGTTTTAGATAAATTGAATGAGTAAGTATATCTTATTGTTTATCTTACTCATTAGTACATTATGGTTTTGTTGATATACTCACACTGACCTTTTTGGTTTTAGTAAATGGATGGATCTAGCAGGAACCAAAGTAACAGTGGATGTGAAGCAAACTGTGACAGTGTTTTGAGCAAGCATCTGAATGATATGGGAGCTGCAATGAGAACTCTTGTGATTATCCTGAACCAACTATCTGGAGTCATGATTGACCACCTATACCTTGGAGATTTCTCTAAGACATCATATATGCAAGAAACAAATCCCTACGGAAGTACAGGTAATAATCATAAAGGTAAGTGTGTTCAAAAACCTATGTGTCAAAGATGTGGAAATAAACACCTAGGAAAATGTTTCGAAGGGACAGAAATATGCTATAGATGTGGAAATGAAGGTCATAAAGCAAGAACCTTCCATGGAAAAAGGAAGCATCCAATTGACTCGAGGAAAGGGAAAGAAGTTCTTTCTGAGGGATCAATTGAATGTTTTGAATGTGGTGTGCATGGTCATTATGCAAACACATGTCCTATGAAGAAGTTTCGTGAATGGGGTCACCAAGAGCGTACCAATATTCGTTTACCAATACCTAATGCCATTCCGATTGAGGATGAAGAAACTGACAATGACCAATCAAAGGTATGTACTATTTCATGACTATTGTTTTCCTATTTTGGAATCATAGGATATGATTCATGATTTTGTTTGTAGGAAAGAGGTATTTCGGAATAAGTTGGAAAGGAATGGATAATGGATCATGAAGAATGCTGAATGAGTAAGATGTCAACATATAAGGGCTTCAAGAGTTATGGTGAAATTCTTAAGAGTATTAAGTCTCTTTTGATGATGGGGTTACATTAGAAGACTTTTTATATTATGTGTAACCCTGATGTTTAATATAGGCAAATTTTATTCAAGTAATAGTTATCTTTTCTTTTGTGGACATAGTTATAAAGAACCATTGGGTTTATATGATCCTTACTTTTGAGGTAATTATGGGTTACTATATGTTATGATGGAAAATGAAAGGCATGAGATAAACTTGAGGTTAAAATATGTTATGATCATCTTTGAAGATTTTATCTCATTTTTGGGGAATGTTTTATGAATTATATAGTTTTGGAAAATGGACAACATGCAGACCGTGTGACTACCCGTCGCGTCGGACAAAGATGCAGGAATAGAACCCAAAACCAAAGTGTGACTGGTATTTATCGCCTACCAATGGACTACGTGAAGTCCCTGGTTAGTTTGACTGATTCTTTCTAGTTATATGATTTTATGAATTAAGAGTAATTTTATTTTTTGTTATTTATGAAAATGATTAACCTATCATGGAGGATATGTGATTAGGATAATTACTTTTCAATGCGAGACTTTAGGAGCGACTAATGTTGTTTGGAGATAAATGATATGATTTAACTTGGAAGACTATGTGACTAAATCCTTCAAATATTTGGGTTTCGATCTTATATTGGTTTACTTTGAAGAATTTTATTGAAAAATTATTTATCGGATGGTCCTCGTTGAACTTTGGGTTTTGTTGGACAAATTTTGGAGATTAGAATAGATTTTCTTTTTATAATGGGTTATCCTTTTCTGGATTATCTGATCTTGTACTAGCCTTTTTGGTTTTGTTTTTGGTTAATGTTTAAAGACATGGGATGTATATAGTTCTCTTTTGTGGATTATGTGATTCTCTAGAAGTTGATTATAGTACTCTTAATGTGAACAAGTCTTCCTAAATACTCGTCTTTTGGAGAAAATACGAGTTTGTGTAAAAGTTGAAAGTCAACATGATAAGTGATTGTGTTTCCTTATGAATAAATTACTCAATAAAAATTAACTTAAAACAAAAAAGTTGTCTATTAACTTTTCTTACTGGGGAATCGAATACCGTTTAACCCATCACAAGTTTGTGATTTTCTCATGGTTAACTTTCTCCTAAACATGTTTTCTATCACTCTCCATCAGAACATGACCCTATGTTTTCTCCTCCATGTCCATTTTTTCATACATGGAATCCCAGTATGGGTTAACTCGGGTGACCTCTGTGCTTATCTTTCATTATTTTAAAGTGATTGTTTTACCGACTCTTGTTCCGATGTGGGACTTTCGAGGATGTTTCCGAGTTCAATTTTTTTTTAAATTGCGAGGACGCAATTCCCAAAAGGGGGGAAGGATGTAACACCCCAGGTAAATAAAGAATATGACATTTTCATATTTATCCATATTTTTGAATAAAATATTGATATGACTTTAAAAGGGACGCTATGCTCGATGGCGTACCCAACACGCAACAACAAGTTTCTTCGTAATCTTATGTTGCACTTTAATAATAAATTTTAAATAACATGTAGCCGTTGTAATGGCGGTAATGGATAGAAATAACTAAAATATGATTATATATGTTTTTAAATGTTTATACATTTATCCAATAAAGGATAAAGGCTTAAAATACGGAAAGAATTCAATTTTAGGCATATATGCCTTAGTTTTCACTAAAGGTTCACTTGTCTCCTTTTGATGGAGAACCATCATTAAATATAGTTTTGATCACTCTTTTACATTCTTTTGGACCAAATAAAACTCTTATTAAGAATCGGGACATCAAATTTTACTTTGTGTAATTTTTTGGTATTTTTCCGATAAAGTTCATTTTTTAATGAATAGTGTAAAATGTTGTGTTCAAATTAAAAACATCTTTTTAAACTAATTTATTTATATGATTAGATAATATTTTGAATTGGTTTTAAAGTGAAATTAGAAAATATTTTTACCATTAAATCCAATAGTGGTCGTTGGAATTAATTTCACTTTGAAATCGGACTTAAACTAGTGCCAATCTTTTGATACTTATTGTTTCATAAAAACATGCTATTTGTCATGACAGTGGGAATTAATTATTAAATTAATTAATGAAACTTATATTTTGTGAATTTTTTAAAATGGACTTCATTTTTGAGTTCGTAATATCAAATATAGCTTAGGGTGAATTTTTGGTAATTTTATGAAAAACTTCAATTTTTGATGAATAGTGAAACCACTAAGTGGTACTTATAAAAGCTGATTTTTCGTTTAAATGAAATTTTACCACTTCTGTGTTTTGAATTTAAAAAATCTGACATACATGGTTTTCATTAAGTAGTAAAATGTGGTTCAATGGGATAATAATAATTTTTTGGTGAATAGTAACTTATTAAGTTTTTAATCGCGATTAGTGGTAATTAGTGTGGTTTAAGGTAAAAATGATATTATAAGAATGTGAAAACAACATGACACTTGTCCTACACCTATTGGGTGAGTCATGGCCGATCACGACAAGCCATGGGCCAACTTGGGGACCCCATGGAGCCACTTTAGTTGGAAAATGACAATAATATATTCTTATTTAATGTTAAAATTAAAAATGACACAAACCTGATATGTTTTACTAAAACAATTTTTAAGTGGGGTTATAAAAGTCATATTTTTTATTATAAATAGTCATTGGAAAGCTAAAAAGATTTCCAACATCATATTATTTTTGTTTATAAATTTTTATACATTAAATAAATTAAATTTTATATGACATCATAATGATGCAGTGATGACATCATTATTTAACGATTAAAATAAAATGGAAAGATAATGTAAAATATATGAACTACACATTTCCAAAACTTATTGGATGGGAGGATTTCGAACCTTTATAACCGTATACACGAATTATATCAATGTGGGACCTCTTAAAACCGAAACACATGTTCAAATAAAGTAATATTTCCTTACTTTCCAAAAGTGCCCCTCCTCTCCTCTTATAAAAGGCCCCCACCTCTACCTCATTTCACACACTCCTCAAGCCTTTGGCTCGTCCAACCCCTGCCCATTTACTCTCTCCACATCCCTATACTAATCCTAGAGAATTCCCTTTGGGCATAATCCTTTCAAAGGATGCCTTTAGGCTCAAATCAAAAGGAGTTACACTTTTAAAGGTAATTCTTTCTCTTATGTTCATTTGTTTTATATTGCTTCTCCAACCCCCTAAAATCTTTTTATTTACTACTTTTTTAACAAAACCAGTATCTTCAATATACTAGGATGTTTTTATAAGATTTATTCGAGCTACACTCTCACACAACTACATCAAATGGTTAAAGAACATACGGTTTCCGTGGATGGCGAAATTCTGCCTCCCGAAACGATGATTGTTCAATACTCATTTAACACCTTCAAAGGTGGCCATTATGATGTCACTATTTTTATATATGATATACAGTATGTTTATGTTTTACTTATGCTTCTGTATTTTTCATTTGTGTCTTACCTATATGGAATCCATTATGGGTATACGCGATATCTTCATTTTAGGAAGTGCGGACTACCGCCCCCTCAAAGTGATGTGATTCGTTAATGCCATACGTGGGACGTATAAAGGATGGATTTAATGATATTATATATTATATTACACTGGAATTATAATATACCTTTATATAATTATTATTCCATTCTATAAAATATGAAATAGAAATGAAAGTAGCGTTCATGCGTACGTACGGCTTACCGTCTCCATGAACGGTGCATTTCATTTCTTACCTCTAAATGATTATGTAATGTTATAAATGCATTCATGTACTGGATATATATGACATATATTATATCTACATCATGAATAAAATTCTGGATATAATAAACATTTGTCCACATGAACAACATGTAATTGTAAGAAGTCCACTTTCGACTTAAGAACCAAATATCGACAAAACAATCATTATTAACATAATGATTACACAGTGTTTATAAAAAGGAAATAAGTGATATAAAAGGAATAATAAGCTTGAAAAATGTTCTTAATCAAGTAGAAATTAACTCAAGTTTATTATTCAGGAGATTAAAGAACGATCGAGTCAAGTCGGACTCGAGGTAAGGGATCCTACTCCTCTCTTTCTTTTTAAGTACAAACTTTTATGTCATTCCTTTTAAAGCTCATATTTTTTGTTATTGGGATGATATTTTATATTAAACTTACTGTAATTTTTATGTTCATGTTATGAGGGACCGTATTCTCTCTCATCAATCCATTTTGGAGGTTTTGAGTGGCGCCGTTAGGCTGCCGAACTTTCGTAAGAGATCTAACCTCTCTCTTTCTTTTTAAGTACTCCCCTTTATGTCACTTCTTTTAAGCTCCTATTTGTTATGATGGGGGATGTTATTTTATATTCCTCTTTCTGTACATTTTGTTGTAATGTGATGAGATACCCTATCTGATCTCATCAATCCATTTTTGGATGTTTTATGTGGCGCTGTTAGGCTGCCGAGTTTTCGTAAGGGATTTTTCATCTCACATTTATTCCCGTGAGATTTATGCTACATTTTCCACAATTTCCTTTGAGTGGTGTATGTACTGACATTATTCTACTCTTTGTGTAATATAATTTCCTTTATGAGTATTTACATCAATGATTTATTGTCCTTCTTTCATGGGGTGTATGTCTTGAAAGATACCCAAGTCGGTAAGGGAACCTTTCACCCTCCTCTTTTTTTAAAAGACTTCTTTTGTTGGGTCTTTTAATTTACATATTATTATGTTGGGATATGTTCTCATATATCCTTATTGATGTAAATTTTATGTCCATGTGATGAGATACACTTTTTATATCTCATCAACTCATTTTGATGTGATGTCGTTAGGCTGTCAAGGGAACTTTTTAACCCAATTTCGATTTTCTTTGGGTTCAACTTGTAGTCATTTAATATGTCATCCATTGAATATGTGTGAATGACCTTTTATTGTTTTACACTTAATATCCACTTATATTGGGTGTATTTATATTTTTCACACATATTTTGAGATTGATTTGTCCTTAATTTAAGGATACCTTCTTTATAAGGGATTTCATCACATTTGACATTTCTATTGAGGGTTCATTGTTGTTATGCACCAATACACTCTTATATGGTGTATATACTGTCCTTTGGAGTATTATATCATTAATCCTTTTATTCTCATGATATTATAAATTTCTGACTAAATGTTATTCCTCCATTTTTGTATTCAAGTGTCTCTAATTTTGGTAAAACCCCTTTAACCAAAAAATCGTTTTAAATGTTTTAATTATTTGTTATTATTAATATCCATGTTTTCAAAATGGTTTTAAGGATTTATTTATATGGATATTAATGGTTTAAAGTGTTAAAAGCTTCAAGGTGGTATGAGACACTTTGATTCCAAAATCTCTTTATTAAATGTTTTTGGAAATGGTTTCTTTTTGAATGGATTCATTATTTCAATATCCTAAAATGTGATATTGTGATTGAAATGTGGAAATGTTATGTTTCCTTTATTCATGTTTTGTGTGATACGATTATGTTATGGTTCTTGGGCATTGTTATGAAGAACGGGTGGTTCCGTGATAAACTAAGGGTGGGTGAGCCTGATATAGATCTCCAATGCATTGGGTAATGCGAAGGAGTGAAACGTTAAGGTTTCTCCGAAGAGATTTAGGGAATATACTGTGAAGGGTATTCCAAACATAACCAAGAGGGTTACTCCCTACGTAAGAATGTTATGAATTCCTCAAGTTACCTCTATGTCTTATGTTTTCTATGATTTATTCATGATTTTATATGCCTATGTTTTATGGGTAATGTGTGATTTCATTCTTATGTATATATGAACTCATGTTTCCTTTCCATATTTTTATAACCCTTACTGAGCCTTTTATGCTCATCCCAAGTTTTTGAAATGTTTTCCACAGGTCAAGGGAAAGGTACATGATGTGATGATAATGTCGAGGATGTGTCAAGAAAGAATCCATGTTTCATTTTAAATATGTTTCCGTTGATGGGAAGAATGAATACTGTCTTTTATGTAACCATTTTGCTTAAATGTGGAATGTAATGCAAGTTTCATGATCTAATTTTCTAAAAATCTAAACCTGAAAATATCCTCAATGTGTAATCTTGTAATAACTCAAGATTAAGTATGGTTTAAGGCTGGGGCCTTATAATCATCTAGGTTTTTCTGAATATTTCTATATTTATAGTTATCAATCCTTCAATAAGATAGCCCCCTTTGAAGATCTATATTATTAGTAGTGTTTTTAACCTTTATATTATACATTATAGGGTGATATTACATTAGTGAGGCCAAGCATCATGCTAGAAATGACCAAAATTATTTCGATGATTAGAAAGTGATTGATTACATATCTATGCTATTTGGAGTCTTAGGATGATCACACATGATTACCCTGAAATTCTCAGTGGGAGACTAGGTATTTCTAAATGTGACACATCATTTGGGTTATCATCATATTAGGAAGCGGATAAAGCTAACTCATGGGTATTTTATATAATTCATGATCACTAGGAGGATTTGTATATTTCCATACTACTTGATTTTTTATCTAATTTTAGTCTAATTAATGATATTTTCCCTATCTCATTGTCGGTGTTGTATATTGTAGATCCTTACCATTTGTTCAGTTGGGAAGATCATGTTCTATAAAATTATTTCATCGTGACTAAAATTCCAGTTCATATTTTTGATTCATTAATGATGGTAAATTGAGGAAAATTTATAAACATTGATCAAATAATATGGAAACATAGAAATGTTGACTATAATATATAGGAATAAAATTATTAGGTGGAAGAGTAATGGGAACCTTTACTCTCTTATCAGATTATGGATTGACTTTCTTCAGTAGGAAGGTGAGATTATGTGGATAATTGTCACCCTAAAAATAAAAATTTCATGTATTTATCATTTAATTCAAGTCTTTATTTTCCATAAAGGGTTTTTAAATAAATTTCCTATAAAAATTATGAAAAATTGGGAGAAAGTGGTAAGAACATAGTTTTATCATGGTTAGATCAAACTTTTTTTGATGAGATGGTGGATCTAGAGTGCCATAATGGTTTAGTACATGGTTTGTGAAATTATGTGACCGAAAACATATGTCCTCTATCAGTGGAACCAAAAAATCCTCATTGTTGGTACACATTAAAAAATATTATCCCAAATCATGTGGCCTGCCCAATTTTTATTCGTTTTGAAATTCCTAAACAACCCCCTCGCTTATTTATCCCCTTTATCACTATATTTTTCATATTTATGACCCCTCCAGCCCCCAATGTTCCATCCCCCTTAAAATATCCCATATTATCTCATATTTTTGAATATTTTGACAGAGATTATTTAAATAATCTTCAACTGACTAATTTTTCTTCTTCCTGGCCATGCCTCTTTTATTTATTGATTTTATTTCTACCCAGTGGTTATGATGACAGACAGTTGGTCTAATATAAATTGTATGGGATAAGGATTTATTTTTATGGTTTTTTCATTTTTTTTCATATTACCACTGCTCTAATTTCCTTTTGTCTTAAAATATGTTTTTTTCACTAAAAATATATGTGTTTAATTTTATGTCATTATTTGAAAACATTAATGTTCTTGCTTCTAAATTATATTTTATTCTAAATTGTATTTTGCAGGTGGGTTGTTGATTTAAATAGTGGTGTGGTGGGTGTTCAATGTTTTGATATGGTTCATCCCTATATAAATATTTAGAATTCGAATGCTTCAACATTTGGTGGTTGGGATTGTGTGAAAGGGTTTTTTTGTTTGACAAAAGGGGTAAAGTGCAAGAGAATCCATGGTATATAAGTGGGAAGACTATTAAAATTGTGATATGAATTCCCTAACCCACCTATAAGGATTTCCCTAAAACACTATGTAAAATAATTGTTGATAGGGGGATTGGTTATGGAATGAGAATGATATTGGACCCTATTTTCCAAGGTATTATCACTGAGTGTACAAATATACTAGGTCCCCACAAGCCCTTGCTACATTTGGATTCACCTTGGTTCTTTTGTTCTAATTTAACATTTATACCAATTATTCATATTTTATCAATTTTTAAATATATTAAATATTAATTTCAATATTAATTTCTTTATATCATTTAAAAAATGGAATCATTTTTTGTATTATATGGCTATTCATGGAACATGTGGGATCATACTAGGAAGCTCAGCTCACACCATATATAGACAGTATGGGTGTAGTTAAACCTTTTGTTGTCAGACTCAATTAAATGAAAGGGTATGTATGGAATATTTAGGAACTCTTTCTATAGGCTTTTCGAGA
This sequence comes from Viscum album, assembly GCA_963277665.1. Lineage (NCBI taxonomy): Eukaryota > Viridiplantae > Streptophyta > Magnoliopsida > Santalales > Viscaceae > Viscum > Viscum album. The sequence continues at coordinate 1,806,930,049 of OY728136.1, read as the reverse complement.
TAGGTATTGTTGGTGACATGATGGGTGGTATTCCCTTCTATCATTCGGAGATTTATGGCTATTTAATTTCCCCCATTCACTTTTGTTTGTTTTGGTAATTGGTTATGGATGTAATCATTAAACATCTATATGGTTATATTGTAATTTTTATTGTTATGGATGTTTTTTATCATAATATATATTTATTTTTTATGGTTTTTTTATGGGAAAGGATTTCCAAAATGAGTACATTGATGCCTAGGCACTAGTTTTCATTTTGTAGTGATTGGGAATACCATTCAATAATTATGTGGATCGTTTTGGGTGTCAGTTTTGATGGTATTGTAGTCTTTTTCATTATAAATCAATGTCAGGTTCCTCATTAAAATCTTTGATTAAGTTTCCTAGAAGATTCTTTTGAAATATTATAATTCAAATATGTCCATTATAACGTAGTTATAGGTTTTATGAATATGAATAGAAGTAACTGCATTGTTATATATATGTTAAAAATTCTTTATTACATTTTATCTATGATTTATTAACAAATAATTACTAAACTTGGATTAATTATGAATTAAATCAACTAAATATTAAAATTCTTAAAAGCATTAAAATATCATTTTAGTATATAATATATTTTCCTTATATTTTTTGTTTTTACTTCATAAATAAACTATTGAGTATTATATATTTAAATTTGTAAAATAAATTTTTATTATTATAAAATCATAAAATATATATTATTGTATTTGTTTTTTGGTTATTGGTCAAATTATTCATTTTTATGTGAATATTGAAACATTATTTTTATCAAAAATATTATCATTTCTTTTAATGTTATTACAAAGTAAAATTATATTTCGGATAGGTATTAACATTAAATGAATCCCATTTTTATAAAAATAACTAAATTATTTCAATGTAAATCATTATTTCATGATATTTTAGTAGAAAAACTTTTATATGGAAAAAACAGGTATTTTTTTATATTCAAATTTTCCTTTCATTTCATTTAATTATATTAAAATTAATTTGTATGGATTATAGAGATTAAATCATAGAAAATATATTTTACATTTTGGAATTATAATATTCAAATTATTTAATATGTTTAATTTACTATTTATTCAAAATGAATAGTAATTTTAGTAAATGTTTTTCACCACAATAAATGGTAAAATTCATTAAATATGATTCAAACAGTGGGGTATGGTAAAAAAAATTAAAACAAGACTCTATTTAGTTAAAAATAATAATTTAGACCTAAACCATCATATATTTCAAAATATCATATTTTGATACCTCATCCCTTTTATTATAACCTACATATAATTTTTGGTAAAAGACGACACAAAAATGTCTCTCTCTCTCTTATATTTTGTTTTCAATATTTTCATGTAGATAAAAATTATATATTAAAAAATATAGATGAAAATTTTGATGAAAAATAATCTAAGTTAATGATAGTTAGTTATTTTATATTTTTAGTGGTGGTAAAATTACATATAATGTTTAAACAACACTAACACATCACTATTTCAAGTAATGGAAAATGATGTAAAATATTTTAAAAACGGTAATGGTAATATTATTTGGATGAATTATAGTGTTACATAACTATATTGGATAATTAAAATTTATTTTTGATGGTGGAAGTATTAATATTATAATTAAATTATCTTACAGATACCTTTAATATCAAATTTTGGGAATAGTACAACAAAATTACTCAATTTGATTGTAAATTTATAAGTATATATTTAATTTTTTGGGTATGTTTGACATTTAACGTTTAAAATAACATTTATGACCCTTAGATATTAAAAATTATGTTACCATGGTTAAGGATAAAATGGTTAATGATGGTGTTAAAATAAAATCTAATGTTAAACATGTCACATAAAAATTAAAAAAAATTATTTTAATAATTTATGTCTCCCTTATACATCTTTTATTTTAATCTATATCACTTTGGTAAAATTTAACATGACTTTGAATAAAATTATAAATTAATAATTTAGGAATTTATAAGATTTCCATCACCTCACATATAAAAAAACATCCCCTCCCCTCTTTTAACCACATTTATGAGGAACATATATCGAGAAATACCTAAAACCCCCTTATAAAATATTTTATCCACATTAAATGTTATATTTTATTCTTAATAGAACAATAGAATTTTCCTTAAGAAGAGAACCAGTAGAGGCTTCTCAAAGAATATATATTTGTCTTCATTAAATCATTTTTTGTTTTTTTTTCTACCTCCTAAAAATATTCTTGAACCATATTGACATTTTGAAATAAGTGACATTAATTTAATAAAACATTGTTATGATAAATTAAATACTATTTTCTATTTAACATGTAACCCAATAGAAAATGAAAATTTCATTATTCATTTGTATGGACTATAGTCACTAAGACTGATATTTTTTATTTTTCGTAATTTGTTTTCATAGATGGATATCTAAATATATATATTTAAGGGTTATAATTTATTGTTATTACATTCTTAGTATTTAAATATAAAATTTTATTTACCATATGACCCTCCCATCCATTGTAAAATTATAACATCGCATCGACGTATGTGTGGTATACCCAAACCCTGAAGTAATGTGATTCATTTTCAATAACCTCTATATAAGAATAGTAATAAAGATATATTTAATAAAAATATATGGAATATATGAAATAATTATGATTATGTAATGTTTAATTAATATTTACCTTTTTCATTCCATCCATTTAAAATTGCAAACAACACACTTGCGTACAAACAGACTATCGCCTCCACAAATTGATGTTATTCATTTATCATCACTACATTACAGTAATGGTTATAAAATTTAATATGATGTATAAATATTATAATAATAAAAATAGTAAGAACCTTTATATTATAAAATAGTGACTAGGGTTCATCGACCGGAATGGCCAAACCGAGACCTGTAAGAAAAACGGAATCGTGATCCCAGAATTAAAATTTTAAGTAGGAATTATAAATATGAAGTAATTAGAAATTATAAGTGAATCATATATGGTAGCATATATATTATTATCAATACTTTATATCTTTTTATAAATATTTGTTTAATAAATTGGTGGTTTAGTGTGTGCATTTGAGGAATTTGAGGACCTATTCTAAGGGTTTCTCGTGTCACTTTTATTTCGATGAGACATATTTCATATTCCCCACTATTTTATTTTTAGTTCTATTTATAGAGAACACGGTTTTATTTTATGATTTTTAAATTATTATTTTATTATTATTTTAATATATATTATTTGGATTAAAATCTATATACCAGACAAGTCTATCCAGAAGAAAAAAATCTGACTATTTATTAAAAGAAAGAAAAAGTACATCAGAGCGGCAGACGGGGTCAAACAACAGAAATGCCCTTAGCCACCAAGAACAGTTTTTAAATATTATAGTATGACATATAATTTCTAAAATTAGAGTCACCAAAAGACTCCCACTGAGATTGAGACATATCTCTGCTTAAGACTTTCCAGATATTTGTATCCACTACCTTAGACGACGATCTGGTCGACACAGTTCTAGGAACATTAGAATAATACTTACATGGTCATCGCTTTGAGGGGACGGAGGTGAACTCGATATCAGTAATCTTCTTCGCGCCACTTAAGATTGCATCCTTGTAAGAGGTGTGGTCACCACTGCCCGAGACTCTTTAAAATCTATAAAAGTTTCTCCCTTTTATGAGGTTTTTATTCATAGATTACTAAATCTACAAGGGTTCCTCATATCACTTTTATTTATTTTAGACATATTAGATATTCACCTCTTCATTATTTTATATGTTTTATATTATACCAACGAATATATTTTTAGATCATATTCATGAAAATTAGGGGTATTGAAAAATACATATAAGGTTCTCTATTTAATGAGGTGTTGATTCAATGATTACCATAACTGTAATAGTTCTATGATTCAATAATATATTGTTGGGACATATTTAATTTAGTATTACTATTTGGGTTATATGGTGTGTAGAATTACCCTTTTATATATTATACCATGAATATATCTATATTCATTATATTTTAATTTTTATTTGAATTTATTTCTTTCATGGGATTTATGAATCAAAATTTACCAATGTGGTAAGGGTTTATGTTACAATATCTTTTTTAGGGTTGTCTATATATAATTTATATTAAGATGAATTATATGATTCTTAAAATTTCAACCCCATTTATTTTATTTTCCTATAGTAATTACAATAATTTCTAAGTATTAATAACATTTTAATCACTTTGTTATTTAAAATCACATTGAAGATGTTTTTATATCCTTATTTATTTCTTCTTGGGCGATAAATTTTTTAATAAATAACCATATTCCTAATGAAATTATCAATTATTTTGTCTAAAATTAAATGTTTAGAAAAGATAATTTTTACTAATTTCACTTTCCATATAAATTATTAAAATTAATTTTACCAAATTTTTTATATAAGACTCGGTTTTTTAATTTTTTATAAACATGTGAAAAGAATGTTCTCTTTTAACGTATACAAAAAACATTGTGTTTCCAAACATCAAATATATTAATTTATTAGAACATTACATTAAAACATTCCTTACTTAGTTTCAAATGAAATATCTTTATCAATATTTTTGGAATTTTTAATTTTTAAATATACTAATTAAAATTGAAATTTTCCATATTTTCAGTGAATTGTTAAAATTGCATATTAAATGTATTTTCAATTACTTAAATATATATTAATTATTTTTATGCTTTACTAGGAATATGATATTACGATTCAATAAACATTCAATCTCAAAATTTATTTTTATGATGCTTTTTTAATGATGATGCTAGGAAAATCATTACTCCTCTACGGGTTCATTAGTCATTGATGAAATAGGGAATGTTTTTGTGATACCATCCATGAAATTTATCTAGATGCCTAAAATTATGTGATGATTATGATTTTATAAAACCCATTTATTTTCCACATGTTATTATATGAATAAATTATCAATGTTTTTATGAATACATATCACACTTATTTTTGGATTTCATTATGTGAATGGGGTATACGAATTATATGACCCCACAATGGATTGTCTATGGAATATTATCTGATGTGATAATGTTGAATGTTATAGGTGTGAAACTAGTTTAATAACATAATTTGTATAATATGATATTATTGGGAGTGAAACATGACTAATTAAATAATGTTATTGTGGATTGATCCCAGTCCACTATGGGAATTTTTCCACTTTGATAGTCTTGCGACTAAACCTTGACTAAAAAATGATATAATATAGAGTGAACCTAGTCTATTTTGCGCTGTTATCTACTATCATATTCATGGTAATCAACCCTAAATGACAAAAAAATCATATACTTATTTGTACTGAAAAAACTCATGTTGTATTCTAAGGATATGTTATCATGTATCATGATTGGTTATTGATGACTCCACACTCTTCTAACTTATTTCATTTTTTATGAAAAAAGTTTATGTCACATATTATGATTAATGATATTTTCCCCATTTTATAGGAATTTAACACATAATGATCATTTTATAAAATCCTTATTCATACATTATGTTCATATGTGATTATCAAAATATATCTCTCCTCTTTAAACTTAATGAGCATCTAAACTCATCCTTTTTATGATTCCATTTCCATTGGTTATGAGGAATGATAAAATGTAATTATTTTCAAGAAAGTTATCATGTATGTATAATCTTGTGCGAGATGTTTAATTCTTCTTGGGTAATAGGGTAATGTTATTATAATGGAAAAAATTATCTTTCGATGAGAAAGTCATGAGATTTTTTACATAAAGGGATTGAATTAATTATCTAAAACTATAAATATAAAGAACATGAGTGTGTAACTAAATCAGTTTTTTCTATTGATACAATAATTATAGATTTTTAAAATTGGTTCATTTATGTTGGTATGATTTTCCATATTTAAAGAACATGTTAGTAGAACTTGATCTTGGTGTAAAGTTCTTAGGATGTCTCATGACATGTATTTTCCTCAAGTAGAATATCACACATATTATTTGAGGTGTATTATTTCCAAATAATCACTAATTTAAGATATATCAAATTTATATTTAATTTATAACTATTTCATCACATGAAACATTTATTATCTCATGTTTTATTTTACTATATATGCATTATTCTAATATTTTAATTTTAGAACCACAATTCTGTCAATCAAATAAATATATTCAAACCATATTAACGGTTGAAAATTCTATCAAACCAAAGTTTTTTATTTATCATAAAAATATATAAGAAAAATATATTTACACATATCTAGATGTATATCATTTATATACAATATGAACATTTTATATAAAATATTAAATTTATATGAAATTGATCATCCTTATATGAGTAATCCTAGATCCACAAATAGCTGACCCCTTAACATTATAGAATAATACACAATATTTCATGAAATTTAAATTTAATATCAAAGTTATAAGACCCCTAAATTTTGTGATATACTTCTACATAAATAAATTTAACTTCGTTGATTTCTTATCAAACACATAACCTCAAGTTTAAAGACAACACAATATAAAAAATATTATTTAAACATGTTCTTTATAACCTTGATTGTAAAATTGGATTTATGAATAGGAATACCCATATTAGGAAAATTATGTGTAAATTTTTTATATAAATAATATGTACTCAATATTTAGTAAAATAATTTAATGCTTCAAAAATTCATTTTAATCAAAAATATACTTTTAATTTTTATGATAAAGATATATATTTAATTTATAACAATTTTTGAAATATTATTTGATATACATGATATCATTTTACAAATCATAATATCAAAATTAACTTATGTTGAATTTTTTTCATTTTTCTGGAAATATTATTTTTTTAGTAAATAAGAAAATATAGTTAATTTTTTAAAAAATGTATTTTAATTTTAAGAATTTAAAAGGATTTATTTTTATAATATATTTTAAAAATAAAATTAGTTTATCAAAATTATGAACAAATATATGAAATTAATTTAAATCAATTTTATGTTTTATTTTTTATAAAAAAATTTATAATTAAGCGGACATTTTTTCTGGAAATGTTCATTTCATATAATTTTGAATGTCTAATTTTAAATTAAATTCTACCACATTTTTATATTGAAATAGATAAAATGAATTCCAAATTGGGAATAATATTAATTAATATTCTATAATATTTAAAACATAATTATTGTTCATTGTGATTATTAACAATATGAAATATGATCCACATTTGTAAATGATGTAAAATTGGGTTAAAACCATTGTGTAAAACATCCAAATCTCTATAGCAAATTACTTTATCCTAATTTGGGAGGGGAATTTGGTAAGAGATGTACCAAAGGAGTTAATTAATTTATTTTCATTTATTATTTTCATATTTTTAACACATGATTGATATTTTTAATGAAATTTAAATTTTATTCTAAGTAAAATCGATTTTTTTGGTATATAAATTAATTCCATAGTAGGAAAAATACATTTGGTTTTGGATATCCCAAAAAGACAAAAAAAATTCATTTTATTTTTATTTAACCAATAATATTCATAGAAACCAATTTATTACTTTATATTTGAATTTGGTCTCCCATGGAGCCACATAACATGAATATGATATATATTTTATTTAATAATTTATGTAATTACATGTGAATAGTTTACCTAAATTTTAACGTATCCTCTATTATCTACTATTCATGAGCATTGTATATGAGAAAAAACCTTCCATTATACATTCCATGATACCTTGCCTATATCCTATATCTTTTTTTATTTCCAAAATATCATTCATTACAGGCATAAAGTGTAATCCAAATAAGGGTTCACAATGAAGAGAATGTTCGAACATGCACAAAGAAAGTAGAAACTTGTGGTAAAGGTTTTCTCATCTAAATTTTATATACATGATACATATATCATATTGAACTATTATTTCCATCATGAAGTGTATATACTTCACATTTTAAATGTAAGGACCAATGTTTTTCAAACAAGTATAGTTTCTAAGGATATTTGAATTTTGGCGTTTTCTGGATGAGCTTTTATTTTAACTGAGATTCAGTATGAAATTATGATAGTTTGAAAACCTAAATTGTTTTTACTTATGTAAGAATTAAATTTCCCATAGATATCTCATTGTGTTTCAGTAGTTTTTGGCCTCAAAAATTAAAATTATGGGTGCTCTGATAGAGTTACACTGTTTATATGAAACTGTATGGAACATTGTAGAAAACCATGTAGCCTATATCAGAGGAGAAAAAGTGTCTCACATGGGCTAGACTCATTTTTTCAAAAACACGTTCAAGCCCCCATAGTTTTAGATCCACTATTTTTTGGATTCCTCTCAGAATCATTTTCTATAACCATTTTACCTCATGTTATTTTCATTTCATTTTTGTTTTTCGCTATGGTTCGATTGGGGAAAAAGTTGAAAAAATTGACGAAGAAGGGATTTGAATAGTTTGAAAAAGGTTTTCCCAAACTATGTTCCCACATAGGAGAAAATATGTTCTCCCATAATAAATGGTTTTCAGTTACATAAAATCATGCACCCTTGCCCATCAAACCATATACAGTTCTAAAAGTCGCATGGTATTTAATTTTAAATTACCTTGAACCCCAAAACCCAACCATTTCCATATCAATTCATCTCTATAAGGAATTTCATAATTTTAGAGATCTATGTATGAATTCCAAGACTTCCCAACCCCCATTATTCTCGATTTGAATCCCTGGTCGAATATCTACACCACTCCATAAAAGTGAATCTCATCCCAATTCTTTTCTCATTCTTCTCTTCTTCTTCTCAAATTATTTAACAAAAGTACACTTTTATTTTCTTTGATAGAAATCTATATAGAGAAATATAGATCTATTATTATAAATATCAATATAGATTTATAATGTCTTTAATTTTTTAATCTTGATTTAGGTTTTTATGTTTTGGGTCTCTTTATATGTTGCTGTACAACCCTATTTTTGGGAATTTCCATTATCAAATTTTCATCAATGAATTGAATTGGGACATCTATAATAAAAATCCCAAAGACTAAATTTAAATTATGTTTATATAATCATATTACTTCAATTAGATTTTATAAATTTTGTTCTTCATCGTATGAATTAATTTGGCTGGTTAATTAAATAATAAAAATATTAAAATTAAGGATATTGGGATTATATATTTTGAATAATTGATTATTAAATTAAACATGAGGGGATTGTGGTTGTTAATTAGAGATAATTAATTGTGTAAAATAATTATTTTAATATTTATTTTTTTGAGTTAGAGCAATTAATTGTGGAATAAATTGTGGATACTCAATTGATTGAGATGGAACATTTAATAGATGAATTAAATGACACTATTGAATTGGGTGAGTTGGATTAATTAATTGAGTAATTAAAAATGTGTTTATTTAAATATTTAAGTTGGAATAATTAACTCATGAATTAATTAAAAGGTATTTTGTTATTGAGGTTTTGATTGATTAATTGATTGAAAAATTAATGGAAGAAATGTGATTATTTAATTGTCGAATTAAATAATGGGATTGATGGATTAATTATATGGTGAATTGATGATTTTGAGTAATGTGTTTTTTTAATTGATAAAATAAATAAGGGGTTAAATAGATTAATTAATTGATGAATTAAATAATTTTGGTGATTGGATATTTAATTATTGAATTAAATAATCACATTGAAGGGATTAATTAATATTTAATTAAACATTGTGAGTAATGTGGTTATTTAATTACTGAATTAAATAATGATATTAATAGTATTAATTAATTGAATATTTTATTAATATAACTATAATGACTAATTAATTTTGAATTAATTAAAACAATATATGTTAACAAATAATTAGTGATTTAATTTAAGGTATTGAATGTCATTAATTAATTTAATAATTAATTAATATTAATGAGTTAGATTAATTAATTGAAGTATTAATTAGTGGGTATTTTTGTGTTAATAAAATTCAATGGTTTAAATAAATTAATTGGAATATTAATTAATGTTGATTTTTGTGTTCATGCAATTGAATGAGTTAAATTTATTAATTAAAGAATTAATTAAAGTGGGTTCTTTTTTTAATGGTATAGAATGAATTAGATTAATTAATTGGTGAAGGAATTAATTAGTATTGTTGGGATGTTGAATTGATAGAATGAGATGATTAATTGTTATATTAATTATAGGATAATGAGTTTTTAGAATTGATATAATTAATTTATGAATTAATTATGAGATATTGATATTTTAGAATTGAGAAAATTAATTTTCAAATTAATTACGAAATGTAGAGATTATGAATGAGATAATTTATTGTTGGATTACTTATGGGATTATGAGTTTGTGTATATTTATTAATTAATTGATGAATTAGTTAATTGGATTTATATACATTATTAATTGTGTAATTAATTAGTGTAATTTATGTGCTAAACTAATTGTTAAATTTCTAATAAAATCATTGTGATTAGTTAATTGTTGAATTAAGTAATAAATTTTAGGTGATTAATAAATTTTCAAATTAATTAATGTATGTGATGAGATTAATTAATTTCAAAATCAATAATATTATTGATGTGCTAAGTTATTTTTATAATTCACTTGAAGATATTAATGTGATTAATCAATTTGTGAAATAATTAATATTATTCATGAGATTATTTAATTATTTAAGTGACTAGAAGAATTTAAGTGAATAATTAATTATCGAGTAATTTAATTGTATTAATGTGATTAGTTAAATTTTGAATTAACTAGTGTAACTTGATTTGATTAGTTAATTATTAAATTAGTTAATTTCATTGATATGGTTAGCTAATTATTTAGTTAACTAATTAAAATTTTGTGTTTACGAAACATTTGAATTAGTAACCACATTGATGTGGATAATAAATTGTTGAATTATTTATGTCTTGATGAATGCTAACATGGTTATTTGATTGTGATGTTATGAAAGGTAATATGGTCATTATTTTGTGAAATAGTGAATGGTAACATGCTAATTCAATTTTTTATAATGAAATATTGAATAGTAACATGGACATTCATCCTTCTATTACGAATGGTAACATTCACACTCAATATTGTGCTATTAAATGGTGAATAGTAACTTGGACATTTAGACAAGTATTAATAAAGCTAACAAGGATATTCAAATTTTATATCCCTTGGGGGTTGACCGGATATAGGAAGAGGTCGAAGAATGTATTGATGCTCGGGTGTCTTTGGGAACCTAGGGGTTTATGTGTTTAAATAATGATTCATCGACAATTTGATAATTTTTTACTTATTCATTTAAATTATTTCTTTATACAAATGCATTCTCATTCTGTTGATTGGATATTTTTTTAGATGTCATTGTTGGTGACCTGATGACCTGTACTCACTCCCTTCTCAAGCTACCTAATCCAAACCTGAATAGGCCTTGGTTTTTTTTGGATACGGTATGTGAAAAGAAACTATTTTACATGGTAGAGTTGGGATGCAACATGGATGATGGAACCCAACATGTTTTGGGACCTATATAGAGGGTTTATTACTATCTTTATTTAATTCGATTGTCGCATATTGACAATTGGCATGTACTTTAGCAAGATATATCTACTCTTCAGTTTTGATATTGTATTTCATGTTTTGGGTCATCTTGTGGTACTAATATTCTTCAAGTTATGATTATGATTTTTTATTTTTCATTTATTTCAACTGCTATATTATCTAGAGGAAAAGAGGATGGTAAATTCACACCATGGTCGATATTAGATCATCACATCTAGTTAGTAGCCTCTAGTGTAAGGGGAGGTTCTCTTGAGGTAATCTAGCAGCCCAGCTTGGGGAACCTATGTATGGAACCAAGGTCGGGTTATTACAAAATGGCATTAAAGTATTTTTTTCTTTTGTTTCTCCTTTTAACATACTATTTCGGAAAGGTAGGTTGGATACTAAGAAGAGTTGGGAATTGGTTAGGAGCTCATGCATTAGAGTATCAAATTCATGTTTGGGGGGAACCCAAGTACCTAGGGTGGATTGTTGTTATTATTTTTCATTTAAAATTGATAATTAGTTCACCTTGGGTGATTCACTTGTTGTGTGACTTGATTATTATTGTTGATATTGGCAAATATTTGACTTTTGACCCAGTATGGAACAAGATTTGAGTATGAATGAATCTTTATATGCACTTAGGATTATTTTGTTACATAATTAATCATAGTCACTCTCAATAAAATTGGTTATGGTTAAGTTGTTGAACTTGAATAGTTTTTCATTGATTTTGAAATTGAACAGAAAATATTGTCTGATAAGAATTTGAGAATGGAAAAAAAATGATGCAAAATGTGAACAAATGGGTGTTTAATGTGAAAACATGAACAATGATAATAATTTTATAATGTTAACTAGGAACTAGGTGTAGGACGGTTAAGGGTATTGATAGTGCTTCGGTTTTGACCATGATCATGGAAAATGGGGGAAGACATATTATGGTTTTTTGTAAATACAACTTGTTAACTCAATTAATATTTTGAAATGAGAATCCTATGTGTAGTTTTTTAGACCTTGATGGGGTTGGTTTTAAAGTAAAAATTCCCTAGATTGATAACTCTACCATAGGTTGTTTGAGGGACCTTCTTGTTTTGGATCAGTGCAGTGAGATGTTGGTGGGTAGGGAATCCTAAGAATTTCAATATATTTATTTGTTTCTATAGTAGGAGGTAATATTAGTGGTGGGGGATTTGTGGTGGTCTTCACTAATGACTTCTTAGTGAAATATTTGTGATTGATTATCATGTCCCCTAAATTGACATCACTAAAGTATGATGAGAAACATCTACCTTTACTAATAACTCTATATATTTATTTTGGTTTGATATGGGGACCCTTGGATGTTAGGCTTATGAAGAAATATAAATTGGAAGATGGATGGGGAGAGGTATACCATTGACAGTTTTTTGATTGAGGATCCTAATATTGAATGAAGATCAATAAATACAGTGGGTCATGGGCCGTGGTGGTGATGCACACCTATCATGGGGTGTGGAAAAAACAATTATTTATTATGTTATAATATAGTATAGTGGTTAACCTCGGTTGTCTCCGGAGAGTATCACTCAACAATCAATTTTGAGAGTTTAATATTAAATAATGAAGTTGGGTGGTTTTGATATTGTTTGGTTTTGAAAAGAAATCCACAAAAGTTAAGATAGAAATAAATTAAAATATTCAAAATAAATTAACAAAACATGTGATTAAAAATATATAAAGGAATTGAGTGATCAGGTTGGGGTTGGTTTTTCTATTGTAATGTAATCATAGTACCAATTTTATGCAATCATCTTCTACTAAGTCGGTTTAAGTGATATTTACCGATCACTTCCTATCACTCCCTTCGTAAATATTAATGGTGAGAGTAAACCTTAACAATATCTTAGATCAGTCTAATCTCTATCCTATGTGTTAAACATATGTATCTAATACCATCAATTGAGTTAGGCAATTCTCGATCGGGTTTTTTTTATCCCAAACAATTAAGAATACTTAATACCCCTGCCACACGTACTGATGATCACCGAGTACTTCACCACTAAGCCCAAATCTATTCCATCATATATAGACCGTAACCTTGTGGAGGGATATTATGAACATTTACCAAAGTAATAATAACAACAAAATATTAAATCAAATAAAATTGTATAAGATAATAAAACCGTTTATTAGAATTTGAACCCAACACCGCAGAAGAGAGAGAGTCTTTATTATGACAACCTTGCTTTTATTACAAACTTAAACATGATTTATTACATAAAACATCGCTTGATACAACATGAAGATCGATAGGTTTAGTGTCCTTGGGGCTTAGGATAATTACATAAAAACTTGAAACATGAAATACAACATCATTATTGAAAACTTCTTTTACATGACCACTACATTCCCTCGTACTTAGCATTGCATGGGATAACCTGAGGACATGCATAAGAAAATGGTGAGCTATAAAGATCAGTAAGGGAGTAAACACAGAATAACATGAGGAGTAAAATACATGTTAGGCAATAGGAATATCAATAGAGCATAAAAGAAACATGAACATAAAGGCATGATAAATCATGATAATCATAACATGGAAATGTGGAAACAACACTTAACATGGAATTAGCATGAGCCAAGGATCATAGCACATAGAGCATGAGTAAATACTCATTGCACATAAAGCACGAGTAAACCCTAGTTTAACTTGAATTAGAATGAGTCAACAATCATTGCACATTATGTATCATGATACTATACTTTACCCAATGCATTGGAGTGCTATAAGGGTGCACCCTTCATAAATATTTCATTTCATGCATAAGTGTGCCACTTGGATCATAAGACATGGATTCATAAAACATAATCATTTATTCCATGATAAATTAATGTGGAATTAATTCATGAAACATTATAATCAATAAGTAAATTTTCATTAAGCTGAATACCCTTGATGGAGAAATGGGCATGGTATTCACTACACAATGACATTGGCTGAGAAAATCGGTGCGATTTCAGCAGCGTAACAGTGTGACATAAGAATTCATAAAAAAGGGTGATGAGAGAGAAAGGAGTTCCTCATCATATTTACATGTAATATACAGTAAGAAGTTAATATATTTACATCCCAAAAATTGTAATGGAAAATAGATTCACGATACAAAAAAAATTGCTTGAATGTAAAAGAGGAGAGAGAAGTTTCTTTCAGAATTTTGGAATAGTAACATGTGTACATCAGAGGCATTTAATGAGAGAGAAATGGGTCTCACATCATTAAAAAATAAATAGGGCAGTATGAGGGAGGTGAGAAACCATACCCCAACATTCATATTGAAATTAAAAGGGCAAAACAACTTAAAGAAAATTGGACAAAAACGAGGAAGGAAGAAAAAACCCTTACATGGAAATTTGCTTCAAAATGCTAGAGAGAGGCTTGTGAGAGGCTTCTTGGGAGCTTGGGGCACCTTGGGAGGATTATAGAGAGAGTATGGCAGAGGTTGGACGAACCCCAAGGGATTTGAGTGAGGAGGAAGTGGGAGCTTGGGTGGGTTTATATAGGAAAGGTGAAGAAATTCTTTATTATTTAGGTTTGGGTCCCCTTACATTAAATTAATCCAAACCACAGACCATCAAATGGTTTTGCCCATTGTTTTTGGAAAAGGGGATAGGAAAACAATATTTTATAAGGCAAAAGTCCGAACATCTTAAAATATTAGGGTTGCTTATGTGGAGGTGAGTCACACTCCCATGGAAATTAATTTAAAAAGGCAAGGTGTTGAATAAGTCTTGAGAGGTCCATTAATGCTTTGAAAAGTAAGTCACACAAACCCAAAATCACTTTATTTTAATGGTAAAACATATATTGGCCGAAAATAAAAATTATTGTATTTTATTACATCACTATTGGGTCATTATGATGTCATAAAACACATTATATATATAAACGGTATTTAATTTTTTCCCAAAAATTTGACTATCTTAGAAAATTATGAAAAATTCACCGTTGGATAATTTCAACATCCTGATTCTAGAAATAACATTTATTTTATCTAAATAATTTTTTAAATATGTTAATTTTCACTTTTAAAATAAAAACTGACATTTATCGAAAATTCACGGGTGTTGACAGAAACGGCTTTCAATCCATAATAAAAATTTTAATTGCATTCATAAAATTATAAGATCATTTATATTTTATTAAAAATAATTTAATAATATTATTATTATTTTATTAAAATATTATTTAATTCAAAAATCCCTTAATTTAATAAAATAGATTTCCTAATTAAATAATAACTAAAAACACCATTTGTACTTTAAAAACTATTTACAATGTATCAAAAATAACTAGAAATTATATTCATTATTATATAAAAAAATAATCTACATGAACATAGTACTACTTATTTGTTACATAACCCCTTAAAACAGCCGCATAAGACCTAAGGATATGGTGTGCGATGGTGACAGACTCTTGGGGTGGCTCGGATAACATCACTCGAGTGGTAATTTCTATCAAATTCCACTTTTCACATAGACGGTCATGTTAGATCTTGACATGATGAAGCTCATCTTGGTATTTGTCAAGGACGAAGCCCAAAGATTCCACCTCTTTTCCGATCTCCGACAAATGGGCTTCGTATGGTGCAATTCTACTAGATGAGGCCATCGCTTCCTTTGTCTGAGTAAAATGGATTTTTTAAAGTCTTATATTTATACTAATCATGTGATCAATGTTCAACGAATATATTAGAAACAGTCAAAATTCTTAACATAAAACCAAGGAATTTGACATTTTATATAAACATAAAGAGACATTTAATTAGATAAAGAGAGATTTCCATTAATGAAACTTTTGGTCGTTACATTTATTCAATAAAATGCAAGAACTCAGACATTACAAAAGATAAAACCTTACCTCCCCCAATCACCTAATAAGTTTACCCCACCATGGTTAGGGTATTTTAGAATTATGAGGAAGATGAAGGCATTTTAAAAATATGAAGAAAAATGAGTGAAAAGAAAAGAACAGAATTTTCCCCTCCAAAATCTGTCCTCCAGAATGATAGATTCGGTTATGCCCTCTCTTGCCCAAATGAGGCCGATGTCCCTTCTTATAGGAGGTTATTAATGTATTTTTCTATCCACCCACGAAGTTTGAATGCATTTGGAGCCGTTTGTAATGTGTTATGGCCGCCTAAATTGAAGAGACTTTTCTTGCCTGCCAAATACTTTTCCACCAACAATTATTTGACCATTGAATTGGCGGCCTTAATGAATGAATTTATTTCTGATATTTATGTATCCTCTGAAACATCTTTTAATATTTCTAACCCAGTAGAAATCACTGCATTTGGAGGTCGGTTGGCTAGGATATGATTCTTCGAATGAGTCATAGTCTATTCTGTCGTGCAGAATAAATGTTCACATTGACCGAATTCTTTTGGCTTGTTAGAGTTAGAATTGGATTTTGTTAAAAAAACATATATGTAGCCCCTGAATCATGAAATTCTACAAAAAAGGAATTAGATTCATTGTATTAACTATATAGTAGTTGTGCTCGACATACAGAAGAAACATAAAACAGTTAAATGTCCAGAATTAACCAATTTTCACACTTAAGCTCAAAACTCACCAAAAGTCATAAAATGATGCAAATAAGATCAAATTGATTAATGGGAAGGGATTAAATCATTTAAAAACATATGTATAAATATGAAAATATGAGATCTTTCAATTTCCCCACACTTAGCACTTGGACACCTGGACAAGTAAACATCAATATTTAATCAATGAAAATTTTAAAACACATATCCTTAAGATCCAACAATTTATCATCAAGAAACAAAAGATATCATACCTCATAAACAAAAATTAAAACAAGTTCTCAATTCAGTTGAAAATAATTTTCCTCTTAATTTATTCACTCTTGTACACAAAACACTTGCCTGACATGCATTTTTTTTTCACATCACACAAATATCAATTTTAAAGAATGTCTTTCTCATCCAATACTCATGCAAGTGTCACCATAGGCATGAATTTTTTTTACATCCCCACCCGATGTGAGTTAAAGACATATGTTTATCATGAAGACTTTATAGGGTTGTTCTGTGGCTTCAGGTTGGAAGGATTTTGATGTGAAAAATCTTGTGGCTGAATAAGGAGTTCTTGGCTCTTTTTGAATCAAAATTGAATTATTTGAATTTTTACTCATATATGATCTTCTCCTCACCCCCCCCCCCATAAGAGTTAATCAACTCCAACAGCATTAAAAATCAGTGAAATTTCAAACCATTCATCATTTCATTAGAAAAAGTATCAGTCATATCAAGCATGATTTTTCTTGAATGCTCCATATAGGCACAACATTACTTTCATTAGAAGCTCCAGAATGGCACAACTTCTTTTAAATGAAAGCCCCAGCTAAGGCACAACATTAAACATTATTATTTTTAGTAGTATCTTACACATTTTATTTTCAACACAAAGAATCACCAAATGAGACAGCAAAGTACAAGACAGCCTCCCACATGCTTAAGTTTAACTAGATTATGCAATTTCACTTCATGAGCAGGTTGGACTGGGAAAATTGGCTTGTATTGTGGCTAACCTAACAGGCTGTTCATGGATTCTATAGGCTATAAGGATTAAATGTACAAGGTAGGCCATTATAAAAAGGATTCATATGAAATAGTGGCTTTAATACAAAATAAACACCTCAATCATTTAAAACACATGTACCTCAAACCCTCAAGTTTTGCTAAGAATAAATCGAATTCAGGTAAAATCAAGAAAGATGTGGTTATCTCAATAAGTGAGGTGAATGAAAAGAGTATGAAAAATAGGTTTAGAAGCCTCATAGGAATGTGATTTCAAATATAATGACAATGAATTGGGTCATGGGATTAAAAAATCAGAGTAATTTTCATGAAAGTTCCAAATATTTGAACATGAAACAAAGTCATTTTTAACACTCGTTTAAGCTTAGTTTCATAGGATAAATTGTTTCACTCATTGAAATGGGTTTAAAAAATTTGTGATGATAATCATTTAAGCTCAAAAGCTTCAAAAACACACAAACAATTGAAATGCACCCACTTATTTTTGAAACAAATAATTGAAATTACTAAACTACAAAGGTTCCCTTCCCCACACTTAAATGATGCAGCGTCCACAGTGCATTAAAATTGATTTAAAATGTAATAATATTTTTAATTGAATCGTAGTAGTCAATAATGTGTGAAGGAAAGGTACAACCTGACTTATTAGTAGTGCAATGTTGAGTTAAGCTTCTAAGTGTTACACACATAAAAACCTACAAACAATGTTATATAACAAGACGTAATAAATTTATTGAATTAAAAGAAAATATAAATCGAATGAGAATAAAAGGATAGATCTTTTTTTAATCCCCCATGTGGGCCATGGGTTTGGACTGCCTCCAAATGGGCAGTTTCAGTGGTTATCCCCAACCCGATGGTGGGTGACTTTTCTTTAAGATGAACCACCATAACTTCTTCTTTCCATCTTGATCTTCCTCCTTATTATTGAGGACTACATTGATATAGTACAAAAAATCCACCCCCATGAAAATGATATAAAATTTGTATGGTGGGGTTAGGATAAATAATGTGTCCTCCTATTTCTTGTTTTCCACTTGAATAACCTCCTCTTTATTCTCCAGTGGGTTTTCAAGGTATGCTGCATCAAAATAATAATAAAATGGAAAATTAGAGAGTAATTCAATTTGAATAAAATTAAAGCATGATGAATCAAATCAAATTCTTCCCTTTCAAAGTAAGAATCTTGTGTATCTATTTCCTCAACCAAGACCACTTGGATAACATCTTGAACTCCTTCTAATAAATGATCAACATGTTCCGGGAGTTCCATATGTTATTCTTTAGTTTTATCTTCTTCTTTTTCCTCATCCACCAAGGTAATACATTTGTTTTCTAAAGCTGAAAATTTATATCAAGGGGGGTAATTCTCAATTCAGATTGTATATAATTTGAAGGAAAAGAGTTAAGAAAAATATTATCTCCCTTATGTGTATTAACTTCAATTTCTTCTTTATTATGAAGTTCCTCATATAGATGAATTTCACAAGATAGCGGTAGGTAGTCAGGCTCTTCCTTTTCATTAATTCCCACCACTTTGGTGGTGTCTTCATTCAATGGTTCCAGAACATCTACTTTATAAGGAATACATGGATCAATTATTTCTTCAAACTCATTCCAAAATCCATCTATATATTTTTATCACCCACATTTATCTTAGTAGGTAATTCTTCCTTTTTTTCCTCCTCAGGTTCATTCATATGTTCTAGGTTTTCCATCAATGCACATACATATTCAAATGCATGTTCTAATTTGTTCTCCAGTTTTCTTATGTCATTCTAAACATCATGCATATAAACTATATCTTAACTATACTCATCTACTTGTTACAAATTTGGGTAGTAGTAACATGAATTAAAGAAATAACCATTTGAAAGCATCATGAAAAAAAATATTTTTTTTATGCTTTTTTAAATGTTAAATAATAAAAATTAGATTGTGCCACTACATCCCCGGCAACAATGCCATGTTTGACTCACACCTTTAGTGGGATATGGAAAATCAATTATTTACTATGTTAAAATATAATATATTTGTTAACCTAAGTTGTATCCAGAGAGGACCACTCAACAATCAAGTTTGTCACTTTAATATTATATAATGAAGTTGGGTGGTTTTTGATATTGATTGGTTTTGAAAACAAAACAACAAAAGTAAAGATAGAAATAATGGAAAATATTTAAAATAAATTAACAAAACATGTGATTAAAAATATTGAAAGGAATTGAGTGATCTGGTTGGGGTTGGTTTTTCAATTGTAATGTTATTATAGTTCTAATTTTATGCAATCATCTTCTGCTAAGTCGGTTCATGTGATATTTCACGATCGCTTCCTGTCACTCCCTTGGTATATGGTGACGGTGAGAGTAAACCTTACCAATATCTTAGCTCGGTCTAATATACTTCATATGTGTTAAACAGATGTATCGAATACCCTTAATTGAGTTAGGCAATTTTTGATCGGGTCTTGTTTATCCCAAACAATTATGAATATTCAATACCCCTGCCACACGTATTGACGATCACCAAGTACTTCACCACTAAGCCCAAATATATTCCATCGTATATAGACCAGAACCTTGTGGAGGGATATTATGGAAATATACCAAAGTAGTAATAACAACAGAATATTAAATCAAATACAATCGCATAAGATAAAAACCCGTTTATTAGAATTTGAACCCAACACCGCAGAAGAGAGAGAGAGTTTTTATTCAATCAAATTCAAGAACTCAAACATTACAAAAGATAAAACCATCCCTCCACTAATAACCTCATATTTTTACCCCACCATGGTAAGGTTATTTGAAAATAATTATGAATATAGGGACATTACAAAAATAAGAAGAAGAAATGAGTGAAATGAAATTTACAGAATTTTCCCCTCTAGAATATGTCCTCTAGAATGATAGCTTCGGTTCTGCCCTCTTTTGGCCGAATGAGGCCGAGTTCCTTTCTTATAGGAGGTGACTAATGTAGTTTTACATCCACCCACGAAGTTTGAATCCATTTAGAGCAGTGTGGAAGGAGTTATGGCCGCCTAAATATAAGAGTCTTTTCCTGGGCTCCAAATACTATTCCACCATCAATTCTTTGAGCATTGAATTGGCGGACTTAATGAATGAATTTATTCCTGATATTTTAAGATCCTCTGAAAAGTCTATAAATATTTGATCCCAGCTGCAATTACTTCATTTGGAGGTCGTTTTTCCGATATATGATTCTTTGAATGAGTCATAGTCCATTCTGTCGTCCAGAATAAATGTTCACATTGACTGAATTCTTTTGTCTTGTTGGAGTTCGAATTAGATTTTGATACTGAAGAAATATATGTAGCTCATGAATCATGGAATACTAAAAGAAGGAATCAGATTAATTATATTAAAAATGTATGATTTATGCTCTAAATATAGAAGAAACATAAAACAACTAAATGTCCAGAATTAACCAATTTTCACACTTAAGCTCAAAAATCGTGAAAAGCCATAAACTGATGCAAATAAGATCAAATTGATTAATGGGAAGGGATTAAATAATTTAAAAACATATGTATAAATAATAAAATATGAGAGCTTGAGTTGTGTTATTCTGATTGGAACAAACAAGAATCATTTTCTTCCCCACTTTATTTAGATTTCAATACACTTTGGAAGCTCATATTCCATGCATAAGTTCCGGACCATGGCAATTCGATTGTTTTGTCAACGTTTGGTTCTTCAAGAATTGAAATATGAACATAATAATTAATCTGGATTCAAATTAATTCTAGCCTAAGAATTACTCTAAACCTAAAATGAATCTCTATGAAAAATGAACTTGACATGTGTGTAGCTCCCTCACAATGAACACCCAACTTTTAGCTCGACATCGGGAGATGGAGGGAGCTCGGGTGGAACCCCTTCTTCATCCTTGATTACCGTATGAGGATAGGGGTCTCCAGAACCTCCAAGTTGATTATGATACTCCTATAGGACTCCAAAATTTCATAATATAGTTTCTGGTTCAAACTCCCAAATGAGGAGCCCTTTTTGCCTTTTTATAGCCAAAATGTCAAATGGTTTTGAGCACCCAGTTTTGAAGTTACTATTTGTGTATCGGTTTTGGTCTAGAAGAAAGTCAAATTACGACTTGGAAAAAAGTGATAAGTTTTTGGCCGACCTCTTCACTATCTCCATGTCAATGTTGGCATCCATTAGGCAGCCGGATTTGGAGATATGTTCATACCACCGAACTGAACATTTGAATTTGGGTAGATTCTGTCCCCTAGCCAGAATGGGTCGGATGGGCCACCATATGGATGTATGGGGATTATGTCCTTAGAGAAGAGTTGTAGCCAATGATTTTTTGGATTGGATTAAAAAATTTCATCCCATCTTCATTCACGAATTTCTCTCACTTTTTAAAACAGTTGATAGGTGTCCTTGGGATCCATGCAATTTTGGCCCATTTTCCTTCTGGATCATCTTCGAGGCCTCCAAATCACCTCCTCTTGCAATCAAATCCTCATAACAAGTAACAATGCCCATTTTAACAGTTATAATCACAAAATTAATGATTCAAATATGTAATTAATTTTGGTATTATTTTTATAATATTCAATACAAAACTAGTTTACCATAGTGGTGTAGGGATGAAAATGAAACACTGAATCGCGGTGCGATCAGGTGGGTGAGTTTATTAACAAAGAGGTTGAAAAAAATCACCTAATATGGTGAGGGATAAGTTTGTAATAGGTGAATATTGAATGAACATTATTTATATACTCCCTTCACATGATGTTTTTTATCTATATTCTATATGTTAATATAGGATAGTGTTCTTGTGGTTGTTGGGAATATTGAGTTAAAAATCCAATCAAGTATGTTGTGAATTTTGAGATATATATTGATGCACCCTTTGAGGATCATCCAATATGTGTGTTAAATCATAATTAAAAGGTGTTTTAAAAAATTATTGTGAATATTGTTCATGTGTTGTGGAAACATGGGATCTTGTAGGATAAAACATGGGAAAAAGAAGAGGATGTGCATTCTTAGTGGCCAGAAAATTTTAAATTGGAATCTTATATAATATTGGGAGTGATTATCATGGATGGGATACTATAATCTGTTGAGATTTTAAGATACCAAACATTCTTGTTGTTGTATCAGGCTCGTTTTCAAGTACACTTTTATCTTGTGTTGTGTAGTTTTCATTTGGATTTTACTTTGTGGCGTGATAGGGTTAAAATTTGAAAAATAATTGGATGAATAAGGGTTGAACATGGTTGGGGAATGGTTTTCAAAAACTATACATCCTCTTAGATGTAACTATGTACACCTATAATAACTGGTGAACCATTAGGGAACACAATTATGGAAAACCATATGCCTCTTCCCACTAAATCTTGCATGATTTTGAAAGTCACCCAAAATTTAATTTTAAAATACTCCAAACCACAAAAACTCTCCCATATCAACCCCCACTAAACTCTTTGAAGTATCTTATGACTTTGGATCTATTCTAATTAATTTTATACCTTCCCACCCTCAATTCATCAAGATTTGAAGCATGTATTAAATATCTACAACACTCCTGGTAATTGAATCATATCCTACTTCATTTATCAATATTACCCTATTCTTATAGATTTCATTTAACCCAATTATTCTTCTATTTCATTATATCTTAATCAATTTAGAGATATCTAGATCAATGATTGAAGATCTTGATCTAGATTTATAATATCTTGAATTATTTAATATTTATTAAGGGTTTTATGATTTGGATCACGTTATACGTCGGTGTGCCGATCAATTTCTTCGGATTTTTGTTGGTTGATTGTTCATAAGTGAATCAAAGTATGTTGTCTATAATTAAAATCCCAAAATATTCATTTATATTATGTATATTTGATTGTATTATTTTTTTTATATTTTTATCAATTGTGTTCTTGATCATAATTAATTAATGGAAATGTTTACATTGATGATATTGGGATTATAAATTATGAATTAATTATTTTTGAATTAATTATAAAGGGTTTTAGGTTATTAATTGGGATTAATTAATCGTTTAGAATAACTATCTGAATATAGAATTGATTGATATGGAACAATTAATTGAGGAATTAATTTTGGAAATTGAATTTATTGAGATGGAATATTTAATTGATGAATTAAATTGGGTTATTAACTTGAGTGAGTTGGATTAACTATTTGAGTAATTGTTTCTAGGGTTCATGAATTGATTTAGTATGAATAATTAATTAATAAAATAATTGTGTCGATTTTTAGGTTTAAGTATTTAATTAATTAATGGGTAAATCAATAAATATAAGTAATGATGTTATTTAATTGTTGAATTAAATAATTGTATTGATGGATTAACTAATTGAATATTGAATGAATTTCATAAATGGGTTTATTGATTTGCTGAATTAAATAATTGTAATGGTGGGATTATTTAGTAGATGATATTATTAATGTGAGTAATGTTATTATTGAATTGTTCAATTATATAATTGGATTAATGGGATTAATAAAATAATGAGATAATTAATTTGAGTAATGTGATTATTTTATTCAGGAATTAAAAAATGGGTTTGATGGGATTAATTAATTGGTGAATCAATTAATATAATTATTTGGATTAATTAATTGTAAATTAATTAATGAAATTTATGTGAACAATTAATTAGTGTATTAATTTAAGGAATTAAATATGATTAATCAATTATGAAATTAATTAATATAAATAAGTTATAATAATTAATTTGTGTCTTAATAAATGGGGATTGTTTTTATAATGCAATTGAATTAGATAGATTAATTAAATGTAGAATTAACTGATGGGGATTTTTCCTTAATGTAATTGAATGAGATAAATTAATATATTAGAAAATTAAATATTTGGGTCGTTGTGTTAATGAAATAGAATGAATTGAATTAATTAATTAGTAAATTAATTTTTCTGGATTGATGGGATATTGAATTGATAGATATGGAATTTTAATTGTTGAATTAATTATTGTAAATGAGATTTTACAAATTGAGATATTTAATAGAAGAATTATTTATGAGATATTAAGGTTTGATAATTTATATAATTTGTTGTGGAATAAATTATAAAATATTGATATTTTGAAAGTGAAAATTAATTATGGGATTAATTATCAGATTTTGAGTTTGAGATTATCAATTAATTAATTGATGAATTAATTAATGGGAATTACATACTTAATT
Organism: Viscum album; assembly: GCA_963277665.1. NCBI lineage: Eukaryota > Viridiplantae > Streptophyta > Magnoliopsida > Santalales > Viscaceae > Viscum > Viscum album. The sequence goes on along the minus strand of OY728136.1, from coordinate 1,806,904,613 downwards.
AATTGGCGAATTAAAAAAGGGTACTTATGTTAATAACTAATTGTTGAATTAGTAATGAAATCCGTGTGATTATTTAATTGTATAATTGATTCACAGAATTGAAGTTATTAATTAATATTGTAATTTATTTATTTATTTGTGTGATTAATTAATTGTTTGATGAATTAATATTAATGATGTGATTAATTAATTATTTAATTAACTAGGGGAGATTGTTGTAATTAATTAATTATAGAATAAATTCGTATTATTTATGTGATTAGTAAATTTCTGAATTAACTAAAGAAAATTGATGTTATTAATTATTTGTTTAATTAATTAATATTATTAATGTGACATGTTAATTGATGTATTAACTAGAGGAATTTAAGAAAAAATTTAATTCTCTAACAAATTAATCTTATTGATGTGATGAGTTAATTTTTGCATTAAATAATGTAACCTGGTGTCATTAATTAATTATTTAATTAATTAATGTTGTTGATGCGATTAGTAAATTTTGATTTAACTAATTGAATAATTCTATTTAGCAAAATGTTTAATTAATAATGGCATTGGTGTGGATAATTAATTATTGAAATAATTATGTGTTGATGTATGGTAACATGTAAATTTTATTGTGATGTTATGAATTGTGAGATAGTAATTTAGTTGAGAAATATTGAATGGTAACATACTCATTTTATTATGTATTATGAAATATTGAATGGAAAAAAGGACAATCAACAGAGTATTACAAATGGTAACATGCTCATTTAATTTTGTGTTTTTAAATGGTGAATAGAAACAAGAAGACTCATCCATGTATTAAGAATGGTAACATGGACATTCAAATGGGATATCCCTTAGGGATATATTAGACTACGACATGTGATGAAGTAGGTGTTTAGGTTCAGCTTTCCTTTAGAACCCGGAGGATTATGTGGATAAATAAAATTTATTGATAATGTTATAACTATTTACTTATATATTGTAATTATTTCTTTATAAAACTTCATACACTTTCTATTGACAAGATATTGTTTTATACTTCATTGGTTGTGGCCTATAGAGTAGCACATACAAATTACTTGGGATTCCTAATAAGTACATGAATATACTTTTTTATTTTTAGATAGGTTAAGGGAAATGGTTCTATGTTAGATCATTGAGTTGGGGTGCTTCATGGATGACGGAATTTGACGTGGTTCGGGACATACTTGGAAGAGTTTTTAGTATCTTTATTTATTTTTAGTTATTCATATTGACACTTGGAAGTTACATTAGAATTAAATATATACAGTTCAGTATTTCATATTGACACTTGGAACATACTTTTGAAGGACATATCAACAGGTCTCATAAACGTCCTGCCATTAAAGCACAACCCATTTAGATAAAGAATATAAGGGGCGCACATTGATTATATCCCCGATAAATCATGAGTGAAACCAATTGATTTATTTTTAGATATAAAATAGTGGATAATGTATATCTAATACATTTCTTGAGTAAAATATCCTTTGTTAATGGAAAAACACTTTTTAAATCATAATTAATTATTAAAACTTTTTTCATTTAAAATAAACTCGAAAACATGTAAAGGAAACTTTGAAACCCTTCACAAACACTTTTTTAAAATAGATAATATTTTAAAATATTTTCGATGAAAATGGTATTAAAATATTTTTAACAATAATTAAAACATTTTTATAAAACATGGTTTTTGAAAAAAAAAATATTTCCGACCGAAGAGAGAAATAAGGCCAAATTTTATTAAAAACATATTCTTAATTATATCAAGTAAATAAGAGTAGTAAAATGGTAAAATAAATTAATATATCATTAATATAAATATTATAATAAAATTTATGAATATTCTTGAGAGAAAGATCATAATAAATCATTAATGGAAGCATTATCATAATCCATGAAAATAAATAATCATATTGTAGCAATATGCACTTAAAATTTTTAATTGAAAACCCTATGAAGGAATAACATAAATTGAAGCATTAAATTTAATTAGGATGAAAAACTTCTCGGTATATATTGTCATTTGGTCTGTACAGACACATCATGAAATAATATAGGTTCAAAACAAAATGTACCTCTCAAAGAATGAAAATTGAGACAAAACCCCATTAAATATTTGGTGACATTTTACCAGTAAACCCCTTGAAATAGAAATAATCATATGGATATTTAAATCCTAAAATTTCACAATAGAAAAATAAAAAAATATATTCATGTGTATTATACACCCCACATACAAGAAATAAGTGATGGCAAGGCTTGTGTCTATAGGAAAATAAATGTGAGATGGAAATCACTTATCTTCAGTCCTGAAATCCATTGTATTAATTAAAATATCATTTATAATAGATATAAGTTTATTATAAATCTAATAATGTAAAAAATTCATATATATCATACCCAATATTGTTTTATTATGACCTTCTATTATCGATTTACTAATTAATTCATGTTAATGTTACATTTCAGGTAAAATAGCTTTATTTTTCTTATATGTTTTGATTGGTTTTATTTTTAGTCTTCTTAAATTGATAATGATATAATAATCTACATATTGATATCTATGTTATAAATATCATATATATTTATCATATATGTATTTATAATATTCAATAAAAGATAGAAATATTTAATTAAACACACTGTTCAAGGATACACTAGGTTATACGTACACATGAATGTTGATTACAATTTTTTGTTGGACTAAAAGAAACATATTTATATGATACATGAACATTAAATAATAATTTTAATTTCATATTTATCACATATTTTTATTGAATCGATCCATTAAACATTCCATGTAAAGTGTAAATGTATCACAATGCTTTATGAGGCAGTAGTCATCGGTGCACATGAACAAAATCATCGTATTCCCAAAAAATAGATATCATGATGTTATGATATGTATAAAAATTATATAATCATAATAACTTCTCAAATTTCAAATATATTTTATGTGAAATACATTATTCCCAATATTGTTTGGTGGAAATGTAAAAACGAACGACAATGGGATGGGAGGAGGTAGTCCACCGTACTCAAGAATGATGAATTAATAACCCTTTTGATGGACGTGTGTGGTGTTGTAGGTACATAACATAACAAAAAACATCTTAATAAATTTAAAACACTCCTTTATTTTATAATCAAGATAGAAATATAATTAATTACATTTTAGAAAGAAATAAAATAAAAAAATTATTGATGAATGTTACATCATCTCCAAGAATCTCCTTTGGGTTTGCACCAATGAACATTCATGGATATATTTATCAAACCATTAGTGAATATAGGTTTATATTATGGATTTGTATAAGTGATTTGGATTTTTCTGGGATGAACCAATAGGTTTTTAATGAATTTCCACTAGGGAATAGGGGATGGATTTTCATAAGGGAGGTATATGGGGAAATTATAAATTATTAAATGAGAAAATTAGAAACAAATTTCACTATGTTATGTCGATTAGGTAATGGAATGATATTTATAATTGAATTTATAATTTTAATTTATGGTTGATAACTTGTTTCTGGATTGGTTTCTATGTATTTTTTACCTTATGATTATATTTTAGTCTCTCAGAAATCTTGTTTTCCCTTAATCATCATTATTAGGTTTAAATATTGTTCCTGATCAATATGGTAATAAAATATGTTTATGTTATTAGAAATTATAAATTATTGTTATTATAATTAATTCATTAATTTAAAAAACAATTCAAAAAAGTTTCAAAAATTAATTAAAAATTAATCTCACAGACGAGATGAGGTAACAAGTTTTTAAAGTGAATACCTTCAAATTTCGGTAATGTTTTTATATAAATTTTCAATTTGAAAATGATTCCAATGACCTAGGGTTTCCCCTTATAAATCTTAACTCTACCTTGGTTTTCCACATGAAACCCTATTTTGTGGGTCGTTAGTGTGTTTTATCACAATTTTCCTCCCTTTCTCCCATCATTACATCTATTCCTGCCTTTTTCCTCTCTGTGATCATCATGGAAGTGTGTCTCTCTCGGTGTAAGATTATCAGGATGATTTGTTGGTCTGAAAAAGTTATTTATGTGGAAGTAATGGCCTCTTCTGACCTTCTCTGACCTTGTGTTCTTCTACACCACTCCATGTTGGAGCTGTAGAAATCATTGCACTATGTTTTTTGCATATGGTTCATTGGTTAAGGGTTTTTCATTCACCCATATGTCGGCATGCTCTGGTTTTTTAATTTATTTTCATTCTCTCTATAGTTCTCTCATCCGGAGCCATTGGCCATTTTATCCCTACCCAAATCTGAAGTTCCTCTGTTTCTATCTGATTTAGATCTAGATCTGTGGTTCAACGAAGGTTTTGGGAAGTGGGTTTTCTAGATGATGGTTCTCCTCAAGAGGCATGTATTGATTTTGTTCTTTGTTGCTTCAGCATTTCGAATCTCTTCATCATATTTCCACTGAAGGTATTTTTTTCTTCTCTGGTCATGGTTATTTTTTCTCAGTGGCTAATATGATCTATGAGGGTCTATGTGGGGTTCGTAAAGTGATTAATATTCCGGTGATTGGATGGATATTTTGAATTTGGTTTTTTCTATTGAATATGATAATTGTCTTTTTAAGTTTCTAGTTTCAGTTATTTTTTAGTGGGGTGATGGATATCGTCGTCGATAGATGATGGTGGTGAAGAAAAGAAGATTTGGTTTTGGATGTGATGAATTTTTTGGGGATTATCTCATTTGGTGTGGCTCTATCGGGGATAGATGATGATGATGAGGAGTTGATTTTCTAATAATGATGGTGGTTGGATGATGAGTGACTCGCTGATGTGGGTGTCTTGTGGTTTGTGCCCAACTCGATGTTGGCGTTATTTTTTAGATTTTCAAATATTTTTCTAGTTTATTGACTTTGATATTTCTTTATTTATGTGGTTATCACATACTCGTAATGTGGTTTTCAATAAATCAAATAAAAATATAAATTTCAGTCAATCTTTTTTTACTATTCATCGAAAAATGAAATTCATCAAAAAAATACCAAAATTTCACCCTAAAAAATTATGACATTCTGAATTAAAAAATGAACCTTATTTTATTGAATTAAATTTCTAAAGTTTTTATAGTTTACATTTATTTGTTTTATAAGGACATAAAATTTAATTCATTGGAGAATGTTTATATTTTCAAAACATATAATTACTTTACATAAAATTATATATATCAGTATAAATATGTTATCTTTATATGAAACAATTATAAATCATACATAAAAATTATTTTATATTATTCAAATTACTATGTTTAATATCTATTTTATAAATATCTTGTTTAATTAATTATAATAATAAAATGATGATTTGTATAAACTCAATGTTGTGTGCAACACAAGCTTAAGATGGAGTTGTGTGTAAGTCATTAGAAAAAAATATATATAAATTATTCAAAAAAAGGTGTAATAATAACTCATTTGTTATATTCTACTAGAATGAAAATTAATTTTTACCTCAAAATTCATCACTCTAATATAAAAAATGAAGATATTTATACTTCGTAATATCCTAATGTTCCAAAATAGATTCTTAAAACCGATGGTATAACCACAACACATTGACCAATATAATGGTCTTGTATCTGATAGCTTCATCTATGCAATCCATAATCTTTAATGCTAATTCATCATATGAATGATCTCTCTCTACTGGTATAACCTCTGAGAGTAGTTTAAGTGAAGGTTTTGGAATGTACTAACTCATGAGAGAAACATGGAACACAAGATGGACTTGAGAGAGGATCGGTGGATGATTTAAGTGATAGGTTATCATCCTGATAAGATAAATATTTTAAAATAGTCCAGTATACCTATGGCATAGTTTCACTTTCATCCCAAATATCATAGGCCTATCCCATTGATAAATTAATAGAAACACTTTATCACTAACATCAATTTATAGATCATTCCAGCTACTATCAACATTAAATTTATTATGACTCCGAGCTTTCATGATGTTCAGATGATAGCTCTCACCTTCCCTACCATTTCTTCTATGATCTCAGCTCCTAGTAGATTTATTTTCCTAAATTCATTTCATCACTTTTTTTTCTACATTTCATTCTATATAAGTATTCATAGAGATCCATGTGAATTCTTGAGTGAAATATACTATGTTAAAAAATTGATCTAATGTAATTTGTTGATCTGAACAACCATAAAAATCTAGTAAACAAGATCTCAACATATCCACATGGGTTTGAATTGTTTTTTTAGACTAAAAATATATATTAGGATGGTATGTTGTGATGAAACTAAACTCTGTATCAATATATTTTTGAATACTTCGTCAGAACATTGACATAAACCTCGGATCTCGATCAGATACAATGTTATGTGGTAATATATGTTACCTTACAACTTTCTTAATCTACATCATATAAATTTGATCCAAAGATAATACTTAACTATTGGAGATGAATTGTACAGACGTATTAGGGAGATCGACTATGACCTATATAGAATTATTCCCTCAAACATTCTGGGGAGTCCAGTGAAAAATTCCATGGAGTGGTTATCCCATTTATATTCTAGTATGGGTAATAGATGAAAAATCCCCATAGAATTTTATATATCATCCTTAACATATATTCATACCAATAATAAAGATAAAAACTCAACAACATCTATGTTCAATCCATCCCAAAAGATGTTTTCATTAAAATTTCGAAACATCATTGTACATTAAGAATCAATAGATAAGTATGAACTATGAGATTCCTCTAAATACTCCTTCTTCAAGTATTATATGGAATGAACAGATACGAGATTCATGAACCTTATCATCTTATCATGATCATGTTCGAACATGGGAACATTTCTAACCTTATTTTTCATCACTACATCTTACTTTTTCAACTCTATAATCTTCACACATATATGGTTGTGCATTCAAATATGAATGAAAATATATTCCCCCTTTCTTTAGGATTTCCAAATCCATCCTTTTAAAAACCTGAAATATTATATCTTTTATTATACTCATCATCAATATATATGAATAAATACATCAATATTTTATTATTTTTATATATATCAAACTTTTCTTTATTGAGATATTGCCTCAATAACATTAATAATAAAAATTATTTTATCAAACCCCAAATTATGTGTTTGGTAATTTTTCCCATCAATCATCAATTTTTCTAAATTATAAGCTATAACCATGTCATTGAATATAATAATATGATCAAATACTCTCTTGGATTCATCAAAATATATTAGAAACCCTTCTCAACTACAGGGTTATGTAATAAAAGGCGCTCTTACCAATCTTCTATTTAGTTCCATTAAAATTTCCACACATTTATAGATTCAAAAGAGATTTCTCCCAATCCGACATAACTTGGTTCGAGGATTACACATTTGTGAGAAATTCTCAAAAAAATAGTATCTAAAAAACAATGAAACCTAAGGATCACTTCTTTGGTAGATGGCATGGTTTACCCTTCAATTTCTTCCATTTTTAATGGGTCCAATGATATACTCTCTATTGATATTATATGACCCGAAATTTAAACCAGTTTCAACCAAATTCACAATTTTAAATTTTCCGTATTTTATGACTTCTCTACAGTGTTTTGTAACAACCCAAAAATTCATTAATGAAAATTCCAATAGGTCTATTTTAATGTCTTATTCTGGTTATGTACAATGTATGATCTTATTTGAATTTATTCTTTGGATTTTAAAATACCGTTAAAAATTGTGACCATTTCTAATATAGTCATTGAACATTGATCACATGATTAGTATAAATTTAGGGCTTAAACAAATCCAATTTAATCAATAAAATGCAATAATGGCCTCATCCAGCAGACCTCCCCCGTACGAAGCCCATTTTTCGGTGCTCTTAAAGGTGGTGATGTTATTGGGATTCACTCCTAATCAAGCCAATGTCGAGCTCTGATACATTAATATTGAGTAGAACCACTTACAGTATAAGTGTAAGTTGATAGAGATTTCCACTCGAGCGATGTTATCTAAGCCACCCCAATAGTCTGTCACCAACATACACATTACCCTAAAGTCATATACGATTGGTTTAAGGGTTTATGTAACAAGACCCTATAATTATTATTATCTACATCATTTTTCTATAATAAATAATATACTTTTATTTTATTATTGTTACTTTGCAAATAGTTTTTAAGCCCAGATAATTTTTTTAGTTAATGTCAAACTAAAGAGTTTATTTTAATAAATTAAGGGATTTTGGAATTAATAATATTTTAATAAAATAATATTATTATTAAATTACTTTTTAGTAATTATAAATTATTGCATAATTTTTATGAATATAATTGTAATTTTTATTATGGTTTGAAAGCTATTTTTCTTGAACCCATGATTTTTTGATAAATGATGGTTTTTATTTTAAAAGTGAAAATTTTTGTAATTAGAGAACTATTTTGATAAAATTACGAATATTTTTGGAATCATGATGTCGAAATTATTCAAAAGTGAATTTTTCATAATTTTATGAGCATTGAATTTTTGGGTAAAAATTAAATACTTTTTAAATATAGAATGGGTTTTATGACATCATACTGATCCAACACTGATGCAATAAAATTATATAATCATTATTCTCGACCAATATATATGTTACCTTTTAAATAATGTGATTTTAGGTTTGTTTGATTTATTTTACAAAGATTTAGAGGAACCTTCAAGACTTATAAATAAATTCTTAAATTGTTTTCCATGAGAGTGTTACATGCTTCCACATAAGAAACTCTATTATTTTATGAATTCCAGAAATTGGCCTTCTAAAATTTTATTTTTCCACTCCCCAATGGGAAAACCAAGGGAAAACCCTATGGGCCGGTTTTTGGTTTTGATTAGTTTAATATGTGGTGTCCCAATCCTAAATAATACATAATTCCCTCTTCTTTCCTATATTAACCCACCCAATCTCCCACATCCTCATCACTCAAGGCCTCTCTAGTTTTTCCAACCTCTGCCTTCCTCTCTCTCATATCCTCCCAAGGCTCCCTATGCTCCCAAAAAGTCTCCCGCAATCCCCTCCCAAGACTTTGGGATCACACTTCCAAGTAAGGGATTCTCACTTTATTTATTTATGTCCATGTTTCCTTATATTATTATGCCATTTTATTTACAATTATAAATGCTGGTGTATAATTTCACACCTCCCCTGTACTTCCTTAATAATGTTTGAATAATAATAAATCTCCTTTCTCTCTCATTAATACCTCTCATTACACATGTTGCCATGCCAAAATTCCATAAGGAATTTCTCTCTCCAAATTTACATTCAAGCAATTCTTTTGTATTACCTATCTAAATTCCATTACATTTTTTGTGACATGTATCTATATGACCCTCTCCCCCTTACTATCCATTTCATGTAAATATTATGAGACAACAAATTCTCTCTCATCATGTATTTTTTTTGTGATTTCTTATGCCACACTATAATGTAGCCGAAATTGCACCATGTTTTCCCTAGCCAAGATCATTGTGTAGTGAATACCATACCAATGTCCCTATCATGGTTATTCACCTTTATGCACATATACATATTTAATAATACATTCGTGTATTTTTTTCCACATTTCCTTATCGTGTAATAACATATTATGTTTATTGATTCCATGTTATATGATCCATCTGGCACACTAATTCATGAAATGAAATGTTTAAGAAGGGTGTGCCTTAATAGTGCTCCAATGCATTGGGTAAAGTATAGTATCATGATAAATTATGTGCAATTAGTGTGGACTCATAATATTTCATTTTAAATGAATTTTTACTCATTATTAATGTGCAATGACTGTTTACTCATGCCTTATGTGCATTGAGACTTGGCTCATACTAAGATCATGTTAAATGTTGTTTCAACATATCCATCTTATGATTATCATTCACTATCATGCCTTTATGTTTATATTTCTCTTGCACTCCATTGATATGCCTATTAACTAACATGTTTTTTTATCTTTATTTTATGATTTTTTACGCCCTTAATAGGCTTTATAACTCACCATTTTCTTATGCATGTCCTCAGGTTGTCCCATGAAATAATCTGTACGAGGGAATGTAGTGGTCATGTAAAAGAATTTTTTAATAATATGTTGGGATTTATGTATTATGTTGTTGTGTAATGTTCCTAAAACCCAAAGTCACTAGACCTCTCTATCTTCTATATTGTATCAAGTGAAGGTTTTATGTAATAAATTAGCTTAAGTGTGTAATAAATAGCAGGGTTGTTATAGTTGGTATCAGAGGATATGTTTTGTTATTTTTTGGATTAGGATTACAAAGCCCAAGTAAAGCCTTAGATACTAGACAATGTATAATAAAAAAATATCCCTATGTTTTGTTGACTATTGAGTAAGTAGTTTATCAAACCAACACATCCCAGTCTTGATAGAAGCAGGTAGAGGCGGCTCTGGAACAGATGTACCAAGGAGTGAAAATTACAATGATGAGTATCAGGCTTGACCTATTGTATCCTAGTACACAACAACAGGCCATGCGACACTCATGGTTATAACACTCCTAGGGGATATGATATGGTGAATTAACCAGCTTAGTATGAACAATAATTAAGGGAATTTTAAAAAAATGCCTCTAAGAATACATATTAGAAAGTGGATCATTGATAACAAAGATTGAAGCTTATAAATTCATAAGTTAAAGAAATAAAATTAATTTATAAGTCATCTGTTTTTTCTTTGTATTTCTCGTTATGTGTTGCCCCTAACTTTCCTTTTATTCCATCCAATGGATGGTAATAAGAGGACTCTGGCTAACAACCGATGTGGAGATCAATGTGATGATTCTTCAAATGAGATCTCCAATCGAATGGGTGTAGGAATCACAAACTTCATCACAACACTATCTCAGTTAACTCACACATTGAATATAAAAATGGGTTAAGTGGAACGTTCAAATCTCCCCTAAGAGTGAACAATTCATTATCAATATCATCATGAGACAAAGGCCTACTACTTTTAATGGATCATCTAATAACTTAATCTTCAAACAGTGGATCAACTTCATTGAAAAGATCCTCTCCATCCTTCAATTTTCTGAATAAGAGAAGGTTCTCCTGGATTCTTATAGTATGGAGGGTGAACCTGATCAATGGTGAACATTGATAACAAATATTAAGCCTAAGGTAGAGATCAAGGGATTGGAATAGAAGGATTTCTGGAAGATGTTTTTTGATAAATATTTTCCATGCACCCTCCAGCTTAAAGCTGGAAAGGTACTTCCATTCATTCAAGAAAAAAGACAATGAATCCATAAAATCCTATGAGGAAAACATCTCAATGCTTGTTGTTGTTACCCCAGAATGCAAGGTTGACCGCTTCTTTGGGGGGATGAAAACTAGCATGCGGAAATCCCTGGTGATCCGTGACTTCACCAACTATGAAGAAATTGTCTGATGTTCCCTCGAGGACAAAATGAAGATTGGAAAATCTCAGGGGTATCATGGGGATAAGATGCGTAAGGTGGAATTAAATTCTTGGGGTCCGATAGATAAATCCAACAATGCTAAGAAGATCAAGAACCCCACTTGCCAAAGGTGAAAAATGAAGCACCCCGGAAATTGCTTGAAGGGGACGAGAAAATTATTTTTGTGTGTAAGAGAAGGACACCTAGCTGTTAAATTCCAAGGGGAAAACCCCACGGCTGTGATCAAGTAGAGGAATGCTTTGTTAGAGTCTCAACATGTTGTTCATTGCATCGACTTCAAAGAACCAATGCATCTTGAAAATTAGTTCCCTAAGTTAAGGGTTTTCAGAGGCAACCAACAAACTCTAAGACTGCAAGGGTGATCTTTTTCCATCACTACAGCCGATGTGAACCCCAAAACAGAAGTGGTGAAAGGTACACTAGTTATTCATTCTGGAATAGCAAATTTTCTTTTTGATTCAGGTTCTATGTATTCTCTTATATCCAAATACTATAGCAGAAAAATCCCAAGACCCCCACAAATCATGGAAGTAAAGATGTCAGTGTGTAGAGAAAATGGGGAAATCATTTCATCCCATGAATATTACTCCTCCCCTATCTTATGTTGTGGATTGAACATCCCATTGAACGTCTTCATACTCCCTCTATTATAATTTCATTCAATTCCTGACATGGATTGGCTTTCCATATATAGAGGAAACATAAATTGTCGTGAGAGGGAAATCACTCTCCATGTGGAGAATCGACCCGTGATTCTATACAAGTGAAAATAGGATGGTGAATCTTCATTAGTTCCATCATCTAAAGCATGGATATTAAGGCCCTATGAGAACATGTATCTGGCTCATATTATTGATTATAACAAATCTACCATCCTTGAAGACATGCCTAATGTTAGAGAATTTACTGATGTGTTTCCCGAGGAATTTTTTGGTCTCCATCACAGAATAGATGATGAATTCTCAATTGACCTTATACCTGGGGAATTTCCAATATCGAAGACATCGTATAGAATGGATATTTTGGAGCTTTAGGAGCTGAAGAAACAACTACATGAGAATCTGTATAAAGGGTTTATACGCCCAAGTGCTTCACCATGGGGTGCACTAGTCCTCTTCGTCAAAATTAAGGATAGGTCAATGCGCCTCTGTATTGATTATTGTGATCTCAAGAAAATCACGATAAAGAACATGTATACACTCCCATGAATTGATAACTTTTTCAATCATCTTCATGGAGCACAATACTTCTGCAAGGTATATTTTTTGTCAGCATATTATCATGTAAGGGTGAAGAAGGAAGATATCCCCAAGACTACTTTTGGTACAAGATATGAGCACTATGAACTCATAGTAATTCTTTTTAGACCCACTAATGCTCAAGAAATCTCAATGTACATGATGAATATAGTCTTTATAGATTACATCAAAAAAAATTCTTTATTGAAGATATTCTAATATACTCCAAAACCGAGGAGGGTCATGAAAAGCATCTAATAACTATACTAGATAACTTGTAGAAGGAGAAGCTCACTGAAAAGTACATAAAGTGTGGCTTCTAGTTTAAGGGGGTATTATTAATGGGTCATATCATCAGAAGAAATGAGATTTCAATGGATCCCTCAAAGACAGCTACAATTGAGGGATGGACAAGGCCAATATCTATAATGATTATCTTTAGCTTCATGGGGTTAGCTAAATATTATCGCTGATTTTTCAGATATTTATCACGATTTTCCAACCCCCTTAACAAGATAACTCGTAAAGGACTAACATTTTCTTGGAGTTATGAATTAAATGGGAGATTTAAGTAGTTGAAAATGGGGATTTTCACTATGACCATGCTCACATTACCCACGAGTGTAGAACGTTGTGTGGTGTTTATTGATTCTTTGATTACGGTCATGGGTTGTGAGTTGATTCAGAATGATAAATTCATAGCCTATGCGTCATGGAAGATGAAATCCATGATAAATACTATCCCACATGTGATTTGGAGTTGGAGGCTTTGATGTTTGTGTATAAAATCAGGCGGCATTATCTATATGGGGTGAAATGAGAGATATATACTAATCACAAGAGCCTCAAATAAATATTCACCTAGAAAGGGCTTAATATGAACCAATGAAGGCATATAGAACTCATCAAATGTTATGATATCTCAATCCATTACCACCCTGGGAAAATGAACAAGGAAGAGGATGCTCTATGTAGAAAGGATCTGGAAATTCTGTCCTTGATGAGAATTGGGAAGGATTCAATATTTTAATATTTGAAGAGGATGGACATGGGAATCCTTAATGGATGAACATCATCAATCCTTTCTAAAATGATTGTTCAACCATCCCTCTTGGAGAAAATAAAGGATTCTCAAATAAAGGATGTAGAAATTATGAAATCGGTGGAAGCTATCAGAAATGGGAAATCCTCAGAGTACATGGTTGACAAGGATGGAATTGTGAGATTTGGGTCACCATTATGTGTACCATCAAATCGAATGATAATGATGGATCTTCTGAATGACTCACATAGCTCAACCTTCTCTATTAACCTAGGGAGCACAAATATGTATTGAGATCACTGAAAATACATTTTGTGGGACATTATGAAAAGGGAGATTGTTGAATATACATCAATGTACATGGTATGTCAACAAATGAATGTTGATAGGAAAAAGTCTTAGGGGGTGATGCAAACACCACCCATGACAATATGAAAGTGGGAGAACATTACCATGACATAGTCAATGTAATTCGATAGACATCAAGAGGAAACAATTTTATATAGGTTGTTGTGGATCATCTTACAAAAATAGATCACTTTATCATGATTTGGGATGACTTCTAATTGGATCAACATGCAAGGATTTACATTAATGATGTGGTAAGGCTTCATGGAGTAACACTATCTATTGTATTTGGTCGTGAACTGAGATTTACCTTGATGTTCTAGAAAAGTCTCCAACATGCTCTAATCACTTAACAGAACTTCTGTATGATCTATCATCCTCAAACTGATGGCCAATATGAGAAAACAATTCATACAGTAAAAGATATGGTATGATCATGTTCTATGGACATCAAAGGAGGGTGGTACCAACATCTTCAATGATTTGAATACTCCAACAATAATAGTTTCCACTTGAGCATATGAGTGGCACCATATGAAAACCATTATGGGAAAAGGTGCAGAACACCAGCGTGTTGTGATGAAGTCGTTGACCGTAAGCTGCTAGGACCTCAAATGGTAAAAAAAATGGGGGAGATGGTGAAAACCATTCAGAAAAATATCAATGCATCCTAATGTCGAAGGAAGGTGTATTCATATAACATTCAATGAGACCTTGAGTTCAAATATGTATACATTGTGTTTCTATGCATATCTCGGTGGAAGAAGTTCATGGGGTTTGGAAAGAAGGGTTTGTTAATTCCTAGGTACATCGGCCCCTTCGAGATTCTTGATCATGTCAGGGATGTGGCCTATCGACTAGCACTTCCACCTACCATATCCAATGTAAATGATGCCTTTCATGTATCTCTCTTAAGGAATTACATACTGGACCATTCACATGTACTCTCTTTGGAGAAAGTACAGCTAGAGGATGATCATTCTTATGAGGCCAGCCAATGAAGGGAGTTGATCATAGAGAAAATGTTCTATGAAATAAGGCAATTCCCTTCATCAAGGTGTAGTGGAAAAACAACAAGTCTGAAGAAGAGACCTAGGAATAAGAAGAAGTGATGAAGTAGAGTTACTTAGATCAGTTTTAGTGTCGAAAAAGTAAATTTTGAGGGTTGTAATGTCTCGAATTTTCCATGTTTTATTTCTAAATATTATATTGAATTATTTTATAACTAGAACTTTCGACAACGTGCGATTCTGAGGCCGGTAGTTCCCAGAATAAATATTAGAATAAATTTAATCAATAAACTGTTTGTGATAATGGTTTTCTAGAAAAAGTGCAGAAACATTTAAACGGGTGCTTGGATGAGAAACTTGATGGTACCATTGCGTTCAGAGCACCGAATTTACCTTATGAAAGGCCTAACATTGACTGGCGCAGGTCGGCTGCCAAAGTTAGTTTTTGGGCATTTTTTAGGAAACATTTTAGAAGAAATAAAATAATTAATAATTAATTTTATTTTAAACTGTTTCCATAATGAAACGACGCTTATTTTCATTCAATGAGAAAGATCCCAGGGTTAGACTCACAACCCTAGAGTTTACCCCTAGATTCCTCGAGAGCATTGGAGAGGAGCCAACCTTGGAGGATTTTTTACGAACGCCGAGGAATGATGACACAGGGATCGTTGCGTAGAGAGATCAAATCCCAACTGATGATAGATATTCCTCTTAGTCGATGACTGGGGTAGGGATTTGTTATTTTTATTCTTCTTTTCTTGGTTATTGGATTAAAATGATGAACGCGGATCAATCCAAAAACAAGTAGATCCGCATATCGTACATTCTTACAGGAGGGTTACAATTTTCTTTTCTTCGGGTTTAGGATTCAGTGAATTAATCCATGCTAGATTATGTTTTGGTTGTTTTGATTCTTCTACATTTGATCCTACTAACAAGAGATGATCAACACCATGAAGATCGATGATGGAAGTCTATTCCTTGATTTGCTTTGGGATTTCTTCCTCTTTTTATCTGTGGTCTTTGTGTTCATTGGGGGGAAAATAAATAATGGATCGTTGCACATCTGTTATTCAATGTAATGATCCCAAACTACAGATCTGACATCATGATGACCAAGTGGATGAGTGATGAAGAAGGTGAAAGATGAATCTACTTGGATCTGGGGAGAACGTTATTTGAGCGTTTTTCACATGGGTGGATTGATACGCATTTTCGGGACTGATCGGAGGCCTGAAAACAACATAGATGACTTCAGGATGTCGGGGCCACATTAATCGTCATGTTTTCTAGCAACGGATGGCTGGAACAAATATTAGAGCTTCACTGGAGGTGCAATGGTAGAGGTTTGTGATTTTGGAAATTTCCAGAACACATGGCACGTGTCCCTAAGAAAACAGCATGTAGGTCGGGCTAAGTGGATGCTAGTGTTCCACAATGCATGAAGCTATGAAATAACGTGTTCTCCAAAGAACAAGTTGTGTGGGTCCTGACACAGGACTCAGCATCTATCAAGGGGATACATGGATAGGGGTGGAGTACACAGTCGTGTACTCCACCACATGACCAGACCAGGCCGACTGCTTGGGCTACACCATGTACTTGATACATGAGTTGTAACACACGGGTTGAAGCCATATACAAGCACAGGGCTAGTATACATGTAGTCCTCCCCGGATAGAGGAACACTATGTGTCACTCTCTTACGAGTTGTGTATAAATTCTTCAACAAGACCATCCTTAAGACAGGGGCCTTTGTACATGGGATGTTCATGGGGTCAGAAGACACAGCATGTGACCCTTCTACTTGCCATGTACTATTCAGTACATGGCTTGATCTCCATGTCCGCCTTATCCTTGACATGATTCATTTGGGTTAGTTCCCCTCTTTCTGGTTCCTCCTGAAGTTGTGGAATCGTTTCCTTCTACTGAAGTATAATCCTTTCAGAAGGACCTTCCAAGATAGAGTCAGGTATCCCTTTGAGAGGCCCGGAGTGAGATCCTCTCTCCATTGTTGACCATCGTTAGAGTCATGTATCAACGTGAAAATCTCCATAGGGCACCAATCATTTACTTAATAGGTGAATTTGGATGAGTCGTGGGATCTTCCAAGGCCCTGGTACTGATCCTCATCTGTGTATCATGATCTTTTACCACTTAGGGGTGTGTTCTCTCAGAGCGAGCGTATCTATCTCTTTTGACTTTTCTCAATGGACAGTACATTTCAGATGGATTTCATCATAGATATCATACTCATGGAGTGAGTTCTCCCAGATGAGTGCTTCGTGGAATCTTCAAACTGAATCCCTAGAGGGGGAATGAGATTGTGTGACTAGTCTCAAGACTATGGGTCTCGTTTTTGAGTATATATTTTTTGTGTTCACCTATTATATGTTCAGTAGAAAAATACAATGTAGAGATGACTATACCATTCCATTATGTATTACTTTGTGGTTTCGGGGTCATCTACTAAGTATTGTTTTACTCACCACTGCACGGGCTATGCCCACATGTGTCGTGTCTTGTGAAGAAGAGAAGCCTTTTGACAAAGTCCAGGGTGGACCAGGACAAGACCGAGCATTTTGAGTTCCCTACAGGGCGAGGTGTTCATACAGTTATGAGCAACAGTACATATAACTATTTTTGTTTACTGGTTGGACCTTGTGGTTTTCATACTCTTGTTTTTGGAGGTCTTGGGTTGTGTCCTAGTTTACTTTCAGTAATTTACTTCCTGTCATACATTATTGGTTGGGTGTAGTTGTATGCATGCATTTTGTTCCTTAATGGTTTTTTTACATTTCAACATTTCTGGTTTTGGAGATGTGTGTGTTTGTATAGGTTCTTAGTAAAATTCCTCTCGTGTTAGTAATATGTCTACTCGGAGATAGTCACTAGCCCCTAGCCTATTGGAGGTGGACTTTGGGAGTTGCGATGCAGGACCAACTAGGACGGGTCATGACAGAGTGGTATCAATAGTGGTCTTTTCTACCTTATAACCAGAAGTCTGTGAGATTGGTTTGGGGTAATAGTGTTAAGTGTTTTGAGATTAGCTTACAGGCTAGGGACTCCAGTGTTGGTGCTAGCGGAAGACGTATCCATACACCATGTGTAATGACCCGGACCAAAACAACCGCCTGAATAATTTTAAACAGGTCGGGTGTTACTATCTTAAGTGCACCTCCTTGAACGTCAAAGGCTGCCGACTAACAACGAGGGTCTTATATGTATAGTGTGGAGACAATACACTCTGTAAGATTATAAGGGTACTAGTTCGAGTATAATAATAAATATTCAGCAGAATAAATAGCTTAGCAGACTCAAACCAGACCCGCATAGTGGAAGCACATTCAATATCAAAAAATAGTAGAAGTTATAAATATTAACAACAGCAGCAGAATGTAAACAGAACATCATGCAGATCACTTGTAACTACTACTGAACAACAAAACAAGAATCCAAAGAAGGTCATACATTTCCATATATATATAAAGGGTGACCTTTGATAACCAACTATATATACATAACAAGTAATAATGCTGATACAGGAAAGGAAGAAAAACTAAATAATATCCTGCTAGGAAAGACATCAAGGTCCATACCATCTTTATGAAAAATTTAATGCAGTCCAGGTCCTAACGCTGGCCTCTTTCTTGCATGTAAGTCCATGATGTCTACATGCATCCCGAAGGTCCAATGTAGGGTGTGAAATGAATCTCAATAGTATAACTCCCAATAGTGTGTACCTAATATATGTGTTTAAGAAGGCATGCATTTATATGGAAAATAGTAAACCGTACGATATACACAAACTCCACTAGTGCTGAGTAGCCAACATAGGGTGTCACCTGCTTCGGCCAACGATGGAATCTCTGTCCTGAAACCCCGCACCATGTGCCCCCAGACATCGCATGCCTCATGTACCGACGTCCCAAAGGCACTCCCAGGAAATAGTAACTCATAGGAACAATGTTTCATGTCCTCAAATAAATAACCAGAGGTACAGTGATGTCAGCCCTCAAATAATATAACTAGAGGGAGAATGATATCTTCACTCATATAATGGCTATCCTCTTTCCCCAACCCGTTAGCCTCAGTGTTATCCCCTGAAGGCTCCTCCCCTTCCATATGGCTTCCTTAGTCATGCACCCCCAAACCAATTGTACCTAAACTGAAACTAATAGGGCCTCTACCCACAGGAGTGGTCCAAACTGCCTCATCATAGAGTCTCTCTGTGTGCACAGTACTCAAAGATTCAGGTGAGTGGTAATCACCAAAATACTACACTATCCTCAACCACTCTAACACCTCATGCCCCTACAACCGTGTCATTCAAGTCTGGTGGCCTTGCCATCCATGTAACCCTGGCCATTCCCAACCTGACTGTCACCCTACCTCAAGATGACGCCCATGACGCCCGATCCTATGGTCCGAACCACCCAATGTAACCCGTCCGAAGCCCAAACTAGGATCAGCATCACTGAAGAATATTTGGGCCATTCCCAACAAAACCCAATGTTTTCAAACATATTCAATTCAGCAATAAAATATATAACACTTCTATGAAATTCACATAAATTGAGAAAACAATCTAAAGAGTTGAATTTGAACTAACCCAATGGTCATCACACACCAGCCCTAAGGCCTTGAATGCCTCTAGAAAACATAACAATGCTTTCCCAGATTAAACATACCAGTTCTAAACAATGCATAACTATTATAATCATTTTGGAACCCCATCCAAAATCCCCGAAAATATAATCAAACCCTCACCATGACTCGAAGAAAAAAATGATAAAAATGATGTACCCAAAGGCACTCCACAGGTCTACTAAGAAATGTAATATATAATAGTAGAAAAATTAGTGTCTCTCTCAAAATATCTTAATACACACTTTAAGATGTGCCACCAAAAGGTCTGCGAAAACATGAATGAAGGCATACACTACCTACCTGAGACTCATAGATGTAGTCACATCTGATATCAAGCTCCAATTCGAAGGTGAATTTTGTAGATCTACTTTTATTTCAAATCCAGGCAATTCCTCTCCGATGGAAACTTCGACGTGTGCGTCAAAAAAATCTAGAACAAAATATGGTGGGCTTGTTTATCCTCTCTATTGTGATCCCTCATCCGCCGACGGATTGAAGAAGAATGTTGTAACATGATTCTAGGGTTGCAAATTCTCTTCAGAACTTTATAATGGAACTATTCTAAAGTTGGAGAAGAATAAGCAGTTTTATGAAATATGACGCGGCAAACTTTCATTTACGTTAATAAATATTAAAATACACTAGATGTACAAAAGGACTACATGATCTGTAGTATCACTGTCCATAATCTGAATTAATCATATGTAGCCACACAACTAGGATGCTCCACACGAGTCAACACATGACTCAAACTCAGCATGTACGTAGAATGAAGGATACACGGCATGTCCAGCAACACTACATGCTGTGTGTTAGGAAATTCCTATAGGGTAATCACATGGAATGTACTTGGAGAGAACACGGCCGGCACTCACATAACTCATACAAGATGAGTACCTTAGAGTACATGGCATGTAATCTAGAAATTTCTAGAACTTCCTAGATTTTCCCAATTTTCTCAGAAACAAGTCAAAAATTCAAAATGGGTTGGAATATTGACCTGTTCTAAAAACCTGGGTTCGTACAATCTCCCCAACATAACAGATCTCATCCCCATGCTATTAAACATAACTCGGAGATGGAACCAAACATACCGCCCCAATCAAAGTAACCTGGTCTACCCCATTCACAATGGTTCTAGCTAAATTCCCCATGGGTCTCCCCACCTTAGGAATTTCCTGACTCGGTCTCAACCCTATAAAACTCAAAAAAGAAAAGGTTCACTAACCTGTTTCCATACTCATGGTCCTTTCGTGATGCATCGTCACCATTTCTCTTCATTGGCACTCCTGTGTCATTCCCGACACCCCAAACATGCCATGCACTTCATCAGTGTCCACCTTTACGAGGTCCTACATCCCATGGATTCTCAAAATGAACTTGGTCCAAGCACCTCAAGTAAACCACATTATCTTTGCCCTGATGCCCAAGGCAGCTCAATTAACCCACATCCTCGATGCCCCGAATCCAATGGCATCTCAAGTCACCCACATCCTCAATGCCCTAATTCCACGCATCTCATACATATATATAAATATATCATGCACTCGATATGGATCTAATCCCACATACTGGAATCTATTTAGTTATCATAAATCATGTTCACCTCATTCACTCAAAACAAACATTCATCAATAGTTCATGCCAGAGGAAAAATGAGAAAGTCTTGGCTACACTCGTGGTGTACCTCTAGACATCTTCGGCTCACCAGCCTGCTCAGCCTCTGGAAGCTCCACGGCATGCCCTTGTCCTAAAGCCCGACTTCCTAATGCCCAACCTCCCTGCGATGCTACTATAGTCACCAACCACTGACCCATCAGATGGGTCTCGCAGTCTTTTTCACCTCCTCTATCTATAGTTGAAACATGGCTACCCTCTCCAAGAACTGAACCTGAACTGATACCATATGCCACAATCTGTCCAGGTCCATGTCTGTCAGCTGTCTGAGAAGGCTGCCTGTAGAACCACTCTAGATTCCCAACCTGTCCACATGCCCGACACTTTTCTGGATGCCTATCACACAGAGTCTGAACATTTCTAGGTTGCCGAAACCGAAAGAAAACAATTGAAGAACTACCATGAGGTGGTCTAGCTAATTCCTTGGACTGATTTCCCTATTGGAACTCATACTGTCCTCACTTTCTACAACTTGCACCATCACCAAAAGCTGTCGCCCAACCATTTTGGGGAATATCCCAATGTTTTCAATCTTCTATGAGTGCCTAATTTGTTGCCTCTGAGAATGAACCCAGCCTGAAGATATCCACCTGTATTGGAATTTCGTTTAGTAATCCATCCTCGAATCACCTCACCCTTGTCGCGCCATCGCTTACCATACCAGGTGAAAAGCGAGATAGCTCAGTGAATGTAGATGCATAGTCAATAACGGAAATCTAAACCTACTGAAGGCTCAAGAACTCCTGAGATCTCTCTTCCCTTAGTTTATATGGGTTAAAGTTCACAAGAAACCTATCCTAAAAGTCGTTCCATGCAAGTCCCTCGGTCCTACGAGCCTAAACCTGCACATCCAACCAGGACCTTGCCGGTCCACGTATCTTGTACATCGCTAGCTTGACCATCCGCCCTGGAGGCATATCGAGCTGCACAAATATCATCTACAAGGTCTCTATCTAGTTCCCAGTTGCATGTGGACCACCCTCACCCTGAAAAAGAATTGGGTGTTGCGACTGGAACTCCAGCGTCAGATATGCCATAGATAGCTTTGTACCCTGTGCACCTCTATCAATCCCATATAGGACACTTACCAAGATAGCTCGGTGCTTCTCATCAAGCCTAGGTCCGAACATTGGAAAACATGGTTGTTGTCATACCTGCATTGGATCCTAGACCTGATACTGCTCCAACGACATTGTATCATCTCGTGCCTGACGCTCCGTTTGAGTCGACTAAAACAAACCCACTGAATACCACAATGGGTTAGACAACCCATATATATACAACAATATATATTCAATGTAGATAAAGAAATAGTAAAGGGGGCGTATAGAATGAATACTCTTTCTCTCCCCTATCACAACATATTCCCATGACATCCTATCCTACTGGCCTCCATACGCACCCTCAACAAAGCCATGTTTCAAAAGTACCTCAGGCCAAGCTCGTCCCGACGTCCATTGTTTCCTTAAACTGATAACCAAGTCACCCAATCCTGATGATATCAATCACCTAAACCATATTACTTGTATTCTCGTACAAGAGTCAGACCAAAATATACTTCCACATGCAATTCTACAAATATATAAAGCATAGAATAACACATTACAATAATAATGAATTTTCTTCCTAAATTTCACCTGTTTACATTTCGAAAGAATATAAAGGATGGAAGTTGATATTATTCACATGTAATTATCTCTTCTCAAATAATACGTGCAATTATGAATTTGAAATACCCTAAAATTTTTCTTATCAGAAGCCAAGAAAACATGACATGACATACCGAGCCAAGGTCCAATTCTCCTTTATCGCACTGGGTCAAGGATTACATATCGCAATCATTAACATCACACACCATGTGATCCACTGAGGTGGAAATCATATAAACTATAATATGAGAAAAAAAAATAGAAATTCCCATCCATGGAAACATGGTCCATCCCTCATACCTGGGGATGCAGGCACACAAGCATAAGATAGAAACCCAATTCGAGTCACAACAAATCTCCAGTCAACCATCTCAAAAATAAAAAACCCAGAAAAAATAAAAAAAGAAGCCTCAATCTCATTAGTAGACAGTAAAAAATACTACTAAATCATTGCCAAGATCTCCTCTAATACATCTTTGTAATGACCTGGACCGGAACCACCACCCGAACATTGCTAAATGGGTTGGGTTTTACTACCTTAGGCACCACTCCCAGAATTCCAATGGCTACTGACTTGTAGTGAGGGTCTTATAAGTATATTGGGGAGGATATACCCTCTTAGAGGATAAAAATGGTACTAGTCTGAGTATAATAATAAATATGTGGCGGAACAAAGGACTCTGTAGACTCAAACCAGGCCCGTAAAGCGAAATCACATTCAATATCGATAAATAATGAAAGCCATAAATATAAACAATAGCGGTGGAAAGTAAACTAATCTTCATGTTGATCACTTGTAACTAAATCTAAACAAACATTTATCCAAAGTAGATCATGCATAAGAATATATATATATATATATAATGTGCCCAAATGGCTAACCAATTGTAGCTACATAACAAGTAAGCAAGATGATATAGGAAATGATGAAAAACAAAATAATCTCCATCTAGGAAAGACCCCACAGTCCATACCATATCCATGAAACATCTAAAGCAATCTAGCTCTTAAAGATAGCCTATTTCCTTCCTGTAAATCCATAAGGTCTACACACATCCCGAAGGTCCCGTGCTAGGTGTGATATGTATCTCAGTAGGATATAACCCAATGGTTCATAACTAATATAAGTGTTTAAGATGACGTTCATTTTTAAGGAAACCAATAAACAATATGATGAACGTAACCAAATGCAAACTCCACTAGTGCTCAGCATCCGCTATGGTGTGTCACCTGCTTTGGCCAATACTGGAGTCTTTTTCTTGTAACCCTGTACCATTTTCCCCCTGACACCACGTGCCTCATGTTCGAACGTCTTGAACGAATTCCCAAGAAAGAGTAACTCGGAGGAACAGTGATGCCTATCCTATAATAAATAACTAGAGGGACAACAATTCATCTCTAAAATAATGTATCTGAAGGTTCAGCGATATCCACTCACAAATAATTACGATCCTCTTCACCCAACCCGATAGCCTCTATTTTATCCCTTGATGGATCCTCACCTTCTATGTTGCTTCCTATGATAAGCTTACTCAAACCAATTGTACCTAAAGCAAAAATAACGAGGGCCTCTACCCACATGAGTGGTCAAAACTGCCTCATCACAGATTCTTTCTATGTGGACACTACTCAATGCTTCAGGTGAGCGGTAATCACCAAAATAGTACCCAAGCCACATCCTCTCTAACATCCTCTTCCCATACAACCATGCCACTCAAGTCTGATGGCCTTTCCATCCAAGTAACCCGGGCATTGTCGAACCTAACAGTCACCCTGCCTCAAGCTGACAACCATGAAGCCCAATCCCATGGTCCGAACAACCCAATGTAACTGAGCCCAAGCACAACCTGTGATCAGTATTACTCAAGAATATTTGGGTCATTCCTAACACAACCGAAAGGATTCCAGCTTATGAATTTCATCAATTACATATATAAAACTTCTAAAAAATTTACATAAATAGGAAAAACAATCTAAATAGTTGAATTTTCACTAACATAATAGTTATCGCACAACATAACATAGTTCTTGAATTCCTCTAAATAATGTAATCATGATTTACCAGATTAAACATACCAGTTCTAAACAAATTAGAACAATTATAACCATTTGGTAACCCCCATCCAAATGTCCTAAATAAGCAATGGCCCCTCACCTAGCCTCTCTCAAACAAAACAGGAAAACAGGCATACCCAAAGGCATTCCACAGGTCTAATATGCAATTTAATATACAATAGTAGATAAATTCTGGTCTCTCTCATGATACTGAAATACACACTTTAAGCCATGCCACCCAAAGGTCTGCGAAAACACAAAAGAATTCATGCAACACCTTCTTGAGACTTGTAGACGTAGGCACATATGATATCTTTCTACAATTCGAAGATGATCCTCGTAGCTCTACATTTTTGTCAAATCATTGTAATTCTACTTGGATTGAAACTGTAATGTGTGAGGTAATAAAACTAGAAAGAAACTTGGTGTGTGGGTTTAGACCCACTATTGCGATCTAGCAGCCACCGATTGATTGAATAACAGACATCGAGTGATGATTCTAGGGTAGGAAACAATCTTCATAACTTCATAACGGACATGTTCCGATGTTTGGGAAGAAGAAGTTGCTTTTCGAAATAAGATGAGACACTCTTTCATTTAAGCAAATAGAAACAAAAATACATGGTGTGTTCAAAAGGACTACATGGCGTGTAGTAGACTTTTTCAATCAATGAATTAAGAGGAGGTACCCACATGGATGGGATGCTCTACACAGGTGAACACATGGCTTGAACTCAGCCGGTATGTATAAAGGAGGATACACGGCATGTCAAAAAACACTACATGTTGTGTAGTAGAAAATTCCTACTCGTTCATCACATGGAATGTACTCGGCGAGCACATGGTTGATACTTGCCTAACCCATACACAGTTTATACCTTATATTACATAGCATGTAATCTCGAAATTTCTAAAACATCCTAGATTTTTCTCAGTTTTCTCAAAAACAAGTCAAAAATTCAAACAGGGTCCGAATATTGACCCCTCTTAAAAACCCGAGTTCATACACCAAGACTCTGATAACCTGATTTTCATCTTGATACATGAAAAAACTAGTCGTGGGGGAATAAGTCATTTGTAAAAGCATCATATAAGAATGGGTTGTGTTTTCCATGTCCTTTGTGTCAGCTATCCAGATATACACTTTGACCATGGCACATCTTGTTCATTACAGGATGCCTCCACAACACATACCCGATTGGATTCAATAGTGTGATAATGTGGATGACTCCCTCAGTGATGAGTCTTTGATATAAAGACCATTTAACTATGTGTTTCCTCCAGGTGGTGCACCTTCTATACCACCAGCAGTAGAGCAGCTCGTGGTACATTCCGTACTGACAGATGAGGGGCACAGGCTCAGCACACTCCATTTGTTCCAGAGATAGAGACCCCTCTGATTCTAAGGTAATCCAGACCCTTTGGCGGCTGAGGACTAGATTGAGGTGGGGACTATAGTTTTCCATCTCGTAAGGACACCAATGGACCAGATGGTGATCCTATGAGCTATCCTTCTTCACGGTTCAGCAGTATAATGGTGGAGTCTGACCACACAAACTCACAAAGAGGTGAATCTTTCATTGAAAGATATTGAGAGACTCTTTAGGGAGGATTTATCACCGGTTATGCGGAGAGCAGTACTTATCTAGGTGCTTCTTTAGCTCCAGTAGGGTAGTTTGACGGTGGCTAACTATTCATCGAGGTTCACCAATCTTTCCAGGTACTTGAAAGATATGGTTAGGTATTACTACATCAGAGCTCAAACCTTCGAGAGAGGCCTACGATGGGACATCCGAGCCAATGTCATGCCTCTTTGCATTCCAACTTATGATATAGTCCTCTAGCGGGCCTTGGTGATTGAGACCATCTTCGTATAGTAGAGATAGCCGAAGGCAATTAGCTGCAGGCAGGCAGGTGTAGAGACCTCAATAGTAGGGAGTCGACATCTGACACAGGGATCAGGACATGTGAGATATCTTATGGGGACCAAAAACATGGGATAGATAGTCTAGAAATCTTAGGATGAATCCAGTCATCTTGGGGAGAGGTGATGCTACTCGTGTCACAGTAGGGGAAATCTCTCTAGAGGTTGTCCTACCTGTCGAGCTACTGACAGGGAGACGGTGGATGGACCACCGAGGCAGAGGCAGAGAGTGGTGTAGACAGACCTGCCAGGTGGTGGTTGTGGTAGAAGAGCAGGGAGAGCTGTAGGTGGTGGTAGATTCTTCGATCTACTTCCACCACCACCCCCAGGAGGTCTGGACCAGGCTTAGAGGACTAGGGGATAGGGGCAGGGACAGCTGTATGTGGTCAAGGCATACGACCTAGGGACTCCAGGTATGATCCAAGTTATGATTTTTTCTTCTCTACCTTATCTGTTGTACATATAGATAAAGGTTTTAGTCATTCCATCCTAGCTACATATCTTGTGTCAAACCTTGAGATTCTGATAGAGTCTTTGACTCGATCCTTATGCTTGGAGACACCTACCGGAGGAGATGCAATGAACATGCACCTTTGTAGAGAGTTTGATATTAACCATGTAGGTGTGAGTTTCAGTTGGAAACTTATGATGGTAGCATCGAGGCCTTAAGATATCATTCTCGGTATGGATTGGTTATATTCGGTCCATTACCAAATTGAAAACATTAGGAAAAGATTGCGGTGTTTCCATAGCGATGGGACAATGTTTTCCTCTGTCGAAGAAAATGATACCCATGTAGCACATAATTGGATCATGAATAGGAGGGTGTAGTCAATCACTCATGTGTAGGATAGCCTTATCCTTAGAGCAGTAGATGTAGTGAGCTTCATGTTCCTTGAAGTAGTGGTAGAGTACAAGGACGTCTTTCCCAAGGATGATTCAAGACTACCTCCCTACTGGTAAATCGACTTATGCATTGACATACACCCCGGGAAGACACTGATTTCCTCACTAGAAAATGGGATGGATCCCATAGATGTTTGTGATATGAGGGAGCAGTTAGAGGATTTGTAGAAGAAGGGATTTGTAAGACCCATATTTTCACCCTAGGCAGCCCCAATTTTGTTTTCCAAGAAGGCAGATAAGAGTTTGAGGTTGTACGTGGATTACCATCACCTGAACCAATTGATGGTGAAGAACGTGTATCCAATACCACGGATCAAAGACCTCTTCGACCAGCTAAGAGGGGCATATTGGTTCCCAAAGGTTGAACTTCGGTCAGGTTACCACCAGTTACTAATATGGGACAAAGATATACTGAAGACAACTTTCAGATGTCGCTATGGTCATTATGAGTTCTTGGTGATGCCTTTCTATGTGGTGAACACGCCTGGAGTGTTTATCAGACTTATGAACCGGGTCTTCTAGCAATACATTGACTGGTATATAGTGTTACTCATTGAAAACATCCTTGTGTACTCAGCGTTAGAGGAGGATCACATGAGACACCTGCAAATGGTTCGGGATGTACTCTGGGAGCTCCAAATTAATTGGAATATCTCTATTTTCCTATTTTGGATTTGGGAGGTCCACTTTCTGGGACATGTAATTTCACCAAATTGATTGGTTGTGGACCTAGCTAATGTAGAGGTAGTGTTAGCATTGGAGCCACATCAGAGCATGATGGAGGTGCAGAGCTTCCTTTGGTGAGCAGGATATTACCGTAGAATCATTCTGGAATTCTTCTGAATATCAACACTGATGACAACCTTGACCAGGAAGGGGAATTCTTTCATGTGGATAGAGATGTGACAACATGATTTTGAGTGTTTGAGGCAGAGTTTGACGAGCACACTGATGTTGAGATTACCGGAGGAGGGTGTTGAGTATGTAGAATTGTGCTACGCATCGGGGACCAGGCATGGTTGTGTCCTAATGAAATGATAGGTAGTGATGGCTAATGGTTGATTCCATCTTAAGTCACATGATCATAACTATTCGACCCAGGATATCAATTTGGTAGCGGTAGTCTTTGTGTAGAATATGTGGTGACACTACCTTATGGGCGAGCGGTTCATCGTATACTCTGACCACAAGAGCCTCAAGTTCATCTTCTTGCTGAATGATCTGAATCTGAGATAGAGGCAATGTCTAGAGTTCTTACATTACTATTATTTCAAGATAATATATACTACTGGGAATGGTAATAATGTGGAAGATTATCTTAGCAAGATATCTATCTCACAACTTCTAAGTGAGGCGACGGAACAGTTTCCCTTGTTATAGTTATCCTTTGTGGACAGAGGGGATATAACATACCTACAGTCGATGAATGTCACCCATAAAATCCTATAGTGAGTTAGGGAGGCACAGCTAGGGGATGTCGACTGTGAGCCTTTACATGCTCAATTATCCATAGGATGTTCTCTTGATGTATATTCACAAGGTTGGGAGCACAAACATCTTTTCAGAGGACCCACTATTGTACTAGTGGAGTTACGGGAAGAGGTCCCGAGGGAGTTTCATACATCCCCATTTTTGGTACATCTAGGAGTGATGATGATGTTCTTGGATCTCTAGAGATAGTTTTGGTGGTCAAGGATGAATATGGAATTTGCAGTGTTCATTTCATGATGCATTACATTCTAGCAGGTGAAGGCTGAGCACCAGGAACCAGTGGGATGAGCTCACCCCCTTGAAGTTTCAGATTGGAAGTGGGATGAAATTGTAGAGACCCGAAGCCTAACGTACATGAACATTACATTACTTTTGCGGAATACTTAATACATAACAAAAATATACACACAATGATCGTAATAGTTTAGTGTCTTTGGAAACTCGGAACGTAATCTTCTAATCCTGGTGAAAGATCTTCAAAATCTCCCACAAAGATCTTCCTTTTTTTTACCTAAAACCTTTCTTTATATCCTGGGGAAAAGAAAACATAAAAGGGTGAGCTCAAATGCTCAGTAAGGGTAAACAAAAGAAATATCAATCACATAATTTTCATAAGAACATAACATTTTTGGAAATCTTAACCTGCAAAAGAGAGCATAATTTCATAACATGGGATAAATCATAGTAGTGAAAATGAAACCCTTACTTAAAACATTACTCATTGTGGCATACACACATAATCATAGAGAATCATTTCTTGTTAGTAAAGACTCATTGCCAAGACTATCTTAGTGGACAAAGTCCCTTTCTGAATCGAGTAACCCTCGTTTCAGTCCTGTTTCACTGAACCGGTATAACCTACCATTTCAGCCATGTCTATCTCATGAGATATAAAATCTTTACCCAATGCATTGGAGGGAGATATAGGTCCCACCCATCTCATAATTATACCATTCTTATGTGTGCCACAAAATCATTAATCATACATCATTTCATAACCCATGTAATAAAAATGGGATTCTTAAACAACATGACACCATAAAACAATTCATATAAGATAAAGGAATTCATAAAAATAATTCCATCACAACTATAATCAAATCAATGTAATAATAGGGATAAAAACAGAACCCTTTTATTATCTTAGATGGAAAATAATTTTAATAAAGTACTTGAACTCCATTCTTGAGGAAAATATCCTTTCTACTTCAAAAACATTTTTCCTTTCATAACATGTCATAAAACTTTAAAATAAAAGAAGTTGATTAAAAATAAACTTGAAGACTTGTAAAGGAAGCTTCTTGGAAATAATGTTTTAAAAATCCATTCATTCCTTATAAGTTAAAAAAAACATTCTTCGTACTTTTGTCGGAAAAGTCAAAAAGTACCTCGTACGAAAAACGACAAAAGATTCCTTTCATTTCTTTTACTAAAAACTCACCGAAGGGTAAAAATGGATTTAAAAAATTGTAGGTGGATGGAAGTAATATTACATATTGATGAAACATGGATGTGGATGATAAAATACACCCGAGTAAATACTTACGAATAAACAATCTCGGATAAAAATGAGATTGTGATATTTCCCTTACGTTAGGTCCGACTTGCTTTGTAAGTGTCCGAACCTCCTGTATAATGATTTAAATCATGTTATTGACTTATTACAGAATCATATTCATTGTTATGATATCATATATGGTTCACTTATGACATTATATTACCCGTTCTTTTGTAAATTCAATGTTAAAGAAGCGTTTTGGGTAAAATCGTTTTATTTATCGTAGGTGTTTTGACTTGTTGTTCTTGACATCATTATTACTTATATAATGATTTACTCACTTCAAGAATATAAAATATGATTTATATATCATATATATTCAGTATATATATATATATAATAGGTAGATAAATAAAATGAAAAACACCGTTCATGGAGATGGTAGTCCGTACGTACGCATGAATGCTGTTTTCCTTTCCTTATTGTCTTGAAATGGAAGTAAGTAGATGACATACATATGTATATATATACATAAATCCAGTATCTTTATAATGTCATATATTTCATTATTATTTCTTATATATACATTATAATCATTCTTAAATGGTTAACATGGAGAATGAATCTCATCGCATCGTGGAGACGGTAGTCCGTACGTACGCACGAGCGATGATATCATTTCTATAAATATTGAATTGAATTGGAGTGGATTATACAATATATCAGAATCAATATGATGTTTTAATAACTATGTATTTTTATTCTTTACACCATTATACCCATCCATGTAAGGTGGTGGTGGAAAATAGATTACACCAAGGCGTGGAGACGGTATTCCGTACGTACGCACGAGCGGTGATTTCTTTTTCCGTAGGATGGATAGATGGTGAAATAGGGTTGTTTCATACTTATAATAAAATATCAGTATATGAGTGATACTGATGTTATTACTTCATAATGAAACAACCTAAGAAGAAGAAGTGGAAGAAGAAATAAAGATGAAAGAATTGGTAACGGTAATTACCTCTTCTTTGAAGTGCCTCTTTGAGACCTCCTCTTAGGGCACTAAAATTGGTCTTTGAGGAAGACCAGAACCTCTAGGATGTTGCTAGGGAAGTGGAGAGGATAAATTGGCAGGGGTTGGCCGAGCTTGAGTGCTCAAATTGGTGTGAGGAGGAGGGGGAGGAGGTGTCCTTTTATAGGGGAGGAGAGGGGCACCTTAGGAATATCTCAAAATATTATTTTATATTAAAGTCAAAATCGGTTTATAATGGTTCCAAAGGGTCTTATTTCGAAGATAAAGTGGGGAGGGGTCGGAATCCTATCAACCAATAGGATTTAGACAAGTATAGGGTATTATTTTAACCTTATCAATTAGATTTAACTCTAAGTTAAATAATTTAACTTTTACCGTGTCTTTTTGTTTTCTTTCACTATATGGTTAATAAACTTACTATAACATGCCAAACGAAACCCAAATTGTATATTATTAATACATATATCCTTATCTAAGTCATTTGGCCGAACCTTAGATTTTTAGGAATAAAATAACAATTAATAATATAATATTTGATTTAAAAACTATTTTGTGTCAATTTTGACACTATTTGATATATGATTTTTGTGAAAGTCATAACAGAATTATATGTTCGAACCAAGTTGATTAAATCAACACTAATATATCATAGTAACCTAGAAAATTAGTGTAATGCATAAAAAGTCTTAAATTACATTTATTTTGGTATTTATATTATCAATTATGTCAATATTTCATTAATAAGATAATTACTGCATCATTTTTGTGTCATAAATAAATTATATTATTTGATGTCTAAAAATTAAAAATAAAATACCATCATGTAGGAAATCTTTTTAGCTTTCTAATGAATATTTATAGTCTAATTTATCTTATGTATAACCCCGTATTAAAAATGATTTACTTATTAAACTTTGATTTTAACTATTTTAACCCTTCTTTAAATAAATTAATAATAAATGTCCTAATCTAATCCAAGTGGGCCTAAATGGTCATATTTTATTCCTAAGTTTGTTTTTGGTCGAATTACACTTGTCCAATAGAATTAGGACATGTGTTAGGGTAATATTAGTATCATATTTACCCTTAGTTACCTTATTTACTCTTAACCGTGGTAAAAAAAGTAAAAAGTTACTATTCACCAAAAAATTATTTTCATCTCATTGAACCACATTTTAGTCCTTGATATTAACCGTGTCTCTCGGATTTTCGAAATTCCATTCACAGAAGCGGTAAAATTAAGTTTTATGCAAAATTCAGTTTTTAACCTACCACTTAGTAGTTTCACTATTCATCAAAAATTTATGTTTTTCAGAACAATGCCAAAATTTCATCCCAAGCTATATTTCATATTCCGAATTCAAAAATCAAGTCTATTTTACCAAATTCATAACATAAAAGTTGCATTACTTAATTTTATAATTAAATCCCGCTGTTAAAACAAATAGCGTGTTTTTAAGAAACAATATCTATCAAAAGATTGACACTTGTTTATGTCTAGTTTAAATGTGAAACTACATCCAATGACCAAAATTGTATTAAATTGTAAAAATATATTCTAAATATACTTTAAAACCACTCAGATTAATGATTTATCACTATTAATTATTTCGATTAAAAAAGTTGTTTTTAATTATAATTTAGTAATTTTCACTATTCATCAGAATATGAAAGTTATCCGAAAAGTACCAAAATTTCACCTTAGGCTAAATTCGATACTCCGAATCCAAAAATAAAGTTCATTTTGAAAAATAAGATTTACTGGATTTCAAAAAGTGGTTATTACTATTCATAACGGCTAGTTTTAATAATATTTTTATAGCATATCGTTGTTTAGTGAAACTCGGTATTGCGTACTACACACGCTATCGAGGAAGGTCGCGATTGCGTGTAATGCAAGTCAAGTCAAGGATGTGTGTTGTGCAAGCTCCTTTTGGTGTAGCGTACAACACAAGACATTAATAAAATTAAAAAGAATATTTTTTTATAAAATCTTGGGCTGTTACATTCTAACCCCCTTAAAATGAATTTCGCCCTCGAAATTCGTCGGGGTTATAAATGGTTTACTATTTGAAAGTTTCTTTAATAGAAACCCACATCGTAAAAGGGAATACCAAAACTTGGCTTTAAAAACTAAAGTATGAAATGTAACGATTACCCAAATAAACTAATCACTGGGTTTCCACATAGGTGAAAATATGGATATGGAAGAGAAATCTAACCATCATGTTCTGATGGAGAATGGTAGAGAACATGGCTATGGAAAATCCAGTTATCACAAATCAATAAATTTGTGACGATCTAAGGTACCATCTGATTCATCAGGTATAAGATCACTAGGACAACATTTTTGGTTTTCAAGATCATTTCCCTAAAGTTGAAAATTTGAATTAGAATAAATACTTACTTTATTTTGATACAATATCACTGTTGTTCGTGCCTTGAACAATTTCCACTTCATCTCTTAAATAAATGAAGTTGAATTTGTTATTCGTGAAGTGTTAGCAGATCATGTGATAGAATGACGGGTCATTCCATCTGTCTCAAACAAAAGGTAAGCAAAAGTTATTAAATATACATAAGTCATTCTATAGTGAGATTAATCATATATAGTTCCTAAAATGGACTTATACTTCATATATCATACTGCTTAATATAATAAAACTAGTTTCTACTAAACAGGGACTTCCTGTAGGCCAGTGGTAGGCGATAAAGGCCAGTCGCACTTTGGTTGTGGGTTCGATTCCTACAGCCTTGTCCGAAGCGATGGGCTGTCGCCCGTCCTGCAGGTTGTCCCTTTTTCTAAAACTACGTTACTATAACATCCCATCAATAATATCGAAAATATTCTATCCTTAAACAATACTAACTTATGTCCAACATAATCCAGTCTAATCTTTAGGCTTATAATACTGCAGTCCACTCTCATAATATAGTGACAACGATTACCAGAGATTTAATACTGTCGTTGATCCCCACATATCATAAGATATGTCTTGTTGGTCACATTCCAAACATTCAAAGTCCGTAATCGTGTATTCTCTTGAATACCTTAGTGAAAACATGAGTGCAGTTAAAAGTTAACACTTTCCACATACCAAAATCCTCAAAATTCTATATACTCAAACCATGATATCACTTAGTCCTTATATCAATCATGAGCTCATGAATACTATTAAACATTTCATTTTCTCGTCTTCATTATGCGCATATCATCTTATTTCCAAAAAATATCTCAATCACTTTGAATACCACATCAATAAATATTGCAATACTCAATGATACAACATTATTTTGGAATCCCATTACATAAACACTTAATCATTCCACCACATCGTTGTCATATTCAACATTGCCAATAGTGATCGCATGTGATTTCCCTTTGTCCTTTGCCTTCAGTGGTTGCTCATGTTGATCATCACTAACCCTTGGATTAGGGCAATTATTAGCATAATGCCCCATTTCCTTGCACTTGAAGCATTGAAGTGTTGGCGGTGCGTTCTCTTCAGTGTTTTCTTTATTCACATCATTAGAAACCCTTTTTCCATTACTTCGACACTCAGCTGCTCGATGACCTTCTTTTCCACACTTAAAACATTTTCTAGTCCCTTTTAGACAATCTCCACCATGCTTCTTTCCACACTTTGTGCATAAGGAAACATTCATCTTCTTTTCACCATTATTCTGAGATTTCTCCTTGAACTCCATCTTTCGTTTCTTGTCAAAAACCATGAGATGGATATGTAACACCAACTTCCATTTCTACCTTGATAGCACAACGCACAATTTCTTCATAGCTACTGAAGTCTCTTATAGCTAATGCCCTTCAAAGACTTGGTTTTAAGCCACAGAAAAATCGATCAACTTTACTTTCAGGTTGGATGATAATTTCAGAAGCATACCTTGCAAGTCTTGTAAAATTTGCTTCATAGGTACCAACAGATTCATCATCCCTTTGCTTCAGTTCAAGAAATTATTTCTCCATCTTTGTTCGAAGAATACGAGGGAAGTACTTACTGAAAAACAAGTTCTTGAACTCGTCCCATTCCATGGACTAAATTTCATCTCTTGGCCTCGTATTCTTGATAAGATTCCACCATTGATCAGCTTCACCTTCCAAACGATATACTGCTAAGATGACTTTATCATGTTCAGAACATTGAAGAACTGAAAATATCTTTTCAGTGGTACTGATCCATTGTTCAGCAACAAGTGGATCGGAAGTCCCACTGAAAGAAGGTGGACGTTGCCTCATGAAGGACTCAATAGAATATTGTTCCCTTCTCTGCTCATTTGGAAGTCCAGAATGATTCATAGCTTGTGTAAGTATAGCAATAAGATTTTGCACTCCATCTCCCATAACATTTGTTTGTTCAGGAGGGTAATCATTGCATTGTCCATTGCATTGATCAACACGGTTCCTTCGGGTTCCAGCCATCGTCTAAAACCCAAAAAGAATAGTGTGAGAGGCAAAAATCATGCTAGGGAAAAAAACATAATAAAGGGGGAGTACCCTCAATATCTAACATCTTAGGTTAAATTCTAAGATCGTTAGCGCAATTCTAGGACTATAACCTTTACGTATACTTATCCTTAGAGACATCCCTAGACATACCTTAGAAATATCTCTAGGGATCTCACTAACGTTTTCGCATCCTAGTTTCCAAAGGTTGACTAAACCTTTCCTCTGATACCAACTGTAGAGACCCGAAGCCTAACGTACATGAACATTACATTACTTTTGCGGAATACTTAATACATAACAAAAATATACACACAAGGATCGTAATAGTTTAGTGTCTTTGGAAACTCGGAACGTAATCTTCTAATCCTGGTGAAAGATCTTCAAAATCTCCCACAAAGATCTTCCTTTTTTTTACCTAAAACCTTTCTTTATATCCTGGGGAAAAGAAAACATAAAAGGGTGAGCTCAAATGCTCAGTATGGGTAAACAAAAGAAATATCAATCACATAATTTTCATAAGAACATAACATTTTTGGAAATCTTAACCTGCAAAAGAGAGCATAATTTCATAACATGGGATAAATCATAGTAGTGAAAATGAAACCCTTACTTAAAACATTACTCATTGTGGCATACACACATAATCATATAGAATCATTTCTTGTTAGTCAAGACTCATTGCCAAGACTATCTTAGTGGACAAAGTCCCTTTCTGAATCGAGTAACCCTCGTTTCAGTCCTGTTTCACTGAACCGGTATAACCTACCATTTCAGCCATGTCTATCTCATGAGATATAAAATCTTTACCCAATGCATTGGAGGGAGATATAGGTCCCACCCATCTCATAATTATACCATTCTTATGTGTGCCACAAAATCATTAATCATACATCATTTCATAACCCATGTAATAAAAATGGGATTCTTAAACAACATGACATCATTAAACAATTCATATAAGATAAAGGAATTCATAAAAATAATTCCATCACAACATTAATCAAATCAATGTAATAATAGGGATAAAAACAGAACCCTTTTATTATCTTAGATGGAAAATAATTTTAATAAAGTACTTGAACTCCATTCTTGAGGAAAATATCCTTTCTACTTCAAAAACATTTTTCCTTTCATAACATGTCATAAAACTTTAAAATAAAAGAAGTTGATTAAAAATAAACTTGAAAACTTGTAAAGGAAGCTTCTTGGAAATAATGTTTTAAAAATCCATTCATGCCGTATAAGTTAAAAAAACATTCTTCGTACTTTTGTCGGAAAAGTCAAAAAGTACCTCGTACGAAAAACGACAAAAGATTCCTTTCATTTCTTTTACTAAAAACTCACCGAAGGGTAAAAATGGATTTAAAAAATTGTAGGTGGATGGAAGTAATATTACATATTGATGAAACATGGATGTGGATGATAAAATACACCCTAGTAAATACTTACGAATAAACAATCTCGGATAAAAATGAGATTGTGATATTTCCCTTACCTTAGGTCCGACTTGCTTTGTAAGTGTCCGAACCTCCTGTATAATGATTTAAATCATGTTATTGACTTATTACAGAATCATATTCATTGTTATGATATCATATATGGTTCACTTATGACATTATATTACCCGTTCTTTTGTAAATTCCATGTTAAAGAAGCGTTTTGGGTAAAATCGTTTTATTTATCGTAGGTGTTTTGACTTGTTGTTCTTGACAACATTATTACTTATATAATGATTTACTCACTTCAAGAATATAAAATATGATTTATATATCATATATATTCAGTATATATATATATATAATAGGTAGATAAATAAAATGAAAAACACCGTTCATGGAGATGGTAGTCCGTACGTACGCATGAATGCTGTTTTCCTTTCCTTATTGTCTTGAAATGGAAGTAAGTAGATGACATACATATGTATATATATACATAAATCCAGTAGCTTTATAATGTCATATATTTCATTATTATTTCTTATATATACATTATAATCATTCTTAAATGGTTAACATGGAGAATGAATCTCATCGCATCGTGGAGACGGTAGTCCGTACGTACGAACGAGCGATGATATCATTTCTATAAATATTGAATTGAATTGGAGTGGATTATACAATATATCAGAATAAATATGATGTTTTAATAACTATGTATAGTTATTCTTTACACCATTATACCCATCCATGTAAGGTGGTGGTGGAAAATAGATTACACCACGGCGTGGAGACGGTATTCCGTACGTACGCACGCGCGGTGATTTCTTTTTCCGTAGGATGGATAGATGGTGAAATAGGGTTGTTTCATAATTATAATAAAATATCAGTATATGAGTGATACTGATGTTATTACTTCATAATGAAACAACCTAAGAAGAAGAAGTGGAAGAAGAAATAAAGATGAAAGAATTGGTAACGGTAATTACCTCTTCTTTGAAGTGCCTCTTTGAGACCTCCTCTTAGGGCACTAAAATTGGTCTTTGAGGAAGACCAGAACCTCTAGGATGTTTCTAGGGAAGTGGAGAGGATAAATTGGCAGGGTTTGGCCGATCTTTAGTGCTCAAATTGGTGTGAGGAGGAGGGGGAGGAGGTGTCCTTTTATAGGGGAGGAGAGGGGCACCTTAGGAATATCTCAAAATATTATTTTATATTAAAGTCAAAATCGGTTTATAATGGTTCCAAAGGGTCTTATTTCGAAGTTAAAGTGGGGATGGGTCGAAATCCTATCTACCAATAGGATTTAGACAAGTTTAGGGTATTATTTTAACCTTATCAATTAGATTTAACTCTAAGATAAATAATTTAACTTTTACCGTGTCTTTTTGTTTTCTTTCACTATATGGTTAATAAACTTACTATAACATGCCAAACGAAACCCAAATTGTATATTATTAATACATATATCCTTATCTAAGTCATTTGGCCGAACCTTAGATTTTTAGAAATAAAATAACAATTAATAATATAATATTTGATTTAAAAACTATTTTTTGTCAATTTTGACACTATTTGATATATGATTTTTGTGAAAGTCATAACAGAATTATATGTTCGAACCAAGTTGATTAAATCAACACTAATATATCATAGTAACCTAGAAAATTAGTTGAATGCATAAAAAGTCTTAAATTACATTTATTTTGGTATTTATATTATCAATTATGTCAATATTTCATTAATAAGATAATTACTGCATAATTTTTGTGTCATAAATAAATTATATTATTTGATGTCTAAAAATTAAAAATAAAATACCATCATGTAGGAAATCTTTTTAGCTTTCTAATGAATATTTATAGTCGAATTTATCTTATGTATAACCCCATATTAAAAATGATTTACTTATTAAACTTTGATTTTAACTATTTTAACCCTTCTTTAAATAAATTAATAATAAATGTCCTAATCTAATCCAAGTGGGCCTAAATGGTCATATTTTATTCCTAAGTTTGTTTTTGGTCGAATTACACTTGTCCAATAGAATTAGGACATGTGTTAGGGTAATATTAATATCATATTTACCCTTAGTTACCTTATTTACTCTTAACCGTGGTAAAAAAAGTAAAAAGTTACTATTCACCAAAAAATTATTTTCATCTCATTGAACCACATTTTAGTCCTTGATATTAACCGTGTCTCTCGGATTTTCGAAATTCCATTCACAGAAGTGGTAAAATTATGTTTTATGCAAAATTCAGTTTTTAACCTACCACTTAGTAGTTTCACTATTCATCAAAAATTGATGTTTTTCAGAACAGTGCCAAAATTTCATCCCAAGCTATATTTCATATTCCGAATTCAAAAATGAAGTCTATTTTACCAAATTCATAACATAAAAGTTGCATTAATTAATTTTATAATTAAATCCCGCTGTTAAAACAAATAGCGTGTTTTTAAGAAACAATATCTATCAAAAGATTGACACTTGTTTATGTCTAGTTTAAATGTGAAACTACATCCAATGACCAACATTGTATTAAATTGTAAAAATATATTCTAAATATACTTTAAAACCACTCAAATTAATGATTTATCACTATTAATTATTTCGATTAAAAAAGTTGTTTTTAATTATAATTTAGTAATTTTCACTATTCATAAGAATATGAAAGTTATCCGAAAAGTACCAAAATTTCACCTTAGGCTAAATTCAATACTCCGAATCCAAAAATAAAGTTCATTTTGAAAAATAAGATTTACTGGATTTCAAAAAGTGGTTATTACTATTCATAACGGCTAGTTTTAATAATATTTTTATAGCATATCGTTGTTTAGTGAAACTCGGTATTGCGTACTACACACGCTATCGAGGAAGGTCGTGATTGCGTGTAATGAAAGTCAAGTCAAGGATGTGTGTTGTGAAAGCTTCTTTTGGTGTAGCGTACAACACAAGACATTAATAAAATAAAAAATAATATTTTTTTATAAAATCTTGGGCTGTTACAGAAATAACAAAGGACATCATAACAGGCTAACCAAGAACTTCCAAGGGGTACAATTCCACATGTGTGATCATTCACTGTCTCACCAAGTCGGCCCACTTCCTTGCTGTCAAGAATCGGAGTTCTGTAGAGAACATGGGACGCCTCTACGTACAAGAGATAGTTCATCTTCATGGTGTACCTTCGACAATAGTCTCAAATCGAGAGCCCTTATTCACATCCCAATTGTGTAAGGGATCGTAGGAGGATTTTGGGGCATAGCTATGCTTAAGCATGGTATTATATTCTCAAAATGATGGTCAAATAGAGAAGACCATTCAAGTTTGGGAGGATATGTTGCGAGCATATATTGTGGACTTTTCTCATAGTTGGGAGCACCACCTACCACTGGAGGAGTTTTCATAAAAAATTAGTTACCACTCCACCATTGGTATGGCCCTATTCTAGGCCTTGTATGGGAGACCCTTCCAGTCACCACATTGCTGGGATGACCTCGAGAGTCAGCACTAATGGGTCTATAGTTAGTGTGAGCGACCACCGAGAAGGTTCAAATCATTTGAGAGCAGATAAATACTACACAAAACTAGAAGAAGTCTTATGCTGACATGCGATGGAGACCTCTGGAGTGTGAGGAGGGTGACCACATCGTTCTTCGGGTCTCTCCCCAAAAAAGTTTTTAGAGATTTGGCCAAGGCATCAAACTATCTCTATGGTTCATCTGACCTTTCCAGATACTGCCAAGAGTAGGCGAGGTGGCATACTGCTTAGTGTTACCACCACAATTGCACCAGATTCATGATGTCATCCTTGTGTCACAGTTCAAGAGGTATGTGTGTGACCCATAACACATCATCGACTTGGGAAATATGGATATCGAGGATGGAGTGACCATTATTGAGTACCCGGTGGAGATCGAGTATCATTTGGAGAGGATCCTTCGTGGGTGATTGATTCTCTAGGTGTGCATCTGGTGGCAGCATGGGTACCTTTAGGAGAGAATATGGGAGTGGGAGGCTCAAATACGTGCCCAGTACTCACATCTTTTTGAGTAGCCTTGTTTTGGATTTTTTGGGGACGTAAAGCCTTAAGGTGGGGAGAATGTAATGTCTTGGATATTCTGTGTATTATTTTTAAAAATTATATGGAATTATTTCGAGACTAGAACTTTCATCGGCATACGATTCCAAATCTTGGAGTTCCCATATTTAATGTTTGAATTAATTTAATCTTTAAACTGCACGTGCGAGTAGTTTTCATGAAAACTTAGAATAATATTTAAACGGATGCCCAGATCATAAATCTGAGGGCACAAGTGTGTTCAGAGTAGCAAAGTTACCATAGGTGGGGCCAAACATTGACCTGCGTTGGTCGGCTGCTAAAGATTTTTTTTTGGTGTTTTAGATGAAACATTTTAGAATAAATAAAATAAAATAATAATTTATTTTATTTTAAAATTTTTTGAAAACTCAATGACGCTTATTTTTTTGATTGAGAAAGATCCCAAGGTTATACTCATAACCATGGATTTTTTCCCTAGGATCCTCTTGAACATTGGAGATGAGCCAACCTTGGAGGATTTTGGACGAACACCGACAAATGATGATGGGTGGATCATTACGCAGTGAGAACGAATCCCAAATGATGACTGATCTCCCTATTCCTCAACGAATATGGTAGGGGTTTGTTATTTTGAGTATTATTTTCCTTGTTCGTGGATTAAAACAATTGACGTGGATCAACCCAAGAACAGGTTGATCCATGGATCGTTCTCTCTTGTGAGAGGGTTATTATTTTATTTTGATTAGGTTTTTGATTCAGGGATTTAATCCATGTTAGATTATTTTTTGGTTTTTCTGATTCTACTCGATTTGATCCTACTAACAGGACATGCTCAACGTTGTGAAAAATGATTGCGGAGGTTTGTTACTCAATTTTCTTTTGGATTTCTTCCCCTTTTTACTTGTGTTCTTTGTGTTCATCATAGTGAAATGAACAACGGATTGTTGAGAATCTATTCAAAAATTCAAAGATCCCAAATTTGAGATCTGAAATCTTGACGACCTCGAGGAGGTGTGAAAGTGATGGAAGATGACGAATCGGCTCAGATTTGGGGAGACCATTCATCAAGTGTTATTTGTACTCGTAGATCAATACATGTAATGGGACCAATTGGTGGCCCGAAAAATATCGAGATGACTTTGAGATTTTTGGGTGACCTTAATATTAATGATTCCTACAAAAGAGACAACCGGATCAAACATTGGAGCCCCACCTAAGGGGCGATGGTGGAGGTTCGTGATTCTGGAATTTTCCAGAACGCACAGTGTGTATCCTTTAGAACATGATGTATATTTCCGGCTATCTGTTGTTAAGGGTTTTGTAGTGCACGAGTATATGACACATTTTCTTCTCCCAAGAACACATCATGTGGTCCTTACATGTTACTTGGCATGTATCCAAGGGATACACGGTCACGGGGTGGAGTACACAGCCGTGCACTCCACCACACGGAAAGACTAGGCCGACTTGATGGCTTACCATTTGTACCTGATACATGAGTTGTAACACATGGGTTGAATCCATGTACGGGCACATGTCCTGCATACATAGAGTCCTTCCTGGATAAAGGAACACAACATGTCACTCTCTTACACATAGTGTATACCTTC
Organism: Viscum album; assembly: GCA_963277665.1. Taxonomy (NCBI): domain Eukaryota; kingdom Viridiplantae; phylum Streptophyta; class Magnoliopsida; order Santalales; family Viscaceae; genus Viscum; species Viscum album. The sequence continues at coordinate 1,806,861,014 of OY728136.1, read as the reverse complement.
TCCTACATGACTAGCCTGACGACACGAGCCATTGTACATGAGAATTACTCGTGGTCAGAAGAAACAGCGTGTGACACTTCTAAAGACAGTGTACATTCGAGTACATGGATGGATCTTCATGTCCACTATATCTTATACATATTTCATTTGGGTTAGTTCCCCTTTTTATCATTCCCTCTGAAGGTCATGTATAGTTTCCTTCTATAGAAGTATGATCCCTTCAGATGGACATTCTGAGATAGAGTCGTGTATCCCTCCAAGAGGCCCATAGCGAGATTCTATATCCATTTTTGACCCTATATTGAGTCAGGTATCGATGTTACTCTCCTAAAAGGGCATCGTTCCTCTACTTAGCAGGTGAATCCAGATGAGTCATGATGTCCTCCAAGTCCCAAGTAGTTATCCTCATCTGTGTATCGTCATCTTTTCCAACATTGGATTGTGTTCTCCAGAATGAGTGTATCTATCTCTCATGACTTTTTCCATCAGACTATACCTCTTGGACAGAAGTCATTAAAGCTATCAGACTCAAGGATTGAGTTCTCCTATAGACTTTTGTGAAATCTTTAAAATGAATCCCCAGCAGGGGAATGTGGTTATGTGACTTGTCTTTATACTACGAGTCTGATTTGTGTTCACCAATAATATGTTTGGTAGACATATACTATTTAGACCTATTTGTACCTTTCCATTGAGTATTACATGGTGGATATTGGGGTCCTCTACTGAGTATTGTCATACTCACCCCTGCAAGGTCATTGCCTGCACGTGTCGGGTCTAGTGCAGACGAGCAGCCTTTGGACACTTTCTAGAGAGGACCAGGATAGGTCCATGATTTCTGAGTTTCCTATATGCCGAGAGGTTCCTACGACTATGAGAAGAAGTCCTCATACCTCTTTGTGTTTACAGGTTGGACCTTGTGGTTTTCGGACTGTTGTTTTTTGGGGGCTTCAATTCTAACCTAGTTTACTTCCAGTACTTTACATCCCATCGTATGTTGTTGGTTGGGTTTAGTTGTTTTCTTGCATTTTGTTCCTTAGTGATTTTTTTACATTTAATGGTTTATTGGTTTGTATATGTGTGCATGTATACAGGTTCTTAGGTGTTTCCTCCTATGTTATTAATATTCCTACTCGGTGCTATTCACCAGCCCCTGGCCTATTGGAGGTGGGCTGCGGGTGTTCTGGCACATGCCCCACTGGGACGGGTCATGACAAGGGAAAAAAAATTTAAGGGAGGAAGATTATAACAACCCAAAACATCATTAATGAATATTTATCTTGGTCTATTTAAATGTATTCTTATGGGAATGTAAAATGTATGAACTTTTTTGGTTTTATGCTTAGTATTTTAAAATACCATCAAGAATTGGGATTGTTGCTGATATAGTCATTGAAAAGTGGTCACATGATTAGTATAAATATAGGGCTTTAAAATTCCAATTTACTCAGACAAAGAAACTATGGATTCTTCCAGTAGACATTCCCCGTGCGAAGCCCATTTGTCAGAGCTCGAAAAGGAGGTTGCATCATTGGGATTCACTCTTTATGAAGCCCAAGTTGAGGTTGAATAGGTTACGCTTCAACAGAACCACCAACGGGAGAAGTGGAAGTTGATATAGATTACCACTCGAGCGATGTTATCTAAGCCACCCCAAGAGTCATTAACCCTCATGCACTATACCCTAAGGTCTTATACGGGTGGTTTAAGGGGTATTTAACTAGACCCTAGAATTTTGATTATGAACATTATTTTTTTAATATAACAATAAATATACATTCATTTTTTTATTGTTACATTGTAAATAGTTTTTTAAGAATAAATGGTTTTTTTAGATAATGTTAAACTAAGGAATCTATTTTGATAATTTAATTTATTTTTTAATTAAAATTTATTTTAATTAAATATTATTATTATTAAATTTATTTTAATTAATTAAAAATGATCACATAATTTTTATGAATAAAATTGTAATTTTTATTACGGTTTGGAAGCTATTTTTGTAAAAACCCAGTATTTTTATAAAAATGTCAGTTTTAATTTTCAAAGGGAAGAATAACATATTTAGAAAATTTTTTGTATAAAATGAATATTATTTTTGGAATTAGGACATCAAAATTATCCAACAGTTAAATTTTCATAATTTTATGAAACAGTCGAATATTTGGGAAAAATTAAATACCGTTTAAATATATAATATGTTTTATGACATCATAATCATCCAATTGTTATGTAATAAATTAAAATAGAAATTATTCTCAACCAATAAATGTTTTAATATTAAAATAATGTGATTTTAGGATTGTTTGATTTATTTTAAAAATCTTTAGAGGACCCTTTAATAATTATAAAGCTTTTTTGTTTTTTAAATTGATTTCATTGAGAATGTGACTCACCTCTACATATGAAACCATATTAATTTAATAATTTCAGACATTGGCCTTATACAATAATTTTTTCGACTATACTTTGTCAAAAACCATGGGCTGGTTTGTGGTTTTTATTAGATGAGTGTGTGGTGTCCAAAACCTAGATAATAAAGAATTACTTCTTCTTTCTGATATAAACCCACCCAAACTCCCACTTCCTCTTCATTAAATGCAATTATAGTTCATCCGACCTCTTACCTACTCTCTCTAGAATCCTCCCAAGGCACCCCAAGCTCCAAATAAGTCTCTCTCAATCCCCTCCCAAGCCTTTCAGAACACACATCCAAGTAAGGGATTCTCACTTTTCTTATTTATATTCAAGATTCCTTATATTATTATGCCCTTTTATTTTCAATTATAACTATTTGGGTATGATTTTTCACCTCTCCCATAATTCCATATTAATTTTTGAATGATTAGGCATCCCCTTTATCTCCCATTAATACCTCCCATGTACACCTGTTACCATACCGAAATTCCTTATGCAATATCTCTATCCTCATTTACATTCAAGCTATTCTTTTGTATTAAATTTCTAAATTCCATTACATTTTTTGGGAAATGTATCTATATGACCCCCCTAATGTCTATTTCAGGTAAATATGATGATACACCCATTTATCTCTAAACAACCATTTTTTTATGAATTATTATGTCATGCATTTATGCTGCCGAAATTGCTCCGTGTTTTTCAAAGCCAAGATCATTGTGTAATGAATACCATACCCATTTATCTATCAAGGTTTTTCATATATATGAACATATACATTTTTAATGGAACATTCATGTATTTATTCCACATTCCTTAATCATGGAATAACTTATTATGTTGATTTATTCCATGTTATATGGCCCATTTGGCACACTTATGCATGAAATGAAATATTTAAGAAGGGTGTGCCCTAATAGAGCTCCAATGCATTGGATAAAGTATATTATCATGATATTTCATGTGAAATTAGTGTTGACTCGTGCTAATTCAAGTGAAATGAGTGTTTACTCGTGCTTCATGTGCAATGACAGTTTACTCATTCTCCATGTGAAACGATCCTTGGCTCATGCTGATACCATGTTAAATGTTGTTGACACATCTCCATGTTATGATTACCATGATTTGTCATCCCTTTGTGTTTATGTTTATATTGAGCTCCATTGATTTTACTATTGACTAAAATGTTTTTTAATGTTCATGTTATATTTTTTTACTCCATTATTGGGCTTTATAACTCACCTTTTTCTTATTCATGTCCACAGGTTATCCCCTACAATGCTATGTATGAGGGAATGTAGTGGTCATGTAAAGGATGTTTTCAATAAGATACACTTTTTTATGTATTAACTTGTTGTGTAATGTTCCTAAGTCCCAAAGACACTATACTTTTGGATCTTCTATGTTGTTTAAAATGATGGGTTTATATAATAAATTATGTTATGTGTTTAGTAAAGAGCAAGGTTAAAATATGTTTAGTGTAATTCTAATGGGATATTGATACTCTTTCATGGTAATTGAATAGATAAGAATATCATCAATAAATAATACCAAAAATTTATTGATGTAATATCTATAAAAAAATATACATTAAATATATAAATATGGTAGGGGAATTAGTAATACCAAACAGTGTCACTATATATTCATAGTGTACATACCATATAGAAAAAGACTTCTTGGGTATATCCTATTTCTTAACCCTCAAATAATTATATTTAGAATTATATTAAATCATAGAAAAGTATTGATCTCCATGAAGTTGATCAAAAGAGTCATTAATATGGAGATGTGGATACTTTTTCTTGATCATTATCATGTCCAACTCCAAATAATCGATAAATAGTCACATTGATCCATATTTATTATTGGAAAAATAAACTAGGTCACCCTAATATGGCTCAATTTTCTTGATGAATCAATTTTAAATATTTTATTTTTGTTTCTTCCTCAATTCGTATATCTTAATAAGGACAATTTTTTAGGGATTCATTGAAATTGGTGTGAAACTAGGTATTAATAATTTCAAGAAGTCAACATCATGTTTTTGTGGAAGTTTGGGAAATTTTTTGGTATTACATCAAGAAATTATTGAACAATAGTTATATGATTGATGCCAAGTGTATCCAAAATCATCTATGAGAAACACCCCATCTAAATTTTAATTTAGACCCATAAATTGTGTTTAATATCTATAGAAATATCTTATATATTGTCACATTGATATATAATCATCGTTTGTTTTGAAATATTAATCATGAATTCCCATCCTTGAAAAAAAAAATTTTGATTTATTTAGAAAAATACAATCCATGAATTAGATGACATCAAATTCAACAAGTGGAATAATGAAAAGGATATTAGGAATCACATTCCCACCAATATCAAATGAAGAGGAATCAAATAATTGATATGTGATAATCATACAATTAGGGGTTTTTACTTCTAATCGAATATCTAATTTTTTGGGTGGATTCTTGATACCCTTATAAAATTATTTATATTTGAACTAATTTCTAGAACTAGAGTCAAATAAGACATTAATAGTTCTAGAGTGTATGGAATGTGTACATTTCCCCACATCTTTTTACCACCCATCGTTAGGAATATTAATCGCATGATATTTGCTATTTTCAATTGGATTATTAGGTTTTTGACATATATTATCATCATTAACCCATAGGATTGGGAGTTTTTCAGCATAATACCCATTCTCATTACACTTGGAGCACTAATGTGGGGGAGGTGAATTATATGTTTCTTTCCCTCTATTCAAATTATTAGTTATCTTCCCCTAATCACGTTGGAAATTAATTTCTCAATGACCTTTACTTCAACACATAAAACATTTATTAGCCCCATTAAGACAATTTCTACCATGCTTCTTCCCACAAATTGAACAAAAATGAATTCTAATATTCTTATCCACATGGTTTATCAATTTTCTTTCAAACTCCATATTCCTTTTCTTATCAAAACCATGATATTGATCTGTATCACCAACTACCATTTCCACGTTTATAGAAAAATTAATAATATATGCATAGCTAATAATGTCTCTTATGGAAAAATCCCATAGAATAATTGATTTTAATCCATTGAATAATTGATCAACCTTACTTTTTGGATAAATGATAACACCAGAAGCATACCTCACAAGTCGTTCAAAATTATCTTGGTAATTACTTACAGATATTCCATCCTTTTTATTTAAATAATGTAGATACTTCTCCATCATCATATTAAGAACATGTGGAAATTACTTATTGAAAATATTTTTCATTAACTCATGCCAATACATGGATTTAATTACATCATGTTCCCTCATAATAATTATAATAGTATATAATAAATACTCTTCACCTTATTAATGGTAGACATAAAAATAACATTTTCATCTTCTAAACACTATAGAATGGAAAATTTGATTCCAATGGTACGGACCACTTTTTTTTGTAACTAGTGGATCTGAAGACCCACTAAACTAATGTCTCTGTTTCCTTATGAATGACTCAAAATAATTTTGTTCCCTCATTTTTCATTTATAAGTCTAATAATATACAATTATTGAGAAACATGTGTGGTTATAGAAATGATATTATTCATTTTTACACCCCTAGAATTTTTATTCTCTAGTGTACAATCATTTAATTTTCCATTGAACTCAATATTAACATATTTCCTTGGTGTTCCATCCATTTTCTTAAACCATAATGTATAGAGTAAGAAATAATTATCATAGTAGTGATCCAGATAATCAAGAGAATCACCTAAAATATGTCTAAATTATAACACTTTATTTAATCAATGATACTTTAGGTATCTCCTTGATCATTCAATGTCATATTTTATTTAAATCCTTCATGATGTTTTATAATGAGATTGTCATTTTATGATGTGTATCCCCAAGGAGTGTCAACCAAGGTTTGCAGCAAGACCCAACAATGTGCACCAGTTCCCAATCAAGTCTACCATAATACGGTTCATTAAAGGTTTGTACCCCTAGGTAAATAGATTCTTGATCCACATCCAACTGTAATATTGACAAAGGGATGTATTTATTTTAAATAACATTTTTACCCTTTACCAAAATTTCTTGAAATTTTCCTATACATTGACTCATCCCTATACTTATAATTAAAAATTTCCTTAGGCATCTCACATTGGATTAATCATCATAGTTTCTAATGGTTAATTGTACCATTACATTTATTGAAACTGTAGTAACCCATGATTCTCATAAATTTTCATTACATCATTTCTACGGAATATTTATTACATTACCCAACTCACACCAAGATACAATATTTGTTTAGTTCCTTTGGAAACATGGAATCATAAAAAATTCAAAATAATTGGGATACATCATCTCCCACTATGTTCTTCATAACTATTAACCTTCTAAGACACATTGTTTATAATACATATCTTCATTTCCTAGGAAAGAAAACATAAGAAAAGGTTTTCTCGGTTTTTCAATAATGGTAAAAAGGGAGATACGTAAACATAATAATAACATAATGGTATAAAAACATGATCATAACATTTTAAAACCATACATTGAAGAACAAATATCATAATTATGATTAATGGAATAAATTTGGGCAGTTTATAAGACATAAAACTGAAATGAATCAAAGAAAAAGAACCCTGAGAGCATTATATTGGTATAAGACATGATTTGGTGGCATACAGATAAGTATAGAAAATGATTTCAATATTATTAAATGATCACCTCCAAGTTCATCATAAAGGAAAAAATTACATTACTCTTCCTATTTGACTCCTTCTTTTATCCCTATATTACTGTACCGAGTTCAAATTTCATTCCATCCATGTATTACTATACCGGGTTTAATCCCTATTCCATATATGTCTATATCATGAGAAATATAAATCTTTACCAAATGAATTGGACAGAGATATAGGTACCACCCATTTCATAATAAAACCATATATATGTGAGTGAGAATATCATAAAGAATCATCTTATCATATCCCATGAAACAAAATGGATATCATAAACATTTAACAATGTCTCAATCAGTGGAAAAGAGATATATTTCATAATCAATTCATCCATGAATAACCCATTAGAAAAATTTGGTCTCATAAGAATATAACATATGAAAAATTAAAAGGATTCATATGAATACAAACCAAAAAATATAAAAGGGTTTCTTAAGAATATATCCAATAGAAGAGAAATTTTTTTATAAGTATATAACATGTGGAATTAAAGCAGTCTCCATTATCATCATTCCATAAAATTATAAACCAATTCGAGATTGAATATGAATCGTAGAATTGGATCACAACACAATAAAAAAATTTCTAACACCAAAATATTTAATCATATATGGAAAATAAATTTTAAAGATCATTTAAAACATTTCTTATAGAAAATATCATTTCCTCTTTGAAAATAATTTTTTAATAATAAAAACATTTTCTAACATTTTCTTCGAAAATAACCCTCAAAAAAAATAAATGAATCTATGAAAACCATTTTCAAAACTACTTAAAACATTAAACATTTTTAATATTATTTTCCATGAAAATTATTTTAATATATCATTAAAAAAATAATAAATTTCCAGAGATGATGTTTTTTAATATAACATATTTTGAAATGTCTAAAGAAAATGGATGGATTTAAAATACATTATTAGTTTTCATAAGTAAAAAATAGTGGAAAATTGAGAAATTTCATAAATATATCTTTATTAACTTGAGATAAATAAAATTAATTATAATTATTAAGATATAGATCATAAAATTTGATTATTGGAAGTAAAATCACAAATAATCCCAATAAAATATAAAGTTATAGAAATAAACTCACACAACATTGAATCATAAAAAACATGAAGGAATTACATAAAATTAAAGATAAAATATCATGTGGACAAAAAAACCATGATATTACTTGTTAAATGGAATTTATATACACCTTGTTAAATAATATCCTTTTATACCATAACCTACGACTCATGGAAATAAAAAATGAGAAAAAATTACCCTTTCTAGTTTGCTAACGTTTTAACCAAAAAAACAATGAAATATAAAAGATAAAATGGATATGTAATTTCCAATAATTCATAATATAGGAATTGTAAAATAAATCCATGGTAAATATATACACCAAATATATGAAATAGTTGGTGAACATGGCTTCTGTCTCAAAGAAACTAAATGTTCGACAGAATTCACACCTTATGTCCCAACATCCATTATAATCATTAAATAAAGATATATAATAAATATATATTCATTATAAATATATTAAAAAACCATATTCATATATATCATACCATATATTGGATTCTTATGACATTTTTATTATCCATTTATTAATAATTACATGTTGAAGTTCTATTCCGGTAATAATCGTTTTGTTTTTTGTATATGTACTAATTTTTAATATAATTGGACCTATTAATTTAATACATAATAAATAATATAAATAATTATAACCATTATATAAAATTAATATATTTTTATAATATATACTTATTAAAAATAATCTATAATTGATACAAAATATAAAATCAAATACAATATTCAAAGAGACGATAGACAATGTGTATGTTAGAACGTTGTTTCTATTTTATTAATGGAATGAAATAAATAATCCTATATGTGATGTTATCATTAAAAAATATTTTTTGTATCATAAATATTACATATTTTTATTAAAAAATTCCTTAAAAAAATACACAAAATTTTTTGAATGAATTATATAGCCTTGTGAGTTGGTAGTATGCCATAAACATGAAAAAAGATACCATATTCCTAAAAAATTAATATCATGAAGAAATATATGATATTCCTCTTCTATAATAATAATAAAGTCATAAATATCATAAATATCATATATAATTAATGTTACCAACATTATTCTCAATCCTGATAGGTGGTAATAGAAAAAATGAATGGCCTTGATTCACCAGGTGATTGTCATCCTCACACACGAATGAGGATTTCATAACCCATTCGATTGAATATTCTCTAGTTTCAGGTCAAAAAATAACATAAAAACATGTATGTATACTTAATATACTTATGTTATTATACAATAATTGTATAAATAAAATTAAATGTGTTATATGATGAAATAAAACAAAAATGTTCATTCAGGAATGTTACCACTACTTCGGGTATCTCCATTTGGTTTATACCAAAAGACATAATTTGTTGGACATATTCTTAAATACTATATTATAAGATTAGGGGAAGGAATTAGATAATATATTCCGGTAGTAATTGGCAGAACCTATTGGTTTTTATCATGTGAACAGAGGTAAAGAGGGTTCCTTTTATAAGTGAGGTTAGTGGGAAACGTGTAAATTTTTTAAAGAGAGAATCCCAAGAGTGTTTTTAATTGAAAAGCGAATAAACATTTAAATATATATATATATATATATATATTTTTAGGTATATTATTGATATATTATAATATAATGGGTTTTGGATAAGTTTCTAGGCCATTTTTTGCTTAATATTAAAGTTTATTCTCTTGTTAAACACTTTTTTCTATTAATATCCATGGTTAATTTTAATAATTATCCATAATCATTAAGCTTAAAAATTATTTTAAACTTGTAATAGATTATTATTTGTTATTTTTAAAAATATGGAATAAATTATTCTGAATTAAATACATAGAATTGGTAGAAATTAACTTAAAATTAATCTCTCAAACGGAATGAGTCATAGGGTTTTTGAAGTGAAAATGGTCAAGAGATTGGAATAATTTTATATCCAATTTCAATGTGAAATTGATTTAATTGACCTAAATTGGATTAATTAATGTATAATTAATAAAAATATAGTTTTAAAAAAATTAAATAAAATTCCAGTTTATAAATAAATTACGATAAAATTCATTTACCAATTAAAATTTAGTATTTTATTTATTATTCATGAAAAAATGAAATTTGTCAAAAAAATCCAATAAATTCACCCTAAGTTAATTTTTAATTAATGAATTAAAAAATTAATTTTATTTTTTCAAATTAAATTTCTAGATATTTTTAAAATTAATTTTGTTATTGTTCTTATAAGGATATATAAAACTGTTCTTTTAAGAAAATAGTATTTTCATAACATATAAATACATCACAAATTAATTATATATTTAAATATAAATATTTTTGGACAATAAAAATACATTACAACCCATATTTAAGAATTATTTATTACACTTCATATTAATATGATTAATGTATTGGTTATAACTATCAATGTTTAAGAATTATAAAAATAATTTTTTGTTACATAGAAACTCAGTGTTTTGAGATATAGAATCTTATCCTGGTTTTTCATATAAAGAAATACAACAAATAAATTTCATTTATTCAATAAAAAATGGTTCATAAATTCTTGTAGTGTTACAATTAAGATCTGAATGTTCTCTAAATTCAACCACATTGGTGGAGTTGTATTCTGGAAACTATTAGACACTCAACATATGTTTAATAAAGAAAAATAAAATATCTTATCAGAGTAATCTGATTATTGATGAGGCATAGGTGGATGTTGAGGCTGGAGAACATGAATTTTTTAAAAGTTAAAACACTTATTTAAATGAATCACTTTAAATAGATGAAAATATCAGTAAATAAATTAAAATAATTGATTCATCTCATGAAAAATATTCTGTTTTTTATGCTTCAGATAGAGAACATTATTATTATTGTAGAAAATTTAGTAAGTTCTATAAATATATAATAGGCTTTATGAAACCATTAAATAGTTATTATAATGTATAGGGAAATTGTAGTGAATTAAGTTGATAAGAATTAAAGATACTTTGACTTATCAAACCTGATTTTCTATAGGTTCATGTTGAGAAAATTGAAAAATTAAATACTTTAATAAAGTTGGAAATAAGAATAAGGATAAGAAATCAATTATGTAAAAATAGATTTATTTAGAATTTTATTTTGATTCTTCAACATTAGAATCATATTCTGAGCATTGTCATCAGAATTAAAACATGTGTTTTATGGAACATACTGATGAGGTGTATTCTTTCTATTTATCTGACCATGAAACTAGATCAGAAAATGGAAACTGCTCATTTGAGGAACTAAATGTATATTTTTTCATGTTAATTACTATGTAAAATTATTTATAAAATAAAAGTAACTCTCAAAAAAACATATAAAGTGATATTTAATGAAAATTTGGACTCAAATAGTAAAATTACTTTTAAAAAATCAAACATGAATATTCTACTACATCATTTTTTAAACATAGAAAATAAAATTTAAAATTTAAAATAATAATTTTAAGATGTTAAATTTACTACTATAGTTTTTACTAAATCTGATAACTATTTAAATTAAATTTTTATAAAAAATCATAAAAATAAATTTTTAATAATAAGTCATGGATAAAAAACAATGTACTAAAAAAATGTACTTGGCTCCTATAATATATAAATATTAAAATTACAATTTGAATAGTATTGTTCTTGGGAACTATAAAAATAACTAAATTTTGGGAAACCCATAGTTATGTGGAGTAAAACATTTTTTTCCAAAAAAAGTTTTTCAAATTTTAGTTCCGAATATTTTGGAAATAATAGACTTATTTAGGTCCTAAAATATTTATTTTTTTATGTTCCTAGAACCAAAAAATATGGTTAATGACAGAATTTGAGGTTTAATTTTCATTTTTAAGCACAAATTTACAAAACAAACCAATGGTATATGTATATGTACAGTGTATTATTAAGGAAAGAGTGTGGATAATTGTTTAATTTACGCAACTTTTCAATAATGGATGGCGGTCATGTCACTTTTGTTGAAAATGCTAAATATAAAATTATGGGTGTGGTATCCATTGGAAATATTAAATATATCTTTATCAAAGAATTATATATACAGATGTTTTAAATTTATTTATGATAAATATATCTCAACATTATGATTAAGGTTATTTTATTAATTTTTTAAATAATAAATTTTTTATATTTAACGATAAAATTCTCAATTTTAAGGAATTGTAAACCAAGAATATCTAGGATACAGATCAAAATAATTTTAGTTAACAAAATGAACTATTTATATTTGGAAACAAATCATTAATTAATATGTAATATAATATTGGGACATTGTGATTCGTATTATTTGACGAAATGTTCCGAATAGATTTAATTTCAAATTTACCTCATCTTAAATTTAATAAAAATATGTTATTTGACTCATGCCAAATGGGAACAAAACATAAGTTATATTTTAAAATAATTAAATTGTTTTTACTTCTAAATCCCTTTAACATATTCATGTGTATTTGACTTGGATATGTAGGGTTTCAATCCTAAGAGGAAAATATTATTTTAATGATTTAGTTTATGATTCAGCTAGATTTACCATAGTTTTATTTTTATTTGTTAATATGATCTATTTTATATTTTTATAATTTTTTGTAGACTTTTTAATATATAAAATGATGACTAATTATTTGCATTAACAAGTGACCATGGAGGGGAATTTTAAAACCATGAGTTCAATTTTGATTTTTCAAAATATGGTATCAAGTATCTATTTTTGACCCCTCCCCTGACAGCTTAATAGAATAGGGTTATTGAATGGAGGAATATGGATTTTCAATAAATTACATGAACTACATAAAGAGAATGTATCCTACCTAATCATTCTTGGACTAAAGCAATAAATAAAGCATGTAATGTCATAAATAAATTTCTAATTAGACATACTTTAAAGAAAACACCATATAAGATATGTAATAATAGAAAACCAGAATTTGTATAATTAATGGAATTTAGGATAATGTTTTATTTTCTAAACACCAATGATATTATTTATAAATTTTATATAAAAGTGGATAATGGAGTATTCCTAGGATGCTCTAATACTTCAAATTCATAAAGAGTTTTCAATAACTAGTTAAATACTATTGAAGAATCAACCCATGTGGAATTTGATGAAATTGATTCCTTCGGTCAAAAAATAAATCAAATTGATCAACTAAGTAATTCTTTTTAAGAAATCATTCTGATGCTCTTTTTTATGGAAAATATGATAAATATTTGGAACCTGATTTTCTAGAACTAAATCTTCAAATGCTGGAAGCTAGTGAACCTAAAAATTTTCTCCCAATATAGCCTAAACCGCTTCATAACCCGCAAATATAAACTATTATAGGAACAATAGATGAACGAATTTGAACTACAAGGAGCGTTGGAAACCTCGTAGGGTTTTCAACCACTTTTTATAAGTTAGAACCAATGTCTATAAAAGAATCATTTGCATATGAAAGTTCAGTTATAGCTATAAATGATAAATTAAACTAGAAAAAGAGGAACCTGTATAGGAATTACTTAACTGTACCTCTAAATATCTTATTATTGAAAAAATGGATATTTATGAATAAATAGGATAATCATGTTTTGAAAACTAGGAATAAGGATATATAAGTAACTAAAGGGAATAATTAGGAAGAAGGTATAGAGTATTAGCATTCCTCTTCCAAAATAGCTAAATTAGAAGATATTATGATTGTTTTTGAATATAAATATTATATTAATTTTAAATTATATTAGTTGGATATAAAATATTCTTTTATAACTAGATCTGTAATGGAGAAAGTTTATGTAAAACAACCTACTAGTTTTAAAAATACCCATTTCATGTAGTGAGTATTTAAACATACCAAAGCTCATTGTGATCTTAAACAATTAACTTGATATTTGTATAAACATTTATGTTTAATTATTTAAACAAATGGGTTTCTAGTAGTTAAGTTGGGTCCTATATTATTTAATAAAAATTATTATTCACATATTTTTTAGTTAAAAAATGATGATGATGTAATTTTAGTTTATATAAATAAAAAATTTTGTCATTAGATTTAAAAGCTCATTAAAAATCATATGGTAAGAGTTAGATGGGAGAGTTAAGTTATATTCTTAGTTTTCAAAATTTTCAAAAAACGCAATCAGAATGTGGTAAAATAGATTGAATATATACTATTCCTTATTAGAAACTTTTTACATGAAAGTGGAATAATAAATACTTTCCATATGAGTTATAATGAAAAAATTGACCTAGTTGACGTTTGGAACGTATTTTTCAACAAGATTTATAGAAAAATAATTGGGAGATTTTGTATTTGACTTATAGTATTACAAATATTATCTTGGTATTGTGTCTCAATTCTCAACATCCTGCTTATCACGAAGAATCGCATTTAAAATCATCCAAAAGGATTTTAAGATATTTAGAAGGAATAACTTTTCTCTCCATGTTTTCTTAAAAACATCTGATTTTAATTTAATATCATAGTTATATGATGAATTTTTTTTTATATTGGATAGGACGAGTGCTTAAGGAACCATCCATTTCATAGGTAAATCCTTCGAATATTCATCTCTTACGAATCAACACTATATGGCATTTTCCATAACTAAAAAAGAATGAATTGCAGGCCATAGTTGTTGTGCACAAATGTTGTGGATGAAACACACATTAGTGGAATTTGGATTCATTTAAAATCATGTTTCAATTAAATGTGACAACATTAGTGTTGTCGAGATTTCATAAAATCAAATAAATTGATCACTAGAAAATAATATAGGCTTAAGGAATCATTTCATAAGAGATCATGTTCAAAATGGAGATACTTATCTTAAATTTATCTATATCAAGAATCAGTTGTAAAATTTCTTTGTTAAACCCCTTGTGTGTGAGCGATTTTTTTATTAAAATAGAATTGGGATTATTTGTTTCAAAATAAATTTAATGACTTTTTTTATTCTGATGTAATTATATTTATTCGCTTTATTTTTATAGAAATTTAATATTTGGAAAACCATTATAATATTGATTTTAGTTTTATATGAGAATCATTGTTTTACATGTTGTTTATTTATTTAATCATTTTAAATTTATAAAATAGAAAATATTTTCTACTCTTTAGGTTTTATATTTATTTATTTATTATTCTAATGTAAAAATAATCCCAGAATGGTTATGTAAGAAAAATAGGACTTGGTTATGTGAGAAAATATAAAATTGGCCTTCAATTATTTTTCAATTTCCATACGTAACCTCCCATTGAAGTAGAATCGATATCTATAACCTCCCATTCACTATCAATCCTTCAACTGACTATTTTTTTTCATGAAAGTCAAAAACTGTAAACAATTAAATCTCAGTTTCATCTAAGAAATTATTAGTAAAAGGATAAAAAGATCATAAGGGGCATGAAATATATTTGGTGTGGATAAAGGGAAATGAAATATTTTTATATAAATTTCTTGAGTTTCAATTATATGATTTTGTATATGATGAGAATAATTTGGCTTTTATTTTTTTGGAATACATTATTTATTTCTTGATGAATTCAATATTTTAATTTAATAAAATTTGGGATGTAATCTTGTCAAATGTTTATAGAAAAATAGTGGTAGTATATTTTTTGGAAATGGTTGATATCGATCATTTTCCCTAAGAGGGGGAGTGTTATTATTTTCAAATACTTGTTGGGAAAAGATCATAAGGTCCAACATAATTATTTATGTTTTTTCTTAACCATTTTTTTAAAAATAACTATATGAAAGAGATACCTTCTGAATGGAATATTTTTTTTATGCTATTTATATGGTTATAGTATAATGATCATCAGAGATAGAGTAGTTTCTTTTTCAAAATATCTATTTGATGTATATCCTGATCAATAATGTAAACATGTGTTTGGAGGGATATATGATGAATTTTATGCATTATTGTTTCAATGAAAAAGGAAAATTAAACTAATATTCTTGTGGTATATTAATATATTTATTGTTGAAGAAGAAACAAGATGATTTAAATAAAGTTAATGTAGAAAAATGTTATAAAAATTAATAACCCATTAATGAAACATCTATCGAGATGGTGTCTTATTGGGGAATAGGGTACTTAATAATTGAATGAACCGAGTCTCTAATTATAGTAATTTGTTCTGTAGCTGGTGATCTTGTCTACATTTAGGGGGACGTCCATGCTTAAAAGCAAAAATATGGTGAATTTTAATGTGTTTTGAGGAATATCAGCATGTGGAGGGAGTTTTTGAGAAATATTTTTTAATTTACTGATGTAAGCCCATATTGGAATGGGATTTTGGGGTTTTAAGTTTAGATAAGGCCAAAGTAAGAAGAAGTGTGTGAGGAAGATGATTTGATTCTTCATGGATCATGAATTGATAAAGAAAGATGTATTGATATGGTTATGGAGACTAAATATCATTCATATTCACCATCAATACCATAATCACTATAAAATTCACCTGGAGTACCTCCTTCAGTAAGAAAAATTATATAAATATTAGCAAATGAAGTGGATTATAATGATATAATGATAGAGTTTGATAATATGATAGTATGTTGTTATCATTTTAAAGTAGAGATAGTAGCATGAAAATATTATATTTGAGAACGTATAGAGTCCTCTCAATCCATGTATGAATTTAATTGGATTGTTTTAAGGGGGTGGCCCAAAAATCTATAAAAATTATTCATTGGACACATCCACATGTGCACCAAACTTGTTCTAATATATGTTTTAAGGAACTTGAGGAAATGAAATCTAAGGTAACCTATTAGAAATATTTTTTTCCTACAAACGAAGATTTTAATTATCTTAGTACTTTAGTTTCATATAAAATGTATATTTTAATTCTCCAACCCTAGATTCCTAGAGTCATTTCATTATTTTATTATATTATCATGATCACGATAAAATCGTATCCTGAAAGGCCAATCAGTTTAGTATCCATGGTAAAACTGGATAGAAACACAAGTTTTACATTACATATTGAATTGAAAAACAATATAGTGTCTCCTTCGTAAACACCCTAATTCCATAGAATATCCTTATAGGTCAATCATGTAATACTTTTTTACATATTGGGAAAAATGAAACAAAAGATAGGGGTGAGCTTAGATGCCCATAAAGGATTAACAATATAGTGGGAACTATCATAAATAAGTATAAACATTTTATGGAAGGTATAAAACTAAAAAACAAGACTTTTAAGCATAATATTCAGAATAATATGGAAATAAAAAATCAACAATTACATTTAAACTTTCACAAGGATATTCTAATAGTTGAAAAATCAATGTAATATAAATAAGAAATCTCATAACAAAGAAATTCATAATGTGAGGCATAAAAACCATACCATCAAAGGCCTCATGCCAAGACCATTACTATACTGTAAAGGCCTTGTTTCTGGACAATAGTTTGGATCATGGTACCTACCGATGCATTTCAGGGATATAGAGGGCCCTTACCATAACTTACTATGTCCAATTCATTCCTCAAAATAAAAGGGTGAAACATGACATAAACACTCATTTTGAAACTAGCATATGAAATGTTAATACTTTAACCATAAACCATAAATGGTTTAAAAATAGAACATCAATATTCAAACATATCATATAACCTTCAATAAAATTTGGAATATTTTGTCATTGCAAATAAAACTCAATCAAGTATAAAATCCTATGAAGTTTGTTAACATTGATGAAAATAATCTAATAAATTCAATAAAACTCTTGGAGAGAAATATCCATTTTACTATGAAATTTTTTAAAAGGTAAAAAATTATAAAATAAAATATTTTCTTTTAAAATAAAATTGTAATCTTGTAATGGATGCTTCAAAAAGTTAAGGTATCATATTCGAGGAAAATAACCACTTGTGCCGAATAAGATAAAAAAACATTCTTTCCGGAATTAATCCAAAAGATGATAAAGCTTGTCGTTTAAAAAGTGATGGAAACATTCATTTAAAATATTTTATAAAAATTAAAACATGAGAAAAATCATTAAAATATTTTCGATATTATTTTGAAAAAAAATTAATGAAACATGAACATGGATGATAAGGTTTTCCTTGTACGTACTTATTTATAAACAATCATAGATAAAAAAGTGATTGTGAAATTAACAATTAACTTGTACATTAAGTTACTAGAGGGTGACTTAGTCTCCAGCATGATGGATAAAAAATGATATTAAATTATACCTAGATTAAAACCATATTTATGATATGATATATTATCCTCTAATATCTCTTTGTAATAATATTTCAGCGTTACCATTGTTTAGGGTGTTAACTGCTTCGTTTTACAATTCCTCTTTTGTCATGTTAGTCATATTTGTTATGAATATGATATGTTGTTTTCATATCTAGAATTTATTTTAGTTCATAATTATTATTTTTACTCATCATATAAATGTTTTAATTATTCTTGAATGGTTAATGTACATAATGAATCTCATCACGTCGTGGAAACGGTAGGTCGTACATACACACAAGTGATAGTATCATTCCCTTGATGGTTAAATGGTATGAAATTGGATGGAATATTACTTATAAAAATTAATTATAATTCAATATAATTATTTATATCATTTATACTCATTATTATACCCATGCAAACAAATCAGTGTTGAAAAACAAAGTACACCACGGTGTGGAGATGGTAAGTCGTATGTTTGCACGCATTGTGATATTATTATTAGAAAAATGGATAAAATGAGTAATATAGTTTTCCCATGATTATAATAAAATCTTAGAAGATGTTTGATATTGTAGTTATTATTTTAATAAGGAAACAACATATAAATAGGAAGTAAAAGAAGAAAAAAACATTGAAAGGGTTGATAGAACAATTACCTCTTCTTCGGGTGTTACCTTTGGATTTAAACAAAAGTGCTCTATATTATGAATTATGACCAATGTAATGCATCTAAGATAAATTGAGGGAGTTTGGAAGGATAAATTATCTCGATTTGGCTGAACCAAAATGAATTAGTGTAGTGATTTAAATAGAAACATGGGTTCCCTTTTATAAGCGAGGTGAGGGAACTTTAGGATATATCTTGAAATATTCAAATATTATAAATTGGTTTTCTATGTCTAATAAATCAAAATTGTTTTATATATAAGATAAGATGATTTTGGGTTTAAATAACTTCAAATAACAGGTTTTAGACATGTTTATGTAATAAAATTAACTTTTCCATTTAGATTTAACCCTTTGTTAAATAGTATAACTCTTACCATGTCTTCTTGTATTTTTATACTACATGGTTAATATACTTACTATAAATTCCCAATAAAAATTGAAGTGGATAATTTATGAAATTATTGTCACTAACTAATTTATTTGTTAGAACGTTGGATTTTAATGACTTTTATATCAATTAATAAAATAGTGTTTATTTTAAAATATCACTTAAGTCATTTTTGATACTATTCAATTTTTAAATTTTTTTATAATATAAATCTAACATGATATCATCCTAAAAATACTTCCAATATTTCACTAACATGTCTATGTAATTTATAAAATTAGTTTATGTCATTAATTAATTAAAATTATATTTATTTTAATATTATAAATATCATTTATTTTATTATTCTATTAATAAATCAATTAATATAGCATAATGGTGTAACAATTAAATTTAATTACATAATGACTAAAATTTATAAAAACATTTCATTATATAGATAAATTTATGAGGTCTCTAAGGAATATTTATAGAAGAATTTATCTTATGTTTAATCATATATTAAAAATTATTTAGTTATTAAAATTTTAATATGACATTTTAGACTATTATTTTAATAAAATATAATAATTTCCCCAATCTGACATAGGTGCCTTAAAAGATCATATTTACTACAAATTGGTAATTTTTCCCGAAATAGACTTAAAAAATAGAATTTGGAAATGTTTTTGGGTAATTTTATTTTGTTGTAATATTATTTATACCTTTAATTACCCTATTTATCTTTAATCGTGGTAAATAGAATTCCGAAGTTAATATTCACCAAAAAATATTTTGGTCAAGTTAGACCACATTTTTTATCCTAATTATAACCATGTCTGTTGAATTTATGAATTCAATTAACATAAGAAGTAAATTTATGTTTAGTTATAATTTATATATGTTTCTAGAAAGTAGGTGAAATAGACATTGAAAAGTTGAATAAAATTTTATATATCTAATTCAATTATAAAATGACTCCAATGACATACATTGGACTAATATATTTATTATATGTCTATTATGACATTAAAATAAATTTAAATTAAATTATTTATTTAGATAATAAATCAGTTTTTAATGTCAATGAAGTTTGTTTCACTATTCCTCACTAATTGAGACTTTTTAGAAAATTATCAACATTTCACCCTAAATAAATATTGATATTCTGAATTCAAAAATAAATTATATATTGAAACAAATATATATTATAAAATATCAAATTTTGGATAATATTATTCCTAACAGTTTCTTAAACAGCTAGTTTGAAAGGTCATGATGTGCTCCAACTCAATGTTGTTTGTCGCATAAACTATTGAATTATTTAAAATAAAGTGTACCATGGAAGCATGAGGTGTTACATTCTTCTCTCCTTCAAATAATTTCTTCCTCTAAATTTCTAGAATATCACTTCATAAAAATATAGTGGTCGTTCTTAACCATAATTACATTAGGTTCCTACGTTGCCCCTTCGATTTTATTATTTCTCTAAAGAACATTTCCCAGAGGAGTTGTCTGATTTCTCAACACTTGTTCTCTGGTATAAAGAATCTTGATGGGATATTCACAATAAGATAGATTGGGTTCCAGTTCTATTTTTTTAGTGGTGAGTACGTGCATTAGGTCTGGTATTTATTTCCTTAACATTGATACATGGAACACATCATAAACATTGGAGAGAATTGGAGGCATTTCCAAATATTAAGCTATATTTCCAATTCATTCTAGAATTTCAAAAGGTTTGATGTACATGGGACTTAATTTACCCTTCTAAATGAATCATATAACAAACATCCATTGGGATACATTCACGAAAATATTTTCTCCTACTTTGAATTACGAATACATCCTTGGACTATCTGCATATCTCATTTTCCAACTTTGATCTGTTTTGATATGGCTCTAAATAGCTTTTATCTATTCCACCGTTTCCTCAATAAATTTTGGCCTTGTGATTTTTACATCCCAAAAATTATCTCAATAAGTTGGTGTACAACATATTTTTCCATATAACGTTTCATATGGTGACATTTGAATACTTTAATGGAATATATTATTATAAGAAAATTTTACTAAAGGTAAATAATGACCCCATGCACCACGAAATTCAAGTGAGAAAGATCTCATCATGTTTTTATGGTTTGTATATACCGTTCCAATTTCCATCTATTTGAGGGTTGTATATAATTCCCAAACGAAGCTCATTATCTTGGTCCTTTTGAAGACTTTTCCAGAATTGTGATGTAAAATGGGGATCACGGTCATAAAAAATAGATTGTGGTACACCATTATGTCTTAGAACATCATTAATAAATAGTATTACTAAGCATTCATGTGGTAAACCATCTCTTATACCAATAAAATGTGATGATTTGGTAATACGATCAACAATAACCCATATCACATCATTTCATCTAGGAGTTTTGGAAGCCCCTTGACAAAGTTTATTTTAATATAGTCACATTTCCTCACAAGTATAAGAATTGATTATGTAACAGCTCTAGAATATTGTCTTTTAGCCTTCACCAGTTGGAAAACCAGACATCTCGACACATAATCAGTAATATATGCTTCATATTGTCCCACAAAAAATGTTCCTTCAAATATCTATACCTATAAGTGCCACCATAGTGTATAGTGAAATTGGATCTATGTTAATCATACAATAATTCCTTTTTTAGCTCAGGTATAGTAGGAATACAATGCCTCTACCCATTTTTTAAAACACCATCTTTAAATTTGAATTTAGTCAGTATCCGATCATTCAATTCATTAATTTTATTTTGAAACCCCATATCATAAAATTGGGAATTTCTTATAATTTCCAGAAAATAATGTTTCCCAAACATTTTAATAAGTAGTCATGTTTCACATTCTATGATATTTTTCATATCCATCTTTACTTGACACATAAAAATAGGATCCCGTTTAACTCCAGAGTTGAATAGAACTCCATGGTCTTTTGTAGTCAAAGAATCGGCCACCTAATTTTCCTTTCATGGGTGGTAGTGTATTATGAAATAATAATCCTTGAGTAGATCAAGACCTATCTTTTGTCTCATATTGAGTTCTTTATATGAGAAAATATATTTCAAACTCTTAATATCAGTATATATCTCACATATTTCATCATAGAGATAAGGTATCCATATAATCAGAGAAAATATTACTACTGCTAACTCCAGATTCTGAGTTGGGTAGTTTTGTTCAGGAACATTCAATTTATTTTATGCATTTCCAATAACCCTATCATTCTTCATTTAGACACAACTGAGTCATTTTCTTGATGCATCATTAGTAATCACAAACCCATCATTCTTAGATAGTAGAGTCAAGATAGTAGCATTGACTAATATTATCTTCAATTCATAATAAACTATTCACAATCATTTTTCCTAACGGATATAACCTCTTTACATTTAATCTTGGCTAATGGGTTTATAAATCGAGAAAAATTATCGTCTTAATGTCGATATTAACATTTTAAACAAATAAAATTGTGTACCTTAGTAATACTCATCGTTGCTGGCCATTCTTGGATTGATTTTTTTTTGCAGGATGAATAGAGACAACATATTTGGAGACAATATGTCCAAAAAAAGAATTTTCATGAAGATGAAATTTATACTTTCTAAATTTATAATATAATTCATTTCTTATATGATTATTTAGAACAATCCTCAATTGGTTCAGATGGTCTTAATATCTTTTGGAGTATACTCATATATCATCAGTAAATACAAAAAAAAATCATTAAGATATTCAATGAAAACTCTATTAATTATATCCATGAAGACATAGGGTCCCTTAGTCAATTAACATGGCGTTACAATAAATTCATAATGACCATACATCATTTGGAATTTTTTCTTTGTAATATGTTTCTTTTTTACTCACAATTGATGATATCCAGAATGAAGTTAAATATTTAAAAATAATTGAGCATCATGACGTTGATCAAATAAATCATCAATATGAGTTATAGGATACATGTTCTATATTGTATTAGAATTTATTTCTCTATTGTCAATGCACAGCCTCATTGATCCATCTTTCTTCTTAAAAAATAATTGGGGCTTCCCATAGAGAAACACTATAGAGAATAAATCCCTTATTACTCAACTCCTCTAGTTGTTTCAATTATTCTAATTCCACAGTGTCCACTATATATTGTTTTTTCCATATTGTCCTTTCATTATATATTAAATCAATAGTAAGCTCATATTCTCACTTTATAGGATGTAGAGGTAAAACCTATGGAAATACATAAATATTTTCTCCTACAATTGGCACATCACCAATTAAAAAATTTATTTTGTTCACCCATGGATGATGTTTTCCATTCCTCCCCAATAATTTCATTTAGAAGATCTATTGTGGGTGGATCTAAATAAGTATCAGATGATAAAATTTCTTCTCTAATGATGATAAATTCTATAGATATATCCTGATTATATGACATAATGGGAACTATCTGATGCAAATTTGTTGCAATGAGACTTCATTTATGGGATTTTCCTAAAACCTTCTTGTTAAATTGAATTGGAAATATCTAATTAATAATGAAAACGTGGAGGAAATAATGGAATGCGAGGATCCAGAATAAAATAATGTTTTCTTCTATATTAGAGGAGACAATTATATTACCTGCCACAACATCATTCGGAACTTCAAACTCAACAGTTCTAATCGTATAAGCTTGGCCTTTCACCCTTGGACTTTTCTGAGGTAATTTTTATTTTACGCATAGGAAAATAATTCACATAATGTCCCATTTCATTATAGGTGATTAATTTAAAATTGACAGCCTCTTTCTCCCATTTTCAATCACAATCTTGGTGGCATTTTTTCCACAATTGTAACAAAATCCAATCCCCTTTTGGCATGTATCGGGGTGTTTCTTCCCATAATTACACCATAGTGGAATGTCATCATTTCCCTTATTCCCATTATTTCATTTCGTAGAGTGTTTAGTGGCACTCTTCTTCCCTTGGTTCGCTTTAAATTTATAAGACATAGTGTTACATCCCACGTAAATAAAGAATATGACATGTTCCTATTTTTTAATATTTGTAAAATAAATGTTAATTTTAAATTAATGAGTATTCTATGTTCGATGGAGTACCCGATATACAACAACGGGTTTCTTTTAAATCTTACGTTTCCCACAATGTTCAGTTATACTGAAAAATAATAATATAATATTATTGTTTTAAATGGTAGTTAACATGTAGATATTGCTTTGGCGGGAATTAATAGAACTAACTAAAAAATAATTATACATGTTTGTTATGTATTTTTACATTTATCCAACAACATTTAGAGGATTAAAATAAAAAACAATATTATTTTAAGAAAAAATACTCTAATAATATTTTAAAGGTCATTTTTCACCTTTTGATGGAGAACCCTCATTAAATCTAGTTTTGGAAACTATTATATATTCTATTTGAAAAAATCAAATTCTTTTTTAGAATCGGGACATCAAAATTTCTATTGGGTAAATTTTGGGTATTTGTCTGATAAAATTCATTTTTAAATGAATAGTAAAAAATATTGTTTTTTAATTCAAAACTACCTTTTAATCTAATTTATTTATATAGTTTGATTATCTTTTTAATTGGTTTTAAAGTGTAATTAGATTATATTTTTACAATTTAATCCAATTTTGGTCATTGGAAGTAATTTTTAATTGAAATTGGACATAAACAAGTGGCAATCATTTGACAATTATTATTTATTAAATACACGCTTTTTGTTTTAAAAATGGGAATTAATTTTAAATTAATTAACAGAACTTCTATGTTTTGTAATTTTTAAAAATAAACATCATTTTTGAATTTGAAATATCAAATATAGCTTATGTTGAATTTTTGGTATTTTTCTGAAAACCATCAATTTTTTATTAATAGTGAAAACACTGAGAAGTAGTTGAAAACCCAACCTTTTCATTAAAATTAAATTTTACCACTTCTGTGAATTGAATTTCAAAAATCTGAAAGACATAGTTGTTATCAGTAAGTAAAATGTGGTTCAATAAGATGAAAATATTTTTTGGTGAATATTACCTATTTACATTTATTTAAAGCATTTGAAGGTAATTAAGGTAAATCAAGGAAAAATAATATTATATTAATAAAAAATTACCTTATTTCTTTTCCTAACCTTATTGGATGAGTCATGGCCGACCAATAATATCCTTGGGTGAGATTTTTGGCCTTTGAAATCCATTTGGGTAAGATAATGACATTAATATCTTTTTATTTTAAGTATAAAATCAAAATATAACAAACATGTATTATTTTTATAAAACAATTTAAATATGGGGTTATATATTTGATATATTTGACTGTAAATATAAATAAAAAATCTAATAATATTTCCTACATCATCATATTTTATTCATAATTTTTATACATAAAATAAATAAAATTATTTATGACACAACAGTGATGCAGTGATTAACTTATTGATAAATGATTTAAATAAATGAGATTATAAAATTTAATAAACTATCCAAAACTAGTATAACTCTTATTGTATGATATTATTTCAAACAAGAGTAATCTTAGCTTTGAATTTAGTGAGTTTTGGACCATTAGAAACCGAAAATATTTATATAATAAAATAATATTTTCAAACAATTTTTAAAGAGCCCCTCCTCACCCTTATAAAACCCCTCAACTCTAACCCATTACTTGCACCACTCAAGCCCCTTGGATAGTCCATCCTCTACCAAAATTATCTCTCAATATCCCTCTAATTCACCTAGAAGCCTTATTATAGGAAGAAGTCACTTCAAAAAATCATGTTGGTTCTAACATAAGAAAGCTACCTAATTTAAAATAAATTAAAGAATGAAAGAGCCAAGTCGGACATGAGGTAAGGGACTTCATCTCGATCTCCCTTCATTGAGTCATATTTTGTTTTATACAAAAATTTCTTTTATATGGTGTATAAAAACGTTTGACTTTTCATTTCATTCAAATGGAATCTTTTTCTACTAGGCATTTTAATAAACGACAAAAAAAATAATGTTTCTTTTAAAGGAAGCGGTGACAATGAATTTTTCTGCCATTGTGAGTATTATTTGATCTATGACGTCCATAACAATACGTAATGTTTTTACAAGGAAAATTAATACCATATACTCTTTTGTGCATTTTGGTATAGAAAATGTTTTTTATAATGGATTTGTTATATCAATATATATATATATATATGTTGTGGAAATGTTATCTTCACTTTATGTTTGTTTTATGTGTTATAAATATGTTATGGTTCTTGGGAATTGTTTACTTATACGAGTGGTTTCGTGGTAAACCTAGTGCGGGTGGGCCTGAGATAGCACCCCAATGCATTGGGTAATGTGACAGAGGTAAATTTTAATGTTTCTCCCAAGAGATTTAGGAATATACTATGATGGGTATTCCAATGTAACTCCCTATGTAGCAATTATAGCTACAATGTATGTATGATATGAATTCCACAAGATAACTTTATGATTTGTGATTACTATGTGTTATTCATTAATCTTAATATTTCCTGAGGTATTTTAAAAAGATTATTTTATATGGACTATTTTTTTCTTTATTTTTTATATAACCCTTACAGAGCATTTTATTATCATCCCAAGATTCGAAATGTTTTTCATAGGACATAAAGATGAATATGGACAGGGATAGGATTAATGAAAAGTCTTGCTATTTAAAACATGGAACTTGACATGACTCTTTTTTCAAGAGTTTTTATTTTATAAAAAAATGGAAACTAGGTAGAACAGTGTACATTGTAATTTTTTGAGTTGTAATGTAATATTTATGGCCTAAGACACTAAAAATATAAATTTGAAATGATCCTCAATGTGAATTATTCTTCTATTTCATGATTATGAAATGTTTTAAGGTTGGGTCTTTATAAGGTATCAGATGTCGGTTTAGACAACTTTATACGTTAGGATATTATTAAATTAATATCCATAAATTATTTTTAATTTATAGAAATATTGTAATGATATAGCATTTAGAGATTACTATGTTGGTTTTCCTAATATATTTTTGTGTTTAGAATGGTTTTCTGTAGAGGAAACATGGAAACTCTAATGGGAAGACATCAGAAGGAAGACAACCTTCCAAATCCAAAACCTGAGATTGTTGGAATCAGAAACGAACTATTTGTTGTTGTGATGTAATAGTTTACTTAGGCTATAAATGGTGGTGGTATCCATGCACAAGATAATTCAGATCAACCACAGAGGAACATGTCAGTAGTGGAACATTTCATGAGGATACATCCCCCATCATTTATAGGATCATTTGACCCTGTTATAGCAGAATGGTGGATTAAAGCACTAGAAAAGATTTTTTATGTCTTGGGGTGCTCAAAACATCAAAAGGATAGTCTTGAGGATTACCGTTTTTGAAGTTAAAGCCGAGCAGTGGTGGTCGATGGTGTACAATATTAGGGATAGTGGGGAGATTGATTCTCTTGATTAGGATGAATTCAATGGTATGTTTGTTGAGAAATTTTTTCCTAAGGTGGTACATCGTAGGATGGAAAAAAAATTCTTGAAATTTAAGAAAGAAGGTTACTAAATGGCTAATTATACAGAAAAATCCACTCGACTTGCAAGGTATCCTCCAAGTTTCATACGAGATATTGGTTGTAAAATCAACCGTTTTTACTCCAGATTAAAGACAAAGTATCGAAGGGCTTTAGCTTATCATGAGTTCAAAAGTTATGAAAAACTTGTTCGGTGTGCAAAAAAGGTGGAAGTGGAGTTTGTCGATGATAATGTGTTCTTTGAAAAAAAACTGAATAAGTGGTCGAGGTGGTGGACAAAAGGGAAGAACCCTTTAAAAATTATGAGTAAGAATCTTAAGTTTACAGTTTGTAAAAATATTGGTAAAAATCATGTTGGGTAATTTCATTTGATTTTTGGTACGTGCTACCAATGTGGTAAAATGGGACATAAGAATTGTAATGGCAGGGATGATTATCAGGTTAATGATAAGAAAAAAATCTGATTTAGAGTCAGTAAAATGTTTCATGTGTAACGAAATGGGACATTATGCAAATGAGTGTCCAAAGAAGAACTCAAGTGAGGGAAAGTAGAAGGACTACAAGCCGAAAAGGGTAGAGAAATCCTTTGTAACTACTTCAAAAGATGTTGGTCCATCAAATGAAATAGTATCACATACACTTTTTGTTTTTTCATATTATACCATTGTGTTGTTTGATTCAGGGTATACACATTATTTCATTTCTGATAAGTTTTCAAGTAAATTGGGAATTCCATCCCAAGATATGAATCCAGAACATCTGGTAAAAACACTGGGGGGAAAATGTTGAGACAAAAAGAAATTATAAAAAACTCATTGTCTTTGTCTGTGGAATTAATCTACCTAAAAACATTATTGTTTTTCCTCTAGTATATTTTGATGTAATTTTGTGTATGGATTGGATTTTTGTTTATCATGTTAAGATTTACTACGGAGCTAAAGAGGTTTGTTTTCAGAATGATTTTTAGTTTTTGTACAAGAATGAACCAATACATTTTGTTACATATCCAAGAAACTGACACTACGGGAAAATGGGTATTTTCGACGGGTCATTTGCGACGGGATCCCGTTGCAAATGGCCTTTTGCGACGGGGGCCAGTCGGAAATCGCATGTTGCGGAAAACGCCTTCGCAACAACAATTATTTGTGACGGGCTCGTTGCTGAAGCTATTATTTGCGATTGGGATCCTTCCCATCGCAAATTATACTCCGTATATTTGTAAAAGCTTTTTTAAAAAGTAATTGCGACGGGCCCCGTCGCAATTGATTTTTTTTTAAAAAAATTAGAAACTATTATTAAATTATTTTAATGAATATAATAATAATACTATTTGCGACGGGCATAGTATCCCATCGCAAATACTATAAAATAAAAATAAAAAAAATTATTAATAAATTAATTTAATTAATATAATAATAATCCTATCATAATTCAAAAATAAAAAATAATAAAATATTAATAAATGATTTTATGTAATATAATAATAGAATTATAATTCACAAATAAAAATAATAAATTATTAATAAATTATTTTAATTTATATAATAATAATAGAATTATAATTCAAATATAAAAAATAATAGAATATTAATAAATGATTTAATTAAAATAATAATATTAGAATTATAATTCATAAATAAAAAAATATTAATAAGTTATTTTAATTAATATAAAAATAATTGAATTATTTTACATTCAAATATTAAAATAATTCAAATATTACAAAAAAATATAATTAAATTATAATATTATAAAATTTTAATATATATATAAAATTTAATATTATAAAATTTTAATATATATATAAAATTTAATATTATAAAATATAAATAATATTATTATTCATATTAATATTGTTATTTCGAAATATAATATTATTAATATTTTATAATGAGACAGAAACTACGAATAGAAAAAAATTCATATTTTGATTTAAAAAACATTATAACATAAAAACAATCTCTAATCTGAAGGAGGGGGGAGGGGGAGGGGGGAGGGGGGAGGGGGGGATCTGCAGATGTTGGTGGAGGAAACTCCATCCCTAAAGCATTAGTGAGTTGGCGCATGTACTCCATCTGCTCCTGGTGCTGCTGCTACCACCGACTCATCTGCTCCTCGTACAACTGCTGCTGGCGTCGACGCTCCTCCTCATGCTGCTACTGCTGCTGACGCATCTTCTCATGCTCCTGTCGGAGACTCTCTATCAATGCAGTCTGAGATCGCAACTGATCCTCATACTGTATAGCAGAAGAAGATGCACGAGCTCCTCTCGAGCTTGACGCCGACATCGCAGAACTGCCATAATAATCTCCGAGAGTCAGTAGAGAGCTAATACCAACTATCCGGCCCTTCTCAAAGGCATACTGGGTGGCCTGCATCCATGTCGCCTCATCAAACTGATGGCCAGTGGTCTAATCTGATGACTTGGCCTGACTCTCAGGTCGGGTCTGTGACGCTGCGGCCTCATATGACTCCTGTAGTTGCAATTTAAAATTAAAATTGTGAATATATTATATGCAGTTAATTTTTAAACTTGAAAACAAATAATACTGACCACGATGTGATGCTGACGATCACCTCTGAGCTCCCCAGTAGCAGGATCACTATACATCCTCTGATATACGTCGTACTCCGTAATGCCGGGGTGCTCGACAGCCTATAAGAATAAAAAATAAACTGTTAATATTTATAATTATATAAAATATTTATAAATAATGTACGTACCAGATGCTGTCTATGAGTACTGAAAGAACGACTCCCATCTCCATGAGTCACCTCATGTCTCCCCCGATTCTGCCTCCCCACTGATGATCTCCTCTGAAAGGCACCACTCAACCAGTGCGCACATAATCAATCCCATACATGGGATGAAATGTACTCTAGTCGGTGTGCTCTACATGAATCGTCAAAATCTGACACTCCTGCTTTCTTCATGGCAGCTTTTCTTAAATTGTGCAAAAATTGATGCAAGCGATCACACATGGACACCTCCCATGCCTTGTGGATGGCGTCACGCATGGTATCCTCGATCGTATACCATAAACCCAAAAAATAAATCAAAATATCTTGTTAGAAATGAAATAATTTTCAAAATAATAATTATTTATTTACGTACGTAACAACCAATGGCCGAACATGGCTTGCTGCACATCAATGGGAATCTGCTCCCATGTGGTCCACGGCTGAGAGAAATAGTTGCGCAAAATAGTGCTGCCCTGTCCGACTGCTATATGCAAAAAACTGTAAAAATAATAAACATTTATTATGTGAATAGATTAATGAAATCTTAGTCAAATCCACAGATTATCACACAGGTTATCACACCTCCGTGTGCATGGATCAAACCCAAGATGTGGACATCGCTTGGGGACGGGGTCAGGAATCATCAATCGTGCAAGACCGCGCCCCCTCCGCATGCTCCCTGAAGCGCCTGTAGGCTGAGGGTCATCTGCCAGCAACTCATCCTCATCGAAATGCAGGTCAGCATCCACCAACTCACGAAATGTCTCGTCGTCCATCTGAAACAGAAAATGTTAATGTTGATAGAAAATAATTGATAATTACTATTATATATATATATATATTATGATTGTATATAACTACCATGGAATTCTATCAATGTTCATCTTCATCATCATCTTCATATATGTCAATGTCATCTCCATATTCCTCCTCAACATCATCGATATCCATTCGAGTTCATGTTTCTTCATCTCTTACCATTTCAAATTCTTATGTGACATCATTAACATCATCATCATCACCGACTCTTAAATGTGGGGTGTCGTCATCGATACTCATGTCTCTTTGTAAAAAAGATTGATTTTGATGACTCTCTTGAAAAACATCAATTCATAGCACATTAGTGAAAGCACATTCACTTTGACTAAACTGATTGTCTCGAATTTTGATTTTTATTACACTCCACCAATCAGTCAAGTCTCTTGATGTAGCACAGTACTTTGCGTAATAAACTTGATGTCCCTGTTGATCCAATAATAATGGTTCATTTACTGCGAGAACACTTTTACATTTAATATCGATGATTCCATGAGTCGGATGAACACACACGGCTCTCTCTATATCCAACCACCGACATTTGAACATGGTTATGTAATGTTGTCCAAGATAACAGAGTTCAATGATTTTATCAAGTATGCCATAAAAGTCAACTTCATTTTCTTTATTATGAGATCCTCTCAAGCTAACTCCATTGTTCATTGTTTTTTTCAATTCCCCATATGCATGTGTGTGAAATCGAAATCCATTCACCACATATGCATTATAAGTTTTAAAAAATTTGGAAGGTGGGTTACTCAATATACACAGTCGTTTTTCAATTTTATCAGCATGTCGAGACACCTGAAAAGTTGTGAAATAATTATCAATATAGTAAACTATACATTGAATGAGTTGCTAAAAGATAAAGAATTTATGTTACCAGTTTTTGAAACCAATGAGAGAAATTTTCCAGTCGGCATTCTTCGAGAGCAGCTGCTGTAATTTGTGGAATTTGTTTCTTGATATGATTATCATACAACCTAAAAAAACCAAAGTTATTTACTGTAACATAAATGATAGAATAATTGATATAAACACTTATAGTACAACAGATGTCATCTCTTCACAGTTGAGCAGAACATACGTATGAGCTCTATGATGTTCATCATCCGAAATCCAGCGGTCATAAACTCCACCAAAACCAAGATCTGGCTTGTTGAAAACAGATAATTGATTGTCGATTTCATCAATATTCCTCTCGTTCCATCCCATTCGGTTTTGTTTTGAAGGATACTCAGATTCAAAATAATGGGAGTAGAAAAAAGATATTTCCTCTTGCAAATAAGCTTCTGCAATAGATCCTTCAACATATGCTTTGTTACGTTCTTTTCTTTTCAATTTTTGCATGCATATTTCAAATGGGTACATCCATCGAAACTGTACTGGACCACCACATTTGGCTTTATATGGAAAATGAAACATCAAATGTTCCATTGAGTCGATGAAAGACGGCGGAAATATTTTTTCCAGTTTACATATAATTACAACAACATCTTCTTCAAGTTTTCATAGAGCATCATAATCTGATGTAGCTGCACAAATTTCCCAAAAAAAATGAGACATGTCTGTTATGGAATCCCAAATCACAGAATTCAACAGACCTCTTAATCCAATGGATTGAAGTCTTTCCATTATAACATGAAAATCATGACTTTTAAATCCAGTAATATGACCATTCTTTACACATCTACCCAAATTGGAAGCACAACCATCTGGAAGTCTCAAATCTGCAATCCACTGACAAAATAATAAACAGTTTTCTTTAGACAGTGTATAAGATTCTTTTGGTTTTAGTAACCTTTCTGTTCTGACATTCTCAAACAGTTCCAGTTTTGGATGCCTGCAAATTTGGTCAAGATCTAAACGTTCATTTACATTGTCTTTGCTCTTTCCTGGCGTAACCAAAACTGTATGAAAAAAATTATCAAAACAGTTCTTCTCAATGTGCATGACATCTAACATGTGTCGGACCAACAAATTAGACCAATATGGAAAATCCCAAAATATGCTACGTTTAATCCAATTGTGTTCTTTCCCAAAACCATAAATTTTCTGTTGGTTTATTGTGGGACCAAAAGTGATGGGAGGTAATGAAAATACAACTGATTTTAACTCTGAACTTGATAGAATTTTTGGAGGTCCATCCCTTTCAACTATTCCTTTTCTGAAATGAGATATGTTTCTGCAAAAAGGATGATCAGCTGGATGAAATCTGCGATGACAGTCAAAATAACAAGGTTTATTTCCATGAATGAGAATAAATGCTTTGTTCTCTCCCATACAGTAAGGACATGATTTCCGACCATGTGTACTCCATCTAGATTACATCCCATAAGCCAGGCATTCACTAATTGTCCCCATCAATGCTGCTCTCAGTATGAAATTTTGTTTCGTTGCAACATCATATGTACTGACACCTGTACTCCACAATAAACTTAATTCACCAATAAATGGTTTCAAATAAACATCAATATTTTTCTTCGGATGTCCTGGAATTAGTAATGTCAAAAAGATATATGGCTCCTTCATCAACATCCATGGAGGTAAATTGTACGGAGTTAAAAAAACAGGCTAACATGAATATTGACTACCATAAGATCCGAACGGACAGAAACCATCAGTGGAAAGGCCCAGTCGAACATTTATATCTTTTAAAGAAAAGGATGGATGCACTCTATCAAAATGTTTCCATGAACCACCATCGGCTAGATGATTTAAGCTTTTATCGGTTGAAATATTCTCTTTATGCCATGACATCATTGTCGCTATATTCTTAGACATGAATAAACGCTGATGTCTGGATGTAAGAGGAAAATGTCTCCAATGTTTTACAGGAATCAAACCAGACTTCCCATGTTGTCCTTCTTTATATCTCAGTTTCCCACATGTGGGACAACTATCCAATGACTCATTTTCCCCAGAATACAAAATGCAGTCATTTGAACATGCATGAATCTTCTGACAAGTAAGTCCCAAATTTCGAACCAGCCTCTTACTCTCATAGTAATTTGCAGGAAAAACATTTCCTTCGGGTAACAGTGTTTTAAGCAAAGAAAATATCTGGTCAAAACAGGTGTTTGACATTCCGTTATCTGATTTGATAGCCATAAATTTTTCACCTGCTTCTAATTTGCTCATCATGCAGCCAGGATATAATGCATCCTCAGGAGACCTCAACAACTCATAAAATTCAGACGGTGCCAACTCAGGATTTGAAGCTATATCAGCCAGAGTTTCTGTATGTTGAACAGATGAACGTGCAACATCATGTACTAAATATTGAAACCGGGATGGATCCGTAATCAAGTTGGTATCACCTGCTCTGGAACTGCATTCACCGTGTTGATACCAAAAAACATAATCTGGTTGAAAACCAAAACGCAAGAGATGTCCCCCCACTTTGTCAAACGTGTCAAACGTTCTCAATGCACATTTTCTACAAGGGCATTTTATTTTTCCTTCCGAAAGAAATTCTGGATTTGATGCGGCAAATGATAAAAAATTCCCCACACCCTCTACATATACTGGATTTAAACCAGAACCGTTTGGATTTCTACATTGATTTATCCATATGCGGTCACCTAATAATGATTGTTGACGACCTCGTTGTTCCATATTTTTCTATAAAATATAAAAGCATTACTGGTTTTGAATAATTTATTAGAAAAAACACTCAAGCAAGGGTAATTATAGAGTTTATATCATACACGACTGATGCAAACTTTTTATTGAGATAGACCTAAAAATTGACCCTTTAAGAATTGAATATGTTGAGAATAAAGAAAAACCTATTACAAATATTGATAATTTTAATATTATATAAATTTTTTATTATTTTCGTAGTACTAATATTATTGGTAATTATTCCTAATTATTGGTAATTATTCCTAATTATTGATAATTATTCCTAATTATTGGTAATTATCTGTAATTATTGGTAATTATTACTAATTATTTGTAATTATTACTAATTATTACAAATTATTGGTAATTATTCCTAATTATTATTAATTATTACAAATTATCGGTAATTATTTGTAATTATTGGTAATTATTCTTAATTATTGGTAATTATTACTAATTATTGGTAATTATAACTAATTATTGGTAATTATTACTAATTATTACTAATTATTACTAATTATAACTAATTATTGGTAATTATTACTAATTATTACTAATTATTACTAATTATTGGTAATTATTAATAATTATTACTAATTATTGGTAATTATTC
Source organism: Viscum album (assembly GCA_963277665.1). Taxonomy (NCBI): domain Eukaryota; kingdom Viridiplantae; phylum Streptophyta; class Magnoliopsida; order Santalales; family Viscaceae; genus Viscum; species Viscum album. Next base: position 1,806,825,153 of record OY728136.1, on the reverse strand, counting down.
CTAATTATTACTAATTATTGGTAATTATTCCTAATTATTACTAATTATTACTAATTATTGGTAATTATTCCTAATTATTAGTAATTATTCCTAATTATTGGTAATTATTGGTAATTATTCCTAATTATTTGTAATTATCGGTAATTATTGGTAATTATTACTAATTATTGGTAATTATTACTAATTATTGGTAATTATTATTAATTATTTGTAATTATTACTAATTATTGATAATTATCCCTAATTATTACTAATTATTACTAATTATTGGTAATTATTGGTAATTATTGGTAATTATTACTAATTATTGGTAATTATTACTAATTATTGGTAATTATTACTAATTATTGGTAATTATTCCTAATTATTCCTAATTATTTGTAATTATTCCTAATTATTGGTAATTATTCCTAATTATTGGTAATTATCGGTAATTATTGGTAATTATTGGTAATTATTACTAATTATTGGTAATTATTACTAGTTATTGGTAATTATTACTAATTATTTGTAATTATTACTTATTATTGGTAATTATTACTAATTATTTGTAATTATTGGTAATTATTGGTAATTATTACTAATTATTGGTAATTATTACTAATTATTTGTAATTATTGGTAATTATTCCTAATTATTGGTAATTATTCCTAATTATAGGTAATTATCGGTAATTATTGTTAATTATTGGTAATTATTGGTAATTATGACTAATTATTACTAATTATTTGTAATTATTACTAATTATTACTAATTATTGGTAATTATTCCTAATTATTACTAATTATTACTAATTATCGGTAATTATTGGTAATTATCGGTAATTATTGGTAATTATTGGTAATTATTACTAATTATTGGAAATTATTACTAATTATTACTAATTATTGATAATTATTACTAATTATTGATAATTATTCCTAATTATTGGTAATTATCGGTAATTATTGGTAATTATTTGTAATTATTACTAATTATTCCTAATTATTACTAATTATTGTTAATTATTACTAATTATTGGTAATTATTACTAATTATTTCTAATTATTGGTAATTATTCCTTATTATTACTAATTATTACTAATTATTGGTAATTATTCCTAATTATTGGTAATTATTACTAATTATTGGTAATTATTACTAATTATTGGTAATTATTACTAATTATTACTAATTATTACTAATTATTGGTAATTATTACTAATTATTGGTAATTATTACTAATTATTGGTAATTATTTCTAATTATTATTAATTATTACGAATTATTGGTAATTATTACTAATTATTACTAATTATTACTAATTATTACTAATTATTGGTAATTATTACTAATTATTACTAATTATTGGTAATTATTCCTAATTATTGGTAATTATTCCCAATTATTGGTAATTATCGGTAATTATTGATAATTATTGATAATTATTACTAATTATTGGTAATTATTACTAATTATTGGTAATTATTACTAATTATTCCTAATTATTACTAATTATTACTAATTATTACAAATTATCGGTAATTATTCCTAATTATTACTAATTATTACTAATTAGTGGTAATTATTAGTAATTATTACTAATTATTACTAATTATTACTAATTATTCCTAATTATTGCTAATTATTGCTAATTATTGGTAATTATTCATATAATTACCAATAATTAGGAATAATAACATTATTAGAATATTTTATTATTAATATTAAAATAATATAATTTTCTATGTTATATACAATTCTCCTTTCATCTGTGTGTTTTCTGTCTCCACATACAAATATTACATGTGGAGATAGAAAACACACAGATGAAAGGTGAATTATATATAATATAAATAATTATATTATTTTAATATTAATAATAAAATATACTAATAATGTAATAATGTAATTATTTCTAATTATTGGTATTTATTACTAATTATTAGCATTTATTCTTAATTATTGAAAATTATTACTAATTATTCCAAATAACCATTAACTATGAACAATACTAATAATTTAACTTTATTAAGTAACAAAACAATGTAAACATAATTAAATTACAACAAATTAAGAATAATTGAAACTAATAAAAAATTTAAAATAAATATTAAATTAAAATGAACATAAATACCTTTAAAATCGATCTGAGGTTGATCTCTGATCGTTCTTGAAAACATCAATATCAACTCCGGAGAAAAAAATTAAACTTAAGAAACGCTGAACTCTAGAAATAGAATTTTGAGAGAAGGAGAAGATGGTGTTTCAGAATGAATTGAAAAAAAATGGATTGGGGTATTTATAGGTTAGATTATTTGCGACGGGTATCCCGTCGCAAATGCTTTAGCCATCATTTATTACCGTCAACGGTTAAATAGTTATTTGCGACGGGTCCCGTCGCAAATAATAACCCACCGACATACTATTTGCGACGGGGGTATATTCCCGTCGCAAATAGCTTTTACCGCCGCCGGTATTTGCGACGGAGGTATATTCCTGTCGCAAATAAATTTCCCGCGATTTGGCGCGCAAACCGCGCCAGTCCTTTTGCGACGGGGTAAGCTAACCCATCGCAAATAAGTAGTTATTTGCGACGGGGGAATTTTCCCGTCGCAAATAAGTTTCTAATGGGACTATTTGCGACGGGAATAAATCCCGTCGCAAATAGCCATTTTTTCCGTAGTGTGAGAAACTAGTAAATGATGGAAATTGAAGTTACCTTGCACATATTGTTGAAAATAAAGGAACTGTTCAGATTAACGATGTTCCATTGTTAAATGAGTACATTGATGTTTTTATTGATGAGATTCCTTGTATAATACCTGATCAGGATTTTGAATTTATTGTTGACATGGTTCCTTATTTTATAAAAATTTCATAACCCCCCTATCGAATGGCTCAAATGAAACGTTTAGAGTTAAAGAAGTAGTTTTAGGAGTCATTAGATAAAGGTTTCATTCGACCTAGCTCATCACCATGGTGTGATCCTATCATGGTTTTTAAAAATAAGGATGGTTCAAGGAGTCTTTGCATTGATTATAGAACATTAAATAACATCACTATTATGAACAAGTATCCATTACCTCATATTGATGATTTGTTTGATCAGCTCTAGGGAGCACAATATTTTTTGATGATTGGTTTGAGATTGGGGTACCATCATTTGAAAGTAAAGGAAGAAGAAATTATGAAGACCGTGTTTCGTACTAGATATGGCCATCATGAATTTGTAGATAGGTATTTTGAGTTAACCAACGCAGCTGCAGTATTAATGGATCTTATGAACAAAAATTTTCATGAGTTATTGGATATGTTTGTGGTTGTGTTCATTGTAGATAGATTGGATTATTATAAAATTAAAAAAGGACCATGAATGTAATTTAAGGGTTTACATGAAACATTTAAATGAAAATAAACATTATGAGAAATTCAACAAGTGTGATTTTTGGTAACAACAAATTTCATTCCTTGGTCACATTATTTAAAAAAATGCCATTACCATTGATCCTTCTAAAAATCTTTTTTGAAGAACATCCATGACCCACAAATATAACTGAGATCCATAGTTTTCTTTGTTTTTCAGGTTATTACCAGGGGATTGTTGAAAAAATTTCATGGTTATCTATCCCACTGACTAAGTTAACTCAAAAAGGTGTTATGTTCATTTGGGCAAAATAATGTGATGATTTTTCTTCAGAATTGAAAAGATGATTGGAGAATGAACTTGTTTTGGAATCACCTTCCATAAATGGTGGGTTTTTTATCTATAGTGATGCTTCGTTGAATGGACTCGGCTATGTCCTTATACTGAATGATCAGTTAATTGCTTATACTTCACGTCAGTTGAAACCTCATGAGTTAAGTTACCCTACACATGATTCTGAATTGGCTTCTGTTATTTTTTCTTTAAAAAGTTAGAGGAATCCTTTTTATGCAGTAAAGTGTAAAATATATACTGATCACAAAAGTCTGAAGTATATATTCACTTAAAAAATATTGAACATGTGAAAGAGGAGATGGATGGAATTAATCAAGGATTATGATTGCACAATTCATTTCCATCCGAAAAAGAAAATAATTTGGATGATTCTTTGAGTCAAAAAAATTATTGCTACATTAACTATGATACGTTTGGAAAGATATCCTTTGGTTTTTGACTTGATGAACATTGGTATTGAAGCTATTGGTGCAAGAAATCTCTCTGTTTTGTTTTAGGTGTCAGTGAAATTATCTCTATCAGAAAAAATTAATAAAGCATAGGAGAAAGATAGTGAGTTGCAAAAAAGGTATAATTGGTTCAAAAGGGCATGTTTATTGATTTTAACATTGATAATGATACTATTTTGATATTTGGAATGATATTATGTGTGTCTTTTGATTCAAATTATAAGAATGAGTTTTTATTTGAAGCTCATTGTCCTCCATTTTCAGTTCATCCTAGAATTACTAAGATGTATAGATATCATCAGGATTATTAGTGGTGAGATGGAATGAAAAGAGTTATTAATGATATTATTGTGAGTTGTTTGACTAGTCAATAGGTTGAATCAGAGAGGTAGTTACTGAATGGGATACTACAGTGTTTACCAGTTCAAGAGTGGAAATGGGACAATATATCCATGGACTTTATTGTGGTATTACTGAAGACAACTTTAGGTAATAATACAATATGGGTTATTGTTGATCGATTGACTAAATATGATCATTTTCTTCTTATTCGAGATACTTTTTCCCTAGATAAACTTTCTCAGTTTTAGGTTAATGGTATTGTCAATTTGCATGGAGTTCCTCTCTCCGTTTTATCAAATCTTGATCTTAGGTTCACATCTAACTTTTGGAAATTCCTTTAAAATTCATGGGGTTCTAAATTCAATTTTAGTATAGATTTCCATGATCAATTAGATGTGCATTCAGAACAAAAAAATCCAACCATAGATGATATGTAATGGGATTCCTCAATGGATTACCAGGGATGTTGGGACCAACACCTTTCTTTTGTTGAATTTTCTTGTAATAAAAAATTTCATTCTATTATATCGATGGCTCCATTTGAGGTATCATATGGGAAGGGGTATCGAACTCCAGATTTTCGGGATGAAGAAGGTGAATGGAATTTGATGCCACCAAAATTAGTAGAAGATATAACAAAAAAATGATCACTTGATTCAGAAGCACGTGAGAATAGCTTAGAGAAGGAAAAAAAGTTATGTGAATAACTATAGGAAGGATCCTTCCTTTGAGGTTGGTGATTATTTCTTTCTCAATGTTTCTCCAGGGAAAAGTTTGATGAATTTTTCTATGAAGGGAATGTTGAGTCCCAGGTTCAATTGACCTTATGAAATCCTAGTGAAAGTTGGATCAGTTGCATATAGAGTGGAATTACAACCATGTTTATCCCAGGTATACAATTGTTTTCGTGCTTCAATGTTAAGAAAGTATATGCCGGATCCATCTCATGTTTTGATCCCAGAGGTAGTTCAGTTGGAAGAGAATCTCTCTTTTGGGGAACAACCATTCTAGATTATTGACCAATGAGAGCATGTGTGGTGGAATAATGTAATTCATCATGTAATGGTTTTGTGGAAAACCCATATGGCTAAAAAGGCAACTTGGGAATCTGAAAATGCAATGATGGATAAATACCCCCACTTATTATATAAGTGAATAAAAATTGTGAGGATGCAATTTCCAAATTGGGGGGAAGGATGTAACATCCCATGTAAATAACGATATTGACATTTTCATATTTATTAAAATTTGTGAATTAAATATTAATTTTACTTTAAATTGGATGCTATGTTCGATGGCGTACTCGATACACAATAAAGGGTTTCTTTGAAATATTATGTTGCACACAACGTTGAGTTATACTGAAAATTATTAATATAATAATATTATTTTATATGGTAGTTAATTCCTAGCTGTTGTAATATTGGTAATGAAAAAAACTAACTACAATATTATTATATATGTTTTTCAAATGTTTTTTAATTTATTCAAAAAAATTAATGTCTTAAAATAAAACAAATCGGATTTTAAGCATAAATACTCAAATATTTTTTAAAAGGTTATTTTTTCACATTTTTATGGTAAACACTCATTAAATATAGTTTTTCTCACCTTTTTATATACTATTTGAAAAAATAAAAATCTTCTTTAGAATCAGGATTTCAAAATTTACTTTGGATAAATTTTTTGTATTTTTCTGATAAAATGCATTTTTTAATGAATCGTGAAAAATACTATATTTTAATTAAAAACTATCTTTTAATATAATTTATTTATATCATTATATTATTTATTCTATTTGGTTTTAAACTATATTTAGATTATATTTTTACTATTTAATACAATGTTGGTTATTGGAAGTATTTTCACTTTGAAATTGGACGTAAACAAGTGTCAATATTTTGATACTTATTATTTATTAAAAACATGCCTTTTTTGACAATTGGAATTAATTTTAAATTAATGTATGAAACTTCTATGGTGTGAATTTGGTAAAATAGAAATAACTTTTGAATTCAGAATATCCAGTATAGCTTAGGCATAATTTTTTGTATTTTTCTGAAAACCATAAATTTTTTATGAATAGTGAAAACGCTGAGTAGTTGTTAAAAACCGACATTTTCATTTAAATGTAATTTTACCACTTCTGTAATTTGAAGTTTGAAAATACTAAATCAATTTTTTTTATTATTATGTAAAATTTTGTTCAATAAGACGAAAATAATTTTTACTGAATAGTAAATTTTGACTTTTATTTATCACGGTTATAGGTAAATATGGTAATTCAAGGTAAAAATAATATTATAATAAAATAAAACTAACTTAACACTTGTCCTAACCTTATTGGATGAGTCATAGATGACCACTACAATCCTTGGGTGTGATTTTTGGCCTTTAAAAACTGTTCAGGTAAGATAATGACCTTATTAAAATTTTAGTTAAAGTAAAAGAAATATCATAAACATGTATTGTATTGCTAAAACAAATTTAATGTGGGGTTATATAATTGATAAATTTGACTATAAATATTCATTAAAAAGAAAAAAATATTTCCTATATCTTGGTATTTTATTTATAATTTTTAGACATTAAATAAATAAAATTATTTATGACACAATGATTATACAGTGAATACCTTATTAATAAATGATTTAAATAAATGAGATTATAAATTTAAAAAAACTATCCAAAACCGGTCCAATTATTATTATATGATTTTATTTCATTAAGTAGGCATCATATCTTGTAATTTAATGTGTTTTGGACCTTTATAAATCGAAAATCAATATATAATAAAATAATTTTTTCAAACATTCCTAAAGAGCTCCTCCTCCCCCTTATAAAAATCCATCAACTCTAACCCATTACTCACACCTCTCAATCCCCCTGGCTCATTCTATCTCTACCCAACTAACCATTCCAGATCCCTCTCTAACACCTATAATCTATACCTTAGGTATGAGGCACTTGAAAAAATCATTTTGGTTCAATCCAAAAGGAGTTACCCGATTTAAAAAAGATTAAAGAACCAACAAGTCAAGTCGGACACAAGGTAAGGGATTTCATCTCAATCTATTTTCATTGAGTCATATTTTGTTTTATAAAAAAAATTCATTTGTATGGTGTATAAAAACCATTGAATTTTCTTTTCATTCAAAGGCAATCATTTCTTATGTGGTGTTTTACTAAACAAAAAATAATAATGTTTCTTTTAACGTAAGCGATGACGGCGACCTTTTCCACTGCTATAAGTATTATTTGATCTATGAATTCCTTAATAAGAAGTAATTTTTTTATATAGAAATTAAATACTATATACTCTTTTATGTATTTTGGTATTGAAAATGGTTTTGATAATGGATTTTTTATGTTAACATATTTAAATGATGTGCAAATGTTATCTTTCCTTTATGTTTTTGTATGTGTTATGAATATTTTTTGGATCATGGGAATTGTTTATGTATATAGGTGTTTACCTGATAAAACTATGTAGAGGGATCCCAAGATATCTCTCCAATGCATTGAGTAATGTTATAGCGGTAAACCATAATGTTTGTTTTAAGAGATTTAGGGGATAAACTATGATGGTTAATCAAACGTAACTCCCTATGTAGTTGTGATAGCTACAATGTATGTATGATTTGGATGCCACAAGTGACCTTTATGATTTTTTATTACAATGTGTTATTCATAAATCATATGATTCCTTGAGTTATGTTAATAGGCTTATTTTTTGATGGAATAATATTTTTTTATTTTTTTTATAATCCTTACTCAGATTTTTTATACTCATCCAATGTTTTGAAATGTTTATCACAGGAATTAAAGATGAATAATTTCAATGTACGGATTTGGGGAAAGTCGTGATACCTAAAACATGGAACAAGACATGAGAATTTTTTTCAAGAGTTCTTTTTAAAGAAAAATGGAAACTGGGTAGAAGTGTCTACATTGTATTTTTGAGATGTAATGTAATAGTGATGGCCTAATTCCCTATACCTCTAAACCTGAAAAGATCCTTAATTTGAATTATTCATTTAATTCAATACTATGTATTGTTTTATGGTTGGGTCCATAATCATAGTGAATTAATTTTTTTCTTGATAGCACATTCTACTATATCTTCGTATGATAAGAAACATAATGAGACCAATTCCCATTAGATGAATAGTTTTTGCCCACAAAATAATTAATAAATCTTACTTCTTGGGGATACGTATTCAGTCCACATTATGCCTTACTATCCACATGATGTAAGACTCATACTTTGAAACATTCTCATCCTTTTTTTCCTCAGACATTAAACATTCCTGTCCATGTCTTATAATAGATCGTGAAGAAATTATTTTTCTAGGAAGAGTTCTTTATATTCCCTCCATTTCATATTTGTGACCTCTTCATCCTCCATATTTTGAATAAATTATCACCATTTATATGCATCTCCTAAAAGATAATAGACATCCATAACAACTTTTTCCCTTTTGTTACTCCACAAAGAATGAAATATTTTTCCTAATAAACTTATCCACGTATCAACTACAAAAATATTTGTAGTCCCATTGAATTCTTGAGGTTGTTGTCTCATGATGTGTTATGACATTGATCCCCCAAGTTGTGGATCAGGCTCCTTCAGACGGGTAAGGTTATTATTCATAACCCGGGTAAGTTGTTCCAGTATGTATATAAGTTGTTCATCGGTCGTTGTATCACCATCTCCACTATCATTATATTACATTGGATGGAAATCCATACATGGATTACATGCATTGATATGATTTCCATTTCTTCCACTATGTGTCATTTCTAAAAAATAGCATGCACTAGATTATGATATATATCATAATATATAATTCAAAACAAGTAAAATACATAACATAAATTGAAAAAATTTACCATATCTAGTCCGTAATAGTAAACATGTTTTCATTGAAGACATAATTTATCATACATCGCTTATAATTGTTTGTATTGAAAATATGAATTATCCCAATCATATCCCTCAGGAGTGTCTAAACTGGTGCGTAGTAAGGCCCATTGTCATGTACCAGGTTACCTCGAGTCAAGCACGGAACAGCTTGTCTTATTTTTCACCCCTAAGTACATTTGTGCTAGAACCATGTCTAGTTATAGTATCCATAGAGGGATTTATTTTCTAGTAATATCCACATAATTTCTATTTTACCAAAATTCTAGAATGCTTTTTAGTATTTATCCTCACAGTCTATCTTAGAGTAATGTTCCCTAATCAAGGTTATTTTCAAAATCTAGATTCCATGGTAATTAAAAAAACCTCCCTAATACCAACTGTAATTCCTAGAACCCAATTGCCTAGAGTTGGTGAATTATATTATTAAATGGGAATGGTCATAAGAAAAAAATATCCTAAAGCACATATCTGTTTAGTAGCCTTGGAAAAACTACATACCAACATAAGTTTTACATTACATATTGAATTGAAAAACAATATAGTGTCTCCTTTGAAAACACTCATATTCTATAGACTATCACAAAAGGTCAATAATAATATATGTCTTCACATCCTAAGTAAAAATGAAACATAAGAAAGGGGTGATATTATATTCTAATTATGGATAAAAAATATTGTAGAAGCTATAATTATTAAGAATAAACTTCTAAGGAAATGTATAAAACTGAAACACAATAATTTTAAACATAATCTTATGCAGAATATGGAAATAATAAATCAAATAATGCAATTTAACCATTACCATGGAAATTCTACTAGTTTAATTATCAAATAAATATCAAAAACTAATCTCATAACGAGGAAATGCATAAGGTCAGACATCAAACCCATACCATAAACTAATCATGCCAAGAGCATTACCATACTATCAAGGCCTTATACCAAGAAAATAGTGTGTCTCATGAGACCTACATGATGCATCAAGGGGGTATAGTGCGATATGTGTGTCACTTAGTACTTCCAATGCATTCCTCCTAGGAAAAGGTTGAATCATGACATAAACATTTGTATTAAATTGGGATACGAAATGTTAATACTTTAACCATAAATAGTCAATGATATAAAAATATCACCTCCATAGTAAAAAATATCATAAAACCATAAATAAATTTTGGAAGATTGTATCCTTATAATTCAACCACAATCAAGTATGAAATCCATAAAAGGATACTGACATAGCTGTAAATAATATAATAAATTCATTAAAACTCTTTGATAGAAATATTCCATTTACTTTGATACTATATAAATGATGTACAATTATAAAATAAAAAAATTCATCAAAAAATAAACATGTATGGTTTTAGAGGATGCTTCAAAATGTTATGGTGTAATAATGGTGGAAAATATCCTCTCACTCAGTATAAGTAAAAAACATTCTTTCCTTATTTTGTAGTGAATATATTAAAGTACATAATATGGAATTTGATAGAAATATTCCTTCAAAATGATTTATATAAATTAAAACATCAGTAAAATATTCCTTAAACAAATGTCCATAATAATTCTAAATACATTTAATGAAACATGTACATGGATGATAAGGATGTCCCAGTAGATTCTAATGTAAAAAAAATCCTGGAAAATAAAGAGATTGTGAAATTAACACATACCACATACCTTCCTTCAGTCTAGAGTGAGTTAGAATCTTATGTAATGGTTAAAAAATGTTAATAAAATATAATAGGACAATATCAATATATATGAAATCATATATTGTTGTCTTATATCACTTTGGTAATAATATTTCACTATTAACGTTAATTCGTGTGTTAACTGCTTCATTTTCACATTTCTATTTTGTAATGTAAGTCATGTTTTTTTATGCATAGGATATATATTATTCATATACACGATTGATTTAAATTCAAAATTATTATTGTTAATCATCATATAAATTTTATAATCATTCTGGAATGGTTACCCTAGATAATAAATCTCACCGCGTTGTGGAGACATTAGGTCATACGTACGCACGAGCGATGGTATCATTCAATTGATGGTTGAATGCTATGAAATTGGTTGGTATACTAATTATAAAGAATAATTATAATGTTATATTCATTATTTATATCCATTATACTCATCATTATACCCATCCAAACAAAGTAATTTTTAATAACAAATTACACCATCGCGTGGAGATGGTAAGTCGTACGTACACACGCATGGTGATATTGTTAGTTGTAAGATGGTTAAATTGAGGAATATGGTTGTACCATGATTATAATAACATATCATTATAGGTATGATATTGGATTTAATATTTATTTGGGAAACGACATATATATAAGAGGTAGAATAAGAAAAGAACATTGAATGGGTTGATAAAACAATTACCTCTTCTTTGGGTGTTTCCTTTTGATTTGAGCGGAATCTCTCCATAAGATGGCTTTATTCCAAAAATTAGGCCTCTAGAAAGAATTTAAGGAGGTTTTGAGGAGAAAATTTAAGGTTTTCCCTATCCTAATGTCTTTAGATATGTGATTTAAAGAGGAAGGGGTGTTCCCTTTTATAAGAGAGGTGAGGGGCACATTAGGAAAAATCCTGAAATATTAATATATTATAAAACAATTTTCAATTTTTAATAGCTCTTAATTGATTTATTTCGATTCTAAGTTGAGTATGGGTCTCAATAATCTCATGAAATTGGTTTTAGACATGTTTAGGTCTTAAAAATAACCTTATCTTTTATATTTAACACTTAGTTAAATTGTTTAACTCTATCCCTATCTTCTGTTATATTTGTACTACATGGTTAATATAGTTACTATAAATTGATAAAATAACCTAAAGAAGATAATTTATAAAATTTTATCACTATCCTAGTTATTTGGATGATCATTATATTTTTATGAATTTTATATCATTTATTATAATTGTATTTTTTTTTAAAATACCACTTATGTCAATTTTGTTACTATTTCATATTTATTCATTTTTAATGATATCAAACAAACATTATAACGTCGACCCAATTCTTCAAATGTGTCACTAAATTGAATACGTTTTCAATAAAATTAATGGATGTTATTAATTAATTCATATTATATTTATTTTAATAATATTAATTTCATTTATTTTGTTCTTCCTTTAATAAATCAATTACTCTGTCATCATGGTTTCACAACCAAATTTAATTATTTAATTTTTAAAAATTATAAAAAAAATATTATTATTTAGAAAAATTTATTAGATTACAAATGAATATTTATAGTAGTATTTATTTTAGGTATAACCGTATATTAAAAATGGTTTACTTACTAATATTTGAATATTATATTTTTAACTCTTCTTTAAGAAACATATAATAAATCTCCTTATCAAACACTAGTGGCATAAAAAGGATCAAATTTTCAACATAAGGGTGATTTTTGTCGAAATAGAAATATCCAATGTAATTAGGACAACTGTTAGTGTAATTTTATATTATTATAATATTATTTTTACCTTTTATACCCTATTTACATTAAATATGGTAAAAAAATTCAAAAGATACTATTCACCAAATATTATTTTCACCCATTTAGACCACATTTTTAATCTTTATTAGAACCATGTATGTCAGATTTTTGGAATTCATTTCATAGAAGTGGTAAAATTACATTTAGTTTTAATTTGTCAACGTGCATAAAATTTGGGTAAAAGAAATGTTCAAAAGCTCAATATAATTTTATATATCTAATTCTGTTAAAAATGAATCAAATGAAATAAATTGGTCTAATATATATTTTATGTATATATTTTGGCATTAAAATAAATATAAATTTCAATAATTATTTTTAAAAAAATTAGGTTTTTTAATGTCAATGTAGTGTTTTTCACTATTCAGGAAAAATTGATACATTTCAGAAAAAGACCAAAATATCACACTAATCTAATATTTATATGCTTAATTAAAAAATAAAGTATATTTTAATAAATAATATTTATAAAATTACAAAATATGGTTAATAATATTCATAATATTTTTTTAAACAACTAGTTTGATATCTCAAGGTACGCTCGAACTCGATGTAGCGTATAACTCATGCTATTGAATTTTTTAAAACGAAGTGTACCATGGAGTCATAGGGTGTTAAAGATATGATTTAGAATACTCTAAAAATGAAATAATGTTTATCTCATGAAGTTATTCATGATGTCCATGATTTTTTATCCCAATTAAAAGATACTCTACAAAATTTTAAAATTGTTGTGTTGATTCAATTCAAATTTATAAAGTATTACCAACTCTCTGTATTTTCTTCTTCAAAATATCCTCATCTTAAAAATTTCTATAATGGATTTATATAGATGGGGTCATATTTGAGTTTAATATATTCTCATATCTTATGTCTCCAAAAATATCTACTTTATCTAGTGATGTTTGATTGGTTGGAAAAGTATATTTTTGTTAAATTTCATGATACCCAATGTGATATTAGAATTATTAGTATTAGGATATATATATACATGAATGATTTTATTTTTCATCTTCAGATATTTTAGCGATATATTTTCGTTGAAAATTTGGATGTTTTAGAGAATGTTAGAAATATGATTCCATTCATCATTGAACCTTCCAATAAAAATACTAAAATTCTTTTCATGTATTGGAGGAATTATGTTCGTCAATTTTGAATCTATATCCTGAGAAATATTCAAGTTGAGAATAGAAAGAATCTAAAGACGTACTAGTTCCAGTTATTCGATGCAAGTTTGTTGATTGAAAACTTCCAAGGATATTTTCTTTTGTGGAATAAGTTATTTCATTCTTTGTAGTTTAATGTTCAGTTGAACCCAAGCCTACTATTACTATTTTAGTTTTTGAATCTTTTATGAATGAATTTATGGATGTTTTTTAGTGCTATTTAGAGTAATTGAAATGCATAGAATGGAAGGTTCTGTTAGTTAATGGTAGGATGGTTGAATTACATAGTTTTGGAAAATAATTATTAATAATATTATCATATATATTCCTTCTGGTTTATCTAGTGTGATCATTTCCCTTATGCTATACCCTCCAAATAGTAGTCAGTCTACAAGTTTATCTATTGGAAAAATATAAAATATTAAACCATTATTAATAATATTTTAGAATAATTATCGAAAATGAATAATCATTAATATCCAGTACATACTTAATTTGGAATGTTTGATGTTATTTTGATTATCAAATTGTGTGATAAAGTCATATTTCAGTTTTGAAGAATAATACCTCTTCACCTGATTTTTCTAGTACTTCTCAGTATACTATGTATAGAATAGAATGTGTTTATGATACTTCAACTCCATCCATGTCAACTACAACTACCTCCAAAACCAATTCAACCATAAATTACATCCACTATAAACAAAATATTATTTTTAACCCATTCATACACCTGATTTATTTTAGTGATATTTTTAATTATGTTTAGAGGTTATATATTTATCGATAAACAAATTAAATAAATAATTCATTATTTCTTCATTCCTAATGTGTTTCTTCACATTTTTTTTTCAATTGATGTTTTTTTCACGTTAATCTCTTTAGTGAACCTCAGCCTTTCCATAATTATATATTTAAAAAGTTTTTAATTATAATGTTCTCAAAAAATTACCTCTCTTTCCCATACTTTTTAATGACACAAAAATGGGGAGATGTTTTCTTCCTTGTAAAATTTTGGAGAAGTTTATACCTTTCGAAAATGTGATATGTAACTAAATAAGGTGAGAAAACACTACATTCAAAAATCCACATATCATTTACATTTAATTTCTATCAACCCATTTTAAAATATCATGATTGATATATACTAAAACATCTAATGGGTTTTGTGACCATAAAAAAGGGGGTGATCATTGGAATACTAATTTTGATTCAATATACCCCCTGTATGTTAGGTTTTGAAGATTTCAAAAACCCTTCATACTTTAATGATCATCATGTTTTCTAGGTTTGTTCATCAGGTTTTAACCTATTCTTATGTTTTAAGTGGATAATTTCATTTACTATGATTTTTGGATGATTTCACCTGAAATTTATGTATGTCTTGTAAATCTGTTTCATTAGTTTTTTGGATACACTTTGAAATTTTCTACCTCAATAATTTAGTTATTTCAATCATATGTGTAATGAAATATGTTATGTCAATAAGTTATGTAGTGGAATTCCCAATTTGGAAATGGTCTACATTTACATGATCACTTATGTGGGATGTAACACTCCATGATTTCATTGTACATTATCTCATTAAAGTAATTCAATAGCTTCTGCTACAAGAAACACTGTGTTCTAGCACACCACAAATTACCAAACTAGTCGTTAAAAAATAGTTATGAATATTATTAACTACATTTTTAATGTTATATACTCTATATAAATTTAACATCCATATTATTTGTTTCTTAGGCAAAATATATGAACAAATTCATTTTTTAAAATAAAAGAAGTATTTTTCCAAAAAATATAACTTTACCGCCTTTTAATAGATTGTTTTTACAACAATATTTGACACTTTTATATATTCATTTTAATGAAATTAAATTCTTTTTTAGAAGCGGGACATAAAAATTTTGTTTGGATAAATTTTGTTTACTTTTTTGAAAACATTCATATTTTGATAACTAGTGAAAATACAATGTTTTATTTGAAAAAAAAAATTTTAATCAAAGTAATTTATAGTGTTAAATTATTCATTTTAAAGGTTTTCAAGTATAATTATATTAACTTTTTATCATTTAATAAAATGTTGGTAATTATAAGTAATTTCACATTTAAATTCTACATGAACACATGTCAATCTTTTGATAGTTTTTACTTTTTAAAAACCTGATTTTTGGTTTTGACAACGGGAATTAATTTTAAATTACTTAATAAAACTTATATGGTTTTAATTTGGTAAAAAAATTTCATTTATGAATTCATAATATCTAAATTATCTTAGGGTGAATTTTTTTATTTTTCAAAAAAACATTCAATTTTTAATGAATTGTGAAAAACACTGCGTTATTATTTAAAACCAAATTTTTATTTAAATTTTTATTTATTTTATTTAAATTTCTTTTAAGTAGAAATATTTATATAATACTTATATGCGTTCTATGAAATTAATTGGATTTATTTTATAATAAAATTAGATGTATAAAACATTATTGAACTTTTAACCTCTTTTAACCACCTTCAAGGCACGTTAGCTAATTTGAATAAAACATAATTTTACTACTTTTTTGAGTTTAATTTCAAAAATCTGAGAGACACAATTGAAATTAGTATGTAAAATATGCTTCAATAAGATTAAAATTGTTTTTCTTGAATGGTAACTTCTGACTTTTATTTACCACGGTTAAATGTTAATATTGTAATTAAGGGTAAAGATGATATTATAATTACCCCAACACATGTTCTAATTCTATTGGATAATTTTAATTCATCCAAAAACAAACTTAGGAATAAAATATGTTCCCCTTTGGCCCACTTGTATTAGATTAAGACATTTTTTATTATTTTATTTAAAGAAGAGTTAAAAGAATTAAATTCGAAGTTTAATAACTATACCATTTTTAAGATATGGTTACACACATTATACATTAAACTATAAATATTCATTAGAAATATAAAAAGTATTAAAACATAATGGTATTTTGTTTATAATTTTTATATAAAGTAAATAATTTATTTTATTTTTGACACAATGATGATGCAGTAATTACCTTATTAGTGAATGATTAAAATAAGTGATATTATAAATATCCAAATAAATGTAATTTGACCCTTTTTATGAATTTCACTAATTTTATATTGTAATATGACATGATATAGTTGGTTAAATATTTTTTCGATGTAGTTATGTGGTTTGGATTTTCACAAAAACCAAATACTAAATAGTGTCAAAATTTAAATAATTGAGTTTTAAAAAAATACTATATTATTAATTGATTTAATATTAAAAAAAATATAAGGTTTTTCCTAAGGACTTAGGTATGTTATATAAATTAATAATGAACCACTTGGGTTTATCTTGGTCTATTATAGTAATTCTAGTAACTATAAAATATAAAAATTCAAAGAGACATGGTAAATGTCAAACTATTTAACTTAGAGATAAATCTTAAAGATAAGGTTATTATGGTGACCTAAACCAATCTAAAACCAATTGGTTGAGAGTATATCGACCAACCCCACCTTATCCTTGAAATGAATCATTTTTTATCCCTTATAAACCGAAAATGACTTTATTATAAAAAAAATATTTCATGATTTTCTTAAAGTGAACCTCACCTCTCTTATAAAAGGGCCCTTCCCATTCCCTTAATTTCACAGCTCCAAAGCCTTTGGGCTACCCCAAAACCAGCCCAAATATCCTCCCAACTTATCTCACTTAATCCTAGAGGACTTAAATTGATCATCAATCCGTCACAAGGAGCCCTTTTTATCAACTTAAAAGGAAACACTCGAAGAAGAGATAATAATTCACCACCCTCTTTCAAGTTCTTTTCATCTTCCACTTCCTCTATATTTGTTGTTTCCATACCAAAATAATAACTTTAATACATCAAACATACTGTGATGTTATTATGAATATGGTACAACCATATTTTTTATTCTATCTGTCCTCTAAATGATAAAGTCAAGTTACGTGCGTACGTACTTCTTACCGTCTCCACGTCATGGTGTAGTTTGTTATTCAAACACTTCATTATTTGGATGGGTATAATAATGAGTCTAACTGATGTAATTAATAAATATAACATATTAATTGTTCTTTATATATGATATACCAAACAATTACATATTATTTAACCTTCAATATAATGATATTGTTGCTCGTGAATACGTACGGATTACTGTCTCCACGACGCGAGGAGATTCATTCCCACGTTCACCATTCAACAATGATTGAAAATATATATATTATTAATAAGTATGTAATATATGAAATACTAATTCTAATAGATTTATAAATATGTATGTATGTATGTACTAACATATATCTAATTAACTTACTTCTGTTATATACGATAAAAAAAACAGAAACAACATTTATGCGTAGGTATGACCTACGGTCTCCATAAATGGTGCATTCCATTTCATATATCAATCTATTATAAATATTCATATTCTAAATATATATGAAATATAAATAAATTAATATATTCTGTAAGTATTTTATATCGTGATCTAAATGATACGATCAAGAATAACAAGCTAAAACACATACGATAAAGAAAGTGATTATTACCCAAAATGATAATTTAACATGGAAATCATGATTAAATGGGTAGTATAAATTCATAAATGAATAATGTATGATATTATAACTATGAATATGGTTCTGGTATAATTTAATAACATTCTATGGTAATTATACAGGAAGGTAAACATACCCTCGACCAATG
Source organism: Viscum album (assembly GCA_963277665.1). Taxonomy (NCBI): domain Eukaryota; kingdom Viridiplantae; phylum Streptophyta; class Magnoliopsida; order Santalales; family Viscaceae; genus Viscum; species Viscum album. Next base: position 1,806,806,312 of record OY728136.1, on the reverse strand, counting down.
GAAAGTGATAAGTAAACGTTAATTTCACAACCTCTTTATTATCTGAGGTTGTTTTTAAGTATGTATCTACTGGGAAATATTTATAATCCATGTCCATGTTTAATAAAAGTGTTTTAAATGGGATTCTTTTTAAGGAATTTTTTCCTAAAACATCATTTTAAATGTTTTAAAGATTTCTACTTCAAAACTGTTCTCATTAATGTTCATGTTTTCAAAATGGTATTAAGGATTTGTTTATATGGACATGAATGTTTTAAAAAGTTAATTCCTTTCAAAAGATTCAAAGTTGTATGTGAAACATTGATTGAAAACTATCTTTTAAATTACATCCTTTATATAAAATTTAAATTATTTCATGAAAAATGGATACTTCTCTCAAATATTTTTACTGATCATTATATAATATGACAACTTCATTTACGGGATATTATTCTTTATCGAAGATGATTTATTTGGATACAAATATTCATTATAGTATTGATGTTTCTATGATATATTTGATTGTATATGTGTTATTTTTATACCTTTAATGGTTTATGGATATATTTTTGACATTTCGTATGCTATTTTTAATAGAAATGTTTATATTATGTTGAAACAGTTTCATATGAGGAATGCATTGGACATATTTTGTGATGGGTGGAGCCCACTATAGCTCCTCGATCCATCGGTAGGTCTCATGAGAGAAACTAGTTTCTTGGAACATGGCCGTGACAAAATCTTATTTGTAGTCTTCTCCCAAGGCCTTCACTATGTGGTTATGATGTCTAGAATTATGCATTCCATCATTTTGAAATTGGGTATTGATTTTTCTTATGATTATTCCACTAGTAGAATATCCATGTGAATAAGTAAATGAAATTATTTTGATTTATATTTTCCTTATTATGTTGATTTTTATGTTTAAAATGTTTTTTTAGTATTATACATTGCATTAAATGTTTATAATTATTAATGAATGTTTTCGCTACATTGTTATTCTTACTGAGCATCTTATCTCACCCCTTATTATGTTTAATTTTCCCCAGGATGCGAAGAAGTATATTATGACTGACTTGCAGGGATAGTCTAAGGGAAACGCATGTGGTAAAAGGAGACAATGATGTTTTTGATGTTTTTAATTCATGATGTAATGTAAAACTAATGAGGGTATCTAGTACTTACAAAGCTACTAAACTGATCAGCATTTCAGGACATGATTCGTTGTATCAGGACGATGTATTAAAATAATGCAACGACTTTGGGTAACTGGGGTCGGGGCATTGCATTTGGTATCACAGGAAGTTTAGTAAAATCTTTGGAAACTAAATTTAAAAGCCTATGATTATATAAAACTACCCTGAGATAAACATTGAATATTATTATAGAATAACTTCCTAGAATTTTGGTACTCTAGATATTTTGTGAATTTTCAAAGAAATACATCCCTGTCTAGAAACGAGCAGGTAGAGGAGGCTTTGGAACAGATGTATCTAGTGGAAAAACCCAAAAACCCCACTTTGAGATTGACTCAAACGGGAACCGGTGCATTACAATAGGACTTACTACACTCTTGGTTATTACACTCCTATGGTATATGCTTAGGATAATTCTCAATTTTTTACAGACCATTATAGAAGGTTTATGCGTATATATCTCTTCCAAGAAAACATTATTATTATTAAGGATTATATCCATAAATTTTTCAATTTATGTTAAGTGTTTTTTATGTATGGAATTATGTATTGTGATTCATAAACTAACCTAGTGTATTCCATTGTTCAGAAATGGAGCCTAGTAGAAGGAATGAGAATTCCAGCAATATGTGTGATTGAATGATTACTAAGGATCATATATTTCATGGTATTGAGCCAACATTTAAAAGTTAAATAGTCTCCAATGTATTCTCATCATATGAAGAAATATAAATCATGTGTTAATATGATAAGTAAAGAATTATCTGAGTCCTATGTCTTTGAAGGGAAGAAAGATAAAAAAAAGATGGAAGAGGGAAAAATGGATAAAGGGAAGAGGGGAAAGAAGGATATTCCCATATGTGATAACTATTGAAATAATCACCTCTGTAAATGCTTGAAGGGAAGAGAAGTTTTTTATAAGTGTGGAGAAAAAGGACACCTAGTACGTGATTGCAAGGGTAAGAAAAAGATTTCAAATGTATAATGCTTCATCTGTAAGGAGTTGGGACACTACATGAAGCAATGTCTAAATCATCATAGTATGCCCCAAATGATGCTATTATATAATAAAGTAATGATACTACCTAAGATGAAGAGTAATGATTAGATTTATTATGTTGTTATTAAATTATTATTTTCATTTGTATATTTTATTAATGATGTACATATTATACGAATTGAAGAGTATAAAAGGATTGTACTGCAGTACTATTTCATTAAGGACTTGAGATTTTGTGGAACCAAGAAATGTGACTCAATAGTAGGTAAATTTTATGGAAAATATATGGTTGAGAGAAATATAAACCAAAATATAGTTCTGATACCGAGGTTGTGATTTTGGAATAATATAGGATAGATTTGGATAAATTATATTGGATATTTGTGACTACCATGAAATTGATTAATTATTTTTATATTCCATCATTGTATGAGTTTATCAAATTTTTGGACATAAAGAGTATATCAAGATTTCTATGAGGAATAAGGGAGCATGAATGTAATCAATATGGTTTTATAGAAATTCAAGGTGTTATAGTGTTTTAAAAGAATACATGATGAAGTTATTTACATGTTATTACATGGAAAAGGGATCTTCATTGTGTTAATATTCCTTTTAAATTTTGGACTGTGAGTTTGGATAGAAGTATTTTGGATAAGTCTAAAGCGTGGAATCTGTTATGTTTGACCTTGGATACTATTGTTAAGGTAAAATTATTTCATGAGATTATTTTTGAATTTTCATAAAAAGGACAACCTAGAGGTCGGGTGACAACCCGTTGCCTCTGGAAAGGCCACGATACATAAACACACAACCAATGGGAAACAATGGTTGATCACCTACCACTTGCATACATCATGTCCTGGTTTGTATGATGTACCTTTTTTAAATATTCTGACTAATGAATTATAAATTTATTATTTTTAAACCCTATATGAATAGGATAAATAGAATATTTTGAAATTATATTATCTTTTGAAGATTATTTTGTGGTCGGAATTAGTTGAACGATAAATCTCTACTTGTCAAGTATATTTTTCCCATATTATTCAATGAATAAATTAATTCTTAAACTTAAGGGAAGGGATCTTAAAACCAAAAATCTTCTGTCATAATACCTTATGTTTTGTTGAACTAATGATATTTTAAATCATCATATATTGATGTCTTTGAGCCCTCAATTTTACAATTGTTTTTATTGATGGCCAAAATCAATCCCTATAAATATTTAAATTTTTCCTCTAATTATGTTTCTCTAATTTCTACCATTTTTCTCCTAATAGAGATCATAATTTGGTGGTGAATTTTTCACTCCCTTTTCCTCTTATTATGACTATAATCTATCAACCCAATATCTGATGTGGGTTTTCCAAAAAGGTATTCTCTTTTTTTAACCATTTATTTTCGAAAAATAATTTCAAATTGCGAAGACGAAATTTATTGAATGAGGGGAGAATGTAACACTCCAAGATTTCATTTTACGTTATCTCATTAAAGTAATTCAATAGATTGCGCTAAATGCAACACCGAGTTCTAACACACCCCAACATACAAAACTATTTATTCAAAAAGTGGTTATGAATAGTATTAACTACATTTTGTATCATATAAGCTCAATATAATTTTAACATCCATATTATGTGTTTTTTAGAAAAAATATAAGAACAAATTCATTTTTTCAGATAGAAGTAGTATTTTTCAAAAAATACAATTTTACTGCCTTTTAATGGAGAACTTTTATTAAAACCTATATTTGTCACTTTAATATATTCAATTTAACAAAATTGTATTCTTCTTTAGAATCAGGGCATAAAAATTTAGATTGGAATAAGTTTTGGTACTTTTCTGATAACTTTTATATTTTGACAAATAGTGAAAAATACAATGTTTTAATTGAAAACAAGTTTTTTAATTGAAATTATTTATAGTGTTAAATTATGCATTTGAAATATTTTGTAGTATAATTATATTATACTTTTATATTTTAATTCAATTTAGGTCATTACAAGAAATTTCACATTTAAATTTTACATAAACACATGTCAATCTTTTGATAGTTTTTACTTTTTAAGAAACCGATTTTTGGTTATCACAACAGGATTTAATTTTAAATTAATAAATGAAACTTATATGATTTGAATTTGGTAAAATAGATTTCATTTTTGAATTTGTAATATCAAAATTATCTTAGATTTGATTTTTTGTATTTTTTTTGAAAACATTCAATTTTTTATGAGTAGTGAAAAACACCTCGTTATTATTTAGAACCAACTTTATATTTAAATAATTATTTATTTTATTAAAATTTATTTTAATTAAAAAAAAGATATGTAATACCTATATAAGTTCAATGTAACTAATTGAAGTAATTTTAAAATAAAATTATATATATATAATTTTACTGAACTTTTTAACCTCTTTTACCATCCTTCAGGGCATGTAAGCTAATTTGAATAAAACATAATTTCACCACTCTTTTGAGTTGAAATTTAGAAATTCAAGAGACACTGACGAAATTAGTAAGTCATATGTTCTTCAATAAGATGAAAATAATTTTTGGTGAATAGTAACTTTTGGCTTTTATTTACCACAGTTTATAGTAAATATGGTGATTAAGGGTATAAATGATATTATAATTACCCTAACAGATGTTTTAATTATATTGGATAAATTTAATTCAACAAAAAAACCATAGGAATAAAATATGACCCCCTTTGATCCACTTGGATTAGATTAGGACATTTATTATAATTTTATTTAAAAAGCGTTAAAAGAGTTAAATTCATTGTTTAATAACTAAATAATTTTTAATATAGGGTTATACACATTATAAATTATACTATAAATATTTATTAGAAATCTAATAATATTTATTACATAATATTATTTTATTTATAATTTGTATACTTTACCTAATTTAATTTATTTATGACACAATGATGATGCAGTAATTACCTTATTAATGAATGCTTAAAATAATTTATATTATAAATAAAAAAAATCTAATTTGAGACTTGATGAATTCCCTTAATTTTCTTGGTTAATATGACATGTTTCGGTTTATTAAATATTTTTTTGAAGTAATAATAATTTTATGATTTTCACAAAAACCAAGTACTAAATAGTGTAAAAATTGACATAATATAGTTTTTAAAAGAAATACTATATTATTAATTGATATAATATTCTTAAAAATATATGGTTCATCCAAAGGACATAGGTAAGGTCATATATATTAATAATGGACCACTTGGGGTTCTCTTGGCTAGTTATAGTATGTTTATTAACCATATAATATAAAAATACAAAGAGACAAGGTAAATGTAAAACTATTTAACTAAGAGTTAAATGTAAAAGATAAGGTTAATATGTTGACATAAAACTATCTAAAACCTATTGGATGAGTGTATTTTGACCCATCCCAGCCATATCCTATAAATAAGTCATTTTGGAGCCATTAGAAACCGAAAATTATTTTATTATAAAATATTATTTCAAGAATTTCCTAAAGTGACACTCACCTCTCTTATAAAAGGAAACCTCCCCTTCTCTTAATTTTACACCTCCAAAGCCTTTTGTCTCTGCTAACCTCTACCCAAATATCCTCCCAAAATCCCTAAATTAAACCTAAAGTCCTTACCTTGATCAGAAAACCAATCTAAGGAGCCCTTTTGATCATCTCAAAAGGAAACACCCGTTGTAGAGGTAATAGTTTTACCAACATCATTCTGGTTATTTTCAACTTCCACTTCCTATTTATTTGTTTTTTCCATACCAAAATAATAACTCCATTACCTCCTAAATTCTGTGATGTTATTATAAATATGTTAAAACCATATTCGTTATTCTATCCATCCCCTAAATAATAATGTCACCATATGTGCGTACGTAGGGCTTACCATCTCCATGTCGCGGTGTAGTTTGTTATTCAAACACAGAAATATTTGTATGGGTATATTAATTAGTATTAATAATGTAAATAATAAATATAACATGTTAAGGATTCATTATATATGATATACCATCAAATTATATATGATTTCACCATAAATATAATGATATTGTCGCTCATGCGTACGTACGGATTACCGTCTCCACGACGCAATGAGATTCATTCCCATGTTCACCATTCAACGATGAATATAAAAATTTATATTACTAATAAGTATGTAATATATGAAATATTAAATCTACTGGAGATATATATATATGTACTTACATATATCTAATTCAGTTACTTCTGTTCAATACGATATGAAAACAGAAATAGTGTTTATTTGTACATACGACATATCGTCTCCATAAACGGTGACTTCCATTTCATATATCTATCTGTTATAAATATTTATATTTTAAATATATATGATATATAAATCAAGTATTATATTCTAAAAGTATTTAAATCATGGTCTAAATGATATGATCAAGAATAACAAGTTAAAACACGTACAATAAAGAAAGCGATTATTACCCGAAATGTTAATTTAACATGGAAAATCATTATTAAATGGGTAATATACAGTCCACAATGAATCATAAACTATATAATAAATTTGAAAATTGTTCTAGTATAATTTAACAACATATTATGGTCATTATATATGATGATAAACGTACCCTTGACCAAAGAAATGTGTAAGGTAAGGGTCAATTTCACAATCTATTTATTATACGAGGTTTTTTTTACATATGTATCAAATGGGAAAATTTTATTACCCATGTACATGTTTCATAAAAGTGTTTTAAAAGGGATTATTTTTAAGGGACTTTTTACTAAAACATAATTTTAAATGTTTTAACGATTTATTCTTCTAAACTGTTCTCTTTAATGTCTATGTTTTCAAAATGTTTTTATGAATTTATTTATATGGACATGAATGTTTAAAAACATTAATTCCATTCAAAAGATTCAATGTGGTATGGGAAACTTTGATTCAAAAATATATTTAAAATGACTTCCTTTATATTATTTTTAAATGATTTCATAAAAATGGGATATCTCCCTCAAAAAAATTTACTTATCATTTTCGACTATGTCATTATCCTTTGTGGGATATTATTCTTGATCGAGGATGATTTATTATGATACAAATATTCTATATTGTATTAAAGGTTTTTTTATATGTTTGACTATTAATGTGTAATTTTTATACCATTCATGGTTTATGGATAAATTATTGACATTTTGTATACTAGTTTTAATACGAATGTTTTTGTTATGTTTAAACCTTTTCATATGAGGAAGGCATTGGACTCAGAATGTGACAGGTGGAGCCCACTATAGCTCCTTGATGTATCGGTAGGTGTAATGAGACAAACTATTGTCTTGGCACAAGGCCTTGAAAAAATATTATTTGTAGTCTTGGCATAAGACCTTGACTATGTGGTTATTATGTCTGGAATTATGCATTCCATCATTGTGAAATTCGCTATTGATTTTGAATTTTATTATTATACTAGTAGAATATCCATGTGAATAAGTAAATTGCATTATTTTGATTTATATTTTCCATAATATGATGATTTTTATGTTTAAAATGATTTTTTAGTCTAATAAACTTCTTTAAATGATTATTCTTATTTAGGAAAGTTTCATCTATATTGTAATCCTTACTGAGCATCTGAGCTCACCCCTTACTATGTTTTATTTTCCCCAGGATATGAAGAAGTATATTATTACTAACCTATAGGGATGGTCTAAGGGAAATTAATGTTGTCAATGGAGACAATTTTGTATTTGATTTTTTTATTTCATGATGTAACGTAAAACTTATTAATGTATCTATTACATCAAAGGCTATTTATCTAATCGCTGTTTCGGGACCTGATTCCTTTTATCATGCAAACATATTAAAATAATACACCGAATCTAGGTAACTATGGTCAAGGAGCTACATGAGAAATCTACTTTGTGATCATTAGGAAATGTAAAATAACTACATTGAGTAATCAGTTATGTAAATCACATACATGAAAAAATTGGATAAAAAATTTCAATTATCTACATCATTTTTGGCTACGTTATTTAAAATCCTATATGATTCAATTTGGATACATTCACAAAAATAGTCTATTTTGATTCTAATCTAAAATCAACTGATATGTTCATTGAGTCGGTATTTATTACTAGTGAATCACTTGATTCATATTTTATTGATGTTTTCCAATATTTAAATAATTTATATCCTCATTATGGTATAATTGATAATAATAAGATCCAATTAGTAAGGCATAATAAAAGTATGAAATAGTAAATTTATCTCTTCTATTTCTATGGTATGTAAAGACCCGTAAAATTCAAGGGAAATTTTTTGTCTTAATTTTCTTTGGGATTTTTCAAGAACGCAGTTTCTGACGTCACCTGATTCTGAGGCCCGGTGTGCCCGGAATCAATTTTCGAAATTTAGCTCGGGTACGTTCAGTGAACGAATGAGAGGGTTTTCTTAACTTTTGAACCGATGCTCGGAATCAAAATCTGAGTGCACCGATGGAATCATAGCGCCGATAATGGTTTATGACCACCTTTTCCGGAGTTGTGTTTTCTCGGGTGAGGTTATAAAATAAATGGGTTAACTAAAGAATAAAATAAAATATCGTGCTATAGATTTTATTTTTATTCTTAGTAGTATAACCTAGGCATGGTGGTTGGAGTGGGACCCACTAATATCCTAACTCCACTAGGTAAGATATTAGTGAGGTGGGGCCCACACGAGCCCCACCCCCATAATTTCCATTTAACCTCCCTTTCGTGCTTTTATTTTTGTAACACACCCATAACCCCTTTTTAAATGCCAAGTCAACTCTCTTATTTAATGAATTGAATTTAGTTATTCAATGTAATCAATTCTTGAATTCATTTTGAATTTCGAATTGAATGTTGTCTTGTGTGTGTTAATTAAATACGACAAAGTCTTATTTCTTTAAGGATTATTTCGTTGTACGAGAAGGTTGGAGAGGAATTTCTCAAGCCTTGGAGTATTTATCTTCTTCATTGAAGAACGCGAAGAACGCACCGTCACCGACGAAGAACGCCGACCTCTGACGAAGGATGACGAATGACGCTGATGCCTAGGAGATCGATGACGCGACGCCATGTACAGTGACGCCGATGGTCCTCTTCTCCGCAAAGTCGTGTACCACGACACCATGTACCGTGACGCCGACGATCCTCCTTCTACGACGCCATCTTCTGCGACGTCCCTTTCCCGCGACAATCCTCGTTCGACGACTTCATCGAGGTAGGGGTTTGATTTAGTTCACAAATATTCTTTGTCGCCCAAATATCTTTTTTTTTCTTTAGCCGCTTGATATCAGATTAACAGGAGGAGGTAGGGCTACACGAACATGGCTGACCCCCCTCCCCCTTTGATGTTGTGTTTGTCGCGGCATGATTAAAGGCAGCAAGGTGCAACGGCACCACGCGGAAACAAAGAAGAAGCGTTGTGTCGTCGCGCCGCGCCGGAGAACCACGAAGAGGCCATGGCCGGAGCGGGGTCACGGTGGAGGGGCGCGGCACCGTCGCGCCGCACCGATCAGACAAGGACGCGGCTCAAAGCCACGTCGGTGCAAGGTGGGGCGGCCAGAACCACCGGCCGCTAGCACCTCGGAGGGGCTGGACCGCGGGGTCCTGCGACGGTAGCACCGGCCAGCCGGAATGGGTCGAACGTTTAGGAAGGAAGACAGGGGGTCGTAACCCCCAGCTGGAAAAAGAGCATCCCCACGTGGGGTCGCGGTTCCATGCAAGGGGGGCAGCCCCCCCCCCCCCCCCCCCCCCCCTTCCGCTCGGCTCGGCCAGCGCCGAGCTGGCCACACCAGGCCGCGCCCGCGCGAGGCCAATTGGCCGCCCAGCCTGGACCGGCCGCACCGCACCGGGCAGCCTCGGCTGGGCTGCGCCACGCTGGACGGTCCAGGCCGCGTTCTAATGGGCTGGACCCGGTCCCAGTTCGGGTCGACCCGGTTCGGGCCGACCCAGGGGGTCTCGTGCTGGGTTGGTTCGGGCCCAAAACCCACTAAAACTGGCCATGTTCGTTCTTTTACCGATTTCATGGACTACAGACCTCCAATCGACGCACCGTCAGTTGCGATGCGATCCTTGGATCGAGACGGTCATTTCGGTATATATTACAATCATGGTTTAGGATAAATTTGGGTATGTCTGGGTTGGTTCGAACACGAAACCAACAGGGCCCTCAGAGCGGAAATGCTTATAACTTGAGATCTGGACGTCTGATTGGCGTGCCGTCAACTTTGTTGGATTCCACATAGTGAGACGGACCTTTTGGATTACTCTGCTCGAGGTTTGGACACAGTTGGAGTGCGGTCGGGTTGTTTTTTACTTAAAAACCAACCGGACCCCTAAAACGAAAAGGCTAATAACTCTCAGACTGGGCGTCCGATTGACGCGTCGTCTCTCACATTGAGTTCCTCTTGTCGAGACAGAACATTGAGATACATCAACTCCGGACTACGTTTCATTTGATATATTGACCCATTGGCTCATGGAGCGGACCCTCCCAAAATCGATCATACTGTGAGCAGGATCCCTAGAGCTATATGCGACTGTGATGATGATGATGATTGCACTGAAATACTCTGTGGGTTCGGCAGTGACGACAACTGCACTGAAATCCTCCGTGGGTTCGGCAGCGATGAAGACTGTACTGAAATACTCGGTGGGTTTGGCAGCGATGAAGACCGTACTGAAATCCTCCGTGGTTTCAACAGCGATGAAGACTGCACTGAAATCCTCCATGTGTTTGGGAGCGATTAAGACCTTACTGAAATCCTCTGTGGGTTCGGCAGCGATGAAGACCATACTGAAATCCTCCGTGGGTTCGACGGAGATGACTACTATTCTTGTATCCTACGTGGGTCTTGCAGGGTTTCACTCTATTCTTGCTCTCCTACGTGGGTCTGGAAGAGTAGCTGGTCTGTATCCTATGTGGGTCCAATAGCTTCTCTTGTTTAGTATACCACGTGGGTCCTAGCTTAGATGAATCAGTGGCTAAATATGATCATCTCTATCACCTTACGAAGAAGTATACCAGTGTGAGCTGAGTCTTGACCTCGAATCATTATATTCGATATGATTTACTTGCTTTCCTATATGGATTGGGTTGTGTTATCCAGTGTGGATTGGGTTGTACTATCCTGTATGGACGTGATCGACCATGGGCTCAGATGTTGGAGCCGAACTGGAATTGTTGACTTAGGTATATGTATGGGCATATACCTAAGTATTATTGGTTGTTATTTCATGATTGTATCTTTCCTTTGTGGATTATGGGAGACCTTCGGGGTCTCGGGGTCCTTACTAAGTAGCATATACTCACACCTGTACGGGATATGTCTGCACTAAGTTGTGTTGGATGTAGACAACGGACAGTGCTGATTGTGGATGAGGCTTGTGGAGCAGGTCAGTACCTGGAGGTGGACCACTGGGAGAGACGTACACGTAGCAGACGGCTGGACCGTGGAGCTGAGGAGATTATCTATACCCACCCTTCTGTTGGGACTTCCAGTGGATGGCTCGACGTTTCTGATTTACTTTCAATTGATGTACATTCTTTCTAATTGTACTTTAATTTCACATTGGGTTTGTATTATGGCCCATTTATATTCCGCATTTACTATTGTAACCAGTTTTACTTAGTGATTACTTCTTCTTGCTCACTTTGTGGTGTTTGTTTACTTTATAAAGACAATGCCTTCACTTATTTTTGTCGGGATTTATGCCTTGGTGCTAGTTTCCAGCCCCTGGCCTATGGGAGGTGGGCTTGGGATAGTCACGGCATGGGTCCCGAGGATGGGTTGTGACAAATTTGGTATCAGAGGGGTTCAGTTCTACCGCAGAACTCAGGACTCCGATCTTTCTTCTATGTGAGGCAATAGTGTTAAGGGTATTGAGTGTGGTTATTAGTCCAGGGAGTCCAGGGTTGGTACGGCGGCCGACGTATCCATACACCAGGACCCTGACTTCTGATTTTCGACTCAGTACATGAAAACGTTGATTGAATGTGTGTTTCAAAAGTTTTCTTTGTGATTACTTTGTGTCAGCTCACCAAGTATACTATTTTGACCGTGGAACACCTGTTTCTTTATAGGATGGCCCCAAAATGGCATCCAGCTAGGGTTCCGAGCTTTGTGCGAGAAGACTTCCCACCGAGCGACGAGGCCTCGGTGTAGGGCCCTTTTTCAGCGGAGGCACCGGCGATACCTCTACCCGCCGAGCCACCAAAGCCACTAGCCCCATCCACTAAGAGTGAACGTCGCCTTAGTGCACTACATGAGTTTCAGCTTCAGAGACTGCCCAGGTTCCATGGGGAGATGGGACCTCAGGCAGCCGAGGATTGGTTGGAGGATGTGGTTTGAGTTTTCAGGTTAGTGGGACACCATCTGACCTCAAGGTGATCCTTACAGCGAGCCTCCTGCACGCGACATCAGGCAGATGGTGGAGCATGATGCTCCATGTGAACGATGAGGCATTTCTCCTCTAGACAGACTTTGAGAGCCTCTTTCACTCAGAGTTTGTCCCAACCACCCTCTGTGAGGTGCGCATCCAGGAGCTTCTACAGATGCGGCAGGGCAACATGACGGTCGCCCAGTAATCAGCGAGATTTACCAATCTCTCGCGCAATTCGACGAACATGGTACGGGACACATTCTTCCAGGCTCGGACCTTCGATTAGGGACTGAGGGATGAGATCAGGGCATCGATGATCACCCTTAGTATTCCGACACATGAATGAGTACTTGAATGAGCTCATCTTATAGAGAGCTTTCTTGCTAAGCCTACACCAGCAGCGAGACCTACCGCAGGGTGGCATGTAGCGGAATCGTCTGCATCTGGCAGTCGAAGGATGTCACAGGGGTCCAGGAAGACGACCTCAGGACACTAGATCAGAGGTGTCAGGAACAGGTCACATATCCAACCTTCCGAGGAGTAGGTAATGCTACGATGCGGCGGGCAGGGCCACATGGCTTGTGACTTCCCGACCCGCCGTGCAGAGGAGCAGTATATGGTTGAGGGGCCACCCAGGCAGAGGCAGAGGGTCGACTGTGGCGGTCCGCTGAGAGCAGGTGAACGAGGCAGGGGAGCTGGCCAAGCAGCAGGTGGTGGGCGATGCTTTGAGATGATTTGAGGTACTATCAGTGTCTACTCCACCCTTGTTGCAGTTATTATAGACACATGAATGATTCATTATTTTATTGTCTCTTCCCTTGTTCGGAGCTTGGATATTCTGACTGAGCCGTTGGCTCGATCCTTATAGTTAGAGACTCCAACAGAACCAGACTCGATGATTATGCACTGCTGTCGGCAGTGTGAGCTTACTCTAGGAGGTGAGAGCTTCGGTTGGGATCTTCTTGTTGCGGCGTCGAGGCCATACGATGTCATTTTGGGCATTTATCGGTTATCCACAGTCCATGTTTAGATCGACTGTATTAGGTGCAAGGTGCGGTGTGTTCGCACCTATGGGAGCAGTTTCACCTTCACCAGCGAGAAGGGTGCCTTTGAAGTGCAGGATGGACTCACACAGAGGATAGAACAGCCCAACACTCATCAGTTGGTTAGCCTCATCCTAGGATCAGTTGACGTGTGAAGTCCTATTTTTCCTCTAGTGGTGGATTAGTATGCAGACGTTTTCCCTAATTACATTCCAGGACAACCTCCTCACAGAGAGGTAGACCTTTATATTAACCTATACCCCGGGACAGCCCCGATATCCACTCTAGCATATTGGATGGCCCCGCTGATCTTCGAGAGCTACGGGTATAGTTTGAGGACTTGCAGGGCAAGGGATTCATCCGACCCTATGTTTCACCCTGGGCTTCCCCAATATTGTTCGCAAAGAAGGTGGACGAGAGCTTGCGACTGTGTGTAGACAATCGTCGCCTGAACCAGGTGACCGTGAGGAACAAGTATCTGCTACCGAGGATTGACGACCTCTTCAATCAGCTCAAGGGGGCTTGGTGGTTCTTGAAGATAGACCGCTGGTCAGGCTATCATCAGCTCAGAGATCGAGACGAGGACGTGTAGAAGACAACCTTCAAATGTCGGTATGGTCACTATGAGTTCTTGGTTATGACTTTCAGCGTAACCAACGCTCCAGCAGTGCTCATGGGTATCATGAATAGGATCTTTCAGCCATACCTCGATCGATTTTCTGTGGTCTTCATCGACGAAATTTTGATATACCTGACCACTGAGGAGGAGCACACCTACCACTTGCGGGTTGTACTAGACAAACTCCGTGAGCACTAGCTTAATGGTAAGATCTCTAAGTGTCAGTTCTGGTTATGTGAGGTCCACTTCTTGGGACACATCATCTCTGAGGCGGGAGTTGCGGTGGATCTTGCGAATATCGAGGCAGTGCTAGCTTGGGATCCACCCAGTAGCGTAAGGGAGGTGCGGAGTTTCATGGGTGTATCTGGGTACTACCGGAGGTTTGTGCCAGACTTTTCTAGAGTTTCGACACCAGTTTTAGCCTTTACGAAGAAGGGGAAACACTTTGTGTGGTCAGATAGATGTCAACAGAGCTTTAAGGAGATGAGACAAGGATTGACCAGCGCACCTATCTTGAGGCTACCAGAAAAGGGAGTAGGGTACGTAGTCTACTGCGATGCATCTGGTACCAGACTCGGATGTGTCCTGATGCAGAAGCGGGCCGTGATTGCCTATGGATCACGTCAGTTGAGGCAGCATGAACAGAACTATGTTACCCATGACCTGGAGTTAGCAGCAGTGGTCTTCCCTCTGAAGATTTGGCGACACTATCTGATGGGAGAGCACTTTACAGTCTACTTTGACCACCAGAGTCTCAGGTACATATTCTTGGAGAATGACCTGAATATGATACAGTGGTGATAGATCGGGTTCCTCCAGAAATATGACTTTGAGATAGTCTATACTCCTAGAAAGGGGAACGTAGTAGCCGATGATCTCAGCCGGAGGACTGGAAATCAGTTACTCAGGGAGGCGATGGAGCAGCTAGACGCTTTGTAGATATCCTTCGTGGATAGAGATGAAGCATCCTTTCTTCAGTCACCCACAATCACTCTTCCACTACTACAGCGGGTCAGAGAGGCACATCTTGGGGACGCTGACTGTGAGACGCAGCGTGCGCAGATATCCTCATGATAGGCACCTGATGGATTCTCTGTAAGAGGAGAGCATGTAGCCCTTTTTAGAGGAAGTACCATGGTACCAGTTACTTTACAGGATAAGGTACTGAGAGATTTTCACACTTCCCCTTTAGAGGTACATCCAGAAGTGGAGAAGATGTACCAGGATATCAGGCGACAACACTGGTGGACGGGTAAGAAGAAGTTTGTAGCTGAGTTCGTTTCTCGATGCCTCACCTGTCAGCAGGTGAAGGCGGAGCACCAGGTACCAGTAGGATTGGTGCAACCCTTGGAGGTCTTGTCGTGGATGTGGGATGGGATATCTATGGATTTCGTGACTGGGCTTCCACGTACTTCCAGAGGTGACGACTCAATTTAGGTGATTGTCGACCGACTCACCAAGTCGTCCCACTTCTTACCCATCAGAGAGCAGGGCTCAGTGGAGAGCATGGGACGCCTCTACGTTCAGAAAATTGTATGGCTTCATGGTGTGACATTATCTATCGTCTTCGATCAAGATTCTCTCTTTCCCTCCTGGCTTTGGAAGGGGTTGCAGGAGGCATTCGGGACGCAGCTACGTCTGAGCACCACCTTTCACACTCAGATGGATGGTCAGAAAGAGAGGACCATTCAGACTCTCGAGGACATACTCCGTACATGTGTCCTTGACTTTGGTCATAGCTGGGATGATCGCCTACCTTTGGTGGAGTTCGCGTACAACAACAACTACCACTCCACCATCGGGATGGAACCATACGAGGAATTGTACGGCCGACCTTGAAGATCACCTATGTGTTGGACAGACACTGGGGAGTCAGCACTTGTGGAACCGGAGATGGTCCAGGCCATGACAGAGAAGGTCCAGGTCATCCAGGAGCGGATGAGGATAGCTCAGAGCTGGCAGAAATCTTATGCTCACAGGAGGCGGAGGCCACTGGAGTTCGAGGATGGCGACCTTGTCTTCTTGTGGGTCTCACCTCGACGTGGATTATGAAGATTTGGCTAGGGTGGCAAGTTATCTTCGCGCTTCATCAGACCATTCTAGGTTCTCAGCAGGATATGCGAGGTGGCTTATCAACTAGCTCTACCACCTCAGTTGCACCGGGTACATGATGACTTCCATGTATCTCAGCTGAGGAGATACGTGAATGACCCGACGCATATCATCGACCATGGGGAGTTGGACATTGACGATGGGGTGACTTTTGTGGAGGTCCCGGTGGAGATCGAGGATCGACAGGAGCGGGTCCTACGTGGCAGGTCGATTTCTCTAATGCGCATCAGATGGCAGTGCAGGAACCTCCAAGAGAGCATTTGGGAGCAGGTGGCTCAGATGCATGCTCAATACCCACATTTGTTCCCCTAGTTTATGATGTATCTTTACGGGGACGTAATTACCTGAGGTGGGAGTTATTTAAAGACCCCTAAAATTCAAGGGAATTTTTTTTAATTTTCTTTGTGAATTTTCAAGAACGCAGTTTATGACAGCACCTGATTCCGAGGCCCAGTGTGCCCGGAATCAATTTCTGAAATTTAGCTCGGGTACGTTTAGTGAACGAACGAGCGGGTTTTCCTAACATTTGCACCGGTGCTTGGAATTGAAATCCGAGGGCACCGATGGAATTGCAGCGTCGATAATTATTTAGGAACACCTTTTCTGGAGTTGCATTTACTCGGGTGAGGTTATTAAATAAATGGGTCAACTAAAGAATAAAATAAAATATTGTGCTACAAATTTTATTTATATTCTAAGTAGTATAACTTAGGCATGTTGGTTGGAGTGGGACCCACTAATATCCTAACTCCACTAGGTAGAATATTTGTGAGGTGGGGCCCACACGAGCCCCACCCCCTTAATTTCATTTTAACCTCCCTCTCATGCTTTTATTTTTGTAACACACCTGCACCCCCTTTATAAATGCCAAGTTAACTATCATACTTAATGAATTTAATTTAGTTATTCAATGTAATAAATTATTGAATTAATTTTGAATTTCGAATTGAATGTTGGCTTGTGAGTGTTAATTAAATAAGACAAAGACTTATTTCTTTAACGGTTATTTCGTTGTGCGAGAAGGTTGGAGAGGAATTTCTCAAGCCTTGGAATCTTCATCTTCCTCATTGATGAACGCGATGAATGCACCATCACCGACGAAGAAAACCGGCCTCTAACGAAGGATGACAAATAATGTTGATTCCTCGGAGATCAATGACGTGACGTCGTGTACCGCGACGCTGATGGTCCTCTTCTCTGCGACGTCGTGTACCGCGACGTCGACGATTCTCCTTCTGCGACACCATCTTTCGTGATGTCCCTTTCCCATGACAAACCTTGTTTGATGACTTCATCGAGGTAGAGGTTTGATTTAGTTCACGAATATTCTTTTCCGTCCAAACATCTTTTTTTTCTTTAGCCGCTTGATATCGGATTAACGGGAGGAGGTCGGACCGCACGAACATGACCGAACCTCCTCCCCCTTTGATGTTGTGTTTGTCGCGACACGATTAAAGGCAATGCGGTGCAACATCACCGCATGGAAACAAATAAGAAGTGTGGCGCCGTCGCACGGCGTCGTTGAGGCCGAACGAAGCCACGGTGTCGCCGCGCCGGAGAACCATGAAGAGGCCGCGACCGGAGTAGGGCCGCGGTGGAGGGGCGTGGTGCCTTCGCGCCACACCGGTCCGACAGGGCTGTGGCTCAAAGACGAGGCGGTGCAAGGCGGGGCGGCCAGAACCGCTGGCCGCTGGCACCTCGGAGGGGCTGGACTGCGGGGTCCCACAACAACAGCACCGGCCGGCCGGACCAGGACAGCCGTTTCGTAAGGAAGTCCGGCGGTCATAACCCCCAGCTGGCAAAGGAGTTGCCCCACATGAGGTCGCGGTTCCAATCAAGGGGGGAAGCCCCCCCCCCCTTCTGCTCGGCTCGGCCATCACCGAGCTGGCCACAATGGGCCGCGCCCACGCCAGGCCAACCGCCCTCCCAGGCAGGTCTGACCGCACCGGGCCGCGCCGGCAGGGCATGGCCGCACCCACCGGGCCGGGCCGCGCCCTAATGGGCCGGACCCGGACCTGGTTCGGGTCGACCCGGTTCAGGTCGACCCGGTTCGGGCCGACCCAGGGGGTCCGGCCCTAAAACCCCCTAAAACCGGAGATGTTCGTTCTTTTGCGCATATCTTGGACAACAGACCTCTGATTGACGCGTCGTCAGTTTCGATGTGATCCTTGGATCGAGACGATATTTTTGGTATATTACACTCAAGGTTTCGAAAAACATTGGTTATGGCCGTGTTGGTTCGAACACGAAACCAACCAGGCCCTTGGAGCGGAAACGCTAATAACTTGAGCTCCGGACATCCGATTGACATGTCGTCAACTTTATTGAATTTTTCATAGTGAGATGGACCTTTTGGATTACTCCCATCGCGATTTGGACGCAGTTGGAGTGCGGTTGGGTTGGTTTTGATGTAAGAACCAACCGGGCCCCTAGAACGAAAATGTCAATAACTCTCAGACTGGGCGTCCGATTGACGCGTCATCTGTCACGTTGAGTTCCTCTTGTCGAGACGTAACATTGAGATACATCAACACCGGACTACATCTCAGTTGATGTATCGACCCCTTGGATCATGGAGCAGAACCTCCCGGAATCAAACATGTTGTGTGCGGGGACCCTAGAGTTGGTTGCCACTGCGACGATGATGATTACAACACTGAAATCCTCCATGGGTTCGGCAGCGATGACAACTGCATTGAAATCCTCTGTGGGTTCGGCAGTGATGAAGACTGCACTAAAATCCTATGTGGGTTCGGCAGTGATGAAGACCGTACTGAAACCCTCCATGGGTTCGACGACGATGAAGACTACACTGAAATCCTCCATGGGTTCAGCAGCGATGAAGACTATACTGAAATACTCCGTGGGTTTGACGGCTCTGACTACTGTTCTTGTATCCTACGTGTGTCTGGCAGTGTTTGACTCTATTCTTGCTATCATACATGGGTCTGGTGAGTAGATGATATGTATCCTATGTGGGTCCGACAACTTAGCTGGTTTATATCCTACGTGGGTCCCCATCTTAGATGAATTAGTGGTTACATCTGATCATCTCTATCACCTTACGAAGAAGTATACCTGTGTGAGATGAGTCTTGAATTCCAATAATTATCTTCGATTTGATTGACTTGCTTTATTATGTGGATTGGGTTGTGTTATCCTATGTGGATTGGGTTGTACTATCCTGTGAGGACGTGATCGACCTTGGGATCGAATGTTGTAGTTGAACTGGAATTGATGACTTGGGTATATGTATGGGCATATATCTATGTAGTGTTGGTTGTTACTTCATGATTGTATCTTTTATTTTGTGGATTATCCTTTGTGGATTCTGGGAGACCTTCAGGGGTCTTGGGGTCCCTACTGAGTAGCGTATACTCACCCCTACACGGTCTATGCCCACACTACGTTATGTTGGAAGGAGACAACGGACAACGCTGATCATGGTTGAGGCTTTTGGAGCAGGTCGGTACCTGGAGGTGGACCACTGGGCGGGACATACACGGAGCAGACGGCTGGACCGTGGAGCTGAGGAGATTATCTGTACCCACCCTTTATGTGGGACTTCCAGTGGACGGCTCAACGTTTCTACTTTACTTTTAATTGTTGTACATTCTTTCCAGTGGTACTTTACATTCAGATTGGCTTTGTATTCTAGCCAATTTACTTTCCGCGTTTACTATTGTACCCAGTTTAACTTAGTGATTACTTCTTCTTGCTCACTTTGTGGTTTTTGTTTACTTTCTAAAGGCAATGCCTTCCCTTTTTTTGTCGAGATTTACGCCTTAGTGCTAGTCGCCAGCCACTGGCCTATGGGAGGCGGGCTTGGGATAGTCACGGCATGGGTCCCTAGGATGGGTCGTGACATGGTATTTCCATGAAAAAGGATATGACACTCATGCCAGATTATAGGGATCTTGTGTAGTGTAGTTTAATATGAAGTAGTGCATTCATTTTTAGTTACTAAATTTTTTCATATGAAGTATCCTCAAGTAAAAAAATAACAACTGAAGTGCACAAGAAAATAAAGAGAAATCTTTCTTAAAAAATAATCTAAAAGGATTCTATGTTTTTCATAAAAAAGGTAGAAATATTATATTTTAATCAGTTGTGATTATTCTTAATCCTTTATAAGTTCATTAGAATCACCCAGATCTTGTTATCCATTATATTATCTCTCTTTGAGATATTTCATTTATGTAAGTTGTATCTTACATTTGTGAATAGAAATGTGTAAAAAAATCCTTCTTTCTTATCATTCATTGTAAATGTTTCCAATAAAAAAACCTTTGAAGGATATTGAGCATAAATCATTTAAAGATCATTTTTAAATGATCCTATGAATTTATCAATTGCTAACATCTAGAACTCAATCACACAATCCATGTAAACAGGACTCATACACCATAAAAAATTAATGTTCAAGTGATAATCATCACACTCATGGAGAATGGTGGTGGTAGAGTGGACTCAGGTTATCTATACCCCAAAATAGTATAAATGTATTAGACTATTTATCTTTTTAAAGGATTTACATATATTTTGTGCCATATTAAAAAACATATCAGATGATTTTCATGAGCCAGATTGGGAACTATCTGACACATCATTGTTGCAATGAGACATACCTTGGGGGTTTTGGCTAAAAACTCCCATGTTAAAGTGAAAAGGAAACATATAATTTTTTACGAAAACATTGAAGAAATAATGGAATGCGAGGATCCAGAATCAAATAATTATTTTGATAAATTTGAGGAGACTCTTATAGTACCTGCCAAGACATCATTTGGAACTTCAACTTTAGTAGTCGTGATCATATAAGCTTATCCTTGCACAATTTTCCTTTTCTGAGGCATGTTTCCTAGATGCTTAAGACATTCATTTGCACAATTACCCATTTCATTAAATGTGTAGCATTGGAAATTGATAGCCTCATTATTCCACTTTCAATCACAATCTTGGATTCCTTTTTCTCCACAGTTGTAACAAACTCTCATGCTTTTTAGGAAAGAACTAGGGTGATTCTTAATATAATTACTCCATATTGGAATGTGATCTTTTCCCTTCTTCCCCTTATTTTATTTCCCAGATTTTTAGGGCCCTATTATTGTCATTATTCCCTTTAAATTCATAAGACATAGATAATTACTTATATGTCTTTATAAGAACATGATACTGTGTCTTCGTATGATAAGAAAGATAATGAAATCTATGCTCGTTAGAAGAATGGTTTTAACATATAAAAGAATCGATAAATATTACTTCTTAGGGTTATGTATGTATTCTGCAGTAAGCCTTGTAAGCAACATGACGTTAACCTCATAAATTGAAACATTCTCATCATTTTTTTCCTTTATACATATAGATTTTCTATCAATATCTTCTCATAGATCATGAGGAATGTAATTTTATAGGAATAATTCGATGAGTTCCCTCCATTACATATTTTTGACCTCTTTATCCACTTTTATGCTTGGAATCAATGATCACCATTGATATGCATCTTCTAAAAGATGATAGACTGTAATAATAACTTTTTCCCTTTTATTACACCCCAAAGCAAGAAATATTAATCATAAAAAACATATAGACTTCTTAGCAACAAAAATATTTGTAGTCCCATTGAATGTTAGAGGTTGTTGTCTTGTGAAGTGGTATGAAATTTATCCCATGCAATATAGATCTGGATTCTCCATATGGGTAAGGTGATGATTCATAACCTGATTTAGTTATCCCAGTATGGATATAGGCTATTCATCACCAGGTGTATCACTGTCCCCACTATCATTATATTACATTGGAGGGAAATCCCTGCATGGATTATGTTCATTGATATGACATCAATTTGTTCCACAATGTGCTATTTCTAAATAATATCATGCACTATATTAGGTTATAAATCATACTGCATAATTAAAAACTAATAAAATACTTAACCTAAATTAAAAAATTTAATCATATCTAATCCATAATAATATACATTGATTCGTTGAATGAATATTTAATCTCGTATCCTTCATAATTTTTTGTAATCAAAATATAAATTACCATATTCATATCCATCAGGATTGTCCAACCAGGTGCGAAGTAAGGCCCGTTATCGTGTATCAGGTTACTCCAAGTAAACCATGGAACCGCTTGTTAGTGTTTTCTCTATTAGGTACATCTGTTCAAGAACCACATCATCTTATAGTATTCAAACATGGATTTACCTTCTAGGAATACCCATATAATCTATATTTTACCAAAATTCTAGGATTCTCTTCAATACATATCCAAAAAGTCTATCTTATGTTATTGTTTCCTAATCAAGGTTGTTTCTTAAATCTAGTTTCCATGGTTTTTAGTAAACATCATATGATACCAAATATCATTCATGATCCCCAATTTCATAGAGTTAGTGTGTTATTTTATTAATTTGGAATTATCATAAGAAAATCAAATCCCAAACTACTAGCCAGTTTAGTATCCATGGAAATACTAGATACAAACATAAGTTTTTCATCCCATATTGAATTGAATACCAATAAAGTGTCTCCTTTGAAAAAAAATTTATTCCTTATAATATCCATATAGATCAATCATAATATACTTCTTTACATCATGGGTAAAAATGAAACATAAGAATGGGGTGATATCATATACTTAGTAAGGATAATCAAAATACAAGAGTATATCATTAATACGAATAAACATTTATGAAAAGGTATAAATTTGAAACACAATACTTTTAAACATAAACTCTAGAATAATATGGAAATAATAAATCAAATAATTCCATTTAAACATTCACATGGAAATTCTACGAGTTGAATTATCATGGAAATATCAATAACTAATCTCTTAATGAGGAAATTCATAATGAAGAACGTCATACCCATACCATAAAGAAATCATGTCAAGACCATTACCATACTATAAAAAACATTTACCAAGACACTAGTGCATCTCATCAGACCTACTGATGATTCGAGGGGATATAGAGAGCTCCACAGATCAATTACTGGGTTCAACACATTCCTCTTATGTATAGGGTGATTCTTGACAAAATCATTCATATTAAACTATGATAGAAGATGTTAATACTTTAACTGTAAACCATGAATGGTATAAAAATAGAACATCCATAGTTAAACATATCATAAAACCTTAAATACAATTTGGAAGATTATATCATAATAAATCAAACCCAATCAATCATAAAATCCAACAAAATCTATTGACATAGATAAAAATAATATAATAAATTCATTAAAACACTTTCAATAAAATATCCCTTTTACTTTGAAATTGTTAAAATGACATGCAATTATGAAATAAAACATTTCCTCTTAAAATAATCTTGAAATTATTTATGTGATTCACTAAAATATTACAGCATCATAATAGAAGAAAAAAGTCTCTCATGTTGTATACGTAAAAAAACATTCTTTCCTTAATTTGTCGAAAAGATTCATAAAGTACATCATTTCGAAACTGATAGAAATATTCCATCAAAATGTTTTATATAAATTCAAACATGGGTAAATATTTCATTATAAAAATGTCCATAGTATTTTGAAATACATTTAATGAAACTTGTACATTGATGATAAGGTTTTCCCAGTAGATACTAACGTGAAAACAACCTTGTATAATAATGAGATTGTGAAATTGACCCTTACCTTATACATTCTTTTAGTTGTGGGTGAGTTATCCTCCTGTATAATGGTTAAAAATGTCACTAAATTATAATAGGACCATATCCGTATTTATGAAAACTTATATTATCTTATTATGTCACTTTTGTAATAATATTTCCGAATTAGCGTTAATTAGTGTGTTAACTACTTCATTTTCACATACCTATTTTGTTATGTAAGTCATGTTCATTATGAATAGTATATTTTTTTTCATATATAGAATTAATTTAACTTCATAATTATTCTTTTTACTCATATTATAAATTTTATAATCAGTCTTGAATGGTTAACCTAGAGAATGAATCTCACTGTGTCGTAGAGACAATAGGCCGTACGTACACACGAGCGGCAATATCATTCCCTTGATGGTTAAATGTTATGAAATTGGTTGGTATATATATTATAAAGAATAATTATAATGTTATATTCATTATTTATATCTATTATACTCATCATGAGACCCATACAGACAAAGTCGTGTTGAATAGAAAATTACACCACCTTGTGGTGACAGGTAAGTCATACACACAGACGCACGGTGATATTGCTAGTCATAAGATGGATAAAATGTGGGATATGGATGTCCCATAATTATAATAACATCTCATTATACATATGATACTGAATTTAATATTTTTATATGGAAACAACATAGAAATAGAATGTAGAATAAAAAATCATTGAATGCATTGATAAAACAATTACCTTTGCTTCTGGGGTTTCATTTTGATTTGAACAGACGGTCTCCATAGGATGGATTTGTTCCCTAAATTAGGCCTATGGGGAGAATTTAGGGAGGTTGGGAGGAGAAATTTTATGTATTTTACCTACCCAAAATGCATTAGATATGTGAGTTAAAGAGGACGGGAGGTTCCCTTCTATAAGAGAGATGAGGGGCACTTTAGGAAAAATCATGAAATATTAATTTATTATAAAATTATTTTTGGTTTATAATCTATCTAAATTGATTTATTTAGAGTATAAGTTGATTATGGGACTTAATACTCCTAACCAATTGGTTTTAAACATGTTTAGTTCATAAAAATGACCTTATCTTCTTTATTTAACCCTTAGTTAAATAGTTTAAATCTTACCATGTCTTGTTTTATTTTTTACTACGTGGTTAATATAGTTACTTTAAATTTATAAAAAAAACTAATTTGGATCATTTATGAATTATTTATCACTGTAAATGTAATTTGGATGATACAAATATTTTTATGGCTTTTATATCTTTTAGTAAAATAGTGTTTAATTTAAAATACCATTTAAGTAAATTTGGTTAATATTTAATGTATTCATTTTTAAAAATATCTAACCAACATGATAGCTTCGAACCAATACATAAAATGAGTCACTAACATGTATACGTTGTAAATAAAATTAGCGCATTTTATTAATTAATTGGAATTATATTTATTTTAATAATATTATTTTCATTAATTTGGTTATTCCTTTAATAAATCTTTTACTCAATCACCATGGTGTCACAAATAAATTTATTTATTTAATTTTTAAAAATTATAAAAAAATTATTATTATTTAGATTAATTTAATATTTTTTAATTGAATATTTATATTAAAATTTATCTCACGTATAATCCTATATTAAAATTGTGTTAGCTATTAAAATTTAAATATTATATTTTTAACCCATCTTTAACTGAAATATTATAAATGACCTTATCAAAAAAAAGTGAAAAAATGGATCAATGATTCGACCTAAGGGTGATTATGGTCGAAATATAATTATCCAATATAATTAGGACATTTTTTAGGGTAATTTTATATTATTAAAAAATTATTTGTACCTTTAATTTCCATATTTATCTTTAACTGTGGTAAATAAAATTCAAAATACTATTCCCCGAAATTTATTTTCATCCTATTACACTATGTTTTTAAACTTTATTACAAAAATTTTTGTCGGAGTCTTGAAATTATATTCACAGAAGTGGTAAAATTACATTTAGTTTTAATTTTCAAATGTTCTTAGTGTGTGGGTAAAAGAAACGTTCAAAAGTTCAATAAAATTTTATATATAAAATTCTGTTATAAAATGAAACCAATGACATAAATTGGACAAATATATGAGTTATGTATCTATTTTTTCATTAAAATAAAATAAAATTAAAATAATTATTTAAATAAAAAAGTAGTTTTTCTAACGTCAATGTTGTGTTTTTCACTATTCATCAAGAATTGAATCATTTCACAAAATTACAAAAATTTCACCCTATTCTAATCTTGATATTATAAATTAAATAATATATTCTATTTTAAAAAAAATAATTTATAAAATTTCAAAATGTGATTAATACTTTTCATAAAATGTTTCTAAACATCTAGTTAGAAAGCTAATGGTATGCTCGAACTCGATGTTGCATGTAGTGAAAGTTATTGAAATATTTAAAAGAACGTGTTCCATGGAAGCTTGTGGTGTTATAGATTTGATTTATAATCCTCTATAAATGAAATATGGTTGATCTCATGATTTTATTTATGGGGTCAATTCTTTTAGTTTATAATTAAAAGAGACTCTACACAGTTTGAAAAAGTTGTGTGGATTCCATTCAAATTTATAATGTAATAACAACCATCTGTAGTCGCTTCCTCTGAATATTCTAATCTTCCAAATTTCCATAATGGGGTAAGTTAGATGGTGTCATAGTTTAATTCTATTTACTCTCATATCTCATGTCTCCAATCTCATCTACTTTTTCTCTGGTTGACAGTGCATGTTTTCTTGCATTGTCAGGTGGGTGGGTCATTTGAGTGATAGGTTTGCTGGCACCTATCGTCCAGTCCTCTTCTTACATTTCAATGTTGGATGGGGGAGTTCCTTTCCAGGTTTGTGTTTCCATCATGATTCATTTCTTGGTAAGGGGGGTGGCGCATCATCATTGACTAATTTCTCTGTTACAGGTGCTGACATGAGGGGAAAATAGACTCTTGGATGCTTCTTTTTGGAATGACTGTTTCTTGTTTGGCGTTCCGATCCACATTTGGCATGTGTGACCTATTGGTTTTCACTATTTTTAATGAGTCATTGTATTGGATTTCTCCTTTGCCCAGACTTTATAAGGAGACCCTTCTTTGATTAATAAAAGGGGTTTCCCCACAACTTTCAAATAAAATCTAATCTACCTTCTCTAGTGATGTTGGACTAGTAGAAAAAAGATATTTTTTTTCAATTTCATGATACCCAATATGATATTAAAAAGCATATTATTTTTTAAGATATGTATATTAATGATTTTATTTTTCATCTTGAGAAATTGTTTTGATATATTTTCAAAGAAAATAAAGATGTTTTAAATAAAGTTATAGATATTATTCCATTTATCGTTGAACCTACATATTAAAACACTAAAATAATTTTCATGTATTAGTGGAAATATATTCTTAATTTTTTTATTTATATACTAAAAAATAATAATGTTGAGAATCAAACGAATCTATAGAGGAAATAGATCTATTTATTAGAAGCATGATGGTTGTATTAAAACTGCCAAGGATAGTTTCTTATGTGGAATCAATTATTCCTTGTGTAGTAGTTTTTTGATCATTTGGACCCAATCCTAGTATTAGTGTAATAGTTTTTGAATCTTCTATGAATAAATTTAAGGATGTCGTTCAGAGCTGTCGAGAGTAAGTGAAATTTATGAAATGGAATGTGCACTCAGTGAATGGTTGGATGATTGACATATAGATTAATTTGTAAATAATTATGAATAATATTCTCATAGATATTTCTTCTTGTTTATCTAGTTTGGAAATTTACCTTATGTTACACCCTCCAAACAACAGTCAGTCTAAAAGTTTCACTTTTTGATAAATATAAAATATTATGACTATTATTAATAATATGTTAGAATTATTATCTAAAATGAATAAGAATTAATATCTACTGCATCCATTATTTGGAACATTTGATGTTATTCGGAGGATCAAATTGTGTGATAAATTCATATTTCAGTAGAGAAGAATAATACCTCTTCACCTGATTTTTCAAGCACTTCTTTGTAAACTGGGTGCAGAATATAATGTGTTAATGAAACTTCAGTTCCATCCATTTCTACGCCAACGACATCCAAAACCAATACAAAATTTAATTCCATTGACCATAACCAAAATCTTAATTTGACCCCATTTTAACACCTGAGTAATTTCAGTGATATTTTTTAATTATGTTTAGTAGTTATAAATTTATCCATCAAAAAAATTAAAGAAATAATTCATTATTTCATCATTCCTAATGTGTTTCTTCGTGTTTTTTTATTTGATGTTTTTATCACATTATTCTTTTTAATGAATCTCGGGCTTTCCATTATTATATATTTAAATTGTTTTTATATCTATTTTTCTAAATAAAAATATTTTTTACCTTTCTTTCCTGTACATTTTAATGACAACAAAATGGGGATATGCTTTGTACCCTATAAAATTGGGGAGAATTTTATGCCGTTCAAAAAGGTGGGAAGTAACATACTAATGTGTGGAAACACTACAATTTAATATCTATATGTCATTTATATTTATTTTCTATCAAACCTTTTTAAAATTGCATGTTTGATATATACTAAAATATCTTATGTTTTTTGTGACCATAAAAAAGGGGGTGATCACTAGACTACTGATTTTGAATCAATATTAACCTTTTATATAATGTATTTAAGATCTAAAAAAACATTCATACTTTATTGATGATATTGTTTTCTATGTTTTTTCATTGAGATTTATCATATTCTTACGTATTAAGTGGATAATTTCATTAAGTAGACATTCTGGATGATTTTACCAGAAATTTATGTATGGATTGTAAATCAGCTTCATTATGTTTTTGGATACACAATGAAATTTTATAAATCAATAAATTAGTTATTTCAATCACCTATGTAAAGGAATAGGTTATGTTAATTAGTTATGTGGTGGAATTCCTTATGTGGATATGGTCTACATTTACAAGATCAACTTTGTTTGCAATCTCCTACGTGATCATTAGGCTTTGTAAAATAGCTACATGGAGTAATCGGTTATGTAAATCACATACATGAAGAAATTGGATATTCCATTTTAGTTATATACATCAATTTTACCTACAATATTTAAAATCCTACATGATTCAATTGGGATATATTAACAAAAATAGGCTAATTGGATTCTAATATAAAATCAACTATGATGAGAAATAAGATGGTATTTATTACCGTTAAATAAATAGAGTAATATTTTGATGATGTTTTACAATATTTAAATCATTGATTACCTCTACAAGTTATAATTGATTATAATAAGATCCAATTACTGAGGCATAACAATAGGATAAAAATGATTATTTTCCTCTTATGTTTCAATGTTATTTAAAGGAAGAAGGTTATAATGATCATGAAAAATTATATGGATCATATGTATTACAGTTAAATAAGAATTAGTGCATTGATTTATAGGTGTTGAATTTTATTATATGAAGTATGCTCAAGTTAAAAATAAAAATAAAAAAATAACAACTGAACTGAACAAGAAATTAAAGAGAACTCGTTCGTAAAAAATATCTAGAAAGATGATATGTTTTTCTACAAAAATGTGAAAGAAATATATTTTCATTAGTTGTGCATGTTCATAATCATATAAAAGTTCATTAGAGTCAGCATGATCTAGTTATCCTTTAGATTATCTATCATTAAGATCTTTCATTTATGTTAGTAGAATCTTACAAATGTGAATAGAAATCCATAAAAAATACTTATTTTTTATCTTTAATTATAAATGTTTTCAATAAAATAACCTTTAAATGATATTGATCATAAATCATTTCAGGATCCTGGTTAATAGCTCTTATGATTTTATCAAGTTCCAACTTCTTGCACTCAATCACATAATCCCTGTAAAGAGGACTCGTACACCCTGGAAAAAAGAATGTTGTAGTGATAATCATCACACTCAGGGATAAGGGTTGTGGTGGAGTGTACTAAAGGTTCTCTATTCAAAAAATATGTATAAATATCATATGATATTTATCTTCTTAATGGGATTATTTATATTTAATTCCTTATTAAAAACATTTCAAATATTAGTCATAAAATAATGATGTTATTTTTCCAATGGAATGAAAAATTTAATGAACTCAACTCACTATCCCTGAGATATTAATATAGTCCATCTTTGAAAAAATATTTGGTTTAATTTTTTTTTGCCCTTAGCTTTCCCATGATCATTCACATTATTGAGATTAATTTCCACTATCACAATCCATCATTATTTAGAAATTATATTTTCCACCATTTTACATAATTTCATTTCTTAATAATATTTTCATTTTTGGAAACCAATTAATGAGTTATTCTCGATGAACATATCACTTCATTTTCTCTCTTTTCAAGATTAGGTTTTATTAACATTTTTTACGATGTAGGTTTACAAAAAAATTACTTCCAAATGTCAAAAATTAATTTAATAAGGAAAAGTTTAAACAAAAATATTGAAACTTATTAAGGTAGGGAAGAAGGTAACACATAGAGTTTTTACAAGAATATTATTCTCTATATATATCTTAACATGAAACACCATAATTTAATTTAATAAGGAACTATAATAAAAATATCATTACACAAATCTGACCACTATAATCTAACTATTGAGATGAAGGGTGTGAATAGGATTAAATTTATTATGATATATATATATTTATTTATTTACTAATAAATATAAATATTTAGAAAAATTATTAGTAAATAGTACCTAAATTTTTAGAAAATCCATTGAATTCTTCAAAAATAACTCTTCTTAAAAAATTGTTTTAATTAATTTTTATGTTAAAAACATGTAATTAGTATATGGAAATTTTAAAAATATTATTTCATAAAAAGTATATCATTTAATAAATTACAATGTCAAATATACCGTATATTGAAATATTGATATTTTTCTAAAAAGATTGATTTTTTAGTAAATATTAAAAAATTAGGTTTTTATTGAAAATTGTATTTTTTTAATGTATTTACAAAGTAAAATTAAATTTTTGACTTGTTTAAAAACTTTAATACATACTTTGGATTGACCATAAGAAATTTTTTTTTCATAATAATGTATTTTATGCATGAATTAGGTATAAAAACATTTTTATTCTTAAATTACATTTTTTGGAAATATTGTTTGTCGTTATGTTCATTATCATAAATTAATTTATGCCAATTATATAAATTAAGACATCCAAAATGAAATTCATATTTGGAGTCATGGGGTCCAAATTTGGTGAATATGTTCCTTTTATTTTTTTTCTCACTATTAATGGTGAACATAGTAATTAATTATCACCATAATAATGGAAAATTAGTTAATTAAGGTTAAAAATACTATTATAAGAAATAAAAATGACCCAAAACATGAATTTATCCTCTAGTATGGGTTTAGTTTGTCTATTTCTATCCAATACATGAAAATATAGAAACATAGTGAAATATATATGATATTTTGACCTTTATATTATTTTTTGTAATGAAAAATCTAAATTTTATTTTTCGTTGTTTTATTATCTATTAATTGTTTACATAGGGATAAAATAAGGATATATTAGGTTATAAATGATGATTTCGGATGTAAATGAAATTATTTATCCTTGTAATTTATTTTTAGTTTTTTGTAATGTAATAATAACCTTAAATTCTAAGAGAACACCATCACAATATTTATTCATCTAATTGAAAAATAAAATAAGTGATCCTAAAAATATTAAAATTAATATAATTTAAGTGGATTATTATTTTTTATATATTTTTAGATAAATATTAAATGTTATAATTTTTTTAAATTATTATAGTCTGATTCCTTTTTCCATGTTTTTTATATTCAAATTAAATAAATATTTCCAAAATTGATATTAATGATAATTTATAATACATAATATTTTATTAAAAATATTAAATTTAAAAAAAAAATCTTACATTCTTCCAAATAATTTTCATCTAGTTTAAAATATCAATGATAAACCATTTATTGGCCAATTTTACTTTTATAGTAACTATATTAACCCCAAATGAGAAAAAAAACATTTTTGATGTCATAATTTTCAAAAAAAGATTTGGGGTGAAATAAATATATGAAGGGGAAAAAATTCTATGAAAAAGTCCATATATTATTATATTAATGTATTTAAACCCATGATAGAAAACATATTATACATATGTCATTTTGTAGTCATTTTTTTGTGAGATATAATTTATATTATTTTACTACGTTTTGTAATTTCAAAAGTACCCATCCCCATACATATAAATGTGAACCCCCTCTAATATCTTCATCACACGTAAAAATTCTTTTTAGTTCAGAAAAACATACAAAAATACATTCCTAACATCTCAACCTATGTTCTAGTGGTTTATTTGTGGTAGAATACCATCCTTAGAGTCTTAATGTAGAAAGAAAAAATGAGGATATCCAAAAAAGTGGTATAGTCCTTTACCAAATAGTTTAGTTTTATTTATTATTCTACCTCCATTGAATCATCTTAAAATATGATAAATAAATAACACAAGTACATTAAAAATAATTATATTTTTATGGTTAATGTTATAACATCTATCTATATTCATTTATGTCAAATCGAAAATGGAACCATCATTTGTGTGTATATCAGGCTACCACCTCACAAAAAACTGTAATTCATATTCAATCACCAAATCTCATATATTTTTAAAATTACGGATTTAAAATAAATATATGACATTAATGAAATTTTAATAATTTTTAAAATTTATATATCATATATTTTATTTCTATTCCATTCATTTAAAATTTATAATGTCATTTGTGAATGGATGTTGAATCCACCCATGAGGGATGTTATTAATTTTTTACCTCTGAATTACATGGATGGTATATAAAAGTGTATATTAAGAAATAATATAATATATATGATATATCTAATGTTATGTAATCATAATATAATACTTACCTTCTTTCCATCTTGATCATTTAAAAATGAAACTCTTACTCATGTGTATGTAAGGACTGCAATCTCTATGATTGTAACATAGATCATTTTTCATATAAATATTTAATGGAGGGTTTTAAAATTATAATTTATGTATAAATTTTGTAATTGATTCATGATTATTGTTCTAGATATGATGAAATAATTTTCCCTCATAAATTAGTCAGGTTACAAATGTTATTTTGGACATATGAGTTACATATCATCAAACCACCCTTTGTGAACTTAATAGATTAAGAAATTAAATATAATATGGTATTAAATAAAATAAAGGAATAATAAATATTTAAAAAAAACTTCATAATATAATAAATAATTAATAAAATGTTATTATTTAGGAAGACATGGAATGTACATGATGAGTCAAACTCGATGTTAGGTACATTCATTTAAATGTCATTTCTTAAAGATTGGGATCCAATCTTTTCTATTCAAATCTATGATCATCTAAATTCTTCAATAAAATTATCATTTATGTTCCTATGGATGATAAAATCCATTTGAACCATATTTTACTTACATTAAAATGTTTTTAGAAAGGTATCACTTTAATCATTTATATAAGGGACACTTTACATTACAAACCTCGTTTTAAATGTTTAAAAGATTTATTTTCTAAATTTTTATCATGATTTTAAACAATATTAAAAATTTATTTATGGATGTATTTTTATGAACATATAATAATTATAATGTAAATTCTATGTCTTTCTATTGATTATTTCAAAATGATCATCGACCATATTGATATCAAGAAATACTCAAAGTGTGTGTATTTTATCCAAATCAAAGGAAACCAAAGAGAGACAAGGATATATGAGGATTAGGAACCTAGGTCATGTGAATTTGTTGACACTAAACACCACATGATAGGGTTATGTGCTTCGCATGATATGTTCATGATCACAAGAATCCCCTTTAACAAGTAATCCTGATCAAAAGAATACCCATCAGAAATCCCTCTTCATCACGTGAAGTCATCCATATAAGTCCATTTGATAATGTGACTTGTAGAAAAATATATTCTTGAAAATTTCCAAATCCACTTATAAAATAAAATCTAAAAAATTAAAAGGCACCATGTGAATTGGGTTAAGCTGATATTTTGGTGAAGGGCGGGTGTGGTCTATGTGATCATTCCATGGATAACGCAAAAAACCTAGGGACTTGTTGGTATCACTGCATGATGGACAGAAAAAATGTAACCTTTATTATGTGAAGGATATCGTACATTTACATCAAATCATGTGATTCCATGTTAGAAAACTGATTGGAAAACTCTTTAGGCTTTATAAAATAATATCTGAAAGAGATGGTGCCCTCATTTTAGAAGAGTTGCAATATTATTCATAGGAAGGGGCAATGTGAATCCCGTGATCAATTTACTATTATCATTAAATGAAACAAGTAATTTCAACTTAATTTCATGAAAGGAACCCATAAATTATAATATGATCTAGTTAAGGTCCCTAGATATTCCATCTTGATCTCGTGAAGGGCCCCATACATGTCACCCTGATCTTGCAAGGACCATTTATCATTTTGATTCGAATATGATAAACCCTATTGATATTCAATGTTCTCAATAAATATGGAAAAGTTTGGGTAATATTAGAACCATTGTTTATTATGTGATACAAAGATGATGTCATTAATGAAACATAGTTAGATATTAAAAAACACGTGATGTGATGCTTCCTCCACCGATGCAAGCCCATAAATAAAATTTCCCTGTCGTGTGAAGCAGCAAAGATTTGGCATCCCAATACCAATAAATACCCCAACCCCATTACATAAAAATTTAAAAATGGGATTCCAAATGTGAGCGAATATTTCTTAAATTCATTAACTATTAAAATCACAAAAGGTTTCCACTTGTTAAACCCTAGGAATGGCTTATGTGATTATGCGGTATATTTATACGCTTATCATGGTAGCTCTCCTAATCACACAGAGGAATTGTGACAACAAGTCCAGCTCGTGTGTTTTAGTTTCTTTATGATGAATTAGCCACAAGAGGCCTCAACGGGATAGTTTATGATGAACATTGAAGAAATTATGTGATAAGTGGTGATTGCGACAGAAGTTTCATGTGAAGACAGATACACTGATTTTCATGTGAATAGGTAGTAAAATTTGAATGACTTATTCACTAATCAATATACTACCTTTGGAAATGTCATCTAGATCATTTGAATTCCTATGAAATTGTCTTAGGTTTCATTTAAAGAACTCGGGATATGTCAGCTGGTTCATACAAATTTCTCTATACATGACTTTATCATTAAGTTAATACCTCTGGAGATGTAGTCCCTATCAAGAAAACATAGCAAAACATGCCATCAAGATCATGAAAATTTCTACATAAATTTCATATTTTTCATTATAATTCAACATGTATGCCATATTAATCATTTTAACCCCTCTAACCATGTTAGTTAGATCATGAGAAGTCTTCTAGAAACATCATCTAGTTCATGAAATGTATATCGTACAAGTTACCTTGATGTGAGGACAACCATAAAAATTCCAGATTTGAACACACAAATAACCAAATAAATTTCAATAATACACCTATGGGAATTTCAATTAAAATCATTGATTCGTGTTCTACATACATTCTGGACTTGTTAGGTAGACACCACGAACATGTTTGGCTGACACCCATCATCATGTCATCCCTATCCAGTAGGAATACATGGCCATGTTCCTTAAAAAGGACTAAACCCCCTACCATGTGTATTTGGAAGATAATTAAATATTTGAATGTGATTCGTCCATAATGGGATAAGGATAAGAACTCATTAATGTTGTGAGACCATCATGCTACTCTTGTTCCCCATCCTCTTTCTATTTAAGGGTAAGGATAAAATATCATTCGATGAGAATCCACCTTGTTGTAAGCCCCTACATATACCAAATGCTGTAACTCATGAAATATAACCTCTTATTTGAATGTATCATCATTCTATTTTCATTAGAGGAAAATGGGAATATACAAGGAAATATAGTTCAGTGTTGGTCCTTGATATTACATTCACCCTGGTTTATACAACCCACCCCATGGGGGTGTATCATTATTCATTATCCATCAGAAGATTGGGAAACATCTTTAACTATGAGTACTCTAATTCCATATATAAGTAGGATGTGTAGGGAAACTTCCTACCTCTTGAGATTCATATCAAACATTCCCTTAGGGTCGATTCAATTCATAATTATAGAATCTATGAACAGTGTCCCTTGACATTTGGTGTCCCTTGTTTCTATCAACGAGCATGCCTCCCATGAGATTAGCAGGTTTCATTGATCATATCAATAAAATAATTGAAATTTCATGAATAAAGGAATCTATATAATGTAATTATTTTAGAATATTAAGGTAAAAATGCAGCCTTTTAGCCATATACCTTCGTGTCAGTCCTCGAAGAATTACTATATTGACAAACTCAGGTAAAAGAATCCTCACGAGTATTAATTATCTATCCCCATACATATAAATGTTCAAGAATGATTTAATATGAAGCCTCTGGTTCCTACAATTATTAGGATATGTATTTCACCAACCTAATTCCTAGGAACCATGACCAATTCCTAACATCCCTTATGTATGTCTTTTCCACATGATGTTAAATTTCATTGATTATACCAAGAAAACTAACTGGGATAGGATTATTGTTCTCACAGGATGTGTAGAATGCATCTGGGAGGTTTATCCCATTACCAAAAAACCAATCACCATCCTGTATGGTAGTAAGCTCCACATATCCCTATTACATAGCTTCAAAACACATTCATCTTCCCATTTATATGCAATAATAGGGAAAAATTGTGAACCTATGATATATATAGATTGTTTCATTAAAAAAACCCATTCCATATATAGATACTCAAAACATGACTGTTTCATTTGGGTAACCAGTCCTATATCATTATTTGGGAGAGATATATGAATATATCTTAAATATATAAGAGAGTCCTAAAGTAAACAATAATCCCCCCCATTGTGGGATAAGTGTCATCTCACGTCCTATTTTTGAGTATGCGATCCAAAGTTTAGTTGTGTTTGAAACCCCAAGAAACAACTTTCCTTTGGGATTTATATATGTGGCTCATTATAAATGTGGGTATTGTTCAGAGTTTCAATGGAAGATTAAAATTATATACCAAATGTGAATGATTATGAAACCATACTCAAACCCACCCCCTATAATCAATCCCCCGGTTCGATTTTTCATTAAATGAAAAATGGTAATACTTTTGTGAATATAGAATAAATAAATAAATGTTCGTTTACACATGTTGGGCCACTCCATTACACCTTTAAATGAAATAAAGGTGATCCATACATTAATGTCTAAAATAATAAAAATATACAGTTGTCCATGCATCATATCATTCTATTTTTCATAACCTATAAAAATAAAATGGTACAACAGACATGAAGTCATCCAATAATAAAACCTAATCGGTAATCCCATGAGATTGGAATTTTTCACACTCCACACAAAAAATATCAAAGAAACATATATTAATAAAGAATAATAATGTTACCAATACATATAAATTTTATCATATTTCTCTCTTGAGACAACTCAGTGACTGTAAACCATGTTCCATGTTAGATTTCTGACTACATATACATTTATCAAAAACACCACCTTGACTTGATATCACTTCTTTTCCATGAAAATATTCAACAACCACAACTATGGTAGAAACTTACATGGGTCTCAAAACATTATCAATGTCTGAATTCCTTCATCTTCAGGTGGTGAACATGATTGTTCGGGAATACTATTGACATGGTATAAGACCAAACCACAAGAACCCATGTAGTGGTCTATATATGAAAATGTTAATAATTCCATATCATTTAACAAATAATAAATGGAATTGATCGAATATATCACTACCACCAACCACTTTGGGAGCCTATCCTCAGAGCGCAACAATAAGTACATTATTTACCTTATGAAGAATAATTATGGTGCTGATTGTGGACCATCCCAGTTTAGGGGATACCTTTGAAGTTTCATATCAACCACCATCACCTATGTCATCCTTCCAATTCCACTTAGGGGCCTTCTCAGAGAACCACCCTATATGTTTCCACCCTGGACACTCATGCCATGGTACTAAGGAGATATCTCAGGGAATGGAAAGATGAAGATAAATGGGTTTCAGATCATATCCATGCATCTACAGATTAATCTTATTATAATATTCCAATGGTGGATAGTAAGAAGTCTCATATCCCAACTCACTCATATTAGGTATGTAAAAATATTCCTATAGTAGTCAAGGGGTGGTACTTTTCCCTTCCCAAAAAAATGAATCTTGTTAGCATATCCTAATGACACAAGTATTATAGGAGTTTAATAATATCCCTATTTTAGTAAAAAATGTCTATAAGTATATCTTAGAGACTGAGAATGTAGAGGCCTACATTCTTGTACACACCTGGGTAAAGTTACACAACATTATAGAAACTATTGAAGAGATATTCTAGCAATATTTCAATAAAGATATATATATAAAGTGAGAAACATATTTCAATCCCAACAACTACAATATGACATCAATATGAAATGTATGAATATGTGGCTAATCTAAATAAAGGATACATTATTTCTCACTTGTGGGTGGATTATCAGCATATTACGATAATGGAAAAGGAATAGGACTAGGCACATATCCCCATTATGAATGGGGATCTATAATGTAGATTAGAATATAACTCTATACATGTCCATAGTCTTATAGGAGAAAGATAAATGAATACTCGGTTGGCATAGGATTGGGCTCATACCCATGATCCAATCATGGATTGTCAGTATGATATTTAAATCACCATATAGTAGGCTCATAACACAACTAAAGAATTTACATGGGATGTTCTAGTAGATTACAAGAGCTACACACATACCTCTATATCAACCAATGAAGGACTGCACCAGTATCCTTTAGAGTCTATTCATGAGCAGGCTAATATGACTTCTCACATTAGGAAGGTAAGTTTTCATATTCTAATGAAAAATATGAATTTGAATTGGAATCATACCCCTGCATCATCCATGATTGACTGACATAATCTGAATGAAAATAAAAGGCAGGATCATAATCCCACTGAAGATACAAAAGATCACTGGCATGAACCAGCATCTTCTCGTCATTAGACTCAAATTTCCATAATTATAAACGGCCACCAATATATACTGATGACCATATTGTAGCATGCTCATATCACTACCTTATCCCAAATGGAGATTTGTATTATTATTTTCACAATAAAAAATGAGGCTCATAACCCCAAAATTCTCAACTATATTGTCCATGTGGTTTTAAATTTCTTACCTAAAATACCGTAAGATTCTACAAATACTTTAACTAAATTTGAAGATAATCACTACCTCGATATTCCTCATTGTAGTAGTGAAGATATGGATCGCAGGGAAACTACTATGATGTCTATCATAGAAAACATTCCCATGGTATTATCTCATCTGGAAAAGATAATCTTCCCCTTTCATATACACCTTCATATTGAGAGGTGATTGAGCACAAAGGTTAACTTTATGTAATTATCAATCATATATAATCGTCATTTCACCGTGTTGGGTAGGTGGCATAGTGAACCAACCCATGTTGTCTAACCTGTTGGTGGAATATAACTGTAATGTAGGTGAGGCAAACATGGATATATGGAGGGAGTAAGCTGGAAACAACCTCCAAACCATTTTCTAGACAATCTTCATTGTTGTATTTGATATCCCTTATTAGCTAGATAATGAGGTAATTCCTTACATAAACATGAATATATTTGGAACTCGTCAATGGTTAAATCCTATGCATCTCCCTTATAATGGATTTAGGGTATCCTTCAAATCCTAAATACCCTCTATTGTGATTTGGACATGGTTGTGGCCTCTGTGGAACAGGACC
Organism: Viscum album; assembly: GCA_963277665.1. Lineage (NCBI taxonomy): Eukaryota > Viridiplantae > Streptophyta > Magnoliopsida > Santalales > Viscaceae > Viscum > Viscum album. The sequence continues at coordinate 1,806,766,342 of OY728136.1, read as the reverse complement.
CAAGATCAGGAGAGCATGATAAATGCCTACAATTTTTCTCCTTTATATCATGATAATTCCTAGGAAAATAATTTTTAGAGACCCATAAGACTTTTGTATATAAGTATGGGGGCGTATAGGGACATTTACATCACCATGTCCCCAAAACAATAAAGTTATCCATATATATCATCATGTAATGGAATATTCTCATGAGGGATCACGAGATTGAGAAAAGTGTGGGAAATTTGGTAAATATAATGAATCTCTCACTCTTTAAGAAATCAAATACACTAAAAACATATATAATGGTCCACTAGTTGACTCATAAACTAGGCCTCTCAACAAAAAGTAAACACATCTCAAAACATGGAATCTGAAGTCATGGATTACCTGGGAGCTTCCAAAAAAAGTTCCTCAAAACATGATCAGCCACTACACATAGCCAATGGGAAACCAAAACTATTCCAAATAAGTTATATTATAGTTTTAGCCTCCATTAATTTGATCCATGATAAAATACATCCTACAGGGAAAGGGGGTTATTACCTCAATCACCACCATGAGGTTCATCACAACCCAATATGGTCCTGGATAAATTGGAGTTTGTTCTAGATAAATACCTACCCATATGGGAATGAGGGATTTATATCACAATTTATTTCCAAGGAATAATTATATCATGAGTTCGAGTCCTTAGATGCTCTGCAACAGGATTTGAAAGTGTCAATTGTGGCCCTGATTTATCCCCATCTCACATAGATGTGAGTGTTTTTTTCCTTATCATCTCCCCAAAAAAAATATTTTTATTTATGATATGAGGTAAATAATAATGATCACCATCCCATTCATTCCTCCAGTGGTGAGACATTACTCATTCATTTGGGGCATGCATAATAAGTATAACTATAAAGTCTCGTGTGATCACTATTCAAATACTATGACTGGGGGAATGTTTAGATAGGTGTTAAAAAACCTTAAGTATTATAATCCAAAATGGTAAAATATGGATAGGTGAAAATGAATTGACCCTAAAACACCCCTTAGAGGAGGATCAAGAGGTATAGAATTTCCCAATTGTGTCGTGAGTGATGGGATAAAAACCATTTTCCTGATAAACAGAAGTGAATTTCATCAAATTCAATCAATTAAATGACAAGGAATAATACATAAATGTTGAAGGTAAAATGTGGAAACCATTCCTGGATATTTATTTGATCATGATGCACAAACTAAGTTTGCATGTTTTCATAATCAAAGACGGATCCAAAACCCAGCACCTTTCAAAGATGAGTTTCCACAACCCTAGTGAGACTATTCTAAGGATAATTAAAATAGTGTGGATATATCCCACACACCAACTAGAAGAGTAGAAATACACTTATTAGATGATTTATTGTCAAAATATAAGAATTATATATATAATCTCAATAAACTCATTGAAAAATTATTAATGGGAAATATTCCAACTCTGTATCATCTTCAAAAAGAATCTCATATCCCTCATAAAACATATTAAAAGAGATCTAATCATCATTAAATAGTGGAATTTAAGCATTAGGTGTTCTCTATATCAAGTAACATGGTTTGTAAAAATGAAAAAGGACGAGTATGATCATGACATTCATTCATTGTGGTGAAAGCCTCCCCCTGTTGGAAGGATCATCTAGTTCTATCGTGGACGAAGAATCAGTTTGATATTAAAGTGGGTCCAACTCTCAAGAATCACCTACCTCATAAAAAATAGAGGTAATATATAAAATGATACCTCAATAACACCTCAACATCAAGGAATTACAGGAAGATCTAATGGAATCTTTCTATGTGTAGAACACCCCCATGTATCCTAAAATTAATTCACATCCTAAATTGGGGGATAAAACATTGTGCCCACCTAATATATACAATCCAATTTAGAAAAACATTTATTGAATGGGAGATGAAAAATAGTATCCCGTGAAATTTTAAACCCAATGAAACCTGATGATGGGCCGTAGAGACTAGTAGGAGGTGACCAAACTAATATGTTTTGTACAAACTCTAGTAGGGACAACATTCATTTGGTATGGCAGCCCTCAAACCGGGAAGCATTATAAAAAAATGAACCCTCACCCTAAATAAATGAGAGATAATGGGTTTCCATTCTTTTAGGAATACATGAACAATGTTTCTTACTTCCAAAATGATTATGTTCTAGTTAATTTCCTCCCATACATGGTGAATAATCAACATAAGCTATTGAAGCCAAATAAATTCAATGGGGTCAACCCAACTGACTTCAATAACTACTAACCTTTAATAAAAGAGACTCATCCACACAATCTAGAAATGAATTGTCTATGTATACATACTAAATATATTGTTTGATTCTATATAGTTTATACCGGTGAAGTAATTGGTACATGTGACCTCTGTAACCATTACAAAACATGAAGAATAGGGTAACTAGAAGGATATAACTAAACTACATTGAAAGATGTTTGAAAACATGATTACTCAAAAGATAGTTGTTCATATCATTACACATAATGAGCACATCATTGAAAATGTGTAACGATTCCTACTATAAAGGGACATGTCATCAGATATGCCTCCCAAAGGTAGATGCAATTACAAGACATAGGAAAACTCATAAGAAGGTGATTCATATCCATCTCCAAATGAACTCTGACTCTTGAATATTTGATTCCATAAACACAAAGTTAATTTTAATGTATTTCACATAACAAATCAAGTCTCATATAATGAATACTATGTGGAGTATGAGTACTCCATACCTGACATGGGAAACATAATCATAGTATACAAAATACAAGGATGAAATGATAAAGTTTGCATGCTAAAAAAAACAGTCTAGTCACATCCTCACAAAATCCATATACATGTATGAGACTCATGGTTGAGGGCCAAGGAAATCCCAACAGAAAGCCAATGATGTCCAAGAACCCATTATTGGTCATTCAAAATACAATCATTTTAAATGGCAATTTGGTGGGGTGTGATTATTTGATCATCCCAAACAAAGGGGTAATTGAGCATGTCCTACGCCCCTTATAATTAATTCTCCAACAACCTCTAATGTATAACTATACATTTGTACCTCAAACACTGCATTTCCTTATACACATGATAGGGAGAAACCCACCTTGGGAACCACATACCCATGGAAAAAATAATGGAATTCTGAAATAGTTGCCAGTTATTCCAGTCAGACTAGAAATCCAATATTCTCCCCATCATTCAAAAAAACTCAGAGAGGCACTCACAGAATCCCTATGAATACCATGTGATTTTGACATTTAATTTGTTACTGTTAAGTTTTATAGACTGTATAATATGTCATCATAATTTCGTACTTCCATATTTTTCATAGAATATGACTAGGAAGAAATCATCTAGGGACATATCAAACTAAAATATGTTTAAGGAAAACTCATTAATGTAAAAATACAAATAGACCTAGTTTAAAATGGTTCTATGATCATTGTTATCTTGATTCAGGCCATTCTTTATTTGGTAAATGTTGAGGGAGATGTTCCCTAGACAAATCTAAATATTAAAGGGTACAATAATTGTGAGAAATGGATCATCAGAAAGGTTAATCTAAAGTCTTGGTTTAGTGATCTCTCATCATATGATGACTTCATGGTTATATTTACAGACGTAGAATATAATGTATTGATTGAAATACCTTATCTTTAATCCAATTATTGGTACCTTCAACATTTCATCAATTCTTGAAAAACCCCCATCAATGTAATGGTCAACATTCTACAAGGTGATAGGGCCCCCTAAGAGTCTTGTAAATCATTATACACTCTAGAAAATTAATATAAGAATGAAGGAATGAAAACAATAAAAATTATGATAGGGAGTTTTTTACCCTAAATGTATTGGATACCACCCCTAAAAATCCATATAGAATGATCAATAATGATTAGGTATTTCCCATAAAATTTATCAAGTATATTGAATCCAACAAATCTTTCATGAACCACAAATCTCACAAGATCATATAGATGAGATAAAAATCACATCGGATAAAATTTGATTCATCAAAGGTCATTCATACTAATTATATATCAAGATAAATGTATTATCCTGAATAATTATGAAATAATGAATATTACCACAATACATTTTCTATAACTCTTGTTGTCCATATCTCAACTACACCCCCCGTAGTAGTGTAAAGGAACACAAGATTCCCGAGAATCTATCTGCAAATTAATCTTCAAGTCCAGTATTTCAATAACTCTTCCCATGTATTCTATTATCTTGATAGTCATAGAAATACCCAATGATTTCCACCTATGTTTGAAAATGCCTCTATGAACACATAGATTGAAGTGGAAGAGGATGACCATAGGAACACCCTGTATGCATTTGAGGATAGCATATCCAACACCATCGATGTGCTCAACTGGCGAATCATGGAATAGAAGAATACCCAGTATCTATGATAATAAGGGTTTCCATTACTATCAAGGAGTATGACATATACATTGAGTTTTTAAATAATAATTGATACATGTTCACCTGTAATTTTACATAGATGTTAGGGCTGACATGGAAACTCATCTTATAGGCTTACCCAATGACCGTTAGGGTTTTTAGAATGCATAAAAAATAATGAACCCCTATTATGATATTTAAATATAATTGGATGTTTTAAAATTTATTAAAGACCACATTTTTTATGAATTAATGCACCCAAATATTTTCCAACAACATTCCCATCAAGAATAATAATTGGCTTATTAGAGAATACATTGATTTAAGAGACTATAACCAAAACTATTCGAAAGAAGATTTCTCATTACTAATCATGGAAAATTTTGTCAATAAAATGGATAGATTCTATGGAATTTATTCTATGGATTGTTATTATACGTATAATAATATTAAATGTATCACAAGGAAAAGGAATCCACGGCCATGAGAGTAACTCGAGATATCATTTGATCCTAGGTCTGTAACATCCCAGGTAAATAAAGAATAAGACATTTTCATAGTTATTAATATTATTGATATAAATATAAATTTTAATTTCAAAGGGATTTAATGTTCGATAGAATAACCAATAATCAAAAATGGGTTTTTTGATATCTTACATTGAACACAACGTTGGGACATACGGAAAAATAATAATTTAATATTATTTTAATTGGTAGTTAATGCCTAGACATTGTAATAGTAGGATTGAAGAGAACTAAATACAGTATGATGATACATATTTGTTAAATGTTTTTTCATTTATCTAATAACATTTTGAAGCAGAAAATGTGAATGAATATAATTTTAGGAATATGTACAGTAATATTCATTAAAAGGTCGATTTATCGCCTTTTGATAGAGAACCTCTGTAAATTTATGTTTTCCCACAATTATATGTTTTATTTGATAAAATAAAATTATTCTTTAGAATTAGATAAACAAAATTTACTTTGGATAATTGTTTGCTATTTTTCTGATAAAATTCATTTTTGTAATGAAAAATCAGAAATAATGTATTTTAGTTCAGAACTGCCTTTTAATATAATTTATTTATATGGTTATATTACCTTTTTATTTGTTTTTAAAGTATAATTAGATTATATTTTTACCATTTTAACAAATTTTGGTCATTTGTAGTATTTTCACTTTGAAATTGGACATAAACAAGTGCTAATATATTAATAGTTATTATTTTTCTTAAACAAACTTTTTGTTTTAACAACGGGAATTAATTTTAAATTAATTAATCCAATTTAGATGTTTTTAATATCATAAAATTGAGATAATTTTTTAATTATGAATATCAAATATAGCTTAGTCTGAATTTTTGACATTTTTCTGAAATCCTTCAATTTTTTAGGAATAATGAATACACTGAGTGGTAGTTCAAAACCGAATTTTTCATTTAAATGAAAATTTTACCGCTTCAGTTAATTGAATTTTGAAAATTCAACATACATGGTTGATATTAGTATATTAAATATGGTTCAATAACATTAACATAATTTTTGGTGAATAGTAACTTTTGGCTTTTATTTAACGCGGTTAAATCTAAATTGGGTAAATCTAGGTAAAAATAACATAATAATAATATAAAATTACCCTAACATGTGTCCTAGTCCTATTGGATGATAAATGTCTGACCATGGGCATCCTTGGGTCGATTTAGGGACCCCATTATGCTACCTAAGAGTTATATTGTCACTTTATATTAATTAATTTAAAGTAAAGACAAAAATGACTTAAACATATATCTTTTAGTAAATCAAATTTTTCATGGGGTAATATAAGTTATCTCTTAAACTATAAAAGTTAATTTTAAATATAAATATATTTCCTACATGATTTATTTTATAATTTTTAAACATCAAAATAATTAAATTTTTGTTGACACAATAATGATGTAGTATTTACCTCATTAATGAATGATTTAAATAAATCAGATTATAAAAATTAAAAAAAATTCTAAAACCTTTCCAATTCTTATTGGATGATTTTATTTCAATAATAAGTCATCTTATCTTAAAAATTAATTTGTTTTTAACCTTTATAAACAGAATATAATTATATAATAAAATAATATTTTATGAAATTCAAAAAGAGCCCCTCCTCCCACTTATAAAAACCCATCACCTCAATCACATTACTCAGAACTCTCATGCCCCTTGGATCATTAAAAAGATTCCTAAATAAGCTCCCTGTATCCCTCTCATCCTCCTAGAAGCCTTACCTTAGAGAGAGAGCACTTCACGAAATCATTTTGGTTCAATCCCAAGGGAGTTACCTGATTTAAACGTAACGATTTCTCTTAAGTTCTTTTTATTTATTTTACATCTTCAACCCGCTAAACTCATTATATTTCTTTATTTTATATCAACCCCAGTATCACTAATATACACAATTTTTTTGTGAGAAATATTCAAACTACACTTACACACACTTTCATCTAATTGGTAAAAACATACTGTTTCTGTGGACGATGAACTACTGCCTCACGAAATCATGATTGTTCGATTATCTCCTACCACCTATTATAGTGGCCCATAATATGGAACTATATATATGTATATATATAATATATATGATTTTATATTTTTTTTATGCTTCTTTATTTTTCATTTATATGATACATTTATGGTTTTTATAATGGGTAAACATGATAATTTCATTTGAGAAAGTGCGGACTACCACCCCCTCAGTGTAATATGACTCATTCATATCATACATGGAATGTATAAAGGATGGTGTTAATGAAAAAAATTAATGTATATAAAATATGATATTATACTATATTTATGATATACTTATGTATAATTATGTTTTCATTCCATTAAAATATGAAATTGAAATGAAAGTAACGTTCATGAGTGCGTACGACATACCGTCTCCACGAAAAGTGCATTTAATTTCTTATCTCAAAATGTTATGTATTGTTATAAATATATATATATATATATATATGTAGGATATGTCTAATATATATGATATCTAAATCATTAATATCATTCTAGATATAATGGACTTTTACCTCACGGGCAATATGTAATTATAAGAAGTTAATTTTGGACTCAAGTACCAAATATCTACAAAACGACCATTATAAACATAAATAATTTAATAATGTTTATAACATTGTAATAAGTGGTATAAAATAATGAATATACTCAAAAAAGTTTCTGAAGAAACAATAAATTAACATTAGTTTATTATTCAACTGATTAAAGAATTAACAAGTCAAGTTAGACAAAGGGAAAGGGATTTCATCTCAATCTCCTTTCCTTGCAGCATATTTTTTTATACATAACTTTGTTTTATACAGTGTATAAACATCTTTGACATTTCATTTTATTCAAATGGAATATATTTTCAATAAAAAAAATTTCTAAATTACAAAATAAATGTTTTTAAAATTTTTTGGTCAATTACCTATCCACCCCCATAATAGTTATTTGGATTCCTCTATAAGTTTTAATGTTTTTAAAAGGAAAAGAAATCCCTTATTCTGTTTTTGGGTGTTTTGGTATTGAAAATGGTTTTTCATGTTGATTGATTATTTCAATATCTTGAAATTATTTCTTGGGATTGCAAATTAAATGTTATTAGTGAAATTTTTATATTTGGAATATTTTATGAGTTATGATTTTGTAATGGTATTGGGACATTTGGTGGGTGGTTATGTGATAAACTAAATGACGGGTGGTGATGTGATCAACCAGAATTTGGGGTTTCATTATAACCTATAATCCATTGAGTATGTAAGTCGGTCATATTGATATTCCTTTTAATGATATGTGTGGAAGTCAACCTTATAGTTATTTCATTTATGTATATTTATGTCCCAACTTACCATTAAATGTTATGTGTTTTTTCTATGGGTTTTATGGTAATATTTTTTTACAAAATGGTATGCATTGATCTTTTATTCAGTGAAGAGAATTTAATACTTCATAAAGGTAAAAAGTATTATGTCACGACCCGCCCTCGGGGTCCGTGCCGTGACTACCCCAAGCCCGCCTTCCATAGGCCAGGGGTTGGCGACTAGCACCAAGGCGTAAATCCCGATAAAAAGGGAAGGCATTTCCTTTGAAAAGTAAACAAACACCACAGAGTAAGCAAGCGGAAAGTAAACACTAAACAAAAGCAGAGTACAACTGAAAGTGCGGAAAAGTAAATGGGCCAGAATACAAACCCAAACTGAAAGTAAAGTACAACTCGAAAAGGGAAAACAGCAACTGAAAAGTAAAAGCCGCTACTCCGAGCTGTCCACTGGAAATCCCACCTGAAGGATGGGTACAGATAGCTCCTCTGCTCCACGGGTCCCACCGTCCGCTCCGAGCACGTCCCGCCCAGTGGTCCACCTCCGGGTACCATCCCGCTCTGCAAGCCCCAGCTAAGGTCAACGCTGTCCGTCGTCTGCAACCAACACAACGTAGTGCGGGCAAAGCCCGTGTAGGGGTGAGTATAAGCTACTCAGTAGGGACCCCGAGACCCCTGAAGGTCTCTCAAATCCACTAAGGATAAACCACGAAGAAAGGTACAATCACAAAGTAACAACTGACACTGCTTAGGTATATGCCCATACATATACCTAAGTCATCAATTCAAATACGCTCCAACCTCCGAGCCCAAGTACAACTCAGTCCACACAGGAAAGTAAATGTATTCCACATAGGAAAGCAAAACGTAATCCACACAGGATTTCACAACACAATCCACACAGGAAAGCAATTGGATTCAGCTCACACAGGTATACTTCTTCAAAGGACGATAAAGATGATCACTGATCCATCTAAGTCGTCGGACCCACGAAGGATCGATAGGTAACTAACCCCTGAAATGACCCACACAGGATCGGGCCCACACAGGACCTGTAGGCGCTGGTTCACACAGGACCGCTGAGCGCAAGGACCCACACAGGATCGGGCCCACACAGGACCTGTAGCACTGATCCACGTAGGATCGCTGAGTGCTGTAGTCGTCATCGTCGAATCCACACAGGATCTCTGTACTGTCGTCGTCGAATCCACATAGGATCTCTGTACTGTCGTCGCAGTCACAGTAGCAGTCGTAGCAGTAGCAGTCACAGTAATAGTCGCAGTAACAGTCGCAGCCAGCACTAGGGTTCCCGCACACAGCAAGCTCGTTCGGAGGGTCCGCTCCACGAGCCGAGAGGCTGATACATCAACTATCACAAAGTCCTGAGTTGATGTATCCAAAAGTTCCGTATTGTCAACAGGAACTCAACGTCGCAGACGGCGCGTCAATCGGACGCCCGGTCTGAGAGATATTGGCATTTTCGTCCCAGGGGCCCGGTTGGTTTTTAAGGAAAAACCAACCCGACCGCACTCCACCTGCGTCCGAACCTTGGGCGGAGTATGCCAAAAGATCCGTATCACTAAGAGGAACACAACACAGTTGACGACACGTCAATCGGTCGTCCGTAGCTCAAGATATGAGCGTTTCCGCTCCGAAGGCCCGGTTGGTTTCGTGGACGAACCAACCCGGCCGAACTCAAAGTAATCCGAAACCTTGAGTGCGATATATAGAAACGACCGACTCGATCCAAGGATCGCGTTTCCGCAGACGGTTCGTCGATCGGAGGTCCGTGGCTCACGTTATGGCCAAAAGACCGAATCTGGTTCGAAACGGGGGGGTCCGGGTCCGGGCCGACCCGGCCCGACCACCCCTGGGTCGGCCCGAACCGGGTCGACCCGAACTGGGTCGACCCGACCCGGGTCCGACCTGGTCTGGCCGGCCGGCGGCGCGGCGGCGCGGGGGCCAGACGCCGCACGGGGGCTGCACGCGGGGGGCTAAGCCCCCGCTTTCTTGGAGGCGGCGGCGGGGGAAATCAATCCCCCGCGGATAAGGGGGCGGCGCGGCTTATAGCCACGCCCCTTTTTTTTAAAAACGGCCCCCCCACGTGGGGGGCCTGTTTGTGCGGAACCGGGGGGCCGGCTGCCCCCCCCCCCCCCTTCCATCAAAGAACCGCCCCCCCTCATAAAGAGGGGGGTTTTTTGTGTGTTGGCCGGGGGATTAATTCCCCCGGTTTAATGCCATCCGGCCGGCCAGCTGGCCGGCCGGTTTTCTCCAACGGGACCGGAAATTCCGGTCCCCCCCTTCGGCTTCCGACGCCGGCGGCCCGGCCGCCGGTCTTCTCTTCCGCCGCGGCCCGGAACAGGCCGCGGTTTTCATCATCCGGCGCGGTGCGACGGCACCGCGCCCCTCCGCCGCACCTCGATTTCTTCAACGCGGCGCGACGGCGTCGCGTTCTTGATGTTTCTTTCATGGCGTGGCGCGAAGGCATCGCGTAATAAGGATTGGGCGAATATCCGCGTGGTGCGACGGCACCACGCCACCTTGATTCATCCACCCGCAAGCAATACAACAAGAACGATGGAGGGGGTTCGGCCGTGTTCATGCGGTCCGACCCCCTCACGTTAAGCAATAACGCAACTTAAAATATTTCAAAGCCACACGTTAGACTTGCTAAATTCATGATCAAGAATAGAATAATTAAACAATAATCAACAACCCCTACCTCGGGTATAGGTTCGAAGATTTGACAACGTCCGCGGAAGTCAACGTCGCGGAGATCGGGCGTCGCGGTCGTCGTTCGTCAATTCCGTTGACGAAGAGATGTGTCCGATGTGATACGTCGTTGGCGAAACCTCTTATGTCGACGAAGGGAATCCGGGGAGGAAGCGGCGTTCCCTCTCGTTGACACGGAAGACGAAGAAGAGCGGAGCGGCGTTCTTCGTCGGAACTTGAGCGTTCTTCGTCAAGTTGAGCGTTCTTCGTGTTCTTCGTCAGAGTTGAAGAAGAAGAAGAAAATCTCCCAAAATCTCTCAAGGTGGCCAAAGCTATTAACCAAAATAAAATAAGACACTATCTTATTTTATTAACACATCAACACAAAAGAATTTCCAAAGTTTGAAATTCAAAAGGATTAACTCCAAATTAAATAACTCATGTCATTTAATGAGGGGTTAAGTAAGTTGGGAGAAGATGAAAGGTTTAGGGGTTCGTGTGGGCCCCACCACACTTAATCCTCCCAAGGGAGGTTAAGTGGGTGTGGGTCCCACTTCCAACCCCCCTTTGGTAGGTTTTATCAAGTTATAATAAAATTTGTTCTTCACAAATTTTATTTAACTCAAACTAAAAACCCCAAAACTAACTTTCAACCCGCAACAAACGCAACTTCCGAAAAGGTCTCTTTAAGCGAAAATCGGTGCTGCGAGTTCATCGGTGCCCTCGGATTTCAATTCCGAGCACCGAATCAAAAGTTAGGAAAACCCGCTCGTTTGTTCACTGAACGTACCCGAGCCAAACTTCAGAAATTAATTCCGGGCACTACGGGCCTCGGAATCAGGTGCCGTATGAAACCGCGCTCTTGTAAAATTCTAAAGAAAATTAAGAAAAAATAATTTCCCTTGAATTTTACGGGTCTTTACATTACTCCCACCTCAGGGCTTTACGTCCCCGTAATGATACATCAAAAACTAGGGAATCAAATGAGGGTATTGAGCACGCATCTGAGCCTCCCGCTCCCATGTGCTCTCCTGGAGATTCCCGTGCTGCCATCTGATGCGCACAAGAGGAATCGATCGTCCACGCAGGACCCGCTCCTGTCGATCCTCTATCTCCACCGGGACCTCCGTAAAAGTCGCCCCATCGTCAACGTCAAGCTCCCCATGATCAATGATGTGTGTCGGGTCGTGCACGTATCTCCTCAGCTGGGATACGTGGAAGACGTCGTGCACCCGGTGCAACTGAGGTGGTAGAGCCAGGTGATAAGCCACCTCGCCAACCCTGCTGAGGACCTGGAAGGGTCCGATGAAGCGCGAAGATAACTTGCCGCCTCGGCCAAATCTCCGAATACCACGTCGAGGTGAGACCCGCAAGAAGACGTGGTCGCCATCCTCGAACTCTACTAGCCTCCACCTCCTGTCAGCATATGACTTCTGTCGGCTCTGAGCTGTCCTCATCCGCTCCTGGATGACCTGGACCTTCTCTGTCGTGGCCTGGACCATCTCCGGTCCCACCAGTGCTGACTCCCCAGGGTCTGTCCAGCACAAAGGAGATCTACATGGTCGGTCGTACAACGCCTCGTATGGTGCCATCCCGATGGTGGAGTGGTAGTTGTTGTTGTACGCAAACTCCACCAAGGGTAGGTGGTCCTCCCAGCTACGACCAATGTCGAGGACACATGCGCGGAGCATGTCCTCGAGAGTCTGAATGGTCCTCTCCGTCTGACCATCCGTCTGAGGGTGAAAGGCTGTGCTCAGACGTAGCTGCGTCCCGAACGCCTCCTGTAACCCCTTCCAAAGCCGGGAAGTAAAGCGGGCATCTCGATCGGAGACGATAGATGATGGTACACCGTGGAGCTGCACAATCTCCTGAACGTAGAGACGTCCCAAGCTCTCTACTGAGCCCTGCTCTCTGATGGGTAAGAAGTTTGCCGACTTGGTGAGTCGGTCAACAATCACCCAGATGGAGTCGTGACCTCTGGAAGTGCGTGGAAGTCCAGTCACTAAGTCCACAGATATGCCGTCCCACTTCCACTCCGGAACCTCCAAGGGTTGTACCAAGCCTTCTGGTACCTGATGCTCTGCCTTCACCTGCTGGCAGGTAAGGCATTGAGAAACGAACTCTGCTACAGCCTTCTTCATGCCCGGCCACCAGTGCTGTCGTCTGAGGTCCTGGTACATCTTCGCCACTCCAGGATGTACCGCCAAAGGAGAAGTGTGAAACTCTCTCAGCACTTCCTCCCGCAAAGCTACTGGTACCATGGTACGTCCTCTGAAAAGGATGTCGTGTTCTACTCCAAGGGAGAAACCATCAGGTTCCTGTCCCGAGGATATCTGAGCACGCCGTGTCTCACAGTCAGCGTCCTCACGCTGTGCCTCCCTGACTCGCTGCTGAAGTGGAGGAGTGACTGTGAGAGACTGAAGGAAGGCTGCTCCATCACTATCCACGAAGGATATCTGTAAAAAGGCTAGCTGCTCTGTCGCCTCCTCAAGTAGCTGAATGCCCGTCCTCCTACTGAGGGCATCGGCTACTACGTTCCCCTTCCCAAGAGTATAGACTATCTCTGAGTCATAGTCCTGGAGGAACTCGAGCCATCGCCGCTGTCTCAGGTTCAGGTCCTTATGTGAGAAGATATACCTGAGACTCTGATGATCGGAAAAGACTGTAAAGCACTCGCCCATCAGATAGTGTCGCCATGTCTTCAGAGCGAAGACTACTGCTGCTAACTCCAGGTCATGGGTAGCGTAGTTCTACCCATGCGGCCTCAACTGACGTGATCCATAGGCGATCACTACCCGCTCCTGCATCAGAACACATCCAAGTCCGGTCCCTGATGCATCACAGTAGACTACGTACCCTACACCCTCCTCGGGAAACCTCAAGATGGGTGCGCTAGTCAATCTCTGTCTCGGCTCCTGGAAGCTCTGCTAACATCTGTCTGACCACACGAAGGGTTTCCCCTTCTTCGTCAAAGATGTGAGTGGTGCCGCAACTCTAGAGAAGTCTGGCATGAATCTCCGATAGTATACAGCTAGTCCCAAGAAACTCCGAACCTCAGTCAAGCTCCTGGGTGGCTCCCAAGCTAACACAGCCTCAATCTTTGCGGGATCCACTGCAACTCCCGCCTCAGAGATAACGTGTCCCAAAAAGTGGACCTCACGTATCCAGAACTGGCACTTCGAGAGCTTACCATAAAGCTGGTGCTCTCGGAGTGTGTCAAGAACAACTCGCAAGTGATAGGCGTGCTCCTCCTCTGTCGTAGAATAAATCAGAATGTCGTCGATGAAGACCACGACAAACCGATCGAGGTATGGCTGAAAGATCCTGTTCATGAGAGCCATGAACACTGCTGGAGAATTGGTTACACCGAAAGGCATAACCAAGAACTCATAGTGGCCATCCCGACATCTGAAGGCCGCCTTCTGCACATCCTCGTCTCTGACTCTGAGCTGATGATAGCCTGACCTGAGGTCTATCTTCGAGATCCACCGTGCTCCCTTGAGCTGATCAAAGAGGTCATCAATCCTCGGTAGCGGATACTTGTTCCTCACTGTCACCTGGTTCAGGCGACGATAGTCAACACAAAGTCGCAAGCTCCCGTCCGCCTTCTTGGCGAACAAAATCGGGGAAGCCCAGGGTGAAACACTGGGTCGGATGAACCCCTTTCCCTACAAGTCCTCCAACTGTACCCGTAGCTCTCGAAGCTCGGCGGGGGCCATCCGATATGCTAGAGTAGATATCGGGGCTGTCCCGGGGTACAAGTCAATATAAAAGTCTACCTCTCTGTGAGAAGGTAGCCCTGGAACGTCGTCGGGAAAAACGTCCGCAAACTGATCCACCACTGCAGGAAAACCAGGACTCCGCACGTCAACTGCTCCAAGGATAAGGCTAGCCAACTGATGAGTGATGGGTTGTCCTCTCCTCCGCGGAAGTCCATCCTGTGCTGCTAAGGCTCCCTTCTCACCGGTGAAGGTGAACCTGCTCCCGTCGGTGCGTACACATCGCACCTTGCGCCTAAAACAGTCAATCTGTGCATGGACCGTAGATAGCCAATCCATGCCCAAGATGACGTCGTAAGGCCTCGACGCTGCTACAAGAAGATCCCAGCCGAAGCTCTCGCCTCCTAGAGTAAGCTTACACTGCCGGCACCAGTGCGTAATCGTCGAGTCTGCTCCCGTAGGAGTCTCTAGCCGTAAGGATCGAGCCAACGACTCTGTCGGATTCTCCGAGCTCCGAACAAGGGCAGCGGCTATGAAAGAGTGACTCGCTCCTGTGTCTATAAGAACTGCAGCAAGGGTGGAGTAGACACAGATAGTACCTCGAATCATCTCGGGTGCGCCGTGGTCTTAGGCCTCTACTGCCTGGAGCTGTGCCTGTCGCTTCCTGCCAGCTCCCTGTGGTCGGGGTGGACCTCCTGGTGGTGGTGGTGGCAGAGCCTCAAAGCGTCGCCCACCACCGGCTGCTCGTCCAGCTCCTCTGCCTCGTCCGCCTCCTCCCTGCGGACCGCCACGGTCAACCCTCTGCCTCTGCCTCGGTGGTCCATCAACTGAATGCTGCTCCTCGGCACGGCGGGTCGGGCAGTCGCGAGCCATGTGGCCCTGCCCGCTGCATGAGTAGCACTGTCTGCCTCTCGAATGACTGGCTCCTCGCTGTGTGCCCCGCACTGCTGAGCCAGTGCCCTGAGATCGTCTGCCCGAAGGTCTGGTCTGTCTGGACCCCTGAGTCATCCGTCAACTGCCTGCTGCAGATGACTCTGCCACGTGCCGCCCTGCGGTGGGTCTCTGTGCTGGTGTAGACTCAGCAAGGAAGCTCTCGATCAGAAGGGCCCGCTCCAGTACTCTTGTCTGAGTCGGTATGCTGAGGGAGATCAGTGATGCCCTGATCTCGTGTCTCAAACCCTGCTCGAAGGTCCGGGCCCGGAAGAATGGGTCCCGTACCATGTCGGTCGAGTAGCGCGAGAGATCAGTAAATCTCGTCGAGTACTGTGCGACCGTCATGCTGCCCTGCCGCAGCTGTAGAATCTCCTGGATACGCACCGCACGAAGGGTGGCTGGGACGAACTCCGAGTGGAAGAGGCTCTCAAAGTCCATCCAAAGAAGAGATGCCTCATCGTGCACCTGGAGCATCAGGCTCCACCATCGTCCTGTTGCTGCATGTAGTAGGCTCGCAGCGAGGATCGCCATGAGGTCTGCTGGTGTCCTCACTAGCCTAAACACTCGTACTACTGCCTCCAGCCAGTCCTCTGCTGCCTGGGGATCCGTCTCCCCGCGAAACATGGGCGGTCGCTGGCGCTGAAACTCATGCAGTGCGCTGAGGCGACGTGCTTCGTCAGCGGCTGCTGCTGGAAGCATCGGGGGCTCGGCGGGTAAAGCTACCGCCGGTGCCACTACTGGCAAAGGGCCCTGTACCGAGGCCTCGTCGCTCGGTGGGCTGTCGTCACGCTCGACTCTCGGAACCCTAGCTGGCTGCCGTCGTGGGGCCATCCTGAAAAGGAAACAGGTGCGCCACGGTCAGAACAGTATACCTGGTGAGCTGATATAAGTAATCACCAAGAAAACTTTGAAACACACACGCAATCAATGTTTTCGTGCATTAAGTCGGAAATCAGAAGTCAGGGTCCTGGTGTACGGATACGTCGGCCGCCGCACCAACACTGGACTCCCTGGACTGATAATCCACACTCAATACGCTAAACATTATTGCTTCACATAGAAAAGATCAGAGTTCACGGTAGAACCGAACTCCTCTGATACCAATTTGTCACGACCCGCCCTCGGGGTCCGTGCCGTGACTACCCCAAGCCCGCCTTCCATAGGCCAGGGGTTGGCGACTAGCACCAAGGCGTAAATCCTGATATAAAGGGAAGGCATTGCCTTTGAAAAGTAAACAAACACCACAGAGTAAGCAAGCGGAAAGTAAACACTAAACAAAAGCAGAGTACAACTGAAAGTGCGGAAAAGTAAATGGACCAGAATACAAACCCAAACTGAAAGTAAAGTACAACTCGAAAAGGGAAAACAGCAACGGAAAAGTAAAAGCCGCTACTCCGAGATGTCCACTGGAAATCCCACCTGAAGGATGGGTACGGATAGCTCCTCTGCTCTACGGGTCCCACCGTCCGCTCCGAGCACGTCCCGCCCAGTGGTCCACCTCCGGGTACCGTCCCGCTCTGCAAGCCCCAGCTAAGGTCAGCGCTGTCCGTCGTCTGCAACCAACACAACGTAGTGCGGGCAAAGCCCGTGCAGGGGTGAATATAAGCTACTCAGTAGGGACCCCGAGACCCCTGAAGTTCTCTCAAATCCACTAAGGATAAACCACGAAGAAAGGTACAATCACAAAGTAACAACCGACACTGCTTAGGTATATGCCCATACATATACCTAAGTCATCAATTCAAATACGCTCCAACCTCTGAGCCCAAGTACAACTCAGTCCACACAAGAAAGTAAACGTATTCCACACAGGAAAGCAAAACGTAATCCACACAGGATTACACAACACAATCCACACAGGAAAGCAATTGGATTCAGCTCACACAGGTATACTTCTTCAAAGGACGATAAAGATGATCACTGATCCATCTAAGTCGTCGGACCCACGAAGGATCGATAGGTAACTGACCCCCGCAAAGACCCACACAGGATCGGGCCCACACATGACCTGTAGGCGCTGGTTCACACAGGACCGCTGAGCGCAAGGACCCACACAGGATCGGGCCCACACAGGACCTGTAGCACTGATCCACGTAGGATCGCTGAGTGCTGTAGTCGTCGTCGAATCCACACAGGATCTCTGTACTGTCGTCGTCGAATCCACAAAGGATCTCTGTACTGTCGTCGCAGTCACAATAGCAGTCGTAGCAGTAGCAGTCACAGTAACAGTCGCAGTAACAGTCGCAGCCAGCACTAGGGTTCCCGCACACAGCAACCTCGTTCGGAGGGTCCGCTCCACGAGCCGAGAGGCTGATACATCAACTGTCACAAAGTCCTGAGTTGATGTATCCAAAAGTACCGTATCGTCAACAGGAACTCAACGTCGCAGACGGCGCGTCAATCGGACGCCCGGTCTGAGAGATATTGGCATTTCCGTCCCAGGGGCCCGGTTGGTTTTTAAGGAAAAACCAACCCGACCGCACTCCACCTGCGTCCGAACCTCGGGCGGAGTATGCCAAAAGATCCGTCTCACTAAGAGGAACACAACACAGTTGACGGCACGTCAATCGGTCGTCTGAAGCTCAAGATATGATCGTTTCCGCTCCGAAGGCCCGGTTGGTTTCGTGGACGAACCAACCCGGCCGAACTCAAAGTAATCCGAAACCTTGAGTGCGATATATCGAAACGACCGTCTCGAAGCAAGGATCGCGTTTCCACAGACGGTTCATCGATCGGAGGTCCGTGGATCATGTTATGGCCAAAAGACCGAATCTGGTTCGAAACGGGGGGGGTCCGGGTCCGGGCCGACCCGGCCAGACCCCCCCTGGGTCGGCCCAAACCGGGTCGACCCGACCCGGTCTGGCCGGCCGGCGGCGCGGCGGCGCGGCGGCCGCGGCGGCCAGACGCCGTACGGCAGCTGCACGCGGGGGGCTAAGCCCCCGCTTTCTTGGAGGCGGCGGCGGGGGAAATCATTCCCCCGCGGATAAGGGGGCGGCGTGGCTTATAGCCGCGCCCCTTTTTTTTAAAAAACGCCCCCCCCCCCACGTGGGGGGCCTGTTTGTGCGGAACCGGGGGGCCGGCTGCCCCCCCTCCCTTCAAAGAACCGCCCCCCTCATAAAGAGGGGGGTTTTGTGTGTTGGTCGGGGGATTAATTCCCCCGGTTTAATGCCATCCGGTCGGCCAGCTGGCCGGCCGGTTTTCTCCAACGGGACCGGAAATTCCGGTCCCCCCCTTCGGCTTCCGACACCGGCGGCCCGGCCGCCGGTCTTCTCTTCCGCCGCGGCCCGGAACCGGCCGCGGTTTTCGTCATCCGGCGCGGTGCGACGGCACCGTGCCCCTCCGCCGCACCTCGATTTTTTCAACGCGGCGCGACGGCGTCGCGTTCTTGATGTTTCTTTCATGGCGCGGCGCGACGACGTCGCGTAATAAGGATTGGGCGAATATCCGCGTGGTGCGACGGCACCACACCACCTTGATTCATCCACCCGCAAGCAATACAACAAGAACGATGGAGGGGGTTCGGCCGTGTTCATGCGGTCCGGCCCCCTCACGTTAAGCAATAATGCAACTTAAAATATTTCAAAGCCACACGTTAGACTTTCTAAATTCATGATCAAGAATAGAATAATTAAACAATAATCAACAACCCCTACCTCGGGTATAGGTTCGAAGATTTGACAAAGTCCGCGGAAGTCAACGTTGCGGAGATCGGGCGTCGCGGTCGTCGTTCGTCAATTCCGTTGACGAAGACATGTGTCCGATGTGATACGTCGTTGGCGAAACCTCTTATGTCGACGAAGGGAATCCGAGGAGGAAGCGGTGTTCCCTCTCGTTGACACGGAAGACGAAGAAGAGCGGAGCGGCGTTCTTCGTCGGAACTTGAGCGTTCTTCGTCAAGTTGAGCGTTCTTCGTGTTCTTCGTCAGAGTTGAAGAAGAAGAAGAAAATCTCCCAAAAGCTCTCAAGGTGGCCAAATCTATTAACCAAAATAAAATAAGACACTATCTTATTTTATTAACACATAAACACAAAAGAATTTCCAAAGTTTGAAATTCAAAAGGATTAACTCCAAATTAAATAACTCATGTCATTTAATGAGGGGTTAAGTAAGTTGGGAGAAGATGAAAGGTTTAGGGGTTCGTGTGGGCCCCACCACACTTAATCCTCCCAAGGGAGGTTAAGTGGGTGTGGGTCCCACTTCTAACCCCCCTTTGGAAGGTTTTATCAAGTTATAATAAAATTTGTTCTTCAAAAATTTTATTTAACCCAAACTAAAAACCCCAAAACTATCTTTCAACCCGCAACAAACGCAACTTCCGAAAAGGTCTCTTTAAGAGAAAATCGGTGCTGCGAGTTCATCGGTGCCCTCGGATTTCAATTCCGAGCACCGAATCAAAAGTTAGGAAAACCCGCTCGTTCGTTCACTGAACGTACCCGAGCCAAACTTCAGAAATTAATTTCAGGCACTCCGGGCCTCGGAATCAGGTGCCATCTGAAACCGCGCTCTTGTAAAATTCTAAAGAAAATTAAGAAAAAAAAAAGTTCCCTTGAATTTTATGGGTCTTTACATATTACATATTATAATCTATCCATGGTTTTCTTGTTGCATTGAAATACTAACAATTTTCCTTCTTTATGTTTCCCTTACTATGATTTTTATGCCCATACCATGTTTCTGAAATGTTTTTAACATGTCATAAAGTGAAATATGGTAAAGGATGGGATCAAGGAAAGGCCATTCTACCTAAAACATGGAACTAGACATGACTCTTTTTTTCAATGAGTTTGTATCTTACGAAAAAAATGGATAGTGAGTAGAAGTGTCTACATGTAATGTTCATGTTGTTATGTATATGTTATGCCCAAATTATCTAAAGATATTAACCTAAAAAGAATCTTAATGCGGATTATTAATTTAATTATAGATTACATAAATGTTTAAGGATGGGGCCTTATAGATGGTATTAGAGGTCATTTTATATACCATTAGGGGTTAGGATATTTCTAAATTAATATCCATAAATTAATTTATGTTAATATTAATATGATATAGCATTTACATATTACCATGTTGCTTCACCTAGGATATTTCTATGTTCAGAATGGTTTTCCGTAGAGAAAATAAGGTTGTTCTGATGGGACAACATCAGGAGGAAGACAACCTTTCAAATAAGAAACTTGAGATGGTTTGAATTGGAACTAAATATTTTGTTGCAGTGATGGCATAGTTGACTTAGGCTGTAAATGTTGGTGGTATCCATGGACAAGATCAGCCAGATAAACCACATAGGATCAGGTTCGTAGTGGAGCATTTCATGAGGCAATGTCCCCCATCATTCAGAGGACCATATAACCATGTGCTAGCGGAAGGGTGGATTAAAGCACTGGAGAAGATTTTCATTGTCATACGGTGTTCAGAACATGAAACAATTAGTCTTGATATTTACCGTTTTGAAGGTGAAGCTGATCTGTTGAGGTCGATGGTGAAAAATATCAGTGATAGTGTGTATATTTATTCTCATTATTTGGATTAATTAAAATGTTTGTTTCTTGAGAAGTATTTTCCTATGTTTTTTAATCATATGATGCAAAAATAACTCCTAGAGTTGGGGGAGTATGATGACATAGTGGATGCTTATGAATAAACATTCACTCAACATGCAAGGTATGCTCCATATTTCATCTAAGATCTTGATAGTAAGACAAATTAATTTTAATCAAGAATGAAACTGCAATATCAAAGATAATTTTCTTGTCGTGAATTCAAACGCTATGAAAAACTTGTCATATGTGACGAGAAGTTATAAATGGAGTTTTCTGATGATCAGGTGTTCCGAGAGAGTAAACAAAAGAAGAGGTTTAGTTGTAAGGAAAAGGGAAATAATTCATCAAAGAAGCATGGAGGTAAGAAAATTAAATATCCATCTTTTGAGAAGTATGTTGAAAAGAATACTAGAGAATGTTTTTCAAACTCTAGAAAGTGCTTCTGGTGTGTTAAGTCTGGTCATATTGCTCATAACTGTAAGGAATATGATAAAGAATGTAATGAAAAGCCAATGGTGATATGTTTTATGGGCAATGAAATGAGTCATTATTAAAACAAGTGTCTAAATAAGAACAAAAATGGGGGAATCAAACCAGACTATAAGCATATAGTGGTGGTGAAATCATTTTCAACTACTTCGGAAGATATTGGGACATCAAATGTGGTAGTATCATGTACAATGTTTTTTTTTTTCAGGTTATGCCAATGTGTAGTTTGATTCAAGGTCCACACATTCATTCATTTCTGAGAAAGTTTCATGTAAATTGGGAATTCCATCTAAAGGTATGATTCATGATCTTTTGGTAAAAACACCTGGAGGAAATGTTGAGACAAAAACAAAACATAAGGTCCTTCATATCCTTATGGGAGGAAATAATCTAATGGAAAACCTTAGATTTTTGCATCTAGTATAGTTTGATGGTATTTTTTTCATGGATTGGATTTCCGTTTATCATGCTATGATTGACTATACAGCTAAATTGGTTTCTTTTCAGAAAGTATTTTACTTTTCCTACATGAATGAACCCTTACTTTTGATAACATATCAGAAAGCTATGAAACTATTAAAATATAGAAATGAATGTTACCTTGTGAATATTGTTAAAAACAATGGAATTGTTTAGATAAATGATGTTCCAATGGTAAATGAGTACCTCAATGTTTTTATTGATGAGTTTCCTGGTATTATACATGATCATGAAGTTGAATTTACTGTTGACTTAGTTCATGATGCTAAGACAATTTCCTAACCCCCTTATTGAATGGCTCAAATTGAACATTTAGATTTAAAGAATCAATTTTTTGATTTGTTAGATAAATATTTCATACAACCTAGCACATCACCATGGGGTGCTCCTATATTGTTTTTTTAAAAAGAGAGATAGTACAACAAGGCTTTGCATTGATTATAGAGCATTGAATAACAAAACTATTAAGAACATGTATCCTTTTCCATATATCCATGATTTGTTTGATCAGTTCCAGGGAGTTCAGTATTTTTAAATGATTGACATGAGTTCGAGGTAACATCATTGTTATTAACATCACTTTTAAGAACAAGTGTCCTTCTGTATTCATGGATCTTATGAATAGACTTTTCTATGAGTTCTTGGATAACTTTTTGGTTGTATTCATTTATGATATTATGTTTTATTCTAAAAGTTAAGTGGACCATGAAAGTCATTTAAGGTATTTATTAATTCCCTTATAAAAAGAAATTGTTAGTGAAATTCATCAAGTGGGTGGTTTGGTTACAAAACATTTCATTCCTTGGTCACATTGATTCAAAAATGGAATCACTATTTATCCTTCTAAAACAATGGTTGTTGAAGAATGGAAAATACCCACAAATATAACCAAGAAATGTAGTTTTCTGAGTTGGGCAGCTTATTACCAAAGGTTTGATGAATAATTTTCATGTGTATCTAGTCCAATGACTAAGTTAACACGAAAATGTTTTATGTTAATTTGGGAAAAATAATGTGATGATAGTTTTAAGGAATTGAAACGAATAATGGTGAATACCCTAATTTGGGCACTGCCATCCCAAAATAGTGAATTTTGTGTCTACAGTGATGATTTGTTGAAAGGACTTGGTCGTGTCCTTATGCAAGATGATCAGGTAGTTTCTTATGCTTCACGTCATTTGAAACATCAGGAGTTAAATTACCCTGCACATGATTTGGAATTTGTTGCTATTTATTTTTATTTAAAAATTTAAAGGCATCATCTGTATGGAGTAAAATGTGAAATATATACTGACAAAAAAAGATTGAATTATATATTTAATCATAAGGAATTAAACATGAGACATAGGAGATGGTTAAAATTAATCGAAGATTATGATTGCACGATCCAATACAATACAAGAAAGGAAAATAAATTGGATGATGCTTTAAGATGAAAGAGTAATTATACATTTACCATGTTATGTTTGGAACAAGATACTATGATTAATTATTGGATAAACATTATCAGAGAAGTTGTTGGTGTAGGAAATTCATCTATTTTGTTTCCGGTGTAAGTGAAAGTCATCTCTATCAGATAAAATAAATAATGCACTTAATGTTGATAGTGAGTTACAAAAAAAGGAAGAGTTGTTTCAGAAGGGCATGTTTCATGGTTCTAACAATGATAATGATTTTGTTTTGAGATTTTTGAAGAGATTATGTGTTCCTAGTGATTCACTGTTGAAGAAAGAGTTATTATGTGAATCTCATAGTTCTCCATTTCTAATTCATACAAACAGTACTAATATGTACATATATCTTTGGGAGTATTACTAGTGGGATGGAATGAATAGGGATATTGCAGACATTACAGTGATGTGTTTGAATTTTCAACATGTAAAAGCAGAGTGGCAGTTACCGAAAAGAATGGTTTAATCGTTACCAGGGCCGTAGTAGAAATGGGAAAATATATCCAGGGACTTCATTATGGTATTACCAAAGACATCTCGAGGTAACAATGAAATCTGGGTTATTGTTGATCGATTGACTAAATCTACTCATTTCCTTCATATTCAAGATACTCTATCTCTAGATTAACTTTGTAGGTTGTATGTTAAAGATATAGTTAGGTTACAAGGAGTTACTCTCTATTGTATATGATCGTGAGTCTAGGTTCACTTTTAACTTTTGGAAAGGCCTTCAGAAGTAGATGGGTTGTGAATTAAATTTTAGTATAGATTTTCATCCTTAATCAAATGGACAGTCTGAACAAACAATTCAGACGTTAGAGGATATTTTGCGTTCTTGTTCACTAGATTACCAGGGTTTTTGGGACCAACATCTTTCTTTGGTTGAATTTTTTTATAATATCAATTTTCATTCTAGTATATAGATGGCTTTGTTTGAGGCATTATATAAAAAGTGGTGTCAACCTCTATATTTTTGGGATGAATTAGTTGAAAGGAATCTAATGGGACCATAATTGGTATATGAGATAGCTAAAAAAGTTCAGTTTACACAAAAGAACATGATAATAGCTCAGAGGAGGTAGAAACGTTGTGTAGAAAACCGGAGAAAGGATCATTCTTTCAAGGATGGTGATCATGTATATCTGAAAGTTTCACCATGGAAAAGTGTTATGCATTTTGGAAAGAAGGGAAAGTTGAGTTCGAGGTTCATTGGACCCTATGAAATTCTGGAGAATGTTGGCTTAGATTCATATTGAATGAATTTACCTCGATGTTCATCCATGGTGCACAATGTTTTTCATTTTTCAATGTTTATGAAGTATATTCCAGATCTATCTCATGTTTTGAGCCTATAGGTAGTTTAGTTGGAAGAGAATCACTCTTTTTAGGAACAACCTATCCCGATTTTTGACTGAAGAGATCATGTATTATGGAATAAGGTAACTCATCAGGTAATGCTTTTGTGGAAAAACCACATGGTTGAAAAGGTGAGGTTGGAATTTGAAAATTCTATGAGGTTTAAATACCCCCATTTATTTTATAAGTCGGTAAAATTGCGAGGATTCAATTCCCAAAAGGGGGAAGGATGTAACATCCCATGTAAATAAAGATTTAGTATTTTTCATCTTTCTTAATATTTTTTATTTAAATATTAATTTTAATTTAAAGTGGATTCTATTTTCAATAGTGTACCCGATACACAATAACGGTTTTCTTTGAGATTTTATATTGCACACAACGTTGGTTCATACTAAAAATTAATAATATAATATTATTTTAAATGGTTGTTAATACCGAGCCGTTGTAATAACAATAATGAACAGAAATAACTAAAATATGATTATACATGTTTATTAATTGTTTTTACCTTTATCCAATAACAGTTAGAGGCTTAAAATGTGAATAAATATAACTTTAAGTATAATTACCCAAATATTCTTTAAAAGGTTTATTTAACATCTTTTGATGCAGAATCCACATATAATATAGTTTTTTTCAGTTTTATATGTTCTATTTGAAAATATAAAATTCTTCATTATAATCAGGATATCAAAATTTACTTTGGATAAATTTTTGGTATTTTTCTGATAAAATTCAATTTTTAATGCGTAGTGGGAAATAATGGATTTTAATTCAAAACATCCATTTAATCTAGTTTATTTATATGGATATATTATATTTTTAATTTTTTTAAAAGTATAATTAGATTATATTTTTGACATTTAATCCAATAATTGTCATTGGAAGTAATTTCACTTTGAAATTGGACATAAACAAGTGTCAATCTTCTGATAGTTATTATTTCAAAAAAAACACACTTTTTGTTTTGACAACGGGAATTAATTTTAAATTAATTAATGAAACTTCTATTTTTTTAATTTAGTTAAATATACATCATTTTTTACTTTGTAATATCAAATATATATTAGACTAAATTTTGTATATTTTTCTGAAAACCGTCAATTTTTTGATGAATAATGAAAACACTAAGTAGTAGTTAAAAACTGGCTTATTCATTTAAAAGAAATTTTACCTATTACGTGTATTAAATTTCAAAAATCCAACATGAATGGTAGATATTAGTAAGTAAAATATGGTTCAATAAGATAAAAATAATTTTTGGTGAATAGTAAATTTTGACTTTTATTTACCGTCATTAAAGGTAAATTGGGTAATTCAAGCTAATAATAAATTTATAATAATATAAAATTACCCTAACAAGTGTCCTAATCATATTTGATAATACATTTTCGGCCATGGGAATCCTTGGGACGATTTCGGGACACCATGGTGCCTCTTAAGAGTGATAATGAAACTTTATATTAATTAATTTAAAGTAATGAAAAAATGACTTAAACATATATCTTATAGTAAAAAAATTTTTACATAGGGTTATATAAGTAATATCTTAAACTATAAATATTCATTCTAAAGATAAATATATTTCATACATAATTTATTTTTCTTTATAATTTTTAGACCTCAAATTAATAAAATTTTGATACACAATAATGATGCAGTGATCACCTCATTAATGAATGATTTAAATAAATAAGATTATAAAAATTTAAACAAAATCAAAAACCTGTACAATTATTATTGGAAGATTTTATTTTGAACATGGGTCATATTATATTTGAATTTAATGTGTTTTGGAACTTTAGAAACCGAATATTATTTTATAATAAAATAATATTTTCAAACCTTCCAAAGGAGCCCCTCCTCCCCCTTATAAAAAGCCATCACCTCTAACCCATTACTCAAACCTCTCATGCCCCATGACATATCCAACCTCTTACTAAATAAGCTCAATTCATCCCTCTATTCCTATTAGTATCCTTACCTTAGGCAGAGATAACTTCAAGAAATCCTTTTGGTTCAAACCAATGGGAGTTACCCAATTTAAGTGTAATGTCTACTTTTAAGTTATTTTCATTAATTTTACTTCCCCAACCCCTAAACTCTTTTTATTAAATTATTTTATAACAAAACTAGTATCCTCAATATAATATGATGTTGTTATGAGAATTAGTCAAACTAAAATTACACACACCTTCATCTAATGGGTGTAGAACTTACAGTTTCTGTGGACTGCGAACTACTGCCTCACGAAACGATGAATGTTCGATTATCTTCTACCACCTCTTATGGTGGTCATTATGATGGAAATGTATTTAAATATGGTATATGTTATATTTATGTTTTCTTTATGCTTATGTATTTTTCATTTATATCATACCATTATAGTTCACATAATCGGTAAACATGATAATTAAATATGAGGATGTGAGGACTACAGCCCCTCAATGTGATATGACTCGTTCATACCATACATGGAATGTATAAAGCATGGTGTTAATGTACTTAAGTAACGAATATAAAATATGATATTATAATGGAATTATGATATACATATATATCATTATGTTTTCATTAAATTAAAATATTAAATAGAAATGAAAATTGTGTTCATGCGTACGTACGGCTTACCGTCTCCATGAGCGGTGCATTTCATTTCATATCTCCAAATTTTATGTATTATTATAAATACAAATATATACTGGATATATATGATATATATGATATCTAAATCATTAATATTATTCTTAATATAATGTACTTTTATAACATGGACTGCATGTAAGTATAATATGTTCATTTTTGACTAAAGTACCAAATATCGACAAAATGACTGTTATTAACTTAAATAAAGTTGTAATGTTTATTACATTGTAATAATTGATATAAAAGGAATAATAAACGTAAAAAAGGTTTTTGAAGCAAGTAAAAATTAACTTTAGTTTATTATTCAAGAGATTAAAGAACGAACAAGTCAAGTTTGACATGAGGTGAAGGGACTTCATCTCAATATCTATTCATTGAGGTGTATTTTGATTTATATACTACATTCACTTATACAATGTATAAACACAGTTGACTTTTCATTTCATTCAAATGGAATCTTTTTTTCTAAGAAATCATTTTACTAAATGAATTATGTAATTTTTTAAAAGTTTTTAGTATCAATGACCTCTCCGTAACCGTAATCGTTATTTGGCATCCAATATAAGCCTTAATGTTTTTAAAAGGAAAAGAAGCCTATTAATCTTTTTGTGGGTGTTTTGGTATTCAAAATGGTTTTTTAAATGGATTTATTATTTCAATATCTTGAATTTATTTCCTGTGATTTCAAATTAAATGTTATTATTTAAATGTTTATTTTTGAAATATTTTATGTGTTGTGATTAATAATGGTACATGGACATTGGTTGGGTGGTTATGTGATAAACCAAATGACGGGTGGTGTTGTGATAAACAAGGACGGGTGGTTATGTTATAACCTCCAATGCATTGGGTATGGAATTAATCCCCATGGCTATTCCATTTATTGATTTGTGTGGATGTTGGTCGTATAGTTATTGCATTTATGTATATTTATGTCCCAAGTTACTTTTATATGTTATGTGTTATTTCTATTGGTTTTATGGTAATATTTTGGTTACAAAATGGTAAGAAATGATATTTTAATTAATGAAGAGTATTTAATACATCATAAAGATGAAATGTATTAATTATGATAAGTTATTCACAGTTTACTCATTGTTTTGAAAAACTAATAGTTTTCCTTCATTGTGTATCCCTTGCTGGGATTTTTATGATCATCCCATGTTTTTGAATTATTTTTCATAGGGAATAAAGTGGAATAGGATAAAGGATGTGGTCATGGAAAATTCATGCTGTCTAAAACAAGGAACCTATCGTGACCCTTTTTTGATGAGTTTTTATCTTATTGGAAAAAATGGATACTCAGGAGAAGTGTAAAAATGTAATATTCATGTTTTTATCTATATATTATGACCAAATTTTCTAAATCTCTAATCTTGAGAATATCCTCAAGGTTAATTATTAACATAATTCAATATTATGTAAATGTTTATGGTTGGGGCCATATAAGGTCAATCCCTTTGGATTAAAGAACACAACTCTTACATAACAATGAACAATGCATCATACATTTAAACCATTATTAGGGAAAATTTTGAATTTTATGTCGATGAACTAGTGGTTAAATATCCTTAGCAATGTGATCACCTCACTTATCATTAATTAATCATTAGTAATGTTTTGTAGAACATTTTAAAAATGAATCCTCTATATGAGATTCTTTATTAATGTTATGTAAATTCATCAGCTTGGTGGTATGCAACAATGACACCAAGGTAGATTTAAAATAGGCTAGTGAACTCCAAAAAATGAAATCTAATATGAATCATAAATAACTAATAGGGATCCAATGGAAACTCGCTTTTACATGATGTTTCATAGACAACATGTTTGGAAAACCAATCACCATAACTAAGTTAACTAATAAGGGAGTCATATATTAATGGGATGAGAAATACCCAGTGGATTTTGAGATAATCATGTAGTACCTATTACATCCACCAGTATAGATTCAATCAGTGGAAGGATGTACACTTATCTCATATGTAGCCACCACGTAAAAATAACTTTGTTCTCACCTTAGATTTAAAAATTACCTAGGGAATGAAAATAGATTCTATTATAGTATTATTATAATACTAGTTACTAATACATTGTACTATGATATTGAGAAGAACCAGCACACACTCATCATTATATTGTAAAAGATGAGGCAATTATTATGGAATAAAACATTTTATATGACCTCTCATATTACACTAATTAATTGTTATTTTGGTATCCTTGTTTTATCTTAGTGTTTGGCCTAATAGAAGGTCATAATATAACAATATGACATCCAATTTGATTCAAAAAAAGAAGTTAAAAGGAAGGAACAGGGAAAGTACATTTGGAAAAATCCCTCCCTATAATGTATTCAAGTGGACACCGATCTTCCGGATAAACAAGTTTTCTCTTCCCATGAACATCCCTGAACATGGGAGATGTATTTTGATAACTCCTACAGAAGTCCTTTTAGTTATAGGATGTAAGATATGAAGCCCAATCGGTTTAGTCTAGAAATTATTTTGGTTTCCATATAATAAGTAATTTTTCCTCCACTGTCTCACTAGTTGAATGATACCCTACTCATGAGGTTAAATTCAAAGCCCGCAACATTGAAATAGAGATAGACCAACAATTACAGATAACAAACTTGAATAACAAGGTTACATGGATCTATTAATAAAATAGATCAATCAAAAGTATATTATGTAAATGGAAGAACTATTACCTATCATTAATTATGGAAGCTAATTGATGTAAGTGTTCCCCATTGAACCGATATTATATCATACCCCACAATCAATAAACAAATGTGTCGATGCACTGGCCAATGAAACCATAGTCCTTGCTGATCCTGAACAAGATAGATTTTTTTTCCACATCATAGGTTGGTTTTATGATCATCATTTTTGGCATGGATAAAATCAATTAGGTCAACACTGACCTAGAGGATGATGTACCAACATCCACCCTATGATCTATGGTTTCTCTAACACCACGATATTTTGAGAATTATTTTTTAAAAAATTAATTAACTCTTTTGGATGTTTTTTATTACACACAATTCAATATTTACCTTTTATTAAATGACACAAGGAGTATATATTTCATTACATGAAATTCTATGTTTATATTGTGTTACACACATCACGGAGTTTAGCTTGTGTTACATGAATCATCGAGTTCAAATGAAACATGAATTACTATTATGAAATTATTATTTAATATGATAGTTTTCACATAACCAATGGAATGGAGGGTATAACTAAGATTAAGTAAATTATGAAACTATATGGTTTCAAAATGTGTATATAATTAAATCCTTGGTGACCAATTAATTAGAAATGAAAATAAAACCATTTGAAAATTAATAGATTCATTTATAATTGTTTTTCCACACAAACATGTTTTATCTCAATAAATTAGAAAAAATCACTTTTTTAAAATATTTTTGCGAAAAATATATTTTAAATATTCAATAAATATTTTGAGAATTGATCTTTTTGTTTTATAGAAAATAGACAAGAATTATTATAATTTTATTCATAAAAACTGTATTTTACAATTTAGGACATTGGAATCATTTATATTTTGAATTTTTATATAATAACCTTTCAAACATTTCAACATTTTCTCTTCGAAAACAAGCTTTCTACTATAATTTTTGTGATTAATTTTCAATTTATTAGTTCCACTTATTGGAATGGAATTTGGATAAATGGATTAAATATTTTAAATTATATTAATTTATGTTATCTAATATGTTCTACTTAAAATTTTACCACTATGAATGGTAAAATAGTATGAATTTATTTACTGTTGTTAAGGTAAAAATGTTTGTACTTGGGTAAACTAAAAATATAGGGGTTAAAATTTATCCACAGTTATCCCAATTTTTTTTAATTATTTACACATTATATATTCATGGTTATTTAGTGTAAAAAATATATCCTTGTGTCTTGTGAAAAATGTAGGTACACATTTTTCTTTTTAAAATTACAAGTGTCCTACTCACCACAATCATAAAACGACACCAAATATCATCTCCTCATAAAGCTTATAAATTTTTTTTGGAAAATAATTTTCTCTATTACATACTTATTTCCATAATATCATCCTTGGAGACATTTTTATCATAAATCCAACCTAATAATAATTTTTTTTCATACTAATATAATCTTTCTAAATAAGAGGTAACGTCCCAAACCAAGCATTTTATATTATTATTTTCAGCATCATTAAATTAATATTTTAATATTATTGTACAATAACCTAATTATAAAAGATATTATGAGATTTTAAAATGTTAATTTAATAAACTAAATCTATCTCCACTTCTATCACATAGGATAAAAATCATCATTTGTGTGTGCACCATATTATCACCTCATGAACCGATGATATTCGTTTTCCATCAACACCTCTCATTATAGGATATATTATTGAACTAAATGTTTTTATATTATAATTGTGATATTTTAATATATATTTAATTATTACATAATTTATATCATTATAATTTCCATTTCATCATAATATGCCAAAGTCACTTGTGAATACGGTGAATAAAAAGCACATGAAGCGATGTGATTCGTTCACACTTAACATGGAAGGTAAAAAGGGTAGTTTTAATTAAAATATATGATATATATTACATAATAATTATAGTATAATTTTAATATATTATGTTTCATTATTTCTTTAAATATTTTGAAAAAATGAAAACAACATTCATGCGTACATATGGTCTACCATCACCTTGAACGGTGTATTTCATTTTCTATATTAAACTCTTAAGTATTACTTTAAAAACAAATAAAATGTATATGAATTATATTTATATCATGGTGAAAATATTGGATATTATTTAACCATAATTACATTTTGAGCATCAAAAATATAAAATAAAATAATACCAGAAAAATAATGTAATTATTTCCCAGAACATAATTTTAACAATGAATTGTTTTGAAATGGGTAATAAAAGGTCACGAGTAAATAAAATATGGAATTAAACATATTATTATGGTTACTAAATATTTTTAAAATAAACTTATATTTAATTTAATGGATTTTCTAATTTTAATAATAGAATTATGGGATTAAGGTAAGGGATATTTGCCTTTATTTTTCTTCTTTGACAAATATGTTATGTTATGAACCTACATTTATTTATGAGGCGTATATACATTCAAATTCACATGTTATATAATGAATATAATTTATTTTGTGATATTTAATATTCATTTTTTTATTATTTAATTTTACTTATATTTCAATGTTACTAATGTTGTTGGGGTTTTATAATACAATCTCATCATTTATCAGGATTGTTTTTTTATTATGGTTATGATGATGAAATATTACGATCCATATCTAAAGAATATCTTTACTTTTTTTCTCATATACATAAGTAATGATAATACATGTTTTCCCTTAATTTTCCGCTCTTGATACACAAGATATTTCAAAATAATTTCTTCAATGAAAACTGACTTTATTTTCCCCTTTAATGGAAACATCTTCCAATTTTTTTTCCTTTTTTTCTTATAAACACATTCATCAATTTTTTTAATATTAATATATGAATTTTAAATTCATTTTAGCCTTTTCTAAATTATTAAAAATGTATTAATTGGAATAATTATATTCATTCCCAAACATGGATTATTTGGATTATACTAAAATTCTGAATGGAATCATTGCTTTAACGTGTAAGGCATGAACCAAAACTTCTTGATATCATGGCCATTAATTACATTTAAGATTATTATATAATTTTTATTATTATTTCCCAATAAAATTAATTCCATTATATTTATGAATTCATAATTTATAAATATTTTATATTCAAAGATATGATATTTTCCTCAGGTAACATTCCATGTGATTTTTAATTCAAAATCATTTACTATCTAAGATGAAGTAATTTGATGTTACTTATGATTTACTAGGGATATAAACTAATGATTCTATTCCTTATCTTTATTTTTATGGTTTTCATTTTTTATTGAAATATTTTTAGGAATCCAATTTATCTTCCATAGGTTATACCATGATAAAATACTTATGAAGCCATCTACTTTTTCCATGGGTTGGGCTTTTAAAAAATGAAGAAATGATTATGTAACCCATTTCTTTTCATCAGTATTGATATGATGAATTTTTTATGATATTTTAGAACACATATAAATTATTTTCATCATCTGATTGGTTGGACCTATATCTCCCTCCAACGCATTTCATGATGATTAATGTTATATCAGCTCAAAGAGTACACGATAGGTTATCTCAAGATCGAAATAGGGTATATGGGTGGTTATCCCAATCTCAAGAGCAGGTTTGTAGGTGGTTAGCCTAATCCTAAAATAGGTTACAAAAGAGGTTATCATAATCCTGGAGAGGGAACATGGGTTGTTAGACTAAGCCTAACATGGTTTGAATGTGTTAGAGGTATCCTTGACATAATATTTTATATGATTATATATATGGCACAAATCTAAGTATTACGAATATATTATTCCCACAAGGATCACATTCATGGATTATATTAGGATTTACAACTTGTGAATAATTAATAAATAGTCCATGGCTCGTGTTTACGATCTATGATATGTTGGGTATGGTTTTAATTTGTTTTTCCCATATTATCATACCCATCTGATAATATAATATTCATATCTCTATTTTCCACCCTTACTGGGCATCTGATCTCACCATTTCTTATGTTTCATTTCCCCATGATATGAAGAAATTATTTTTATATTAAATTTCTAAGACGAGTGCAAGTAATGAAGAACATTATGGGATATATAACGTATGGGGTTTTTATCATGTTGAATTTCCTCACTTATTTTCAATTTTCATTTTTTGGTGAGTGGTCCAATTCTTTTCTTGATCATTAGAACTAAATTTTGAGAGTTTGTCTTACTCAAGAAATTTTTTAGATAGTTTTAAAGGCCTCTAAAGTAATGAAAGGTTTCAGTCATCCTTCAGGTGTGTCAAAGATTAAAAAACCATTTCAAGAATGAGCTCACAGATGGGGATGGATTGGACAAACTGTGTGGTCCCATAGGAATACCCATGCGTCCATAGAGAGTATTGATCATGATTTCGAATACCATGCAGAAGGGGTCGCGTAGCCATGAAAAATCACAATAGTTGTAGGCAATGGTTATCTACATGGATTGTGAACAGTGAGGGAACCCATGCACTAGACCATTTGTGGTGGGTGTCCCTGGTAATGCAAGTTACATGGGTTCCACAAATATTTGTAAATTTTGTGCCTCGGTTGTGAGCATATAATGCTTGGATAGTGGGCATCATAATTTTGGATCCGGATTTTCAAAACTATTTTCTAACCATGTGGCCTCTATAGAGTGAAAAAATTTCCATTTTTCATTTTTTTAACATAAGATGGATTTCATCTTCATTCCTACCACACATTCCTCTCCTCTAGGAAACTATTAGATCTATTAACTCCCTCTCTTAGGATTTAATCCAACTACATCATCTATGATATAATTTTATATCCATTAGTTGCTAAAGATTCATCACGATAAGTATTTAAATTCACTAGATTCAATTTCTCTTTGTTATCACCATATGGTGTGCTAAATATGCGTGATCCATTTTACCCTATTTCATAGGGTTTTCGTCTCAAAAACCCATTACTTATGAATTGGTTCAACGTAGAGGGTGATATAGGATGAGTGAGAATCTAAATTTCTATGTCAATTGGGGTCCGGTTTTTACGTAAATTTTAAGGTGTTATAAGGGGTGTGTTCTTCATTGCTCTGTTCGCTTGTCTGGGAGAGACCGTAATGATATAATGACATTTTAAATTTATTTAATTAATCACATGTGATGTATATGGGAATGTTCCTTGTTGAGAAAAAATAGTATAATAATGTTGAGATTATTTAGATAACATGATAATATTACTCTTGGTGTCTGTATTTAGTTATATTCAACTATTTATATTGATTTTCATAGTTCCACTAAAACATAATGGGATTGGCCCATGGTTTGATGTATTATTGACCATCTGGACTACTACTATGTGAATTTTTAAGTTAGGTGAGGCTCGAGATTTATATTCATGAGGTGATATTGACAACCATGATGGGAAACAAGGTCAACCGATTGATTTTATGATGTCATCTGGTTATGGGTATAACCCATGTAATATTGGATAGTGTTCACTATTAGGATGAGTGGCCTGATTTTAGGGGAATGAAGTTCCTAGATTATGTGTCTTTAGTAATTTATGGTGATTTATGCTAACCATTTATTAGTGGATTCATCGTTTTAGCTGTTTTCACACTGATAAGACTCAGATGATTGGGTGGTGTTGACCACTCATGTGCATAGATGCCTCTTTTAGCCGTGTGTTAGTATGGTGTTGACCACTAGTGAGGTATGTGGTGGTTGTTGTAGAAATCCATATGGAAGGTGATGGCCATCAGTTTATAGTCACGATACGATTGGTTGGGGAATGTGGCTCACCATATTATTTGAGTTTGTTGGGATAGGATATTGGGTTGATGAATATCATCATTACTTAAGATGTTAGGCTTCGAGAGGATGGTTATTATTCTTTGGATGGAATACATCGATGTGCCTTGGGACATAGGGCTTCGAGCTGAAAGGAATTCTCGAATATGGGGTGTGAGGAACCTAGTACTTGATTAGTAATGATATCAAGATGTTGGTTATTAAATAATTAAATGTGATATATTGATTAGCATGTGGTGTTGGTGATCTATTTATAGGGGGTGCCTAAGGGGTCTCTAATTTTCTACTCGCTAGTGGATTCCTTGGGAATCATGATAACAATCATCACCACTATAGTTATATATATATGTAGATATTTCAATATATTCCATATATATAACTTTGGGTACATTGAATAATAGCATTGGATGAAGCCGGTGACTTTATCCTTATTGATGTTGAGAAAAATTGAAGTATGTTATTTATATCTTATGCATGTTCTTTTTTATTTAATATTTAAAACACCAACATTATCACAGATGTAATAAAGTCACACATTGGTGGTGGACTTATGATATTTATTTTCACACCATATATGATCCCATCAGAATTCATGTAGACTATAATTCATTGTTTAGGTAAGGAACTGAGCTCAAATTCTAGACCTTGGTGATCATATCATATTCCTTACTAAGGGATGGATGGTAAGGGACCTTGCTGGTTATTGTATTAGCTGGAATTTATTGTTGTGTCACCCTTTTGTTTTCAGAATGATTCTATGTATATAATGATATTTCTTGTCAGATGTGACCCTTATTCGTATCTATAATTTGTTATGATCTTTTTTCTATTCATTATTATCTAGAAATGGTGTTTTATTTCAACAAACGGTTTTTCTGAGCGTGTTGATTATTACTAATGTTGTATCTTATGCTTCAGATATTTTTGGTTATTAATCTTGATGGGTTATAATATTTTCTTATACTATATTATCTTTTAATAGACCCTTGTTATTATTTTCACAAGAGGGTGTAGTCCACCCACTATCACCTCTTTACATCATTATTGTTAGTCTACAGCCTCCTACATATGGGAAGCACTCCAAAGGCCTAGTAGTACTCTGACCATGAACACAATTTGGGTGGAACTATGGGTTGGGGTGCTATATGAGATAATATATCCCACTAATAGACCAAATTTTTATGTGTCTATGTTTTCAAAGGATCTATTACTTTATGATCCTCGGTATAAAAATTATGTAATATATATTCGTCTTCAAAGATATAATATATTTGTATGAGAAGTTATGGTCACTACATTTGGAATCAGAGGATAAGTTTAGTTAACCCTTGAAAATAGAGAGATAAAATATATTTGATATCCCTAGGGACATTTCTAATGATGTGACTAGGGATGTATGTAATAATATGTGTAAGGATGAGTCAAAGTATAAGAATATATTCTATAATTTTGGTAATAGATAGAGTCTGTGGTTTACAAGAAATTACATACTTGTATGGATATTATATGTATGTGTAGCTCAAACATAAAGGTTCCTAGGGGTAAAAAAATTTAAAAGGGATCATGAAGATGTACTCAATCATAACATGGTGCATGGAAACAGTCCATATTGCACACCTAGTTTTACACTTCTAGGGGATATGCTTTAGAAATTTACAAACTCCTTTTAAACCATCATGACAGATTTTAATAATGGCCATGATAACCTAGGTAAAGGAAAACGTTTCTATTATAGTAAAGCATGTTTCATGATTTGGATACACTATAAGTAATTTTCATGATTATGTGGTTCCCCACTATGATTAGTATTTCTTACACAGTTCCTTTTTATTTTCGTTGATGGTTGGAACTGATAAAAACATTATTAAATTCAAATCCAATGAATACTCGGATGATTTTCCTATAGATAACCTGAATGTTATGTGAGATGGAATGAAAATAATGTTTCAATTCTCACACAAATTTCTTAGGATATTAATTATGTTGAAAATCCAAAAGAGTAATGAATGTGGCCACCTTTTTCTAGGTTCTTTATAATGATATTTCCAAATTATTTTAGTGGGTATACTAACCCACTAGTTTCTATGAAATAGAACAATTCCATTAAAAGGATAATTTACATTATCTAGTTTTTAAAGAATGAATAGTTCATTTTTATAATCTATCATTAGAAGGAAAATAATATCAATGGTCAACTCTTAATAAGAATACGAGTCAATAAGATAAAATGTTCCTTACATACTGGGATGAGTTTTAGGGAATATTTTTCAATAAGTTCATCCCTTTCATTTTTTGTATAAAAAAATATAAAAGGAATTAATTTAGCTACATCAAAAGGATGGTGAGTCTTTTGGTACCTATGAGAAAAATTTCACAAGACTTGCCAGGTACACTTTTTAATTATTATCCAACATGAAATTAATATTGATTTATTCTAAATTTTCTTAAAAAATTCATTGAAGGGAATTAGACATATGGGTTGTTGGTAGAAATTAAAATATCAATCATTCACATACTAGGGAGGAAATATATATTGAAGTTAGCCATCAATTGCATTGTTTTCAAAATAATGTAATGATGGAATTCAAGGGAAACTCAAAAAAAATATTTTGTAAACAAGATGATATTTCCCTTATTCATGATGTGGGGAAGGAAGGATGGAAAAAAATTCATAGAGGGACTATAAAATGTTTCATGTGTGAAAATGAATTTAATTGAATGGTTGAACATTGAAGTGATGGTAAGAAGTTAGTTAATGATGAAAATAGAGAGAAATGCCCACAGAATTCACCACCCACAATCCAATTTGTCAAGTTAATTGAGTTTTGAAATTATTATAATTAATGCCCCAATTGATGTGATAATGTGTATGATAAGTCTCAAAAACGTGTAAAGGAAATGGAAAAATGGGAAGCTAATGAGACCACAATATACTAAGTTAATCATTATAATTTGGTAAAACGTATCCCTCATGTTTGTAATTTCATGTTATATTTTCTATTACTGAGCCTAATGAAAATATTCTTTATAATAATCTAGTGAAATTACATGTGATTATATCCCACTATATGAATTATAGAATAATTAAATTAAATTTTTTATTCTATTAGTATAAGGATTTACCCCAACATCCAATGAAAATTTTTTGTTATAAGATAAGATCTTATATAATTAATAAAGGGTGAATTGTCTTTTTGAAGTGTATGTGTTCCTATATAACATTAATTATGTTTTATGGATACCATCATGGGTCTATGAGTTTAAGGTTAAATATAATGTTCAAAGTCATTAAAACCCATTTTGATGTTTTATGTGATGACATTTTGTCATTATTAAAGATATTTTAAGTGAAATTAATGGAAATTCAACTGTTTCATTTCATCTATTGGGAAAAATTTATATGAGGAGTGATTGTACACATTGTGGAAATATGAATATAGGTAATTTTAAACTTTAGGGTTTATCTTATATTTGATTTTGAGATAATTAAGGGTTGTTTTCAATCACTTTATGATGTAATCACACTTCATTGATATTAGAAAAAAATTTCTATTGGGATCCTCTTACCATGATATATATTAATGAAGTTGTAATGTTTTATCTAGCACCACATTCAATTGTATCTGATCTAGATCAATATTTTAAATCAATATTCTAGTGAAGTCTTTCTAAATCTCTGGATAAATTATTAAATTTATGTATTGTGTATCATCCTAAAAAATATGGTCAGAAAAGGAGAACAAGTCAATAACTAAGGGATATGATGAGATAATGTTTACTATATTTTGAAGGTTTTTTGTATCAATTAATTAATCTAGTTGAGTTTTCTGAAAACAATAGATTTCAGTAAATCATTTAGATGGATCCTTATGAATACATCTATAGAAAGAAGTGCATATCTCTAACATACTATAAATAATTTGGAGAAAGAAAACTATTAGGACCTGAAATATTTTATGAAATGATAGTGATGTTTAGATCCATTAAATAACATTAATGGTGGCACAAAATTTATTGAAAAGTTATGAAAATAATCATCTATGTGCTATAAATTATATTTTTGGTGATATGTTGTTTTTAATAATTTCTCAATGGAATAAGGTAATGATATTTGGACAACAAATAACACTAATCCCTTGGTATATTGTTCCCTTAGAAATTGTTGATCATATCAGAATTATATCTTATGGTTTGGAACATCCACTAAACCTATCTTAGGTTCTTGATAAGTCTCCTTTACCCCTCCCGAGTAAGTGCATACCTGACCCATCACACATACTGAACTCATAGTTCATACCACTGGTGCATGATCTTTCTTATACAAAAAAAATTGCCTAAGATTCTCGATCACATAGAGAAGCTCCATAATATCAAAACCAATCACCTAGTCAATGATAGGTGTTGAAACCACTAGATTGAATAAGCTATATGGGAATCGAAGTCTTTAATTAGGTAAAAGCAACCACTGTTTTTTATCTAAATTGATGAATTTTGAGGCTAAAATTCTTTTTAAGGGGGGTAGAGTGTAACAACCTAAGATTTTGTGACATATTTTTTTTATATAAATTTAATCTTTTTAGACTTTTACATTACCAGAAACAGCATGTTTAACTTTAATTTCATAGAAATATTATTTTAACATGTGTTACATGAACCACGCAGTTTTTTTGGGTTACACATAACACCATGTTTAAATGAAACATGACTTGCTAGTATGAAATTAATATTTAATATGATAGTTATCACATAGCCATTTGAATGGAGGTTATGAATAGGATTAACTAAACTATAAAACTATATAGTTTACACATGTAAATATAAATAATTAAATGGTTACCAATAAATTATAAATGAAAATAAAAACCATTTGAAAATAAATGGAATCTTTTTCTGAAAAACTGTTTTTATGCGGACAAAAATATTTTATCTAAATAAAATAAATAAATCACGTTTAGAAACTTATTTTGAATAAATTTATATATAATATATTCAATAAAATGTTTATCCGTTATATTATGTGTTTTCTAAATAGGATATATGAATAAATCTAATTTTAAGATCAAAACTATATTTTCCTAAAAACCATTTTAGTCTCTTTTTGCACACTTATTTTAAAAATAATTTTTGAAACTATTATAAAATTTATATGATAAAATAAAATTCATATTTTAAATCATCATGTCAAAATTATTTTATCTTTAATTTTTGATAATTTTTTGAGTAGATAAATATTTCGATGAATAGTAAAAAATATTGTTTTTAATAAGAATATTCATTTATATTAAGAAATTTTGAAAATTGAAAAAATGTTTTTCTAAAATATAGCTTTGTTCAATTTTAAATCTATTAATCCAATTTGCGTCATTGGAATCATTTTAATACTGAATTCTTATAGAAAACCCTTTTAAAATTTTGAGCATTTTTTCTTCAAAACCCTACTTTCTTATCGAATCTGTGAGTTTAATTTTAAATTATATTCATCCACTTATAAGAATGTAATTTGGAAAAATTTATTGAATATTTTGAATAATCATAATTTATATTATCTAAAAAATTAATATAAATATTCGACCATATTGATTAGTAAAATATTAAAAATGTATTTACAACGGTTAAGGTAAAATGGGTTTATTAGGGGTTAAACATAATATATAAGGATTAAAAATGAACCAAAACATTTTCAGTACCCATTTTATGTCCTTATTTTTAAATTATCTATCATATTTTCTATAATTTCATATTTTTAATCCTTTTTTATGTTGAAAAAATGGGTAAATATTTTTCTTTTCTAAAATTAGAAGTGTGTAGCTCAAATCACTTATAAAATGCCATGCCCTCTCCTCTCCCCATAAAAAATAAACATACCATTGGTTTTACAATTAAATAACAAATTTACTTCCCTACTTCCAACATATCATCCTAGAATCCTTATTTTGGTCATAAATCCAACATAACTATCCTTTTGTTGTAAACCAAAAGAAGTTGTCGGAATTAGAGGCAACGTCCCTAAAATAGAATTTTATTTTATTTATTCCTCCAAATAATTCATTTATTATTATACCATTATGAAAAAATAAATGAATGTTATTAAATATATTTAGATGTTATTTTGTTAATGTAATAATCTAAATTTTTATCTTGTTCTATCGAATGGGTTTATGAAATCATTATTCATGTATATGTTAGACAGCCTCCTCACGAACAAATGTTATTCGTTTTCTCTCACCTACTCTCGTAGATGGATATATTTATGGATTAAATATTTATATATGAGATTTATGATATTATTATACTTATGGAATTATTATATCATATATAATGGTATACTATCCATTCTTTTGTAATTCAATAACATCGCTCATGGGTAAGGCATACTACCTCCTTGTAAAGAAATGAAATCCATTCATGCTCTATATGGAAGGTAATAAAGATGGTTTTGATGAAAATATGTGATATATATGACATAAAAATTTTAATCCAAATTTCATATATTAAATAAAAATTTTCTCACAATCATTCTAGGAAATGGAAACATCATTCATGCGTGCATATGGCCTACTGTCTCCATGAATCATGTATTTAATTTTCTATCCCAAACTATTACTGAATAATATAAAATCATATTAAATGAATAAATATATGGTATTTATGTCTGTTTTTAAATTTTTTAGATGATGTAACCATGGTAAATTAATATTACCAAAAATAATTAATAAAACCACACATGAAATTCAAAGCAATTATTACCCAAAACGTAATTTATAAAAGTAATTATTAATAAATAGATAATTTAAGGTTAAAAGTAAGTAATATTTTAAATGATTAATATATGTATGGATATTTTATAGATTTATAATAATATTATATTTTTTTAAATAGGAGGTCTAAATAAGTATGAATTAATTCGATACATAACATAAGAAATATTTTTCTTAATTTTCTTTATTTAAGACAAATGTAATGTTATGCATATATTTTATTATGGGGTGTATATACAAAACCATTTATATTTTATATCATTAATATACATAATTTAAGTATATGTAATGTTTCATTTGACATTATTATATAATAGTTCTTACGATTCAATGTTACTAATGTTGTTTGGGTTTTATGAACCAATCTCAACATTTATTGAGATTATTTATGATTAAGTTTCTCAAAATGAAATTTTATGATTCATATATAAATAAAATCATGAATTTTCATATCATCTAGTTTATGTCATGATAATACATGTTATTTCTTGATCTTCCTCTCTATATACACTAAATATTTCAAAGTAATGTTTTTAAATTAAACTAACATTATTTCTC
Organism: Viscum album; assembly: GCA_963277665.1. Lineage (NCBI taxonomy): Eukaryota > Viridiplantae > Streptophyta > Magnoliopsida > Santalales > Viscaceae > Viscum > Viscum album. The sequence goes on along the minus strand of OY728136.1, from coordinate 1,806,722,900 downwards.
TCTTTAGTTGAAAACCCTATCTCTTTTATGTCTATGTTTTCTTGAAATATTTAAAAAATGATATAATGTTGTGCTGTTATTATTTATATTGATGTTTATCCGTCTTTAAATATCATAAAAAATTAATAAATTATTTCTGTACTTTTTCTAACGTTGCCCATTTTGATTTTAACAAAAATGTGAAAGAAATAATTGTTTTAACATGTATGATATGAATTATAATTTAAGGTAATAATGGCCATTATTTTCATTAAATATTCCATTATAATATTTAATTTATATTTTCATAGAAAAAAATTAAATAATAATTTATGAATTTTTAATTAAAAAATTTGGATTTGAATGAAATTATATTTTCGTTTAGAAATGTTCCATGTGATTTTTCCTTCAGAATAATTTTGTATCGAAGATGAAACACATTGGTGTCACTTTTGATTAACTGAGGGTATGAACCAATGATGTCATTATTATTATTTCTATATAATTTTTATGGTTATTATTGTGATATTTTAATAAAACCTATTTCTCTTCCATGGGTTATATCATGATAAAATGCTTATGAAAGCCACTACTTGTTTCATGTGTTAACTTGGAGGAAATAAAATGGGTATGAAACTCATTTCATTTCATGGGTTCTGATATGATTAATTATTTGTGAAATTTTGTAACAAAAAAACATTGTTTTCATCATGATTTTCATTCTACCTATATCTCTTTCCAATGCATTGGGTAATGATAAATATTATATGAGCCAAAAGGGTACACAGAAGGTTATCCTAGGACTGAAAGATTGTGTAAGGTAGGATATTTCAGGCTCTAAAGAGGGTACATGGGTGGTTATCCTAATCCAGAAGTTGGTACACTAGTGGATTGCCCAAGCATAACCTATTATGAATGTCTTAGTGGGTATCATTTACATAAGATATTTATGATTATGTATATTCCAAAAATCAATATATTATTCCAATGTTATGCTCTCATAAATCACATTATTTGAATCTATTATGACTCATGTCTTATGAACATACAAGATATATGGTGTGAATCATGTTTATTAACAATGATATACATGGTATGGTTTTCATATGTTATTCTCATGCTCTCATACCCATATCCTCTTGTAAGATTAATATCTCACTTCTTTACCCATACTGATCATCTGATCTCACCCTTTATTATATTTCCTTTACCTAGGATATGATGAAAGGTATTATGTATAATATGTATAAGAAGGTTTCTAGTTATGGAGAACATGTTAGGATATGACATAGCTCACTAATGTACTAATTTTTATGTGTCAATGTTTCTAAATGCCCTATACCTTTACAATCCTCTGGCATGTTTTTGTTTAATGTAAGGAATTTTCATCTTAAAATATGTAATATCTATGTATGAAATGTGAGGGACTTTATATATCCATTAATATATTACCTTCACAATGGTTCCCTCCCATCAGATCGATCCAAAAAGTAACAAATAATACACTGACCAGCAATCCTTGCCCTTCGATAAAGGAAAAATAAGCGAAAATCATTATATAAAAGTGGCTTTGATGGATTCAAATTTAGATGAATATTATAATGTTATATTACCATTATTATCATATAACTCCATGTGAGATAATATGACATTCACCAATATAGACCCAAGAATCTCCCATCGTATTAGGGGGCTTGCCTATTACTAGAAAATAATAATGGAAGACTACGTTGAATTCACCAGGATGTCTCACTCGTGATAGATTCTGGTGGACTTCATCCATCAACCACTAGAGTAATTATATAAAAATAAGTATATCTGGTTGTTTTTTATATTGGGTATAAGGCCCCGGCCTTAAAACATTCTTAATATTGAATTACATGAATAATTCACACTGAGGATATTTTCATGGTTTAGAGTTTTAGTGAATTAGGACATAACTATTACAACTCGAAAGATTACAAAGTAGACACTTCTACTAAGTTTCCATAAAATAAAAACTCTTAAAAAGAAACATGTCTAGTTTCATGTTTTAGATAGCATGACATTCCATTGATCCCATCCACGACCCTATTCCACATTAAGTCTTGTGAAAAAGATTTAAAAAAACTTGGGGTGAGCATAAAAAGCTCAGGAATGGATACACAAAAAATGAAAACTGTTAGTTTTTCAAAACAACAAGTAAACCATGTATACTTTATCAAAGTAATAATTTTCACCTTTATAATGTAGTAAAATCTATTCACTAAATAAAATATCATTACTTACCCTTTTGTAACCAAAAGATTACCACAAAACCCATATAAAGAAAACATAACATATAAAGGTAACTTGGGACATAAACATACTTAAATGGAATAACCATATGGTCGACTTCCACACCTATCACTTAATGGAAAAGCCATAAGGCCGACTTCCACAACCAATGCATTGGAGGTTATAACGTAACCACCCGTCCTGGTATTCACAGAACCACCCATCATATGGTTTATCACGTAACCACCCATCAAATGTCTAAGTACCATTATAAAATCATAAGACATTAAACAAATATAATAGAAAGAAAACATTTCCACACTTTGATCACAATATATAAATTAAATATATTGACATAACAAATACATTATAAAAACCATTTTCAATACCAAAATACATACAATAGTAAATGCAATTTATTTCATTTTAAAAACCGTACGGCTCGTTGAGGAAGCTAAAGACCAAATAATACTCGCAGCGGTGGAAAAGGTCGTTGTCACTATGTATGTTAAAAGAAACATTCCTTTTTTTAGTTTCGTAAAACGCTTCATATAAAAAGATTCTTTATGAATAAAACTAAATTTCAAAGGGGTTTATACACCGTATAAAATAATGTTGTGTATAAAACAAAGTATGCCTCAAAGAAAGGAGAATGAGACGAAGTCCCTTAACTTTTGTCCGACATGACTCGATTGCTCTTTAAAATCCTGAATAATAAACTAAATTTAATTTATAATTTCTTAAGAACCTTTTTAATTTTTATTATTCCTTTTATATAACTTATTTCCATGTTATAAACTTTATTTAATCATTTAATTTTATAAAGTTCATTTTGTTGATATTTGGTACTTAAGTCAAAAATAGACTGCTTACAATTACATGTTGTTTATGTGGTCAAAGGTTCATTATACCCAGTATGATATTAATGATTTGTATATCATATATATCATATTTATCCATAATATTCCAGTATTTATAATAGTACATAACATTTAGAGGTAAGAAATGAAATGCACCGTTCATGGAGACGGTAAGCCGTACGTACGCATGAATGCTACTTTCATTTCTATTTCAAATTTAATGGGGTGAAATAATATAGATATAAGGTTATATTATAATTCCATTATAACATAATATATAATAACGTTAACTCCATCCTTTATACATCCCACATATGGCATTAACGAATCAAATCACTTTGAGGGGGCGGTAGTCCGCACTTTCTAAAAGAAATTATCGTGTTTACCCGCAATGGAAACCATAAAGGTATCCGACAAATGAAAAATACAAAAGAATAAGGAAAACATAAACATAATATCTATCATATATAAATAGGGTAAAATCTTAATGTCCACCATGAATGGTGTTAAAAGAAGATTGAGCAATCATCGTTTTGTGAGGCAGAAAATCACCAACCACAGAAAACATATGTTATTTAACCATTAGACGAAGGTGTGTGAAGGTGTATCTCTAATCTTTCTCATAAAAAATTCCAAATATATTTAAGATACTGGTTTTGTTACAAAATAAATGAATAAAAATATTTTAGGGGGTTGGATAAGAAAAATAAAACATAAGAACACAAGAGAAAACACTACCTTTAAATCGGGTAACTCTTCATGGTTTGAACCAAAAGGGTTCCTTGAAGATATTTCTGCCCACGATAAGGCTTCAAGGATGAAGAGAGGGATGTGGAGAGATAAAATGAGAAGAGTTTGTCCGAAAAAAAGTCTTGGGAGGTGTGGGTAAAGAGGTATAGGTGGGGGGCTTTTATAAGAGGAGAGGAGGGCCACTCTTGGAAAGTTAAGAAAAGATACTTTATTATAAAATGATTTTCGGATACAAAATGTCCCACAATAATAAATTTAGAGGATAAGGTGATACGGGCTCGAAATCCACCCATCCAATAGGTTTTTGACAATTTTAGGTCTTAGATTGTACATTATTATTTCATTTTATTTAAATTGTTAAATAATGAGGTAATCTCTGCATTATCATGGTGTCATAAATAATTTAATTTATTTAATGTCTAAAAATTATAAGAAAACTTTCATGATGTAGGAAATATTTTTAACTTTCCAATGAATATTTATAGTCAAAATATGACTTGTATAACCCCATTTTAAAATTGTTTTAGTAAAACATTTCATGTTTGTGACATTTTTATTTTAACATTAAATAAAAAGTAATTAATGTCATTTTTCTACCAAAGTGGATCCATGGGGTCCCCAAGTTGACCCATGGATTTCTGTGGTCGGCCATGAAACATCCAATAAGGGTAGAACATGTTTCTAGGTCATTTCATATCATTTAAAACATTATTTTTACCATAAACGACACTAATTACCTCTAATCGTGATTAACAAACATAACAGTTACTCTTCACCAAAAAATTATTTTAATCCCATTGAACCAAATTTTACATCCTATTGACAACCATGTATGTCGGATTTTTTAAATTCAAAACACAGAGGTGGTAAAATTTCATTTAAATGGAAAATCATTTTTTTAAGTTCCACTTAGTGGTTTCACTATTCATCAAAAATTGATGTTTTTCAAAAAAATACCAAAACATCACCCTAAGATATATTTGATATTCCAAATTCAAAAAAGATGTATATTTTAAAAAATCCAAACCATATAAGTTACATTAATTAATTTAATAATTAATTCCCTGCTTTCAGAACAAATAGCGTGTTTTTATGGAACAATATATATCAAAAGATTGACAATAGTTTAAGTCCAATTTCAAAGTGAAATTAATTCCAAAGACCACTATTGGATTAAATGGTAAAAATATATTCTAATTTCCCATTAAAACCAATTCAAAATATAATATAATCATATAAACAAATTATATTAAAAAGAAGTTTTGAATTAAAATACAACATTTTTCACCATTCATTAAAAATGAACTTTATCGGAAAAATACCAAAAATTTACACAATGTAAATTTTGATGTCCCGATTCTAAAGATGAATTATATTTGGTACAATAGAATGTATGAGAGTGACCAAAACTATATTTAATGACGGTTCTCCATCAAAAGGTGATAGTTCGACCTTTTAGTGAATATTAGAGTATCAATGCCTAAAATGGAATTATTTTCGTATTTTAAGCCTTAATATTTTATTGGATAAATGTTAAAATATTTAACAAACAAATATAATAATATTTTAGTTATTTCTATTCATTCCCTCCAGTACAATGGCTATGTGTTAACTACCATTTAAAATAATATTATTTTATTACTAGTGTGCAACGTATGATTTCAAAAAATCTTTTTGTTGCGTATCGGGTACGCTATCAAAAATAGCAACACCTTTAAAGTAAAATTAATATTTAATTCACAAATATTAATAAATATGAAAATGTTTTTTTCTTTATTTACTTGGGATGTTACATCCATCACCCCTTTTGAGAATTGCATCCTCGCAATTTTATTCACTTATCAAAATAAGTGGGGGTATTTATCCCCCATAGCATTTTCAGATTCCTATGTTGCCTCTTCAACCATATGGTTTTTCCACAAAACCTTTAACTGGTGAATTACCTTATTTCGCAACACTTTCTCTGTTCGGTCATGAATTTTGAATGGTTGTTCTTCATAAGAGAGATTCTCTTCCAACTGAACTAACTATAAGCTCAAAACATAAGATGGATCTAGAATATACTTTCTCAACTTCAAAACAAGAAAAACATTGTGTACATGAGATAAACTATGAGGTAAAGCCACTCAGTAATCAACTTATCCAACTCTCTCCATAATTTCATATGGTCCAATGAACCTTGGACTCAACTTTCCTTTCTTACCAAATCGTATCCCACTTTTCCACAGTGAAACTTTGAGAAAAACATGATCACCTTCCTCGAAAGATAGATCCTTCCTCCTGTTGTCTGCATAACATTTATGTCTGCTTTGAGCTGTTCTCATGTGTTTCTGAATCAATTGAACTTTTTCTGCCATCTCTTCTACTAATTCTGGTCCCAGCAGCATCCTTTCACCCACTTCATCCCAAAAAGCTGTAGTTCGACACCGCTCCCCATATAATTCCTCAAACGGTTCCATCTGTATACTAGAATGAAAACTGTTATTATATGAAAACTAAACCAAAGAAAGATGTTGGTCCCAACTTCCCTAATAATCCATTGAACAAGCACGTAGCATATCCTCTAAAGTCTGAATTATTCATTCTAAATTCCCATCTGACTGAGGATGAAAAGTTGTACTAAAATTTAATTTAGTACCCAATGACTTCTGAAGGCCCTTCCAAAAGTTAGAAGTAAACCTAGGATCACGATCAGATACAATGGATAGGGGAACTCCATGCATCCAGACTATCTCTTTAAGATACAATCGAGAAAGTTTTTCTAGAGAGAAAATATCTCGAATAGGAAGGAAATGAGTAGATTTAGTCAAGCGATCAACAATAACCCAGATTGCATTATTACCTTGAGATTTCTTTGGTAATCCCACAACAATGTCCATGGATATATTTTCCCATTTCTACTCTGGCACTAGTAAATGTTGAAGAATCCCTTTCGGTAACTGCCGCTCTGCTTTAACCTGCTGACAATTCAAACACTTTACAGTAAAATCAGCAATATCTCTTTTCATTTCATCCCACTAGTAATACTCCTGCAGATCGCAGTACATCTTAGTACTGCCAGGATGAACAGAAAACGGGGAACTAAGAGCCTCACATAACAACTCTTTCCTCAACTATGAATCACTAGGCACACATAATCTCTTCCCAAACCTCAATACACAATCAGTATCAATGATAAATGCAGGCAACATACCGTTCTGAACCAGCTCTACCTTTTTTTCAACCCACTATCTTTCTTCTGCGCTTGCTTAATTCTGTCTGATAGGGATGATCTCACTGAAACCTAAAACAAAACAGAAGAACTTCTTGCACCAACAACTTCTATGCCAAAGTTCATCAAATAAAAAACCAAAGGATCTCATTCCAAACGTAGCATGGTTAATGAAGAATTACTTTTTCGACTCAAAGCATCATCCACTTTATTTTATTTTCCCGGATAGTAATGAATTGTACAATCATAATACTTGATTAATTCCAGCCATCTCCTCTATCTCATGTTCAATTCTTTCTGAGTGAATATATACATTAAATTTTTTTTGATCAGTATATATATCACACTTTACTCCATACAAATGATGCCTCCTAATTTTTAGAGCAAAAACAACAGAAACTAATTCCAAGTCATGTATAGGGTAATTTACCTCATGATTTTTCAACTGACGTGAAGCCTATGCAATTACCTGATCATTCTGCATAAGGACACAGCCAATTCCCTTCAACTAAGCATCACTGTATATAAAAAACTCACCATTCCTGGAAGGAAGATCCAAAACTAGAGCATTCACCAATCTTCTATTCAACTACTCAAAACAATCATCACATTATCTTATCTAGATAAACTTAACACCCTTTCGAGTTGGCTTAGTCATTGGACTAGATAACCTTGAAAAATTTTCAACAAACCTTCAGTAGTAACCTTCCAAAACAAGAGAACTATGGATCTCGATTACATTTGTGGGTCTTTCCCATTTTCCAACAACTATTGTTTTAGCAGGATGAACAGTTATGCCATTTTTTGAAACAATGTGACCAAGGAAAGAAATTTTTTGTAACCAAAACTCACACTTGCTGAATTTTCCATACAATTTATTTTCTTTAATGGTTTGCAAGATAACCCTTAAATGACTTTCATGCTCTTATTTACTTTTAGAAAACACCAAAATATCATCAATGAAAACAACCACAATCTTATCCAAGAACTCATGGAAAATTCAATTCATAAGGTCCATGAATACAGCAGGTGCATTGGTTAACCTAAAAGGCACAACTAAAAATTCATAATGGCTATATCTAGTACAGAACAAATTCTTCGGAACATCTGATTATTTTACTTTCAACTGATGGTACCCTGAACTCATGTCAATCATCGAGAAATACTGAGCTCCCTGGAGATGATCAAACAAATCATCGATATGAGGCAAAGGATAATTTTTCATAATAGTAATGTTATTCAAGGCTCTATAATCAATGAAAAGTCTCATTGAACCACATTTCTTTTTAACAAAAAAGACATGAGCACCAAATGGTGATGTTCTAGGTCGAATGAGTCCTTTATCTAATAACTCCTGCAATTGCATTATTAACTCTAAAAGCTCAACTTGAGCTATTCGATATGGGGGTTTTGAAATTGTCTTAGAATTAGGAACTAAGTCAACAGTAAATTCAACTTCTCAATCATGAATAATACCAGGAAACTCATCAGGAAAAACATCAAGATACTCATTTATCACTGGAACATCATTAATCTCAACTGTTCCTTTATTTTCAACAACATGTGCAAGGTATCATTCATTTCCATCTTTTACTAGTTTCTAAACTTCCTGATATGTTATCAAAAGCAAGGGTTCATTCTTGTACACAAACTGAAAATCTTTCTAAAAAGAAATCATTTTGGCTCTGCAGTCAATGATAGAATGATAAACCGAAAGCCAATACATGCCCAAAATAACATCAAACTCTACTAGAGGAAAAAAATAAGGTTTGCTGGTAGATTCTTTCCGTACACAAGGATAAGAATGTTCTTATAATTTCTTTTTGTCTCAATGTTCCCCCCATGTGTTTTTACCATAAGTTCAGGATTTATATCTTGAGATTGAATTTCCAATTTACTAGAAAACTTCTCAGCAATGTAATAATGTGTAGACCCTGAATCAAACAACATATTGGCATAATCTGAACAAAAAAAATAGTATACCTGATACTACTTCATTCGATGGCCCAAAATCTGCTGAAGTAGTTGAAAAGGATTTCACCACCCCTTTCTACTTGTAGTCTGGCTGGTTTCCCTCAGTGGAGTTCTTCGTTAGACACTCATTTGTATAATGACTCATTTCATTACACTTCAAACATCTTACCGCTGGCTTTTCATTGCCTGCTTGTTCATCTTCCATACAGTTACGAGCAATATGACTAGACTTACCGCACTGAAAGCACTTTCCAGACTTGGATAAACATTATCCAGGATTCATTTTACCACACTTCTCATTGGATGGATATTTGGTTTTCTTACCTCCTTGTTTCTTGGATAAATCCTTCCCCTTTTCCTGCCAACTGGACCTCTTATTCTATTTTTTTTCAAAGAACACCTAATCATCAGCAATCCCCATTTCCACCTTCTCCGCACATCGAACAAGATTTTCATAACTTTTGAACTCACGAGAAGCTTAATCCCTTCGATACCTTGTCTTTAACAATGAGTAAAAACGGTTGATTTTACTATCAAGATCTCGTATGAAGTTTAGAGCATACCTTTCCAGTCGAGTGAACTTTGATTCATAAGCAGCCACTGAATCATCCTCCTGCCTCAATTCTAGGAATTGTTTTTCCATCCTAAGATGAACCACCTTAAGAAAATATTTCTCAAGAAACACGCCTTTGAATTCATCCGAGTGAAGATCATCAATATCATCACTATCCTTGATATTTTTCATCATTGACCACCACTGATCTGCTTCACCTTCAAAACGGTAAACATAAAGAGTAACCTTTTGATGTTCTGAACACCCCATGACATCAAAAATCTTTTCCAGTGCTTTAATCCACCCTTCAGCTAGAACAGGGTCAGATGATCCTCTAAATAATGGGGGATGTTGCCTCATGAAATGTTCCACCGCTGACATGTTCCTCTGCCATTGATATGGGTGATCTCATTCATGGATACCACCACCATTTATAGCCTGTTTCAACTTTGCCATTACTGCAACAAACTGTTCAGTTCTGATTCCAACCATCTTGGGTTGCTGATTTGGAATTTTGTCTTCTTCCTGATGTCGTCCCAACATTGCTTCTTTGTTTCCTCTACGGAAAACCATTCTGAACACAGAAATATCATAGGTGAAGCAACATGGTAATCTTTAAATTCTATATCATTTCAATCATTCCATAAATTATCTTATAATTTAACAATTTTCTAACTCCTAAAGTTGTGTAAACCGACCTCTGATACCAACTATAAGGCCCCAGCCTTAAACCTTACTTAATATTGAATTACATAAATAATTCACATTGAGGATCTTTTCATGGTTTAGAGTTTTAGAGAATTAGGACATAACTATTACATCTCAAAAGATTACAAAGTAGACACTTCTACTAAGTTTCCATAAAATAAAAACTCTTAAAAAGAAGCATTTCTAGTTCCATGTTTTAGATAGCATGGCTTTCCCTTGATCCCATCCATGACTCTATTCCACGTTAAGTCCTGTGATAATCATTTCAAAAAAACTTGGGGTGAGTATAAAAATCTCAGTAAGGGATACACAAAGAATGAAAACTGACAGTTTTTCAAAACAACAAGTAAACCATGTATACTTTATCAGAGTAATACTTTTAACCTTTATGAAGTAGTAAAACCTCTTTACTGAATAAAATATCATTACTTACCCTTTTGTAACCAAAAGATTACCATAAAACCCTTATAAAGAACACATATCATATAAAGGTAACTTGGGACATAAACATACTTAAATGGAATAACCATACGGTCGACTTCCACACCAATCACTTAATGGAATAGCCATACGACTGACTTCCATACCCAATGCATTGGAGGATATAATGTAACCACTCGTCCTGGTATTCACGGCACCACCCTTCATATGGTTTATCACGTAACCCCCCATCAAATTTCCAAGTACCATTATAAAATCATAAGACATAACACAAATATAATAGAAAGAAAACATTTCCACACTTTGATCACAATATATCACTTAAATATTTTGACATAACAAATCCATTATAAAAACCATTTTCAATACCAAAATACAAAAAATAGTATATGGTATTTATTTCATTTTAAAAACATTTCAGCTTATTGAGGAGCCAAAGACCAAATAATACTCACGGCGACGGAAAAGGTTGTTGTCACTACGTACGTTAAAAGAAACATTCCTTTTTTTCTTTTAGTAAAACTCTTCGTATAAAAAGATTCTTTTTGAATAAAATTAAATGTAATAGGGGTTTATAAACCTTATAAAATAAATTTATGTATAAAACAAACAATGCCTCAATGAAAGGAGATTGAGACGAAGTCCCTTACCTCGTGTCCGACGTGACTCGATTACTCTTTAATCTCCTGAATAATAAACTAAAGTTAATTTCTACTTGCAGAAGAACCTTTTTCATGTTTATTATTCCTTTTATATAACTTATTTCTATGTTATAAACATTATGTAATCATTTAATTTAATTAAGTTCATTTTGTAGATATTTGGTACTTAAGTAAAAAATGAACTTCTTACAATTACATGTTGTTTATGTGGTCAAAGGATCAATATACCCAAAATTATATTCATGATTTGGATATCATATATATCATATATATCCAGCATATACATGTATTTATAATAGTACATAACATTTAGAGGTAAGAAATGAAATGAACCGTTCATGGAGACGGTAAGTCGTACGTACGCATGAATGCTACATTCATTTCTATTTCATATTTAATGAGGTGAAATGTAACACCCCGAGCTTTCACGATATGCTTCTCTTTCAATAATGCAATAGCTTGAATTGTACGCAAGTTCGAGATTCTAACACACCACGACCAATCAAAGTAGCAGTTATGAATAGTAATACCCACTTTTTGAAATTATATAAATCATATATTTCAAAATGGACTTCATTTTTGTATTCGGAATATCGAAATTATCCTAAGTTGAATTTTTTGTAATTTTCTGAGAACATCCAATTTTTTATGAATAGTGAAAAATACTAAAAAACAACTTTTTTAATCAAAATAATTTATAGTGATACATTATTCTATTGAGTGGTTTTAAATTTTAATTAGAATATATTTTTACCATTTAATCCAATGGTGGTCATTAGAATTTATTTCACTTTGAAATTGGACATAAACAATTGTCAATCTTTTGATATATATTGTTTCTTAAAAACACGCTATTTGTTGCGACAGCGGGAATTAATTATAAAATTAATTAATGAAAATTATATGTTAGTAATTTTATAAAATAGACATCATTTTTGAATTCGGAATATCAATTATATCTTAGGGTGAAATTTTGGCATTGTTCTGAAAAACTTCAATTTTTGATAAATAGTGAAACCACTAAGTGGCAGTTAAAAAACTGATTTTTCGTTTAAATGAAACATTACCACTTCTATGATTTGATTTTCAAAAATCCGACATTCATAGTTGTCATTAGAAAGTAAAATGTGGTTCAATGGGATTAAAATAATTTTTGGTGAATAGTAACTTTGAAGTTTAATTAATCGCGATTAAAGGTAATTACTGAAACTTAAGGTAAAATGATATTATAAAACTATGAAAATACCTTTACACTTGTCCTACCCCTATCGGACGTGTTATGTCCGACCAAGAAAATCGATGGGTCAACTTGGGGTCCCCATGGAGCCACTTTGGTAGGAAAATGACATAAATAACGTTTATTTAAAGTTAAAATAAAAATGTCACAAACATGAGTTTTTTTACTAAAACAATTTTTAAATGGGGTTATAAAAGTCATATTTTTTACTATAAATATTCATTATAACGATAAAAAGATTTACTAAATCATTATATTTTTTTTATAATTTTTATACATTAAATAAATTAAATTATTTATGACACCATGATGATGCAACGATTACCTCATTATTTAAGGATTTAAATAAAATGAAATGATAATGTAAATTCGAAGACTTACAGTTGTCAAAAACCTATTGGATGGGTAGATTTAGAACCCTTATCATCTTAGACTCTAAATATATAATTCGGGGACCTCTAAAATCTGAAATGTATCTCATAATAATGTAACAATTTCCTTACATTCCAAGAGTTCCCCTCCTCTCCTCTTATAAAAGGCCCCCACCTCTACCACCTTATTCACACTTTCAAGCCATTTGGCTCAGCCAACCTCTGCCAAATACTCTCCCAACATCCCTCTATTACTCCTAAAAGCCTCACATTGGGCAGAACTTTTCCCAAGGAAGCCTTTGGCTCAAATCGAAAAGAGTTGCCTGATTTTCAGGTAATCTCTTCTCTTATGTTATTTTGATTTATTTTGCTTCTCCAACCTCTTAAAATCCTTTTATTCCTTTATTTTGTAACAACAACAGTATCTTCAATATACTAGGATGTTTTTATGATAATTAATTTTCTTAAACTTACAGACACTTTCGTCTAATGGTTAAAGAACACACTGTTTCTGTGGTTGGTGAATTTTTGCCTCACGAAACGATGATTGTTCAATATTCTTTTAACACCTCTCATAGTGGCCATTATGATGAAACTATTCTCATATATGATATATATATATTATTTTTATTTTTTCCTTATGCTTCTCTATTTCTCATTTATTGAATACCTTTATGATTTCTGTTATGGGTAAACGTGATAAATTCATTTTAGGAAGTGTGGACTACCGCCCCCTCAAAGTTATTTGAATCGCTAATGCCATATGTAGGATGTATAATGGATGGAGTAAATAATATTATATATTATATTATACTAGAATTATAATATACTTTTATATCATTATGTTTCATTCCATTAAAATACAAAATAGAAATGAAAGTAGCGTTCATGCGTACGTACGGCTTTCCGTCTCCATGAACGGTGCATTTCATTTCAAACCTCTAAATGTTAAGTAATATTATGAATGAATGTATATACTGGATATATATGATATATATGATATCTACATCATGAATATAATTCAGGATATAATGGATATTTCACCACATGAACAACTTGTAATTATAAGAAGTTTATTTTTGACTCAAGTACCAAAGATCGACAAAATGACCGTTATTTACTTAAATAATTACATAATGTTCATAACATGGTAATAAGTGATATAAAAGGATTAATGAAAATGAAAAATGTTCTTAAACAAATAGAAATTAACTCTGGTTTATTATTCAGGAGGTTAAAAAATGATCGAGTTAAGTTGGACACGAGGTAAGGGAACTTCAAAACCCAATTTCTGTTCTTTGGGTTAATCTCCTACTTTCAAATTACCTCATGATATTATTATGTACTATATTGTATTTTTACATTACTTATGTGTAATTATAGTGAATACACATAATAGATCTATTTTATTTAAAAAATGATCTATTTAAGGGACTTCGTATCAATCACCATTCATTGAGGCACATTTAGTTTTATACACAAATTTCTTTTATACGGTGTATAAACCCAGTTTACTTTTATGTTTATTCAAAATGAATCTTTTTATATGAATCGTTTTACTAAACGACAAAAAGGAATGTTTTTTTTGTCGTACGTATGTGACGACGATGACTTCTCCGCCGTCGTGACCATTATTTGAGTTTCGGCTTCCTCTACAAGCCAGAATTTTTTTTAAATGAAAAAAATTACAAAGTTTTAATTTTCTTTTATTTTGGAATTGAAAATGGTTTTGAAAATGGTTTTATTCTATCAATGTGTTGCATTGATATATTGTGATTGAAATGTGGAAATGTTATATTTCCTTTATGCATATTTTATGTGATACGATTATGTTATGGTTCGTGATATGTTTAAACCTGTTCATATGAGGAATGCATTGAACATAATCCGTGATGGGTGGAGCCCACTATAGCTCGTCGATGCATTGGCCGGTCTCATGAGACAAACTAGTGTATTGGAACGAGGCCTTGACAAAATCTTATTTGTGTTCTTGGCACGAGGCCTTGGCTATGTGGTTATGATTGTCTGGCATTATGCATTCCATAATTATGAAAGTGGTTATTGATATTGCATGTGATTATTCGACCAATAGAATGTCCATGTGAATAAGAAAATGGAATTATCTCATTTTACTTTTTCCATATTATCTTGATGTTCAAGTTTAAAAGGATTTTGTTTAAGTTATAAATTTTTTTAAATGTTTATATTTATTTATGAATGCTTCCACTATATTTTTATCCTTACCGAGCATCTGAGCTCACCTCTTTCAATGTTCTAAATTTTCTAGGATGTGAAGAAGTATTTTAGGAATGACCAACAGGGATAGTTTGAAGGGGATATGATTGTGTAAAATGGAGACTATGTTATTGTAGTTTTTCACATTATGATGTAATGTAACATTTATGAATGTATATATTTTTTCCAAGGCTACTAGACTAATCGGTCTTTCGAGACTTGATCTTTTGTGATCATGCCGATGTTACGCAATAATACACTGACTCTGGGTAACTGGGGTCGGGGAGTTATAGTTGGTATCAGAGGCAATTTATTACTAACCTTGGAAGATAGATTCAGAGAAACTCTGATTAGAGCACATATCCCTAAGATAGACATTGAGGATTTGTATAGAATAACTTCCTAGAATTTTGGTATTATAGTAATTTTGTGAGTTTTCCGAGAAATACATCCCTGTCTGGATACGAGCAGGTAGAGGCGGCTCTGGCACAGATGTACATATGGGTAAAACCCAAAAACACCGCTTTGATCTAGACTCGAACAGAAAATAGTGCACGACAACCGGACTTGCTGCACTCTTGGTTATGACACTCCCGGGGTATATGCTTAGGATAATTCTCATTTTTATAAACTATTATGAAATGTTTATGAGTATAAACTTAATCAAATAAAACATCCTTATTATTATGGATTATATCCATAAACCCTTCAATTTACATTAAATATTTTACATGTTTGGAATTATTCATTTCAATTCATAAACTGACCTAGTTTATGCCATTGTATAGAAATGGCTCCCAGTAGATCGATTGTGAACTCCAGCAATACGTATGATCCAAAGTGTAATAAGGATCATATCTTTCATGATATTAAGACAAAATTTAGAAGGGAAATAGTCTCCCATGTATTCTCAACATATGAAGAAATAGTATCATGTGTTAATAAGATAAGTAAAGATTTCTCTGAGTCATATGGATTTGAAGAGAATCAAGAGAAGAAACGGATGATGGATAAAGGGAAGAGGGAAAAAAGATTTTTCCAATCTGTGATAACTGTGGGAAGAAACACCTTGGGACTTTCAGGAAGGGAATGAGAGTTTTTTTTAAGTATGGATAAAAAGGACACCAAGTGCGTGAATGCAAGGGTAAGAAAAAGTTTTCAAATGTACAATGCTTCATTAGAAAGGAGTGGGGACACTACGCAAACCAATCTCCAAATCATCAGAGTATGCCCCAAATGATGTTATTGGATAATAATCAAGTAATGATACTACCACAAATGAGGAATAATGATTAGAGTTATTATGTTGTTATTAATGAATTTTTTCATTTGAGTGTTGTATCAATAATGTACTAGTTATAATAATTATGGAATATATAAGGATTATACTGCAGTACTATTTCATCAAGGACTTGAGATTGTCTGGAACCAAGAAAAGTGACTCCATAGCCGGTTAAATTTTTGGAAAATATATGGTTGAGATAAAGATAAACCATAATATGGTATCGATACCGAGATAGTGATTTTATAATAATACAAGATTGATTTGGATAAATTATATTGGATATTCTTAACATCATTGAAACTGATTAATGATTTGTATACATTTTTGGATAGAAGGAGTATATATAGTATTCTATAAGGAATAAGGGATTATGAATGTAATCAATGAGGATTTATGGTAATTCAGTATGTTGCAGTGTTTTAAAAGAATACATGATGATGGTGTTCACATGTTGTTACGTGGAAAAAAGGATCTTCATTATGTTTACCTTCCTTATAAAATTTGGACTGGGAGTTGGGAAGAAGTATTTTGGATAACTATAAAGGTTGGAATGGATTAAGTTGATCGTTGGATAGTATTGTTTAAGGTCAAAACATTTTGGAATATTATTTTTGGAATATTATAATACTATAGTTTTAGGAAAAGGAAAACCTGCAGGATGGGGGATAACCCGTCGCGTTGGACAAAGTTGCAGGAATCGAACCCACAACCACAGTGTGACAGGCCTTTATTACCTACCACTAGCCTACAAGAAGTCCCTGGTTATTACAAAATAGTTTTAATAATCTAAATGGTATGTTTTAATATTTGTAACCTTATACAATTAGAATAAATAGAATATTTTTGAGTTCTATTACCTTTTAGAGTGAAAGATGGGTTTGTGGTAAAATGTTATTAATGATTGAAAGTCTACATGACAAGTATGTATATTCCCTTACGTTATTAGTAAATCTCCTAAATAAATTCCTCAACTCTATAAAAGGTACCTCTAAACAAAAATGTTTCTGGTTATCTTTTCCAAATGGGGATTCAATGACCGTTTAGCCAATCACAAGTTTGTGATTTTCTTGTGGTTAACTTTCTCCTAGTCCAGTTTTCTACAACACTCCATAAGACCTTGATGGTTTGTTTTTCTTCCATATCCATATTTTCATAGAATCCTTGTATGGGCTATCTCGGGTGACCTTTGTACTTATCTTTCTTTCTTTTAAAGTTTTATTTTTATTAACCTTATTTCCAATGTGGGTTTTATACAAAGGTATTTTCTATTTTCAACCTTTTATTTTCAAAGAAAAATTTCAAATTGTGAGGATTAAATTTATTTAAGGAGGGGAGAATGTAACACCCCGAGCTTTCACGATACGCTTCTCTTTCAATAATGAAATGTCTTGCTTTGTACGCAAGTTCGAGATTCTAACACACCGCGACCAATCAAAGTAGCAGTTATGAATAGTATTACCCACGTTTTGAAATTATATAAATTTTATATTTCAAAATGGACTTCATTTTTGTATTCAGAATATCAAAATTATCCTAAGTTGAATTTTTTGTAATTTTCTTAGAACTTCAAATTTTTTATGAATAGTGAAAAATACTAAAAAACAACTTTTTTAATCAAAATAATTTATAGTGATAGATTATACTATTTAGTGGTTTTAAATTGTAATTAGAATATATTTTTACCATTTTATCCAATGGTGGTCATTATAATTAATTTCACTTTGAAATTGGACATAAACAATTGTCAATCGTTTAATATATAATGTTTCATAAAAACACGCTATTTGTTACGACAGCGGGAATTAATTATAAAATTAACTAATGAAACTTATATGTTTGGAGTTTTTTAAAATAGGCATCATTTTTGAATTCAGATTATCAATTATAGCTTAGGGTTAAATTTTGGCATTTTTTTGAAAAACATCAATTTTTTATGAATAGTGAAACCACTAAGTGGTAGTTAAAAAACTGATTTTTCGTTTAAATGAAACATTACCACTTATGTGATTTGATTTATATATCTGACATAAAAGGTTGTAATTAGGAAGTAAAATTTGGTTCAATGGGATTAATATAATTTCTGGTGAATAGTAACTTTTAAGTTTAATTAATCGCGATTAAAGGTAATTAGTGAAATTTAAGGAAAAAATGATATTATAAAAATATGAAAATACCATTACACTTGTATTAAACCTATTTTATGTGTCATGGAAGACCAATAAAATCCATGGGTCAACATGGGGACCCCATGGAGCCACTTTGGTAGGAAAATGACATAAATAACTTTTATTTAAACTTAAAATAAAAATGTCACAAACATGAGTTGTTTTACTAAAAAAAATTAAATGGTGTTATAAAAGTCATATTTTTTACTATAAATATTAATTACAAAGATAAAAATATTTCCTACATCATGATAGTTTTTTTATAATTTTTATACATTAAATAAATTAAATTATTTATGACACCATGATGATGCAGCGATTACCTCATTATTTAACGATTTAAATAAAATGAAAAGATAATGTGAATTCGAAGACTTACACTTGTAAAAAACCTATTGTATGGGTATATTTCCAACCCTTATCACCTTATCCTTGAAATATATAATTTTGGGACCTCTAAAGTCCGAAAAGTATCTCATAATAATGTAACAATTTCTTTACTTTCCAAGAGTGCCCCTCCTCCTCTCTTATAAAAGGCTCCCACCTCTATCACCTTATTCACACTTTCAAGCCATTTGGATCAGCCAACCTATGCCCAAATAATCTCCCAACATCCCTCTATTACTCCTAGAAGCCTCACTTTGGGCAGAACTCTTCCCAAGGAAGCCTTTGGCTCAAATAAAAAAAAGTTTCCCGATTTTATGGTAATCTCTTCTCTTATATTATTTTGTTTTATTTTGCTTTTACAACCCCTTAAAAAAAATTTATTCCTTTATTTTGTAACAAAAAAGTATCTTCAATATACTAGGATGTTTATATGGGAAGTAATTTATTTACACTTACACACACCTTCGTCTAATGGTTAAACAACATACTGTTTCTGTGGTTGGCGAATTTCTGCCTCACGAAACGATGATTGTTCAATATTCTTTTAACACCTCTCATGGTGGACATTATGATGAAACTATTTTCATATATGATATATATATATATATATATTATTTTTATGTTTTCTTTATGCTTCTGTATTTCTCATTTATGGCATACCTTTATGATTTCCATTATGGGTAATCGCGATAATTTCATTTTAGGAAGTGCGGACTACCGCCCCCTCAAAGTGATTTGAATCGTTAATGCCATATGTGGGATGTATAAAGGAAGGATTAAATAATATTATATATGATATTATACTGGAATTATAATATACCTTTATATCATTATCTTTCATTCCATTAAAATAAGAAATAGAAATGAAAGTAGTGTTCATGCGTACGTACAGATTACCGTCTCCATGAATGGTGCATTTCATTTCTTAGCTCTAAATGTTACGTAATATTATGAATGAATGTATATACTGGATACATATGATATATATGATATCTAAATCATGAATATAATTCGGGATATAATGGATATTTCACCACATGAACAACTTCTAATTATATGATGTTTATTTTTGACTCATGTACCAAAGATCGACAAAATAACCATTATTAACTTAAATAATTACATAATGTTAATAACATGGTAATAAGTGATATAAAAGGATTAATGAAAATGAAAAAGGTTCTTAAACAAATAGAAATTAAATCTATTTTATTATTCAGGAGGTTAAAGAACGATCGAGTCAAGTCGGACATGAGGTAAGGGAACTTCAAAACCCAATTTCTGTTCTTTGGGTTAATCTCCTACTTTTAAATTACGTCATGATATTATTATGTACTATATTGTATTTTTACATTATTTATGTGTACTTATAGTGAATACACATAATAGATCTACTTTATTTAAAAAATGATCTTTTTAAGGGACTTCGTCTTAATCACCATTCATTGAGGCATATTTTATTTTATACACAAATTTATTTTATACGGTGTATAAACCCCTTTGACTTTTACGTTTATTCAAAATGAATCTTTTTATACGAAGCGTTTTACAGAATGAAAAAAAGGAATGTTTTTTTGTCGTACGTATGTGGTGAAGACGACTTCTCGGCCTCCGTGACCATCATATGAGTTTCAGCTTCCTCTACAAGCCATAATTTTTTTTAAATGAGAAAAAATTACAATGTTTTAATTTTCTTTTATTTTGGAATTGAAAATGGTTTTGAAAATGGTTTTATTATATCATTGTGTTGTATTTATATCTTGTGATTGAAATGTGGAAATGTTATGTTTCCTTTATGCATGTGTTATGTGATATGATTATATTATGGTTTATGATATGTTTAAACCTGTTCATATAAGGAATGCATTGGACTTAATCAGTGACGGGTGGAGCCCGCTATAGCTCCTCGATGCATCGGCAGGTCTCATTAGACAAACTAGTGTTTTGGAACGAGGCCTTGACAAAATCTTATTTGTGGTCTTGGCATGAGGCCTTGGCTACATGTTTATGATAGTCTGGCATTATGCATTCCATCATTATGAAAGTGGTTATTGATATTTCATGTGATTATTCGACCAGTAGAATATCCATGTGAATAAGTAAATGGAATTATCTCATTTTACTTTTGACATGTTATGTTTATGTTCGAGTTTAAAAGGCTATTGTTTTAGTTATACATTGCCTTAAATGATTATGTTTATTTCTGAAAGCTTCTGCTATATTTTTATCCTTACTGAGCATCTGAGGTCACCCCTTTCAATGTTTTAAATTTTCCAGGATGTGAAGAAGTATTTAAGGAATGACTAGAAGGGATAGTCTGAAGGGGATATGAGTGTGGAAAATGGAGACTATGTTATTTTAGTTTTTCACTTTATGATGTAATGTAACATTTATGAATGTATCTAGTTTTTCAAATGCTACTAAACTAATCAGTCTTTTGAGACTTGATCTTTTGTGATCATGCCGATGTTACACAATAATGCACCGACTTTGGGTAACTGGGGTAGGGGTGTTATATGAAATCATAATAATATAACGGTATATTATAATTCCAGTATAAAATATTATATAATAACATTTAATCCATCCTTTATACGTCCCACATATGGCATTAACGAATCGAATCACTTTGAGGGGGCGGTAGTCCAGACTTCCTAAAATGAAATTATTATGTTTACCCGCAATGGAAACCATAATGGTATGCCATAAATGAAAAATACAGAAGTATAAGGAAAACATAAACATAATATATATCATATATAAATTGAGTGGCATCTTAATGGCCACCATTAAAGTTGTTAAAAAAAGATTGAACAATCATCTTTTCGTGAGGCAGAAAATCGCCAACCACAGAAACAGTATGTTATTTAACCATTAGACGAAGGTTTCTGAAGGTTTATCTCTAATAATTCTCATAAAAACATCCTATTATATTTAAGATACTGGTTTTGTTACAAAATAAAGGAATAAAAAGAGTTTAGGGGGTTGGAGAAGCAAAATAAAACATAAGAACACAAGAGAAAACACTTCCTTTAAATTGGGTAACTCTTCATGGTTTTCCCCAAAAGGGTTCTTTGAAGATCTTTCTACCCAAGGTAAGGCTTCAAGGATGAGGAGAGGGATGTGGAGAGATAAAATGATCAGATATTGGCCGAACCAAAGGCTTGAGAGGTGTGGATATGGAGGTAGAGGTGGGGGCCTTTTATAAGAGGAGAGGAGGGGCACTCTTGGAATGTTAAGAAAAGATATATTATTATAAAATTCATTTAGGATAAAAAATGTCCCACAATTATAAATTTATAGGATAATGTGATACGTGTTCGAAATACACCCAACCAATATGTTTTTTTCAGGTGTAGGTCTTAGATTTTACATTATCGTTTCATTTTATTTAAATCGTTAAATAATGAGGTAATCGCTGCATCATCATGGTGTCATAAATAAATTAATTTATTTAATGTCTAAAAATTATAAAAAAATTATCATGATGTAGGAAATCGTTTTATCTTTCCAATGAATATTTATAGTAAAAATTATGACTTATATAACCCCATTTAAAAATTGTTTTAGTAAAACATTTCATTTTTGTGACATTTTTATTTTAACATTATATAAAAAGTTATTAATGTCATTTTCCTACCAAAGTGGCTCCATGGGGTCCCCAAGTTGACCCATGGATTTTTCGGTCGTACATGACACATCCAACAAGGGTAGGACATGTTTCTATGTCATTTCATATCATTAAAACATTATTTTTACCTTAAACTACACTAATTACCTCTAATCACGATTAATAAACTTAAAAGTTACTATTCACAAAAAAATTATTTTAATCCCATTGAGCCACATTTTACTTCCTATTGACAACCATGTATGTCGTATTTTTAAAATTCAAAACCCAGAGGTGTTAAATTTTCATTTAAACGAAAAATCAGTTTTTTAAGTACCACTTAGTGGTTTCACTATTCATCAAAAATTGATGTTTTTTAGAAAAATACCAAAACATCACCCTAAGCTATATTTGATATTCTGAATTAAAAAATGATTTCTATTTTACAAAATTCAAAACATATAAGTTAAATTAATTAATTTAATAATTAATTCCCTGTGTCAAAACCAATAGCGTGTTTTTATGAAACAATATATATCAAAAGATTGACACTAGTTTAAGTCCAATTTCAAAGTGAGATTAATTTCAATGACCACTATTGGATTAAATGGTAAAAATATATTCTAATTTATTTTTAAAACAAATTATAAATATAATCTAATCATATAAACAAATTAGATTAAAAAGAGGTTTTGAATTAAAAAACAACATTTTTCACTATTCATTAAAAAATGAACATTATCGGAAAAAAAACCAAAAATTTACATAAGGTAAATTTCGATGTCCCTATTCTAAAGAAGAATTTTATTTGGTCCAATAGAATGTATACGAGTGAACAAAACTATATTTAATGATGGTTCGCCATCAAAAGGCGATACTTCGACCTTTTAGTGAATATTAGAGTGTCAATGCCTAAAATTGAATTATTTTCATATTTTAAGCCTTAATATTTTATTGGATAAATGTAAAAACACTTAACAAACATATATAATCATATTTTAGTTATTTCTATTTATTCCCACCAATACAATGGCTACGTGTTAACTACTATTTAAATTAATCTTATTTCATTACTAGTGTGCAACGTAAGATTTCAAAGAATCTCTTTGTTGTGTATCGTGTATGCTGTCGAACATAGCAACCCCTTTTAAAGTAAAATTAACATTTAATTCGAAAATATTAATAAATATGAAAATATTTTATTCTTTATTTACCTAGGATGTTATATCGGGAATATCAATTCCCCTTACAACAGCAAAGCGGTTTAAGTACATCCTTAC
This sequence comes from Viscum album, assembly GCA_963277665.1. Classification (NCBI taxonomy): domain Eukaryota; kingdom Viridiplantae; phylum Streptophyta; class Magnoliopsida; order Santalales; family Viscaceae; genus Viscum; species Viscum album. The sequence goes on along the minus strand of OY728136.1, from coordinate 1,806,698,936 downwards.
TATAACTGACTTCCTTTCAAAATGTGCTTAAGTAATCCCCCTCATGGAATTTTGGACGATGTATATAATCAAATTATTAAATTATAACAGTATATCCAAATTCAATGTCACCCATATGATATTTATGGATAGTGGTACCAAATTATTTTCTTCACGTAAGAATAAATGTTATCAGTAATATAACATCAAGTAAAACCATTCAACTCACTATTATGAAGAAAAAAATTGATAGATAGAGGCCTTTAATAATACCCTATAAGATATAAAATAGAAAATTGTTAAAAGGAAAATAATTCTTTTTTAGAAAATCTCATTTATGATTTTAGGTCCTACACAACCTCGACCCACACTACCAAAAAGTGACCCTATATTTGTTGGTTTTTGAGATAAAGTAATTATTTCCCATTTAAGTCTAGTTTCCCCCACCCAAAATAGATATTTGTGGGAAACCCAGGGATGAAAAACAATCATATAAGAAACTGTATGAGTTGTAATGGCTTGATGATAAAAATATTCAAACTCACTACACAACTATGAGGTCATCGGAATAAAAATTTAATAAGGAATTAAAAAAGGTTTTCCTCTACTAATTCCTCAATGGAGATATGGTGTTAGATCATAGATTCCATATGATGTTATGGAAAAATCCTCCAAATCTAGAACCCATGTTGAAAACGCCTTACATCATACATAAGTCACATTTCAATGGATTATAGCCATTGGCCACAATGTATGGGGAACACATTATGCCCCCCCATCAACTTGAGGTTTCATAAGAATTACATTACATAGTTTCCATCATGCAGTCCATGTCCAGGGAGAAAGTTGTTAAAATGAATAGTATTCCATATCCTGGTGGCAAGATAATAAACTATAAAAAATTACAATTTCTGAAGGAAATACTTTAAAATACATATAATACTATGTTTCTACTACATGATGTTAAACTATATGGGATACATCATTACCACATTATGATAAACTTCATGGAATATGTCCTAACTGCATGTCGTCAAACAACACAAATTATTTCCCCTTGAAAAATGTTAAACATCATGGAGGATGTTACATTGTAAAATCTTCACTACACAAGGGATTGATCTATGTGAAAGAAAAATAATGTACCCTCATCCCTATGTGTGAGAAAGATCTAAATTGGGAATTTTCTATTTGTGAACAATGTGTGTCTTGGTTCATGAACCCACAAGATATGTATTGTTGTATGGGTCACCAATCCTATCTCCTTCTATAGTATAAAGGTAAATAACCCCTCGTTATGTATGGGTCAAACCTTATCTATGAGTTTTACACCAAAGATCTATATATGGACTGATTTTTTTCACCACAGGATGTGTAGTGAAACCAAGATCTCAAATCTTAGGTCCATGAACAATATAATGGGAAATTATCTCTCTTTATGTATGTGTGAGACCTACGTAGGGAATTTTAAGTTATATAACTACTTCTGGATTGATTCACATTATCACAAGTTACATAGTGACGCCCAAATATTATATACTATTTCTAGTCGTAATATAAAATGGAATAAATTCTCCCTCCCTATGTAAGGGTCAGACCTATGGAGAGAATTTTCCATTTCAGAACTACATGTGGCCTAAATTATGTTATCATATGATACATAATGATACCCAGATCTCATATAATAGGTCCATCCTAAATATAAAATGATTTAATTACCCCTCAATATCTATAGTTTAGGCCCATATAGTTAATTTTCCATTTATGTACAACATGTGGCTTGATTCTTGCTATCATAGGACATATATGTAGGATTGAAATATAGTATGAGATGCTCAATATAAAAGAGGGGGGTGAATTGTATACTTTAAAAATTCCATTGGAACCATTAAAGTTAGTTAAGAATAACTATGTTTTTCTTTAAGAAAAGGAAAAGGCTAAGTTTAACAAAGTTAAACCAAGTAAATTCACAACACCTCTTAACACCGAATGTAAACTAGGAAAGAGATTCCGAATGAGAGTTTTGGAAATATGGTTCCGGAAATTGAATCTTAACAAAAGTTACAATATGAGATTCTACCTTAAAGCGTATAGAATCTAAATGAATAAGAGTACAAGTAAGGAAGTATAAGAAAGTTATACTTTCCTTATAATACAAAATGCAGCGGAATAGAAAAAAGTAGTAAAACTACAAGTAACAAGATATAATTCTTTTAACCCAAAGAGAAGGGTATCCAACAACCATGGATAAAGGTCCCTTGATTTATACTTTCAAGCAAGTCTGTCTTACCCACACCAGGGTAAGCCCTCGATATGAAGATCGGAGTCTCTGTTTTGCTATCCCCGCAAGCCCTCAACTTCAAGGTAGTTGGCAACCTCTGTCTTCCTCAGCAAGGAATCCCTCGAACTTCAAGGTAGTCGGCACCTCTGTCATCCTATCCCCGGAAGCCCTCGAATGTAATCACCAACATTCGGAGTCGCACGATGATTTGAGAGTTAATAAGAGCCTCTCTCTCTAGAAATCACTTCAAGCAGATTAGTCAGCCTTTCAGCACTTTCATCAGCTATCAGCACCGAGCTCTTTCAAATGAGCTCCTATTTATAGGTAAGGTTGGCTCCTTCTCTAACGGTCATATTTTCCTTAAATATCGGAGGGACCTGTACACGTGTCACTTAGACAACGGTTAGTTTATAACAAAACAGCCGACAACAAAACAAGTGTAACAGAATGTACGACATCGTTTTAAACTCTAACATAAAAGTTCGGAATGAAAACTTCGGAGTGAAAGTTCGGAGTGTAAGGAACAATAGTAAAGAGTAGACAAATTTTAGAAGTGTAGGCAAAAAAAAGTTCGGAGTCAAACAAAGATATTTTTCGGAGTTTGAATTTATTCAGAGTGTATAAAAAAAAGACACTCAAACTCTGTTTAATAGGTGAATTCGGAATGAGAATTCGGAATAGGAATTCGTCATCAGAATTCATAATGAGAATCCGTCATCAGAATTCGTAATGAGAATCCGTCATCAGAATTCGTAATGAGAATTCATCATCAGAATTCATAATGAGAATTCATCATCAGAATTCATAATGAGAATTCACCATCATAATTCGTAATGAGAATTCATCATCAGAATTCGTAATGAGAATTCTTCATCAGAATTCGTAATGGGAATTCGGAATGATATTTCTTCATTAGAACTCGTAATGTGAATTCTTCATTGGAATTCGTAATGAGAATTCTTCTTCAGAATTCGTATCCTGAATCTAGAATAGAACTTTAGTCAGAGTTCATATCTGGAATTCGGAATGAAACTTCCTTATAGTTCTTGTCCAGAATCCGAACCTTAAAACAAAATGCTTTATATCAAAGTTTCAACGATTCCGAGAAAATGAATCTGAATCTCATACTTAAGAAAAATATGGATGAAAGTATGATAAGGATAATTTTTTCTTATAAAAGCGATTTTCCTTAAGAAATCAATTTTCTTTATAAAAGAAATTTTCCTTATAAAAGTGATTTTCTTAAAGATAAGGTGTTTGTGATTTTCAAAACAAGAAGGAATGGAAAACTCATAAGGAAAACCTTATTGACTCAACAATCTCCCCCTTTTTGGAAAGCACAAACATCCTTAAGAAAAAAAATTCTAAGAAGAAAGAAACATATTAATACTTATCTCCCTTGTTTTAAGGATATAGATTAATACGACTAACTCCCCCTTAGGCTTTGAAACTCTAAGGATCGTATTCATATTTCCGGAGTGATATTTCATAAGAAGGTCTTCATTAAGAAAAAAAACTCCCCCTTAAACAAACTCTTATTAGAGTTCTTTTTCCTTGGGTATTTTTTTCTTTCTCCCCCATTGATAAACTCTTATTAGAGTTCCTCTTTTTCTTAAGGATCTTTTCCTTCTCCCCCTTTGTGATTTTCAAAAAGAATTGGAGGGAATTGAAAAAAAACAAAGTACCTGAAAGATTAGTAATGACAACTATGGAAACGAGATACACAATTTTCATTGGATTTGGAATGTCAGTAACAAAAAGAATACAACAAAAAGATCGGATTTGGTTATTTCGGATCTTTCTCCTTTGACATGAGCCCCTTTAGAATAGTCTTGATCTTCTTTAGGTCTATATGATCTTCTTCAGCTTGCTTCTCTAAGGCAACTATTCTTGCGGATTGAGCTTTAATCTTTTCTTCCTGGGACTTGATCTTTTCATCCTGAGCCTTCATCCTTTGTTCAAAATCGATCCGATAATCCCTTTCAAATTTCCAGTTCTGAGAAACAGAAATTAGTTTCCCATTCAGATCCCTGACTTCTTGGATCCGGAAGTTCTTTTCTTCATTCAGATTTTCTTCAAAGGAGGAAGTCAGCTCATTTATCTTCTTGTCCTCGGTCTCAAAGGTATCTTTAACATTGTCTTGAAAGTCATCAAGCAACCTCATCTCTTCCACAGTCTTCTTCGACCAACTTTTCATCCTTCTGCAAGATCTTTTATGAGCTTCGTAACCAACAAAGAAGGTTTTGAACTGAGCCTCAATATCAACGCACTTATCCATAACCATAGATACGGAGTCGGTTTTCTTATTCAACGCATGTTGGAGCATCTGGCATCTTGAGTCAATACTAGAGAAGGTTGGAATGGTTCCCACCAACTTCTTTAAAGACTGGACAACAAAATCATGCCCCAACGAGGATGACTCCGAATCTGAAATCTTGCTTAGACAGTTTTCTTCCTCAATAAGCTCCAACTTTCTCTTTGAAGAACTACCAGCTTCCTTTCTCTTCCTTTCTTCTGAACTCGGAGTATCAGCAAGAATTTGCTTCCCCTTAACTTTTTTCGGAATAGAATCTTGTTTCGGAGTTTTCTTCTATCTATCAGAAACTTGAACAACAAAATATTCCTCTTCAGCAACTTCCTGAACACCAACCTCTACGTTTTTCATCTGAGAAAAATCATGTAAAAGTTGTTCTTCTTCTCCTTTCTCTTCTTCCATTGCTGGAGTAACTAGTTTCGAGGATTCAGCTTCTGAAGTTCGGAGCGATAAGTGTTCCGAAGGTGTTCCCTTGTAATCATCTACTTGTTTCAGCACATCTCCGGTTTCACCACTTCCTTCAGCACCCTCTTCTATTTGTTCCACTTGCTCAACTTCCTCAGAATTGTTAGCAACAGCCTCTTCCGGAGCAGTGATATTCCTTCCTGGAGTCTCAGGTAGAGATTCCAGGGAGAAAGATCTCGGAACTGGAATAGTTGCTGAAACCATTTCATTGAATTTTAACAAGGCCTGAGCTACCTCAGCCTCGGACATCTTCTTCTTGAGCTTCTTTTGTTTTGCTTGTTTTTCAAGCTCATCAGCAGTTCTCTCCTTCAAAGCCTTAGCCTACGCAGGGTCCAATCCGAACTGCGGATCCCCTTCTTTCCTTTTCTCTTTATCAGTTCTCTACTTTGTAACAACCTCATCAGGATAGGCTTTCTTCTTCTTTGTCTTTGGTGGTGCGGAGTGGAGTTCCTTAGACTTAGGATTTTCTGCTTGTACTTCCACTACTTTCAGCTTTCTCTTCCTTACTGGTTTAGATGATTCCGGATCAGCAACTTTCGGAGCCACTTCTTCTTGAACAGGTAGATCAATAAACTTTCCAGACTTCTTGTCAAAATCTACATTCATTCTTTTAAGAGTGCCATCGCTGACCAGCATGATCTTGCAAGCTCTCGGCTTAGATTTGCAAGCCTCCTTGAAAGAATCAAGGCACCGAACAATTAACTTTGAGAGGATTGCTGGATATATAATAATCTGATCTCCCAGATTCCCCTTCTTCAAATTTTCAATAGTAAGAAGAATATGCTTCATCAAGTTGAACATCCTTAGATTTATCAGGAAATCTAAGATATAGATCTCACTTTTCTTCATGCTATCTTTATCACCTTTCCTCGGTACGATAATTCCTTGCACCCATAATTCAAGAATCCAGAAGTTTGTGGATTGACTTGAAATCTTTGGAGCCTTGTCATCAGCAAGTCCAAGAGTTTCTAAGGCTTTTTCCATGTCGAAGCTACCCTTAGAGTCCGATAAAACATGCGAAATAAATTCTGCTTCTCCTTCATAAGACAATCCTACCAGGCTTGCGGCCATGGTGTGAGAAAGCTTGTAAGTCTTGCCATAAGACTTAAAAGAGAACTTCACCCTATTATCTTCCTTGAAGAAAGAAACTGACTCATAAAACTCGACAAGTAAGTCTGAATATACTTCATCTTGATTCCCGTTTTTTGATACCGCAACATCTTCCCAGCCATTCATCTTGATGTTATTTAAGATAAGGGAATCATAGTTGTTGAAGAAAACCAGATGAACTAACCTTTCTCTGTAAACTAACCACTGAGAAATAGGCTTAGTAGATGACATTTCTTGAGATGCTAACTCCGCAGACATTCGGATCTGAAATCTTCAAGGAAGTTCGGAACAGAGAAGACTGAAGTTCGGAATGGCCTTAAATCAGAGAGACAGTGATTCGGGACGCAAGAGCTTTGAGATTGATGTGGGACGAGTATTTGTGTCCCCTTTATATGGGCAACGAGATGACGGTTCACCTTCCACGGTTGATCTAACGGTTAGAATGAGCTGAGATCAGATCTGACGGTTTAAAGCTTGAATCTGATCTTTTTGGGGTTTCTATTAAAACAAAGAGTTAAGAAAACTATAATCTGAAATCATAATACAAGAAAATTCCCGCAAGTAAAATATGACTACGAAAACTTGAGTAGGGTAACCATACCTTTCGGATTGGCTTAGGAGGATTATTCGTAATGGCAGATTTTGCAAAAAAAATTTACTATGAAAAAATAAACTTAGTACGAAAAACTCATTACGAAAAACGCAGTACGAAAAACAAACTTAAGAAGAAAAACAGTACGAAGAACTTAGTACCAAAAATACATTACGAAAAATTTCGTATGAAAATTCCTTTATGAAACTTTTAGTACGAAATTTTCATTCCAGAAATTTTCAATACGAATACTTCCATTCCAGAAATATTCTGTACGAGAATTTCCATTTTGGAAAATTTTAGTTCCAGAAGTTCTATTCCGGAAATATTCATTCCGAAATGTTTGAAAACAAATTTTGAAAAACGTTGTTAAAAAATCAATCAAATGTACTCCCCCTATGAAAAGGAGTTTATTACTTTAAGGAGATTTTTTCAACAGAAAGTGAATTAAAAAAGATTACCTTACGGTTATCATTCCTATCTTCTGTTTAATATATTCAAATATATCAGAAGGCAAAGATTTTGTGAAAATATCAGCAAGTTGATCTTGCGTTCCGATAAACTGAAGAATAATATCTCCTTTGAGTGTCTGATCCCTAAGAAAGTGATGCCTAATATCTATTTGTTTTTCACGAGAATGATGTGCAGGGTTTTTACTTAGGGAAATGGCACTTGTGTTATCACACAAAATTTTAGTTTTAGTAAAACTCAAGCCATAGTCTGTGAGTGTGTGTTGCATCCACAACACTTGTGCACAACAACTTCCAGCTGCTACATATTCAGCTTCAGCAGTGGAGAGTGCTACGGAATGTTTCTTCTTACAGGACCAAGACACTAGAGAATCTCCTAAGAAATAACAAGTTTCGGATGTACTCTTTCTATCCATTCTACATCCACCAAATTCAGCATCAGAAAATCTTTTTAGGACAAAATCATTTCCAGAAGTATAGAATAATCCTAGATCCATGGTTCCCTTAAGGTAGCGAAAAATTCTTTTTACTGCCTTTAAGTGAGATTCCATTGGATTGGATTGATATCTTGCACATAAATATACTGAAAACATTAGGTCTGGTCGACTAGCTGTTAAGTAAAGTAGACTTCCTATCATACCTCTAAAAGATGTCTGATCTACTGGCTTCCCAGCTTCGTCAATATCTAAAGAGTTTGAGGTACCAATGGGAGTACTTATACTTTTAGTGTTGTCATAACCATACTTTTTAAGAATATCTTTAATATACTTATGTTGAGATATGTAGGTTTCTTCTGGTTTTTGAGAAATTGGAAAACCAAGGAAAAATGTTAACTCACCCATCATACTCATTTCAAACTCATATTTCATTAGACTAGCAAAAGAGTCAGTCAAAGATTACTGAGTTGAACCAAATATAATGTCATCAACATAAATTTGAACAATCAAAAAAAATTTCTTATCTTTCTTTATAAAAAGGGTTGGATCTGCATTTCCCTTAACATAGTTATTTTGAAGCAAAAATCCAGTGAGTCTATCATACCATGCTCGTGGGGATTGTTTAAGGCCATACAAAGCTTTGGTAAGTCTAAAAACATGATCTGGATGTTTTGTATCTTCAAAGCTAGGAGGTTGTTCAACAAAGACTTCCTCTTGAACATAACCGCTAAGAAAAGAACATTTCACATCCATTTGGAAAAGCTTGAAATTAAAGAATGTTGCAAAGGCAAGTAGAATACGGATAGATTCAAGTCTAGCTACTGGAGCATAGGTTTCTTCATAGTCTATTCCTTCTTGTTGATTATATCCTTTAGCAACAAGTCTAGCTTTATTTCTAACAATGACTCCATTTTCATCACATTTATTTTTGAAAACCCATTTTACTCCAATAAAAGAAGTTTCCTTAGGTCTTTCAACCAAGGTACAGACTTTATTCCTTTCGAATTCATTTAGTTCATCTTGCATTGCTTTGATCCAATCATCATCACCTAAAGCGTCATCTGTACTTTTAGTTTCTAATTGGGAAAGAAATGCTAGATGTTCTACTTCATTTCTTAAGTAACTTCTTGTTCTTACAGGTTGATTTACATCACCAATGATACTATCACTGGGATGATTCTTAAGAAACACCTGATTTGGGTTTTGTAAAAACTGTTCATCAACATAGGGTAGAAAGTCTTCTGGGGTAAATGTTTCAGAAGTATCTTCTAGGACAATTTCTTTATCAGAAGGTTCTTCTATCAAACGTTGACAATTAGTTTTTGAAAACACATCCAAGGATGTAATTTGAGATGGTTTAAAAACAAAAGGATCTGATTCATCAAATTTTACATGTACTATTTCCTCAATAGTACAAGTATTTTTATTAAAAACTCTATAAGCCTTAGAAGTTGTGGAATATCGTAAGAAAATTCCTTCATCAGATTTTGGTGCAAATTTAGGTAAGATATCTTTAGTATTCAAAATGAATACTTTGCAACCAAAAACCTTGAAGTAGGAAAGTCTAGGTTTTCTTCCATTCCATAACTCATAAAGAGTTTTATTAAGAAAAGGTCTGATCAAAACTCGATTTATAGTATAACAAGCAGTACTTACAGCTTCAGCCCAGAAATGTCTAGCAATAAAATATTCACTCAGCATGGTTCTAGTTATCTCTTGAAGAATTCTATTTCATCTTTCAACTACACCATTCTGTTGAGGAGTTCTAGGTGCTGAAAAATTGTGAGTAATACCTTTCTTACTACAAAAAGTTTCAAAATCAGAATTTTGAAATTCTCCTCCATGATCACTATGAATAGTTTTCAATGGAAGGTTTTTCTGATTTTTAACTTGAGCTCTAAAACTTTTGGAATAAGAAAAATCTTCAGAATTCTTTGCTAGAAAATAGACCCAAGTAAATCTAGTGTAATCATCAACTAGAACAAACACATAATATTTGCCTCCAATACTTCCAGTTTGTGTTGGACCAAAAAGATCCATGTGCACTAACTGTAATGCATCGGTTGTTGAGACTTCACCGATTGACTTAAAACTAGATTTATGTTGCTTTCCATATTGAAAAGGATCACAACCATTAGAAGAATCAAATCTAAGCTCCGGTAGATCCTTAACTAGTTTCTTCTTAGAGAGTTTACATAGGTTTCTCATATTACAGTGTCCTAGTCTTCTATGCCATAACCAAGAATGATCTTCCATTGCACTTAGGAAAGGTAAATCTTGGCTCCTGAGGTCTTCTAGATTCAAAGTGTAGACATTCTCTTGCCTATTGGCTGAGAGAATAAATTCTTCCTTGGAATTGTGAACTAAACACTTATCATTCCTAAAATTCACAAGGTAACCTTCATCACATAACTGACTTATGCTAATGAGGTTGTGCTTAAGACCTTTAACAAAAAGAACATTTGAAATCAAAGTTTTACCAAGAAAACCAATATTACCAATACCAACAATCTCTCCCTTAGCATTGTCTCCGAAAGTTACCTTTCCTCCTTTCGTTTTGATAATCTTTTCAAAAAATCTTTTGTTACCAGTCATGTGCCGTGAACATCCACTATCCATGTACCATGTATTGTTGCTGGTACTTTCTTTATTATCTTGAAATCAAGAATAAAATTAGACTTTTGGAATCCAAACTTGTTTGGATCCGGGATTTCCAGACAATAAAATTTTAGGAACCAACATTTTCATAGAAAAGTATGCTTTGTGAAATCCTAGGGATTGGGTTTTGTTTAAGGAACAATTCTTTGCCCAGTGACCACCACATTGACACTTGGTACAAAATGGGGCACTTTGAGGAACAAAATAATTGTTACTAAAAATAGGTTTTGCATGGGTATAACCAAATCCGGATTTATTTCATAAAGGTCGTATTTGGGAATACATCTTATCAAAATTTTCCTTACCATGGTTAAAGTTTGATAAACACTTCTTTAAGGAAAAAATTTCGGACATGAGTTTTACAACCAAGTTTTTATCCTCAAAATCATTAGTTTTTGAACTAGAGTTAGGCTCGAAAATTTTTTTCATAGAAATTACTTTTTCTAATTCTTTAGAAAGTTTATTCTTCTCAGAACATACTTCCTCAAGATTTTTTGAAAAACATTCAAAATCAGCATTTTTCTTATCAAGATCTTTAGAAAGATCTGATATCTCTTTTGTAAGAATAGAATTCCTAGAGTTTGCCTTATCAAGTTTCTTATTGAGTTTGGAATTCTCAATCTCAAGAAGTTCAACAAATCTAGAGACTTCTTCAAAAGTAGGTAAAGTATTTTCCTCATCAGAAGATGATTCTTCATCAGAAGAGTTATAATACTTACTATCATTAGAATTTAAAGAAACATTGGTCAATGATTCAGCATTTCGTACCTTAGCCATAAGACAATGATTATCAATAGGTAATCTGGCTATAAGACCAAGATTCTTCTGTCCTGAAGATTCATAATCAGAAGATTCATCTGAAGAGTCACCACCACTGGCACTCCAGGTGTCATTAGCTTTTAAAACTTTCTTAGCTTTAGCATTATAATACTTCTTTCTGTTCCTGTCTGAATGTATTTCCTTCCTTTCTTTCATTTTGAGCATAGGGCAATCTGGTATAATGTGTCCAGCTCTTTTACATTCATAACAAGTAACTTCTCCATCTTTCATATCTTTCCTATCCTTTTTCTTATACTTAGATTGAAAGTTTCTCTGCCCAGCTATCTTGTTCATCCTTCGAGCAAGATTGGCTAATTCATTTTCTGAAACATCACTCTCAATAGATTCGGATTGAAAAATGACTTTCTTATACTTGGATCTGGTTACTCTCTCAGGAGTCTTAGATTTCGTCTGATTTGACGTTGTAGTAAAAGCAACAGTACCATTTCCATTCTTCTTTTTGATGTTGTCAGCATCTCTCTTCATTCTTGTTCCATGTTGTAGAAGAGTTCCAAATAATTCATCAAGAGTAATTTGAGTGACCTTCATGTTTTCATCTATTGATGTTCTCTTGGATTCCCACTCATTGGGCATAATATCAATTATCTTGTCCACAAGAGCTTCATCATCTAAACCTTTCTCTCCCATAGATTGTAGACTGTTGACGATAGTCATAAATCTTTGTTGAACTTTACAGATTGGTTCTCCATAAGGAAAATTGAAGCCATGATATTCAGCTCTAAGCATAGCTCTTCTAGTCTCAATCACCTTGGAAGTCCCAAATTGTGTAACCTCTAACTTCTTCCATATACAGTTAGCTGCTTCACAAGAAGAAATTTGGCTACATATATTTCTGGTCATTGAACATAGTAAAGTATTGCGTACCTTATAGTTGAGTTGATATTCTTGCTTTTCCTGGTTAGTAAAGGTTCTGACTTCCTTGTCAGGAATTTTATAATCACCAGTAAGCATAACAAAGTTGTCTACTCCAGTATTGATGACAAAATACTTCATACGATCTCTCCAGTATTCATAATCATTACCATCAAATATAGGTGGTCTTGTAGGATTCATATTGTCAATAGATCCAACATTAATTCCTGCCATACTAAAATAACATTTCACACAAACTTGTTAGTAGCAAAGATTCGTAATCACAAAGTTCGGAATGAGAAATTCCGGAATGGACAAATTCGGAATGAAAAAGTTTGGAAGGATAAAGTGAGCAAGAAAAACTTGTATGTGAGTACAAGTATTTCAGAGACCAGCTCTGATACCAAATGTAAGATTGGTATAGAGTAAGAGGTTTCCAACCTCTGATACCAATTGTAGGATCGAAATATAGTATGAGATGCTCAATATACAAGAGGGGGGGTGAATTGTATACTTTAAAATTCCTTTGGAACCTTTAAAGTTAGTTAAGAATAACTATGTTTTTCTTTAAGAAAAGGAAAATTCTAAGTTTAACAAAGTTAAACCAAGTAAATTCACAACACCTCTTAACACCGAATGTAAACTAGGAAACAGATTCCGAATGAGAGTTCCGGAAATATGGTTCCGGAAATTGAATCTTAACAAAAGTTACAATATGAGATTCTACCTTAAAGCATATAGAATCTAAATGAATCAGAGTACAAGTAAGGAAGTATAAGAAAGTTATACTTTCCTTATAATACAAAATGCAGCAGAATAGAAACAAGTAGTAAAACTACAAGTAACAAGATATAATTCTTTTAACTCAAAGAGAATGGTATCCATCAACCTTGGATAAAGGTCCCTTGATTTATACTTTCAAGAAAGTCTGTCTTACCCACACCAGGGTAAGCCCTCGATATGAAGATCGGAGTCTCTGTCTTGCTATCCCCGCAAGCCCTCAACTTCAAGGTAGTTGGAAACCTCTGTCTTCCTCAGCAAGGAAGCCCTCGAACTTCAAGGTAGTCGACACCTCTTTCTTTCTATCCCCGGAAGCCCTCGAATGTAATCACCAGCATTCGGAGTCGTACGAAGCTTTGAGAGTTAATAATATCCTCTCTCTCTAGAAATCACTTCAAGAAGATTAGTCAGCCTTTCAGCACTTTCATCAGCTATCAGCACCGAGCTCTTTCAAATGATCTCCTATTTATATGTAAGGTCGGCTCCTTCTCTAACGGTCATATTTTCCTTAAGGATCGGAGGGACCTGTACACGTGTCACTTAGACAATGGTTAGTTTATAACAAAACAGACGACATCATTTTAAACTGTAACATAAAATTTCGGAATGAAAACTTCGGAGTGAAAGTTCGGAGTGTATGGAACAATAGCAAAGAGTAGACAAATTTTAGAAGTGTAGGAAAAAAAAGTTCGGAGTCAAACAAAGATATTTTTCGGAGTCTGAATTTATTCAGAGTGTATAAAACAAATATACTCAAACTCTGTTTAATAGGTGAATTCGGAATGGGAATTCGGAATAGGAATTCGTCATCAGAATTCATAATGAGAATCCGTCATCAGAATTCGTAATGAGAATCCGTCATCAGAATTCGTAATGAGAATCCGTCATCAGAATTCGTAATGAGAATTCATCATCAGAATTCGTAATGAGAATTCATCATCAGAATTCGTAATGAGAATTCATTATCAGAATTCGTAATGAGAATTCTTTATCAGAATTCGTAATGGGAATTCGGAATGAGATTTCTTCATTAGAACTCGTAATGATAATTCTTCATTGGAATTCGTAATGAGAATTCTTCTTCAGAATTCGTATCCTGAATCTAGAATAGAACTTTAGTCAGAGTTCATATCCGGAATTCAGAATGCAACTTCCTTTTAGTATTTGTCCAGAATCCGAACCATAAAACAGAATACTTTATATCAATGTTTCAACGATTCTGAGAAAATGAATCTGAATCTCTTACTTAAGAAAAATATGGATGAAAGTATGATAAGGATAATTTTTTCTTATAAAAGTGATTTTCCTTAAGAAAGAAATTTTCCTTATAAAAGCAATTTTCCTTATAAAATCGATTTTCTTAAATATAAGGTGTTTGTGATTTTCAAAACAAGAAGGAATGGAAATGTCATAAGGAAAACCTTATTGACTCAACAATATAGGGAACTGAAAACAACAAATAAAAGTTTTAGTTGTAAAATATATAACAATACACCCCTACTTACATATGGGTCGGACCTCTATAAGTGACATTCTTAAGAACTATGTTTGGCTTGATTATTTTTCTCACAAGATATGTAGGGAAACCAAGATCCCAAATCATTATTCGAGCCATAATATGATTAAAATTCCCTATCCTAACACAGATACTCGAACAACATGGGGAATTTTCTTTGTAAGAACTATGTGTGGCCTAGTCCTTATCATTATAGGATATATATTGATTCATGGGTCCTCTACTCCAGGCCCAACAATGAGATTCCATCACTCCCAATAAGGTTGCACCATGAAATTCAGATCAGTGTAGATTCTCTTATACACATTAAATTTTGAACACCCCCATATATATCCGTCCACACACACTTGTACAGCACATTGACTATCTAGATATCTCTTATTTATCATAATGAGCATGACTCATGTGAGATTATAGAACTTGGAAATTATTTACAACCAATGAAATCAAAGTGTATTCTATCCAAAAATATAGAATTAAATCATAGACTCATGATGATAAAATACATGTGGACTTCCTAGTCGCATGAAACTAAAATGCATGATAATGTCCTAGTACCATGATGTTAAACTATATGAAAATGGAATTTCCACATGACATTGAACCATAAGACTATATCCTTATATCATGACATGAAACTAGACAATAGGAGGCCTTTATGTCAGTAAGATCACCCCCACATGAATGTGTACTCAAGGATTTCAAGCTCTATCCCTTCACCCTAAAAATTGGTTCAATAGACATTGGTGTTTCCTTTAGGGTGAACAAAACCTTAATCAATCATATATTCTCCATTAACCAAATTCATATATTTTATATCATTTTTTACCAATAATTAACTTCAGTTCATATCCTTCTCTTATAACCCAATGTACCTTAGGCTCCCCTAATCCTGATTATATATTATAGAAAACCGGTAACAAGGACTATTTAATACAATGTGGAACCACTGGGATTCATTGGTAAATAATTCAATTTAATTTATATAGAACATAGTTGATGTTTCAATACCATAGGGGATGCCCCCATTAAATCTAGGAGTTATTGTCCCAACTATATGAGAAATGATACCGCCACCATTGTTAATAGTTGACCCATACCCACTGATCTCTGTCTTCAATTGAATAAGATATTATAGGGTTATGATTTACATGTCCCATGACCAAAAAATTCAAGTGGATTCATATAAAACAGAAATTTATCATTTATGTGTCATACCTGTCATCAAGGAAAGATTATGACATCACATTTTTGTACCCTTTAGTTTCGGGGTATGTATTTCATATCAAGACCTAACATTCTTGAGCTTAAAACTCCCTTCGGGATCCACTTTTTTCTACCATAGAAGCACCATACCACCATTTTATTATAAAAAAATCTAGACACCTTGAGTGCATATTCATCAGATATTTCATGGATAAATTTTAATATGAATTGATTAATCATGAAGGGCCCCCACTAGGATTCACTAATAAATAACACAACACCAAATAGGTTGTGTTAAGGGGGTGTTTTCGTCCCTAAAGAATAGTCCACCATTATCCCATAATATATTTCTCTAATGGTGTGGTGTTAATTCCGCAAATCATTTTATGATAATCCATTCTATATGAATCTAAATAAATGGTTCCTTTCATCCATTTTCTCTACATCCAAGAGTGATCATGAATGACTCAATATTTTATGTCTAAATATTCCATGTCCTGGTAGAATGAATCTAAACAAAAAAACAGTTATATCAAAACTACATGTGGCTTGATTCCTATTTTCATAGGATACAAAGTGATGTTTGGATCTTCAATCATGATTCCAACCACGATGTGGTGAAAAAATTCACCTTCTCACATATGAGTTCGATCTATGTGGGGAGATGATATTAGAACTATATGTGGCTTGGTTTCTATTTCCAAAATAGACAATGTGAAACCCTGATGTCAAATCGTGTGTAAAATGGAAATATAAAAGTTATATTTCCCTCCCTACATATGGGTGAGACCAACACATGTATTTTTACATTAAGAGTACATGTTTCTTCATTATTATCTCCTAGAGAAATGTAGTGAAGTTGTTATATCATTTTCAATCTCAACCATGAATCATTCCCTACATGAGAACAACATTTATATATAGGTCTGTGACACCGTAGTCGATTATGCACATGGGTAATAAAACCCCCTCTCATAAACATGATCCTGGTCTGTGTAGAGATCTATGTGATAAGAATTATGTCTGGCCTGATTCACATAATCAGGGATTGGTAGTGATGAATAGATCCTCCATTTTATTCCAAATTGTGTGTTATATTCACTCTCACCAAAGTTACTTGATGAGACCCATGTTTGTTTGGTTATTCCCACTCATATCGAAATGTGAGTAACCATACATATTCTATGTCATGAAATCTTGTACAGAAAAACTGACTGTCCCGTTGTCTCTAGTTTATCATGACCATCATAACCCATTTTGGCTTACGGATCCTAGATTCTTTCTCCAGCTTGTGAGATCACAGTGTGTTCCATCCAATTATAAGAGACTGCATCCTAATTTCCTGATGTTAAACATCAAGAAAACATCCATATCATGGGATTCTAACTGAGAAATCAACATTCTTATTAGATAATGTTTAACTACATGACAATAGTCCTTCAGGTTGAACAGATCATCCCATAATATGGTTGTGCACTCAATAATCACATGCTTTATCTCTTCCCATTGATATTTCTTAAATAAACATTTTTTATCACTTAGGGGGATCAAAACCTTCATTAATCATACATTATTCATGATCCAACATCATATCTTCGATGTCATAGTTGATACGAGTAAACTCCTTGAGTTGATATCCTTCTCTTAGTACCTGGTGGGCCATGGTATTCCCTTCATTAGGTTCTCCCCAATATAAATCTTGTAATACGGAGTTCTTAACCCAATGGGACGCCACTGGGAATCATTTTTTAATAATGATCCTCTTTGATGCCTGGGCCTAGCAGGTATATTGGTCCCAAAAGAGAGGATCTCCTTAAATCTATGAGTTTTTTCTTAACAACATGGGGAATGTGCTCTTCCTCATTAATAATGGCTGACCCATACCATACTTTCTCCACTTCCCATAGACAAAGATATTCATGTGTTGTAAGTTACACTTTGAATAACCCAAATACTCAAGTGGATTCAAAAACACTTAATGATACACATATATGCATTGTACTCATTATCAAATTAAAATTATACAATCGTATTCTTATTCCCCATAATATCAGTGTTTGAATATTCCTTGATGACCAAATTTCTCTTAGTTATTCACTCATCTCCACGATATATCCCAATAACAGGTTGTTACATAATAGGAATAAATCCATGTCACAAGATGTCAAACTTCCAGACAACATCCTAGTCATATGAGATTAAACTCATGAAAACCTCCCAGATTCATGGTAATAAATTTTATGACAGTGTCCTAGTCGAATGATGTTAAACTATATGGCATATAGTCCATCGTTCATTACACACAATTTCATAGATTGGGTTGTCTTATCTATAAGATTGTGTTAATGATTAGTGTTTTACCACCATGACATATTGAAAAATAGAAATTACATTTCCATACATATGAACCCGATCAAGGAAGAGGAAAACATAGTTGACCATGATGCTACGGATTAGTAAGGGAATATATAGAAATCCCTACTCCCTATGTTCAAGAATGATCTATAAAGGGTTTCACTTTTTGTAAGAACTACATGTGGAGTGATTACTAACCTATTAATACACAGAGTGACTCATAGATATATTGTCTAGGGCCCACCAATAGGTTTACCATTTTCCCTGCCTTTGGGGGTTCTTGAACCATATTGAGAGTGGTCGACTTCAGTTGGTCATGGGACTATAGAAATTCCACCACTATTCTAATTATATCTCAATATAACAACCTTTATCCTCAATGGTACCATCAATAGTCAAAGATTATTCACCCAAATGGTAATGTATGACCTCCCATTCTAAAAAAGTATGACCCTTTCCCTTACATGTGAGTCAAATCTATATTGTGGGATCCTTAAAAGTGGTGACTGTGTCATGATTCTATCCCTTACAACACACATAGGGACTCCTAGGGAATCCTATCCAAAAAGGTTACATGTTCCCCTATGATTTGATCCACCCTGAACTATTTATGGATTGTTGAGTCATATAGAGTCGCATCACTTATGTATGAATCAGATATATATATATATAAGTTAGATCTATGAAATATGGGCACCATCAAATAGTTATCCACCAGTAATCCTATTAAAGGATAAAATATGTCATCTGCAACTAAATACCCATGAAAAGTGAAAAATATCATTATGTATGCCTTGAATAATTTCATGTTGTTTCAATCATACATTCCACATAACATTAAACTAAGATAAAGACACCCAAATTCCATGATTTTAAACTATACAGTACATTCATCCATATTGCATGATGTTATATTATGTATCCATCATCCGTCATAATTCTTTTTCAAATTACCACAATATCATGAATCAGTTCATCCAATGTTTAACGTTCTTCCATTTTATTTCTGTTTACCTCAGTTTATAAACCACTCTTCATGTCTCGGGTGTCTTATATTTTCACACACCTTTCTTAGACATTGTAAAAGAACACCCATCTTTAAGGTATTTTTCTTGATTATGCATCTCGGCCTCTAACTCCTACATTTAAGCTTTCATCCATCAACCATATATTTATTTCTGGTGAAAAATGGATTCTGAAGTTCTTTATCATTCAAATCATCATAGTGGTGATCATCACCACATATTTATTCACAATAATCCTTGGAATATATGTCTCTCATACCATTATCCAAAATATATAGCCCGGAGCCATGATTTACAATTTTTTCATCTATTGGTTGAAGGGAGGATGGAGAACGGGATACATTAGGAGTCCTAATTAGGCTATTATGTAACACTCCCTTGATACCAAATCCACATTCATCATAAACTGAAACCAAATGATGTTTGGTCAAAGATGCATGATATTAAAATTAATCCTCCTATGGTATAATTCACAAAACCATTAACTACTAATATTGATGACATAAATATTATCAAGATGAAAACTCAAAAAATGTGACTTGAGAAATATTCAAGTCTCTTCTAATAAAACTCTTCATCTTTAGAGTTTAGGAAAAAATTAAATCATAAATAAATAAGGAATAAACCTTGTAGGGCCCATCTAGTAGTACTGTTATAAGCTAATCCATACTCTCTAGACAGCTGTTCTAGGAAAAAAGTTTATTAATTACTTGTTCGTATCTCTTTATTGTGATAACATATTCACAAGGTGTTGAAAAAAACATTTATGGTTCCAAAAAAAACTTCATTTTGAATATTTCCACAAATCCCATTCATGTCTTCAATGTCTATGTTGACACTCAAAAATTCAATATGTTGGTACACTTTTCCTAGAATCCCAGGGCCTTGAGTTACATCGCTTTGTTCTTCTATGTAGTGTATTGATAACAGGGACTGATTTCTCTGAAGGGAACCCACATTGATTCACTAGTGAACAATTCAATGCCTAATAACTTGTTCCTAGTGGGTATTTTTGTGGAACATGAAAGGTGCCCCCTCAAATCCATGATTTATTATATTGGATACATGTAATACTAATTTTCTGTGTTAATAATGGTCAAACTATATGTACTATACCATATTTTTAATTGAATCATGTGTTCCTATACCATGATTTTAAAATCCCCATTATATACTATTCAGGTGGATTAGAAAACCAGGATGTTGCATCATTGTGTATTGTACCAATTATAATAGTAGGAATGCAACATTAAATTCATTATCCTTTTGATGGCCCTCATCATATGATCATATGACACATGATATAGGGATCTATCTTCACAACCATAAAATAGAACTACCCCTGGGGTTATAAAACCCTCTTTGGATAATCCATCCACCATACTCTACTTTTCTATCAATGTTTTTGAAACTCAAAAAAGCTCCCATAACACTTGGAAAGAACCGGTAACCCCTATTTTTAACCATGTACATGTTGGATCTGTATAACGGCCTTATACCCATCACCTAGAGGAATTTACTTCTTTCTTTAAAGGTCCATAAATCCTTGTGAGTCTTGGAATCATCATAGTGGATTTTATCACCTCAGATTGTTTTGTAATCATCCCTTAAGTTTCTACCTCATTCCATCACCCATGTTTCAACAACCTTGACACGTGATTTATAAAACCGGTGTTCCAACTATTTATATGGATTTGAAATCCCTGATATTATTCCACCATACACTAAAATAAATTTCAGCAAAGATGGGGGATTCCCTAATTCTTCTAGAATACCAATACTTCATCAGCTCTAGGAGGATTAATGGTGCTCAAAACCTTCTTGGATACCCATATGTCACCCATAGGTGCACAAAAAATTGATGGTATGAGCTAGTATACCCTAAAAACTAGTACTTGATGGTCCATTATAAAATATACTAAACTATAGAAACAAAAGATCAAATCTATTGAATACCCTAAACTACAATAATGATAAAGTTTATTGGGAACCTAAATCGTCCACTCAGACACACATGAACCATGTGAAGAAACCCTATGGATAAGGACATGTTTCATAGTGCATGTGAATTACCCGTGATCTGTTGGTGGGTTTTTAAGAGGTGTTTAGAAAAAATTGATCATGTGGGAAGGTCAAGAAATGAGATCACATCATAAAGCCTCACAAAAGGCTACCATTATGGGGTTATGTGAAGTACTCATGTAATGTTTTCAAATGGGAGAGGAGATCTTGAGATCTCTATAGGCTTTAACTATTGGCTAAATTATTGCCTCATCACTCCCATTTTTTTATGGAACCACGCATAATATTAAAAGTATCCTAGAATTCCAAAATCCACCCAGGAAATGGAGCAACGAAATCCCAATACACTCTGGTGGACCTCTACATCCTTATAATTGATTCCTTGTTCCCATAGATTTCACTTTCATTGGAAGAATTTGTTCACCTCTTCTAAATGAGAGGAGAAAATTTTGGTAGAAAAAAAAATATGAAGAAGAGGTATTATTTCTTCCAGAAAGGAAATAATGGAGAAAATGTCTATATAGAAATTAGTCACCCAAGACATATTAACTGTGTGACCCTGTGAACATCATGCCATTGGTATATTCAATATGTATGGTTAGTACATGATCATGTGAATCCCATATGGCATGTCTTTCATGTCAAGGGAATCCAGTTAAGATAGCCCACATGATCATTTGATGTCCCTTTGATGAGACTTTATGATCATGAATTTTTTTGAATATTATATTCCTGGATATCAGAGAAGACACATATAAAATAGTAGTTGAAAATGTGAAATATTCACATGAACGGAGTTTCAATATTTTTCATTCAATGGTATGATGTAGTTTGCGTAATTATTCAATTGATCATGAAAAGGCCCAAGGGACATTCAATCCTAATCATATGAATGCCACTAGACATGCCACATTCATCATGGAGTGGATGTATATTATTTCCATTTGATTATGTGATATCCTAATAGACAAATTATGCGAGAACTCCCTAGGATTTATAAAATAAAAATATGGAAAATATACCAAACATATGTAAATAAGGGATATACTATTTTTCATGTAAAGAGGTTATGCACTTCACGTGATCAATTTAGTAATCTCATGAAATTCCCTAATCTATGCTAGCCTAATATCCTTAGAAGCCCTCAAACTTTCCATCTTTATCCTGTGATGGGTCCCAAACATACCAACTTCATTTCATGAAGGTCTCTGGACATGTCGTAATTTCCTTGATATGTCCAATTGACATGCTAATTCATGTATGAAAAATTCTCATAAAAAATTCATGTGTTTAATAAATATGGACATGATGAATTGATCTCACGGTCACTATTTATCTTGTGACATGAAGATAAAATCATTAATTCTCCAAAGATGGATGACATGAAATATGTGATGTGACACTTCGTCTTCTGACACAAGCCGATGTACGTGATTTAAGAATCATTAAATATGGTGTAGATTCATGGTAGAAATGGATATACCCCCAAGAAAATAAAAATAAAAACACAAGAGTACAGTGGAGATAGTGGAATTTTTTGAGTTGATAACTACACAATCATAAGATTCATCAACTACTTAATCTTGAGGAACAACCTAAGTGATTACAGGTTATGTTTATATCCTTCATGTTATCACTCTATTGATCACATTAATGACTTCTGGAATACCATATAGATCATGTGAATTAGTTTATGAAAGTATACATGGTCACATGAGGCCTCCATAGGCCAAAGGCTGAAAAATATTAAGACATTTTTGAGATAAAGGTCGAAAGTGATGAAAGCATTGTGAAAATATAGATATGTTATTTTTCATGAAAATAACTACTTCACTTCATGTGACCAATTAATCAACAATGATATACCTTTGGGAATGTCATATAAATCATAAAACGTCCTCCATACATGTCATTTACTTTATGAAAGGTCTTCTAGACATGTCATTTTGTTCAAGAAAAGTCCTTCGGACCTGTTAGTTTGATCACGTGTAGCCCTCCATATATTTCAACCAAATCAGTTGAAGACCTTCAAATATGTTATACAAGTTATGAGAAGTTCTCTGAACATAAAAACTAGATCATGTAAATTTTAATGTATATGTCATATTGATCACAGAAATCCCTTCGTATGTGTTAGCCAAATCATGTGAAGTCCTCCGGACCTGTCATCAAAATCAAGTGACGTCCTCTGGACAAGTTATCTAGTTCATGATAATTACATAAAAAATTTCATATTGATCATGTGAAATTAATCAATAATGATGGATTCAATCATTCTATGTCCCCATAAAATATCATGAAAATACCTATGTATATTTCAAGCGAGAACCTTTTTACATATTGGGGAGACACTTTGGAAAAATCAGGGAGAAACCCTAGAGGAATCAGGCTGAATCCCCTAGGCATTATATCCCATTATAGTGAGAATCATAGGGAATGTTCACTCAAAATATGTGAACTCCCCACCATTATTCAGTCTATCATAATTCCCTCATCATATGGGAAGTTGACATAATGGACTATAGTTAAACACCAATTGATATTATGAAATTTTCAGGCCAATCACATCCCCCACCCTATATCTGTAACACCCCGAGATTTCTATGTAATATTTTTTTATTAGTTTTTAGTTTTGTATTCTACACAAAGATATTATTCCATAGCATGAAACACCGAAATAGCGTTTGGTATACGTAACATGATGATTTTCTTATGTTAGACACAATTTCCAGATATTCTAATAGAATTTATTTCACGCATGACTGATTTTAAGAGAAGAACTAAATATTAATATATTACCGTATAACAGAGACATTATAATGGAAGATATAAAAAATATTAATTGAATTATGAAAATATTCCCTTGTGACCAATTAATTATAAATTAAACTAATCCCATTTTTAAATAAAATGATATGTTTTCCAGAAAAACTATTTGAAAAAAAATAAATTCGTTTACGAAATAATGAAATCACCCTTGGTAGATTTGATTAATGAAATATATATTTAATATATCCAATTTATTTTTTAAAATTCGTCTTACATGTTTTCTAGATATGATATGATAAAAAATTCGATTTTTGGGATGAAAGAAATATTTTTTAAAAAATGTAGTTTTTCTGCCTTTTGATGGTGCACCCATTTTAAATCCTATTTTGGACACTTTAATATATTAAATTTTAGAAAACAAACTTCTTATTCAGATATTTGATATAATAATTTACTTTGGATATTTTTTTATATTTTTTAAATAAGTTTCATGTTTTGATGAATAGTGAAAAAATACTAAATTTCAATTGAAAACATCTTTTTTCACTAAAATAATTGGTGTGATTAAATTAAATTATTAGATAGATTAAAATTATTAATAATATAAATTTTATTAGTTAATATAATTTTGGTAATTCTCATTAATTTTATCATGAATTTAAAAGTAAAAACAGTCAATATTTTGTAATGTTTTATCTTTTAAAACTTGTTTTTCATTACGAGAAGAAGATTAATTTTAAATTAATTACTAAAACTTCTATATTTTAAATTTTTATAAATATGTTCCGTATTTGTAATAATTTGTTCCAAATTATTAATGTATATTTATTTTATTTTTTGGAATTATGAATAGTAACATCAGTAATTTTTATTAATATGGTAAAAAGGTAAATTAGGTAATTATGGGTAAATATTAATTAATAAAATTGATCAAATTGATCTAACATTTTTCTTAATATAATTGGACGAGTTATATTTTTTCCTAAATCATCCTTGGGCCGAAATGATACCCTTAGTAATCCATTTTTCTTAGATTTGGACCTTTAATATATTTTATTTAAAGAAAAGTTGAATATTTCCTACTGAAGTTTTAATAAATTATGTTTTTTAAAATAAGGTTATATTAAAGATATATTAGATTATAAATAGTAATTTTAATGTAAAAATATTTTCCAACAACACAGTAATTTATTTATAATTTTAAAAAAATAAATATTTACTTTAAAGGCTTATACTTAGATGATACATAAATTATTTAATTGATCAAAAATCAATAAACTAATTTTTATTAAAATGATAATAACCATTGAAATACCAAATAACATGAGCATATATTATACGTAGATTATATCTCAACTATAATCATCCTAGGTCTATTTTTTGACCCCGTGAAGCCATATGGAAAAAATAACACACTTATAATATTTTATTTAAAGTGATGTTAACGTTGTCGCATTCAGATTTTATTAAATATAACATGTTTTATGTTGGATTTCCCAAAATATAAATTCAAATATGATTATTATTGTGAAATATATGGTATTTAAATTCATCATAGTATTTGTTTACATTATACCCATAATATAAGTATATTAAATAACTACACAAATCTGATTTAGTAATGATTTTTTAAATGGAAATATCAAATTAATGATATTAAAAATATTAAAAAAATATAATTTGGGATAATTAATATATCCAAGTAATTTTTTAGATTCCCTTGAATCATTAGGGATATAATGAAATATCTTTATCAAGGTTATCATCTTATCTTTATATTTTTAAACATCCATTAAATTAATAGTTTCTATATTGACACTATTGATATTTTGTCAAAATAATGTTTTATTAAATAATTTAAATATCATATTTTTTTTAAAAAAAATATAAAAT
This sequence comes from Viscum album, assembly GCA_963277665.1. Lineage (NCBI taxonomy): Eukaryota > Viridiplantae > Streptophyta > Magnoliopsida > Santalales > Viscaceae > Viscum > Viscum album. The sequence continues at coordinate 1,806,673,372 of OY728136.1, read as the reverse complement.
AATTATTATATGGTTTTAAATATTCTAAATTTTTCCTTTATTCTCTAATGGACATAAAATTTGTTAAAACTATACTCATTTAATATTGAAACATATGTCACCTTAGTTAGAATTACAATAGAATAACTAAAGGATAATTAAAATTATTAAGTATAAATTGGAAGAAAAACATGTCAAAATATTATTTGATGATGATATCACAACCCTATATCTTCTAATATTAGAAAATATGACATTTTTTGGTTTTTTGATGTTGTTTTATTTTATTATAAACTAATAGTTTTGGGGATTCAAAATGTTCCCCTCACATCAATTATAAAAGGAAACACCATCCCTCGAAAATTCACTTTATATTGAGCCTTCAATATCGGAAATCCCCTTTCCATTCTCTTTCCCAACTTCATTAGTCACATTTTAGATGTTCTGGTCTTCTCAAAAGACCAACTATAGTGCCCTAAGAGAAGATCTATAGGGACCTCTCAAATGAAGAGGTAATATCCTTTACTAACTCTTTCAAGCTCATTTATTCTTCTAATTCATATTTCTTTTTTCAATTATAATGTAATAAATTTTATATAGAATATATAATAACATGTTATTATGGTAATTTAAATCCAATATTCCACCTTCTATCCATCTTACAAAAAAAAGAAATCACCATGCAAGCGTGTGTCTGGCTTATCATCTCCAGGTTGTGGTATAATATGTTGTAACCACCACCATACTTGGATGGGTATAGTAATAGAAATAAAAATTATAAATTATTATTATAAGATTATATTCATTATTTATCAAAATATATACCATCAACATTTATAGCATTTCAAAATTATGGTAACGATATCATCTCTAATGTGTACGTATAACAAACCATCTCCATTATGTGATGTGATTCATTATACATGGTCTCCATTAAATAATGAATTATATAAATGTGTAAAATGAATAAATTATATATATATATATATTATAATAATATCATTATTTTAATGATATAACTATAACCCATAAAGAAGAATAAGAACATATTCGAGAAAACATGCCTAAAAAATTGGGTTTTTACCCAAAAGAATCGTAATAATGAAATTTTATTAAACAATTGTTAATATGATCATATGTGATATCATAAATGTAAATATGTCTCTAGAATAAGTTAGTAACATTATTTAATCCATTATAAAGGTGTTTCTGATTTATATGAAGGATCCCAGACTTGTGGTTTGGGGTAATTTAGCAATCAAATTATTATCTGGGATTATTTATATGTAAATATTTAATGGGGATTATTTATCATCGATGAATATTTTTTCTAAAAATGATATCATAAAATGATTTAATACAATACTCTATATTTTTAATTTCATTTTTAACTAATTTTTAACTTTTACTAGACGGTTTGAATATAATAATTTTTTTTCCAAACACAGAACTTCTTGACTATCTCATCATAAGTTTGATAATAATGTTTTATAACTTATACAAAATTAATGGATTTTTACACTTTTATAACATATTGTTTCCATGTATCTTCTCTTAAATTTTTTCATGATTATTTTAAAATAAATTATTTTCATTTAAAATTCTCTTGTGTTTTTGGAAAAGAAAATATTTTTGAAGAAGAAAGGATATTTTCTTCAAGAACCCATTTTCAATGTTTTATCAAAATTATTTTACTTCTAAGATGAAATTCCATAATAAGGATTTGTTTCATGTATATTATCCTAATTATTACTGTGGTAAATTATGTTAATAATGGAAAGATATTTATAAAATCAATTCACTTTATATAGATTTTTTATGATAGTGTGATGAAAAAGAAACCCATTTAATTTCATGGTTTCTAATAAGATGAAAGATTTTTGTTTCTGTGGCACTCATATGTATGATTTAATTACAAGATGGGTGTTTCCAATATATCCCTTTGATGCATTGGGTAATTATGGATAACTCATGAGGTATATATGTTATGCGTAAACCTGATTTAATGTTCTTAATTCTATATGTGGACCTGGTTTTAATGTCCATAATTTTTTGATTTTACTAGGTTTCCATGTACATATTTTTTTGTAAGGGCTTGATTTCATGTCCTTAATGAATTAACCTAATACAACATTTTCATTTTCACAATTTTACAAGTTTATTTTTATACCACAATTTCTTACCTTATGCCAATGTTATGATCTTATGGATTATGTTATTTGATTTATTTATGATTCAAGTTTACCTTTGATATGAAGGGAATGATATCATAATGTTATGATCAAGTTCTCATACCCTTTATTCTCATGATTATGTTTACATATAAACCTTTTTTACTCTTACTGATCATCTGAGATTACCCTTTCTTAAATTCGCTTTTCTCAGGTTCTAAAGAATGGTTTTATGTACGAGTACTAATATGAGAAGTTGTTTTTTGAGACCTTGGATATAGTACACTATACTAGTAGTTAGTGATCCATGTTTCAAAAGAAACTATACTAATACAGTCTTTTGCAATATTTTTTTAATGGATTAAGTATTCTGAATAATTAATGTATTTTCCATGCACATCAAGCTTTGGTTGTTAGAGTTGTTATCAGAGGGAAGGATTAGTTTTCCATTGGATACAAGGATGATATTGCATTACTGAGATCCTTGGAAATATTTATAATTATATGTCTAGGGAAGATACGAAGGATAATTCAAATTATAGGTTACAATCCAATAATTTTGGTAATGATCATGAATAACATAGGATTAAATAGAAGACATCATATATTGAAATATTATAATTAATTTCCCATGGTTATGTGATTTTCATCTATTATAATTGCTTCTCATGCTTTTCTTTATTATCCTAGTAAATATATGGAATTATATAGACCAAGGTATGAATTGCATGTTTCATATGTGTAAATTATGGGAATTACGAAAATATATTTCCTAACTGTAAACCACTTGAATTGAATCATAAAGGTGGCATGAGTATTGATTATACTACTGAGGGTAATGATATTTTAAATGACATGTGAAAGGTATTTGATGTTCTAGAATTATTTTTTGCATTAAAATAAAGAATCATTGTTTGATTATGTTTTATAAATTGTAAGACATGATTCCTATTTTAAAAAATACTATGATGATAGATCATGAGTATTGGTTTAAGTAATATTGGATGATTGATATGTATATCTTTCAGAATTCAAAGATTATTGAAATCATGATACATATAAGTGTTTTCAGTATATGTTTTTAATTTTGGATTGGAGAGGATAAGTTTAATGGTTTTAGATACATAGAAATTTGATTTAAGGGTAAGGTTATATCTTTGGGGAACACATTATTATGGGAGACATAACCCTTAATAGGTCCCTTGTGTTAAGATAATGATGGTTGGATTAAGATATATTGGATCTAAATAAGTAAATTGTATGATACAATTTTCATGGGAACTAATTATGGATTTATTTTCAAGAGGTTTTCATAAGGAATATATCTAATAAACTTGGGAATAAGGAAACATGCATGTTTTCAATAAGGATATATAGTAATTTAAGTTATTACCATGACTTGAGAGAATAGATGAAAAAGGTGATCACATTTTTAAAATATGACCAATAAGAGTTACCTCTTGATATATGGGAGATAAATGTTAATATGATATAGTGAACCACTTTTTAATGTTTTGGTTTTTCAGATTTTAGATGGATATTAATGTTCTTAATTTTTGGAATGATTATGTTATACATTAGATGAAGTTTGTTTGATCAAATTATTATCTGACTATAGGTGGACTTATGCATATTTGATAACTTGTTCTAACCTTTTTTGTTGTGAAAAATATAGATAGAATAACCAATAATTCTATCTTTGGATCGCATGATCTACTAATGCTTTAGTAAACAAAAACTCTTCTTCATTTCTAAGAATACGAGATGAAGTGTAATGTGTTCAATGCATGACCAATGGTGAGATTGTACTGAAATACAGTAATTATATCGTCTCATTAAAATTCTTCAACATTAGAAAAAAGGATCATGATGTAAAATGGTTCATTATTATAATCATTTTTATTATATTAATGTCCTCTTTCACTCTTCTTTTGTTTGTGGTTTTGGGATTATTATCTCTCTCTAAATCACCCAATTTATTATGATCAGTGATCTTTATCAATCTCTATGTTTATTTAGAAATTTCATATATACCCAAATCTCTACCAATATAGATACCATGTTTTTATTTACATTGGGTAACTCTCATTTTCTAACTATTATTTTTTAAAATTATAAATTACAGTTTATTTTTATGATATGGGTTTATAAGAAAAAAACATTCCATGTATTTATCCTTTTATAACATAGAAAAATTTCGAGTGAGAAATTCATTTGGGGGGGGGGGTAGAATGAAGCACTATAGGATTTTTATGAGATGTTATTTTTAATTTATTTTATGTCTTGTGTTGTACTCTACACCAAAATAATCTTGCGCTACACCCAACACCTGATTATCATTTATTATAGGCAACACTATTCTTCCCATGCGTTATATACAATTCCATGTTCTTCTGAAAGAATTCATTTCATTCAAGACCATTTTTAAGAGAATAACTAAATATTATTATATTACCATACAAACTAGGCATTATAAATGTGGATATTAAAAAATATTAACAGAATTATGAAAATATTATTTGGTGAGAAATTAATTATAAATGAAAAGAAAACCCTTTTTGAATTAAAGGAAATGTTTTTATAAAAAATTATTTGAATAAAAATATGTGATTTTATGAATTAATAAAATCACTATTGAAGGATTTTATTAATGAATATATATAATTAATACATCCATTTTATTGTTTATAATTCATCTTATATGATTTATAGACATTATATAAGAAGAAATTAAATTTTTCGGATAAAAGAAATTTTCAAAAAATGCATTTTTTCTGCCTTTTGAGGGTGCACCCATTTTGAATTTATTTTTTAACACTTTTATATACCAATTTAAAAAAATAGTTTTTTTAATTATGATATAAATTTTTACTTTAGATCATTTTTTGATATTTTCAGCTATGTTTCATGTTTTGGTGAATAGTAAAAATATTCTAAATTTTTACTAAAAATTACTTTTTTCATTGTAATTAATTATATGGCTAAATTATATTTTTTAATAGTTAAAACGTATAAATAGAATATATTATTATTATTGAATTTCATTTTGTCCCTTGGAATTAATTTTACCATGAACTTATATGTAAAAACATTTTTATTTTTTGTAATGTTTGAAATTTTAAAAGTCATTTTTCATTCCGACAATGATAATGATTTTAAATTAATTACTGAAATTTCTGTTTTATGAATTATTAAAATTGAATTCCATAATTTTAATCAGTGGGTAAAAATTATGAAAATAGATTCCTTTTATTTTTTGGCATTATGAATAGTAACATATGAAATTTTTTTGAATACGGTAAAAAGGTAAATTAGGTAATTAAGGGTAGGTATAATATTATAAAATTACTCTCAAGATTTTCCTAATATAATTGGATGAGCTATTTTTGACGTAAAACATCCTTAGGTGGAAATGATACCCTTTTTAAGAAAATTTACTCCGATTGGGATATTTAATATATTTTATTTAAAAATGTCAAATTGGTCATTCTCAAATTTTAATATCTTTAACTTTTTTAAAATAAGGTTATACATAAGATAAGTTTTACTATAAATAATAATTTGAAAGGTACCTTTTTTATTGTTTGTCTTTTTAGTTTATTTTTAATTTTTATGAATTAAATAATTTCTTTAAAGGAATATAAATTGTTGAAGTAGAAATTATTTATTTGGTGAAAAATCAATAAAATATTTTTTCCTAAAATTATAATAAATAGTTTAAAAACATTAAAAACACTTGTTTTTAAAATATATATCAAACCTAATTATCCAAGGGTCATGTTATAGACCATCTTGATCCATATGGAAAATATTATGACATTTATAATATTTTTTTAAAAGTGACGTGAAAGTTGTCACATTCATGCTTTTAGAAATATAACATTTTTTGTTGGATTTTACAGGATATATATTCCACTATAAGTATTATTATTAAATATATATTCTTTTTATTCATATTATTATCTTATTTATAATTTTTACACAAAAATAATTATATTAAATAAATAAACAAAAATGATATAGTAATTATTTTATTAATGGAAATATCAAATTAATGTTATAAAAAAATATTAAAATAAATATAATTTTGGATCATTATTATATCCATCTAATTTAGTAAAATCTAATGACCAGTTATGGATATAATAAAATATATTTCATAGAGTCTAACACCAAATCTTGATATTTTCAAAAATCTATGAATTGCATAGTGTCAAAATCAACACTCTTTATTATTTTTCAAAATAATGAAATATTAAATTAATTTAAAATCATATCATATTTTTAAAAAAATAAAATAATTATTATATGTTTTAAAATATTTTAAAATGATCATTTATGATATAATTGACATATAATTTTTAAAAACTACACTCTTTTAATATTGATACATTTTTTACCTTAGTTAAAATTAAAATAGAATAACTAAAGGTTAATTAAAATAATAAGGTATTAATTGATAAACAAACTAGTCTAAAAATTATTATATTAGAATATTACAACCAAATATCATCTAATATATGAAAATATGAAATTTTAAGGTTTTTGGATGTGGTTTTATTTTTTTGATAAATTAATATTTTGGAGATTCCAAATTAACCCCTCACATCAATTATAAAAGGCAACATTCTCCCTCAAAAAATCATTTCACATTTACCCTTCAATATCATCCATACCCTACCAATTTCTCATAAAAACATCCATATTAAAATTATAGAGGTGATGGTATTTTCAAAATACCAAATCTAGTTCCTTAAGAATAGATCTTTAGGGATCTTGCTGATGAAGAGATAATCTCCTTTACCGACTCTCTCAAGATAATTTCTTCTTCTACATCATATTACATTGTTTTCTCCATTAAAAAGTAATAAATAAATTATCACATAAATAATAATATTTTATTATGGTTATGGAACAAACATCTTCCACCTTCAATCTATCCTAATAAAAATGAAATCAACACGTTCGCATACGTATGACTTACAATCCCCATGCTGTCATGTAATCTGTTTTTACCACCACATTACTTGTATGGGTATAATGATAAAAATAATTACTATTTATCATTATCATAACATTTTATTTTTTCATTATAACAATATATACCATCCAATTCCATACCATTTCACAATTATTGGAATGATATCGTTGCTCATGCTTATATACGGCCTCTCTTCTCCATGATGTGATATGATTCACATTACAAGATATCCAATAAATAATTATTTATATAAATGTATTGAATGATTAAAAATAATATATATTATATTAATATCATTATGAAAATGATATAATTATAACATATGAAGAATAATTGGAACTTATTCGACAAAACGTGCCTCAGAAAAACAAGTAGTTAACACCTGAAAGAAGCATAATAATGAAATATTATTAAACAAGTGTTAATATGATCATACATGATATCATAAATGTAAATACGGTTATGAAGTAAGTTAATGTGATTCTTAAATACTTTATGTAGTAGTTTCTAATATATATATAAGGAACTCATACTAATGGTAAGGTAAAATTTTACAATCTCATTATTAATTGATATTATTTTTATATAGGTATTTAATGGGGCTTATTTATCATCCATGACCATGTTTTCAAAAAATTATTTCATAAAAAGTTTTAATATTCTCACATTTATTTTTAAATTCATTTTTAAACATTTTTTAGTTATAACTACATGATTTGAATAGAGTCTTTCTTTTGTTTTCCAAACAAGGTTCTTTTTTACTTTTCCATTGTAAGTACGTGAAGAATGTTTTTAATACATATAAAGTTTGAAAGAATTTGTACTCTTTTATAATTCCTTATTTCTATGAATATCAGGTTACATTTTTTCATTATTATCTTCAAATAAATTATTTTCCTATAAAATTTTGTGTCATTTTAAGAAAATATAATATTTTTGTATAAGAAAAAAATATTTACTTCAATAATGAATTTCATGTGTTTTATCAAAATCATTTTCCATATATTATTGAAATAATTAATAAGTATTTGTTTTGAGTATATTTTCCTTATTATGACTATGTTCAATTCTGTTTTTTATGGAAACATATTTTTAAAATCCATTATTTTTATTTGCATTATTTTATGATATAATAATGTTTAAGAAACCAATTTTATGTCTTGTATTCTGATATAATGAATGATTTCAATTTTATGGAACACATATGTATGATTTCATTATAATATTGGTGGGACCAATATTTCCAATCAATTCATTGGGTAAAGACGGATATTTCACGAGGTATATATGATATGCATGAACCCGACACTACTATAACATAAGGCTATACCCATGGTTTTAAAATGTGGATATAGGTCCAAAAACCATTTTTATATGTTATAGACACAATTCATTAAACTGTTTTGGGTTTTGGCATGGCTATTTGGTGAAGCCTGTATCCATAGTTCCAAAATGTGGGTTTAGGGCTATAACCACATTTCAAATCGTGGAAACAGCCCTATATCCACGGTTTGAAAACCGTTTCATTGGCTAAAATTACTCATGGTCTATTTTCGCGGTTTAAATCTAAGGCTATAGACATATAGCCATGGTTCCCAACTGTGGCTATAAACCTATTTCCAAGGTTCTAAACCATGGCAATAGGCCATCACATTCCTTAAAAATCATCACTCTTCTGCCAGTGTTGTCCCCTTCCATCCTCACCACCACCCCCTGTAAATCCCCCCCCCACACACACCCTCCCCTTGCACCCCACCAAAACCCACCCCCCACACACACACACATTACTCCTCCATGACACCCTCTGGACATACCCTACCCCACCCCACCCCCTAGATAGTAGCCCCCCCATTGGATTACAGTAGCCCCCCACCCCATGGAAAGTCACCCCTGGAAAGACCCCTGGACAGACCCCCTCCCCCACAAAAAATCAATCCCAAGAATCCATATGAATAATCCAAAGAATCTATCAATAGACCCATTGATTATTTAGTTATACCACTGGCTGATTTGGAAATGGAAAAAAATGAAGTAATAACAAGATAATGAAATTTCTAAATAAGAATATTCTATTAAATTTGAAGATGGAAAATACAAAACTCTTGAGGGATTATCAAAAGGTAACAATCCTAAAAATCAGGAAATGTTGTGTTGGAGTTTCAAGCAGGCTAGTAAAAACTCAAAGAGTCTCACAACTAGAAAAAAGTTTTATTACCATAGTTCAAAAACGTGGCAATATGCCCCAAAACATTGTCCAATGGATACGACCACGATTTTGGCAAACCTTGGCCGCTATCGTCATGGAAGTAGGTCCCGGCATTTTTCCATGGTTTTGACTATGGCAATAGGCCGTCAAATTTGAAACTGTGGTGCTTGACCTATAGCCACTATTTTAACCGTGGTAATAGACAAAATTATAAATGCCCCCAAAGGGATTTTATACATGCACCTCCACCATGAAGTCCAACACACTTACCACTACCCCATAACACAATTTGGGTACATATATATATTATGATATAAATATTAATAAAAACCGTGGTAATAGACTCAAAACCATGGCGATATGGTTTCCCACCAAATTTTTTGCGGGAATTTGTTTTCCCACAAAAGCGCGGGAACCCTATAGCCACGGTTTTAGAGAACCTTGGCTATAGGGCAATTAAAAAATTGGCATATAGCCACAGTTTTCAAACCCTTTCCATAGGCCACAAAACAGAGGCAATAGCCATGGGATATTTCCACAGTTCGGAAAATCATCGCTATAGGCCACGGAAAATAGGCATATTGCCACAGTTTTATAATGGTGGTTGTAGATCAGTGGAAGTAGGTCCATTTTATTGTTGTGTTTCTTGAAAATTCAACCTACCCTAGAATAAATCTTTAGAACAATGAAGAATATAGTAAGTTACATATATTATTTAATGAAATAGGTTAAAAAGAAGACCCTCCTGGACAACCCCCACCCCCCCACTCCCTCATGGACACCCTCACACCTACATACCCTCCTAGATACACCCTCCCTCCTCCCTCCTGGACACCCCCCTATAGACCCTCGTATCCCCCCACTCTCCCCCAGTAGACCCTCCTAAACCTCCCCCTCCCCCCACTCTCCCCATGTAGACCCTCCTGGACACCCCCTAGAGACCCTCCTAGACATCCCCTCCATCCTCCCTCCTACATAGACTCCTGGACCCCCCCCCCCATGGACACCCCTCCATTCACCCCCTAGAAGAAACATGTCCCCTTCCCCCTTTGAACCCCCCCCCCCCCCCACCCCAAACACACCCCTTGAACACCCCAGACACCCCCCTATAGACCCTCAAGGACACCCCCTCCCTCCTCCCTCCAACAAACCCTCCCAGACGCCCCCTCCCCTCCTCCCCCTACTGACCCTCTAGGAAACCCCATGTAGACCCTCCTAGACACCCCTCCCTCCTACAGACCCTCCTGGACACCCCCTCACCCCAGAACACCCCATTACAATGTAACAGACCAAAGTTTTTCAATGGAAATACCCTTCTTATATTTATGCCATAAAACAACATGAAAGCACATCATAATGAACTAATAAGTGATAAGTTACCTTTAAACATAAGTTTGTCACTTTTGTGTTTGGAATTTCGAAAATCCAGCATACCCAGTTGTGTTCAAGATGTTTTTTGGAGTCTAATAAAACAAAAATAATTTTGGTTGAATAGTAACCTACCCTAATGAATAGTTACATACCCTTATGAATAGTGATATACCTTAATGAATTTTAACCTCCCCTATGGTGGTATAAAAATAATATTCATGTTGGAAGTACGATATACCTATAGTTTAGAAGGAGTTAATGAATGTTTTAAAACTGGGTTTGATAATAATTTATTATTTTCATTAAATATTAAAATAATCATATTTAGAAAATTATTTTTTACAAATAGAATTCATTTTGGGATTCTACAAATAAAAAAATGCTTAGGGTGAATTTTTGGTATTTTTCTGAAATACTTTAATTTTTGATGAATAGTAAAATATGATAAATTACAATAAATGATAAATACTGCATCATAGGTGATGTATAGCTGATGTAAGATGATAATACCGAAACATCCTTGATTATTTTGTTATATTTTATGATAATGCTCAATTATTCATAGTCTTGGCCTTATATAATAAACAAATACCTAAAATAATGGGAAAACCACCCCTCCCTCACTATAAATACCCCCTCTCCTTACCTCTTTCCCACACACCTCTCAAGCCTTGTGCCTAGCCCAAATTCTGCCCAAAAATCCTCCAAAGCTCCTTCCCCACATCCAAGGCCTATTGGTCTTACCGAAAGGCCAAATTCAAAGGCCTTAAGAGGGATCTCAAAGAAACCAGATCAAAGGGTCATTAATATCAAGTGTAGAATACCAACAGACTTAAGGTAAGGGATCCTCCCCTTTTTACTCATAATCAAGATTGATATCTACGGTATGCCTTTCTGTGTAAAACAATGTAATGGGGTACATTTATACTCCATCCCCATACTTTACTAATGTTTTATAAGTGATGAGAAACCCCATATCTCTCTCATCAAGCCCTCTTAATTATACACGATACCATTCCAATAAACCATGATGGATTCTACCCGAATTTCCTTTATTCCATTGCGATGATCTATCTTTCATTATTTTTTTTCTTTTGTTTTATGTAGAACATCAAAATTATATTTATATGATCCAATCTCATTTTCCAAAATAAACCTCTCACTCTCTTTCATGGTTATATATGCATATAAGTGAATCTGTCTTCGATACGTCCCAATAAGCACACTTGTTTTAAAGGAACTTCCTGAACTTTTACACTATTTCAATAGCCATATACCTTCTATTTTAAGACACCATTATCTTTTTAAATTCTGTATTTTACTTATGAAAACCTTCTTGGTTCAATTCAGGATTTATATAACAGAATTTCTTCTCTGCTATTTGTAAAAGCTATATGGTATTTTCCTTAAAAACGCACAAAAATGATTTAATGATAGTGTTTCTAAATTACATCTCTCATATGTTATCACTTATGTTTGAAACCACTTACAATGTTAAAAACATATTTTACTCTATGAATGTCCATATATTTTAATTATTTTCTTATATGGACACTTTAATGATACACCTTTGGTTATGATTGATGTCATGATTGTGGTACCAAATTCTTTTTATGAGTACCCTAATGTTTTTGTATGGTTCAATATGTATGATTGTATATGTGGTAAGAGTATTTATGTGGAAAGGATTTTCGTGAATATGTTGAGATGGGTGCGCCCAGATAGTGCTCCAATTCATTTGGTAAGGTTAAGTCTCATGAGATACGATGTGAAACGGGATTGGCGGTTAGCCTTGACCCGTACTGAAATGGGAAACGAGATTGGTAGTTAGTTTTGACCCGTACGAAATAAATGCTTTATGATTCTGCCACATTTATATGATTCCATGCTTATATGATACCATGATTATATCCAATGATTTTATAAGTTTCATTCTTTGGATATCATTATGTCATGCCTCCTAACTCATATGATTGAGATGTATCATTATGTTCTTTCCCTAACTGGGATTTTTATCTCATCCCTTTTTTTATGTGTTCCCCAAGGTACCTTATGCAGATTTAAGGTCTCAAAGGAAGTTAGGAGCACATTATGGAGATTAAATAAAGAAGTTTTTTGAGCCCCATGTTTTGTTTTATATGTACCTAGTCTTCTAAGACACTAGACTTAACGATCCTTGTCTTGTACTCTGATGATGAATTATCTATAAAATCATGAATTGTTATATGTAAATGGCTCAGGTCACTATATTTGGTTTCAAAGTATGGTCTAGTTATTTTTAGATATTAGGAATAGAGAAACATAGTGAGAACCTTAAGGATGAGACTAAGTATAATAAAACAGTCCAAAATTTTGGTGAGTCTAGAGTAAGTGGTTTAGAAATCAAATACGTCCCTGTCTGGATACGAGCAGGTAGAGGCTGCTCTGGCATAGATGTATCTATTGGTAAAACCAGAAAACACCACTTTGAGCTAGACTTGAACGGGAACTCATGCACGATAATGGGTCTTTCTTCACTCTTGGTTACGACACTCTCAGGGGATATGCATTGATATATTCATGAGGATAGTACAAACCATTATTAAGGGACAAAAAAGCCCATAAGAATATAAGTTAAGTAATAGATCAAGGATAACCTGGATATAAACCTAAGGAATCACAAGTTAGGATATACTTATTCTTTATAATTTCATCCTTTAATGTTCAAAGTTTTCATTTTATTCTCAATAGATAAGTATTCAAGACCCTTATTTATATGTTCTTTTTCTTAGTTAATGGCGGGAAATAGGAGAACACATTCCAACAACCAATGTGATAGGAAATGTGATGATTGTCCAAATGACATGCCTGATGTGACCGAAGTGGGTGCTCAAAACTTCATGGAAGTGCTTGCTCAGTTGCCTCGAGTTATGAATACTAGCTTGAATCAGGTAGAACGTTCCCCTCCTCCAAGAAAAGTGAAAGTTTCCATAGAATCCTTCATACGGAAAAGGCCTCCAATGTTTAGCGGGTCTTCTAATCCCATCCTTGTAGAACAATGGATTAACTCCATTGAAAATATTTTCTATGTCCTCTAGTGTTCGGAATAAGAGAAAGATGTACTGGCAGTCTATCATTTTGATAAAGAAGCTGATCAATGGTGGACACTTATCAAGAATACAAAATCTCAAGAGGAAATTGATTCCATAGATTGGAAGGAATTCAAGATGATGTTTTTCCAAAAATTACTTTCCCCGAACCCTCCGTCTCAAGATGAAAAGAGAGTTCCTTGGACTCAATCAAAAGGAAGATGAATCCATCGGGGCATATAAAGCGAACCTTACAAGGCATGCAATGTACGCCGCTAGCCTTGTCATGAACACCAAAAGAAAGGTGGATCGCTTATTAAGCGGACTAAAGTCGAGTCTATGAAAAGTGTTGGCAATTCAAGTCATCGACTTCTATGAGGAGATTGTCTGTTGTGCCCTCAAGGTTGAAATAGAGATTTGAGACTCTCATTGGTCTCATGAGCCTAGTGAAAAGAAGTGGAAAATGGAGAACAACATGGGTGGTTCATCAAACAAATCCCCTGATGGAAAGAAGCCTCACTTTTCCCTTTGCAAGAATTGTGGGAAGAATCATCATGGTGACTGTCTCAAGGGAACCAATAATTGCTTCAAATGTGGAAAATTCTATTATCTAGCCATGGAATACTGAAGGGATATGAAATATCTTGCTAATGTTGAAGAAGAACATAAGGTTAAAATCAACACTCAGCCTTCAATGCAGTGTTTCAACTGCAAGGAGCTTGGGCATTATGCGAACAATTTCCCTAAGCCGAGGGTTTTTGGAGGTAATCAACAACAACCTCCAAGGAAACAAATAAGGGATTATTCTATCACTTCTACTGAGGTGGATCCAGAAAATGATGTGGTGATAGGTACGCTTGTTATTAATTCAAGAATAGTGAACGTAATATTTGATTATGTTTCTATGCATTCTTTCATATCTTGCAATATTAGTAGAACTATTCAAACACCACCTCAAAATTTGGGGAAAAATATATCTATGTGAACAAATAATGGGGAAATTATTGCATCCATGGTTTATAACTCCTCCCTAGTTAATGTTTGTGGACTAAACCTCGCAGAAAATCTTTTCATACTTCCTTTAGTGGAGTTCGATGCCATCTTGGGCATGGATTGGCTATCTTTGTACAAGGCCAACATCAAATGTCGGGAAAGGGAAATCACTTTTCACATCCCGAAGCATCCTCTCATTATTTACAAGTGCAAGGGGTAAGACAAGTCTCCTTTAGAAGCATCGTCTCTAGTGTGGATATTCCTTCCTTATGAGCATGCATATCTAGCTCAAATTATTGAGACAAAGGAGAGAATCATGCTTGAAGACAAGCCCATCGTGAGGGATTACACTGATGTATTTCTTGAAGAGTTTCATGGTCTTCCTCCAAACAGAGAGGTTGAGTTATCAATTGAACTTATCCCTGGATCTCTACCAATCTCAAAGACACCATACAGAATGGCCACCGTAGAGCTGGAAGAGCTGAAGAAGCTGTTACAAGAGAATATGGAGAAGGTTTTTATATTCCTAAGTGCTTCACCATGGGGTGCTCTAGTCCTATTCGTTGAGAAGAAGGATGGATCAATGTGCCTCTGCATTAATTATCGTGAGCTCAATAAAATCACTATAAAGAACAAGTATCCCATTACACAGATAGATGACTTGTTCGATCAGCTTTGTGGGTCTAGTTATTTCTCTAAGGAGGACCTTCGGTCGGAATATCACCAGCTAAAGGTGAGGAAGGAATATATTCCCAAGACTGCCTTTCAAATGAGGTATAGACACTATGAGTTCATAGTGATGCCCTTCGGACTCACTAATGCTCCAGAAATTTTCATGGATTTAATGAATAGAGTCTTTAGAGATTACATCGACAAATTTGTGGTGATCTTTATTGATGATATTCTGATATACTCCAAGTGAAAGGAGGTACATGAGGAGTATTTGGAAACTATGTTAAAAACTTTGCGAAGGGAGAATTTGTTTGCAAAGTACAGTAAATGTGAGTTCTCGATGGAGGAATTATCATTCTTGGGGCATGTTATCACCAGGAAAAGGGATATCTGTTATAAGGACCTAGCCTTAAACCTTACTTAATCTTGAGTTACTTCAAGAATACAAGTTGAGGATCTTTTCAGGTTTAGATTTTTAGACAATTAGATCATAAATCATGAATTGTATACCACATTTAAACAAAGTGGTTACATAAAAGATAGTATTCATTTTTTCCCATCAACAGAAACATATTTATCAAAAAACATGGATTCTTTCTTGACACTTCCTTGACACTATCATCATATCATGCACCTTTCCATTGACCTGTGAAAAACATTTCAAAAACATTGGATGAGCATAAAAAGCTCAGTAAGGGTTATAAAAATATTTAAAGGAAACATGAGTACATATATACATAATAATGAAATCAAACTTTACCCATAAAACATAATCACTTTAACATACCTCATCAAATCATGAATAAATCATAGAAATCATAAGACATAAAGTTAACTTGAGGCATTCATAACATTCTTACGTAGGGAGTAACCCTCTTGGTTATGTTTGGAATACCCATCACAATATATTCCCTAAATCTCTTCGGAGAAACCTTAACGTTTAACTCCTTCACGTTAACTAATGCATTGGAGAGCTATATCGGGCTCACCGACCCGTAATTTATCACGGAACCACCTGTCTTCATAATAATGCCCAAGAACCATAACATAATCGTATCACATAAAACATGCATAAAGGAAACATAACATTTCCACTTTTCAATCACAAGATATCAGTACAACACATTGATATAAAAACATTATGAAAACCATTTTCAATACCAAAATAAAATAAAAGTAAAACATGGCATTTATATTTCATTTAAAGAAAGGTATGACTTGTAAGGGAATCCGAAACTCAAATAATGGTCATGGTGGCGGAGAAGTCGTTGTCACCGCATATGTATGACAAAAACATTCCCTTTTTTCATTTATTAAAACGCTTCGTATAAAAAATAATCCTTTTGAATAAATGTAAAATTGAAAGTGGTTTATACACCGTATAAAAGAAAGTTGTGTATAAAACAAAATATGCCTCAATGAAAGGAGATTGAGATGAAGTCCCATACCTCGGGTCTGACTTGACTCGATCATTCTTTAATGTCCTGAACAATAAACATGAGTTAATTTATAATTTCTTAATAAACTATTAAAAGTTCATTATTCCTTTTATATCACTTGTTACCATGTCATGAACACTATGTAATTATTTATGTTAATAACAGTCGTTTTAACGATCATTGGTACTTGAGTCAAAAATATGCTCTTTATAATTACATGTTTTTCTTTGATCCATTATATCCAGAGTTATACTCAGGATTTATATATCATATATATCATATATATCCAGTATATACATGCATTTATAATATTACATAACATTTAGAGGTATGAAATGAAATGCACCGTTCATGGAGACTGTAAGCCGTACGTACGCATGAACGCTACATCCATTTCTATATCATATTTAATGAAATTACAACATAATGATACATAATAGTATTATAATTCCAGTATTTTATCATATAGAATATCATTCAATCTATCCTTTATATGTACCACATATGGTATTAACAAATCAACTCACTTTGAGGGGGCGGTAGTCCGCACTTCCTAAAACGAAGATATCGCGTTTACCGATAATGGAAACCGTAACGGTATGCCATAAATGAAAAATACAGAAACTTAAGTGAAACAAAAAATATTATATATCATATATAAATATAGTGACATCTTAATGGCCACCTATTAAGGTGTTATATGAGTGTTGAACAATCATCGATTCGTGGGTCAAAAATTCTCCATCCACAGAAACAGTATGTTCTTTTACAATTAGATGTAGGTGTGTGTAAGTGTAGATCGAATCCTTCTTATAACAAAATCCTAGTATATTGAAGATACTGGTGTTGTTGAAAAATAATGTAATATAAAGATTTTAGAGGGTTGGAGAATCAAAATAAAACATAAGAACATAAGAGAAAACAATACCTTTAAAATGGGTAACTCTTTTTGATTTTAGATCAAAGGCTTCCTTGGAAAGACTTATGCCCAAAGTGAGGCTTCAAGGAGTAAGATAGGGATGTGTAGAGACAAAATGGACAGGTTTTGGCCGAGAAAAAGGCTTGAGAGGTGTGGGTAAGGTGCTAGAGGTGGGGGCCTTTTATAAGAGGAGAGGAGGGGCACTCTTGGAAAGTTATAAAAGGTTATTTTATTATCAAATGGTTTTCGGATTTAAAAGGTCCCCAAATTATATATTTTTAGGATAAGGTGATAAGAGTTCCAAATCCACCCATCTAATAGGTTTTTGACAGGTGTAGGTCTTAGATTTTACATTTTCTTTTCATTTTTTTAAATCGTTAAATAATGAGGTAATCACTGCATCATCCTGGTATCCTAAATAATTTAATTTATTTAATCTCTAAAAATTATAAAAAAAAATATCATGATGTAGTAAATATTTATATCTTTCTAATTAATATTTATAGTCAAAATTATGACTTGTATAACCCCATTTAAAAATTGTTTTAGTAAAACAACTCATTTTGTGACATTTTTATTTTAACATTAAGTAAAAAGGTATAATGTCATTTTCCTACCAATGTGGCTCCATAGCGTCCCCAAGTTGACCCATGTTTTTAATTTCAATTTCCTACCTCTTCAAGTATGCATCATAGGTTTTTTCAAATAATTGAAAATCATTGTGATATGATCCCAATTCTTCTAGATATGATCATCATATAAACACCCTCAAACATTGGGATAAAACATTGTACCAAAATTGTGAGAAACTGGAATCCCTCAACATGGGTTTTGGTGGAAATATTAGAGTTGTGAAATATGAGAATATATTTTTAGGAGGTGGATGACTAAATAGTGTGGTGGCCATGAAGATGGGTTTTTCCGATGATTAAAAACTCAATCCTATGGTGTCAATAAAAAGGGTATTTCATAGGGAGTGATGTCTTGATAAGCACTATAAATGATATGGAAACTACGGTTATGTTGTAGAGCATTGAAGATCGTATGACTTATAATTTCATTTGAAAATTTTGTTCATAATCATTTCTGAAAAGTATTCATGTATCTAAAATATGATGTTTTTTGACTATGTGGACAAACAAGATGTGACAATATAGTTTTATAGGTGGGATTAACACTAACCCCCCCCCCCCCCCCCTCACACCACCTTTCCCAGCCCATTGTCCCCCTAAAAACCACTTTCACCCCCCTACCCCAACCCAATCCATGCACCCCCTTCACACCCCCAGCACACCCCCTCCCCCTTCTCCCATCACACCCACAACCACCTACCCCCAACCCACCCCTTACCCTCACCATGCCCCCCCATTCCACACTCCACCTTTCATTCGACTTCAATTGCTTAATGAAAGTAATTTCATAGAATAACACTCATATACATGTCATTTAATTCAAGTAATGCTAACTATTCATTTTATTAAAACAAGGTCCTCTCAATTTAAACACTCATGGAATTGATTCCTCTTTGACAATCCATTGAATCCAAATCATGATATTTGTTTTATCAAAATAGGTTTATTGGATTTGAAGTGGAAAGAAAACAATTTGAATGTCCAATAGTCAAGAGGGAAATTACCTACATGGGTAATCCATAATAAAAATCAAGTCAAACACGTAGGAGGTGTTTTCTTATAATTAGACATTTACCACATTCCCTTAATACATTTCAAAAGGGAAGTGAAATCAACCATTAATATACCACTCTATTTTTTCAGGACATCTAATTAAACTTTACAAAGGTTGAATAACTCTTACATAATTCACTACATGAGGCATTAATGATCATGGTCCAAGTTTACCATTTTTGGTTCCATTTAACTCATTCAATTCATTAAAACAAGGTAATTCAATTTAAAAGGTCAAGGGGGTCACATAGTGGTGACTTGTTCATACAAAACATGGTTACTTGTGTAATTCTATCTTAAAAGTCAAACGAAACTTAAAGGGTGTTTTAGTTCAAACAACTGTTTTAATAAAAATGGGAAACCACCAAAAGGGATATAAAAAGTGCCAAGTTTGAAGTGTCCTTTATGACTAACAATGACATCATGTATAATGAAAACATCAATTTAATAATTTCATGCAAGTAATTCCACTATGTGCTTTCGTAGACAGTGCACCACTGTTGGAGGGGTTTTATTACAAAACCATGACTTGTTTATAAAACAAAACAATTATCTTAACTAACACTTATTCAAGATTTTAAATTTAATATGAACAAGATGAATTTTGAAGGCAACTAAATTCCACATAACACATTCATGAATTAAATAGGTTGGGAGATGGACCCTACCTAAAATGATCCAAGCCACACTCGGTTCATGACACATTAATCAGTGACAACTCTAGGATTCTTCATCCATCCTCCGGGAATATGTGCCATTTCATATACATAAGGACTCCCTACCCACTATGTACATGTCTACATGGCCTTGATCATGCACAAGAGGATCCTTGTATATATACTCACATGCATATGCATGTTATCACCCACACACGTATGAATTTTCCATAAATATAGATAATCACCCCAAGCCCCATATATGTGATCATGTTTTTGTGGTTAGATATACATATAATAGGATAAAATTTTATATATACGCTTACTAATGAATATGCGGTGAGTCACATTTGACTCTGGTTTTCGCAACACACACAAATGGGTCATGGGATACTTTAACAAAATACTAGTGATCAGATTAATTATAATTAATTGAACCTAAAAAATTAAAGTTAGAGAAACATTATATGTGAAAATGGAAATAATATAATGGGTGATGAATATTACAGTATCAACATATACCATCATGAGAAAGATTAATCCATCTGGAAAACAATATCTTGTTGAAGTCAACACAGTGTCACGTGAACGAATGAGTTAAATGAGAGATTAACATAAAATAATACAACCAAGAAACAACTCATTCGATGTTTTCAGTAACTATTTCCCCTTGTACATAATTTTTTTTAACAATTTGAATATTTAAAATGCATGATTTATTTTAAATATTGTCAATGATCCCCATTTCAAGATCTCTTGAATTCAAAGGAAATATGTGCAGGATTAACTATGTCAGAATTATTTTGCATTATAGGGAATTATAGTTACTTAGTGGATTAACAACGGAATGATTTGTGGTTCACAATCTATTTAGTAATAAAATAAACTGGAACTTGAATGACTAATTATATAATTGTGATACCTTGAAAACATTAAAAAGAATACTTTTTAAAGTTCACTAAGTTATCTGTTATATGAAAAATGCATGGTTGAGTAGAAATCCTAATATTTTAAGCTTATGGAGAAAGTCAGATCACATGATTCAATAATAATTTTACAAAACCATAGTTAAAAAATTAGTCAAAAAATAAGGTATGACAAAAAATTATAATATACATCAATATCAGACAAGTACAATAAAAATTATCAAGAATAGACCACAACACCAACTGTAATAACAAATTATCAAATACTACATAACAAAAAAATGTAAAATCATTAGAAGAAAATAATTCCTTTAACTAAATTGACACAAGATTATAATACTTCCAACTAAACTTTTCATGTGTAATATATTTTTTCAATTGATATAGTAGTAGTAGGGGGAGAACCCTAAAAATAAACATAGATTGCAGAGATATGGCCAAAAAATCCAGGGAGATAGGTCTGAATTTCCTTGGAGAGAATTTTTCATAAGGGAGTAACAAAAAAGTTCTTCGTATAAGTTTTCACATTTCCATCGAATATAAATTACTCTAAACACCCATTTTTAATAAGGGGTTAACTATAATATCACAACCCAAACAAGTGTCGGATTCAAAAAAATAAGATCATCAATCTAATTCATGTATTTTTTAACCATAATGAGACAAAAAAATCCATACTTATTCTTAAATAGGGATCACATCAAGAAAAACACACTTAAAAATGGAATTTCTCAAGAAATACAAATAGGCCATAACAATTATAATCCTTTCCCATTCATATTTATATTAGAACCATATCCAAATAACTCTTTTCAAGCATTTTTTAAAAGTATTCACATGTCATCTTACTCATGTTATTCCCATGTAAAAAATCCCATAAAATTTACTTTAGATTTCGTTCTACAATTTTGGAATATAGCATTAAAAAAGATCCCTAAAATAAATAAATTTATTTTCAAATCCCATTTAATATATATAATTGATTAAAATTATTATTTAAAAAGGAAACATATATCTATTTTAAATACACTCACACAACCAATAATACATTAATATATCCACTAAAACTCATTCATCCGAGGCACCACCATAAAACTATTTAAAAATAAATTCATTCCATGTCGAATATTGGGAGGACATGAGCCCATATAAATTTATTGGGAAAAATCTAACAAGAAAAGGAACATAAACATAATTAATTATAATGATGGAACGTGAATATAAAATTTCTAAAAGAACATGATATATAGTAACATCATATCCATCTACATCAATAAAATATCATTAATCTGTTCATAAGATCATACATAACAACAATTAAATTAACAAATTGATATTTAAAACCCAATAACCCAAATCTATATAAATAATTTAAATATAACATGGTTGAATCATGAAACCAAACCCAAGAAAAATATGAATCAACTAACTCATAAATGAACATAACCTTAATCTACACTAAATCCCCAACTAACATCCTAGAATCAATGTTCAGTATATTCTAAATTTATCAATAACCCTAAATAAGTCAACTGATAAATTTACCTCAAGATTAATGATTAACTACAACATAATAATCACCTCCAAGGACCTTCTATAAAAGATACACACCAATTACCGTTGAGGTGGGATGATTTCAACCGGCTCGGTGGAATCATTTCCTTGAAACCCTGACTGAGAAAACAAATTCATATAAAAATAATGGATAAATAAGAATGAGGGTAGGGGGAGTGATCATTCCACAAATCCAAAATGATGGATCAGCCAATAAAGGGGGTCGGATGGAATATAGAATGTGGTGAGGATCTCCCAAGGGAAAACTGATCGGTCAATGATTAGGGATAAGGGTTTCCAGGTGGGAGATTAGTCGTGTAGTCATTAGAGAGGTCGAGGGTTTGGGGGTCATGAATCAGGGGAGGAGCGATGACATTCGATGGGTAGGAGGAAATAGAGAGTTAGATGGTGGAATAGGTAATAGAGAGGTAGATGGAGAAAGTGGCTTGCATATCAGGGGATAATCAATGACGTTCGGTGGGCATGAGGTCACTCCAAGCTTGAGGGAGGAGGATGGCGTAGAGAGGTCGTGTATTGGGGGAGGAGGATCTCAACGCTTACGGGAAAAACAAATTTCCATGGTTTGTTAATTAAAATGTGGATATAAATATGATATAGCCCTGGATCAATAAAAATGTGGCTATAGATTGATGGCTATAGATTAAATTTCGAGTAATGTGATTTCATGATCACAATTCTATGCATGGACCAACTTTTCATGTCCATAATGTTATGAGTGGACCATGTCTCAATGTCTATATGTTTATATAAGGTCCTAATTTCATTTAGTTAATTATTTAACCCATTACTATTTATACGTGTTCACAAAGTTATGAAATTATTTTTATTCCACAATTTCATACCTTATCTCAATTTTATGATCTTACAGATTATGTTCATTGATTTCCTTATGATTAATGTTTAGCTTTGATATGAATTGCATGATCTTCTTAATGTTATAACCACATTATAATTCCCTTTATGCTCATGTTTATGTTTACATATCACCCTTGATTACTCTTATTGAACATCTGTGCCCACCATTTCTTATGCTTTATTTTCCCCAAGTTATAAAGAATGTTTTTAGGTTGGATTACAAAAAGGGAAAGATATTTGTGCGAAGAATTGAATATCTTTCACTAGACATGAAGTTGTTTTTCCAAGATTCCAAATGCACTAAAAGAATAAGTTTTTTCATCTGTTTATTTAATTAATTAATTATATCCCAAAATTAAGGTAATTTCCAGGTACATCATTCATAGGTCATTAGAATATCTATAAATGGATAATGGTAAGATATCTTCCAATGGGAATCCACCATGGTGTAAGCCCCTCTATATCACAGACAGTATAACCCATGGGATCCAAACTCTCCTATGTATCTATCATCCTTCCATGTCCATCAACAGATAAGAAATAGGAATATATGTGGGAATCCACTTTGGAGTAATTTTGTAATATACCATTTTACCTAATGCTTAGTACCCACTCCTTGAGGTTTATCATTATTCCTCATCAATCAGTTGATTGAAAAAATTATTTAACTATGGGGACTCTAATTCCTTCAATAACTAGGATATGTAATAAACCTTCCTAAATTTTGGTCGTCATATCAACATTCCCTCTAATATGCTTCAATTCTTGAGTCCTACATCTATGATCATATGCCAAGTCATTTGATGTCCCTTTTTTCCCACATCGAGCATGTCTCACATTATCTTGGTGAATTGAAATGATCATCTCACTAGAATCATTAAAATACCTTCATTAAGGGGAACCTAAGTGTATAATACCTTTCTAATAATGTGGTTCAAGTTACTATTTTTTAGAGAAAATAACTTTGTTTAAATCCCAAAATAATTCACACATTGAAATATTTTTGGAAACTAACACTCACGAGTTTCAATGAAATTTTCCCACCCATCAACGGGTTAAGGACATATCAAACTATTAGGACCATGATTTGTGATATAAGAAATATATGATGGATGCCATCCTATGGACCCGCTTTCATTCCCTATGTCTATTCTCTCTTGTATATAACCTTTCAACATCACATTAAACTATAATTCAAGGAGATGAATGAACTATGTGGGTTTTGATTCTTATTCTCACAAGATACATAGGACACCTTTTATTGGTTTAATATCATTTTTTATATGCCAAATTCTTTCTTATATGGTAGGAATGTCTGGTGTTCCTGATTATATAGATTCAAAATAAAAGAATCTACCCATTTCAAAGAAATAATCTGAAAAGTATTGGGAAATATTGAAATATATTGTTTGATGACATTAATTGAACATCTTTTCATATAGTGAAATTCAACACCTGATTGTTTCATTAGGGTAACCCAACATATAATAATATTTTTAATAGATTTTGGAATATATCATAAATCTTTAAGAGTGTCTCATTGTTGGATACAATTCCCCTCAAAAGGGTGGGATGATCCCAACCTCTCCTCCTCTCCTCCAATGTGAGTTTCTAAGTGGCATTATGTTTGAAACCCCAAGCAACCACCTCGTTTCGGAAAGAAGGAAGAAGTATTTTTATAGAAGTGGGGACATTTATGAGTTTTTATGAGTGATTTAATTGGTAAAAACAATATGACTGATTTTGAAACCGTACTCAAGACCCCCCATAATAAATATTTATGTCCTAATACTCATTAAAATAATAAATGGTGGACACGATTTGAATCTAGAATTAATAAACAAAAGCAGGATTTAACATATTGGGATATTCTCCTCTGCCATTGGGGAAACACTATACTAAAAATGTTTTAAAAATGAAAATATTTTCATATTTTATATTGAATGTTTTTAATTTATCAACAAAATACTAAAAGAATATTCTATTTGGACTTATACATTGTTCATGAGTTTTCCCACTTCAATAACTAATATTTTTTATTTGGATTCCATTATAAGTTTCCATGATTTTCTCAATGAAAATTCCATCATTCATTTGATGGGGTAATAAATTTATTATATTAATTTTTAAATAGCTTCTTTGTAAAATCTCATTTTATTATGATATAATGAAATATTATACAACATGTTTCATTTCATAGGTATTTCTTATGATTATTCATTTTCATTTATGTTCTTTTGAAGCACCTATGATCATAAATATGTTACGATGGGTGTTCCCAAATATCAATCAAATGAATATGGTAATGTTTTTTTTCTCACTAGATGATATGTATTGGATTAGGAAATAAACAAAATCCATGATGGGGCTTTTTTCACCATGTGATGTTGTCTTGAAACTTATCCTTGACTTAATCATATGTAGTGTTTTTGTTGCAAATATATTCCGTATACTTTTGTGTTCTTATGATACCATGTTATTTATTTCATTCTAAAATGTGATTACTCCAGAGCCTTCCCTCTTATGATATCATGTTAATCCATTGACTCAAATTTCAGGATTCATAGTCATGTTTATCCTCTTACTATGGTTTTTGTGCCAATACACATTTTGAATTGTTTCTTATATATTTTTGATGATGAACAGGGTCAAAGATGTTGTCAACATTAAAATTGTGATGTTTTTTATTGAAAATAAATTTTTTTTACATTATAAAAGTTATGTTTCTATGGAAAAAATGGATAGTAAGTGGAAGTGTCCACATTGTGAAGTAATGTTTACTTATGTATGTGTAATGGAAGAATTCTCTAATACTATAAATGATAAAGATCCTAAAATATATGAAAATGAATTCATGACATATGAATTAGGATCATGTAATGGTTAAGTTATAATACTAACTATTACTATCTGAGGAATGGTTTAGATAACTTCTGAGATTTGGAAAATTTTTTGTGACGTTCACTTAAGTGATATGGATTCCATCATGGATTTATAAGTTTTAGGTTGATCAAAATTTTAAATGATTGTACACACATTTTTAGGTTTTATGTTATGTAAGATAATAATATTAAGAATAATTTTGGCAGACAAATATGTTCATATAACCCATGGGTTTAGAAATGGTTTTAGTGAAGAAATTATTTGAGGAATAATGAATTTAAAATTTTCACACAAAAGTTTAATGTTATTGATAACATTTAAGTTTTATATGATCTTTATATTGGCATAACTTTAGGGTATGAAAATATGAGAAAAATTTCTTTTCATATAAAATCCTTGGGATTATAAAGTTATTTTTTCTTAAGTGATTAATTATATTTTACTAAAATATCACTATCATCTTGGGGAACACTATATGATATTATGGAAATTTGTTTTATGATTTATGGTTCCGTAATATTTTTGATTCAGATATGACTTTAGTATTGTTTTTAGGGATTAAGGTTATTTATGGAAATGAGCAGAATATTTTGGTGATTATATGATTAGATATTATACATTTTTGGGTGTATGAATTTATCAGTGACTAATTTTTTTGGGGTATAAATGATATATTAAGCTCAAGAGTATATGGGATAAAATCCATATAAAATTTGGGATTCTATCTTAATATAGAATATTTTGAAGAATTTTAAGGTTATATATTTATTAAGTGATCAATGACGAAATATGGGTGTTATTGTTGAGACGTTGGATATTAACATAGTACTCCCTCGTTTTAATATTTATTCATTTTAGAACTTATCTAAACTTGTGATAACCATTTTCATCATGATTAATGTCTAATGATATAAGGAATATATTGTTATCCTTTCATGGTTGTTTAATTCATTGGATGTTTATTTTAGTGATTCAGTAAAAAAATTATCTTGAGAAATCATCAATTGAATCAAAATATTATATTTTGGTGAAAATTGAATAAATAATGAAATTAAAATTTTAATGTAAGTACATTTATTTATTTTTATTGTCTATACGGTAAATTAATCCTTCAAATCTAGGAAATGGATATTGAAAAAATAATTTTATTATATTTATTTCCAACGAATTGATGGTCTTGTTCACATCTCTATGGTTTGTAGTTTTTTGTCATTAAATTTCTCATTACCATTCACCTTATTGTGATCATTAACCTACGTCACTATCCATCATTATTTGGACATTATGTTTTCCTCCATATCTATATTTCTTACTTCCCTCTAATTTTTACCAAGGTTGAAACAATGTTTTCTGTTAATCTTGAGGACCATCGTGCATCCTCTTCTCTATTTTCAAGAGGAAGTTTTATGAACCTTTATTAGGATGTGGGATTTCAATAAAAGAACATTTTATTTCCAAAACCATGTTTACCAAGTCCGATATAAAATTGTGAGGATGAAATTTATTAAACAGGGGAAGAGTTTAATAGATTTATTTTTTTAAATAATGTTATTCTCAATATATTTCTTCACATGCAATATCGTCCTTTAATAGAAGAGAGATATAATATAACAATATTTTTAATAAAATAAAATTTTTGTAACCTAATTATTGTATTTTAGAGTACGAATATGATTAAATACATTATTAGTCATATATATTAGTCCTAATCTGACAAAACTTATTTATAAATTACTAGTAAATGATCATACAATTTTTTTTAAATTTATTTTTTTCTTCAAAATTATGTCTTCTTCAAAAATGTTTTTATTTATTTTTATGAAAAAATATTATAATTTTTTTATAAAACCATTATAAATACTAGTTGATAGAAATAATATAATTTTTTAAATCATTATATCAATATTATATTATGGTTAATTTTTTAGGCTTTTATAAAATGTTTCATATTTAAAAGAATAATAAAAAATACTATATTTTATTGAAAATAGTATTTTATATTAAAGTATATAAAAATTAGAAATAAATTGTTGATCAGTTTTAAAATTTAATATGTTCATTTTTATTTAAAATAATCCGATTATAATCTTTGTGTTGAATTTCATACACTAATTGTTTATATAAAAAAGTATACATAAAAGGCTTTTTTCGGAAGACCTACTTTTCATTCTATTTTGGGTTTTTATCTTAAGTTAAATACTACTACTTATATAAACAAAATATTGAAATTGGATTCCAATTTTTGAATCGTGAGGTCCAAAATTGTAAAATATTTCCCTATTATTTATTCATAATGAGGAGATACCATAGTAAATATTTTTCACAATGGTAAGGGGAATTTTGGTAATTATAGTAAACAATAATATGAAAAAGACTATCAAATGGCACTAACACTTAACAAAATCCTATTTTAAAATTTTAGTTTATACATTTACATCCAAGAACTAAAAATATGGAATCTTGGTTATATCTTTCTTTTATTGGTACCTTTATATTTTTTATGTAATTAAAGTCAAAAAATTTATTCCCTCTATTTTATTATATTAAAATATTTTCAATATGGATAAATAAAAGATATGTTGGGTTATAAATAGTAATTTTAGATATAAATTATTTTTTGTCGTGGTAATTTATTATGTTTCTGTAGTAATTAAATAATTAACTTAAATGCTTACGCATCGCTGATACAATATAAATTCAATTAATTGAAAAATAAAATAAATGACCCAAAAAATATAAAAAGTTATAAAATTTGAGTGAGTTATTTTTTTCCATGAATTAATTATATTAATATAACATATATGGGTTTTTAAAATTATTATATTCTAATTTATTTTTTGTTATTTCGTTTTCAAAGTCAAATTAAATGAATAGTTCAAAAATTGACATTAATGCTATTTTTTTTAAAAAATAAACTATTAAATGATTTAAAATTACTAATATTATTATATTCTACTAAATGATTCATATATGGTTGAATATATAAATGTAGTTCCATTTATTTGACAAATTTCCTTTTGTAGTAACTATCTTAACCGCTAAAGAGTAAAAAACTTTACTGCCATCATAGTTATCCAAAATGTTATCAGGGAAATAAAAGAAAATCATAATGGTAAAAATATATTCAAAACATGTTAAAATTTTATGGGATGTGTTCCTTTAGAGGATAATATTAATATATTTTAAATATATATTTCGGGATCCATTTTTCATTAGAAATAATTTATATTATTTTAAAACATTGATGTTTTCCAAAAGTATAACTCCTCTCACTTATAAAATGGTACATCCTATCCTCAACTCCCCAGGATAATAAATAATTTTAGGTCACCCAATACCTACCAAAATACATTCGTAAATTCCCTACCCATATTATATAGTTCATAGTTTGGAAATAATTCCAACATTAATGTGGTTAAAGTTAAAAGAACAGAATGTTGTCTAAAAAGCCGAACAATAAGTGACCAAATGTTTTATTATTATTATTTCTTATATTAACTATATAAAATATTACCAAAAAATGAAAAAATAAAAATATAATCATATCCCATATACTCATATGTTTTAATGTTAATTTAATAACCTATATTCAATTCCTCTTCCATAAAATGGGAAAGGAGCCCATTGTTTGTGTGTATGACAGACTACCACCCCCAAACAGATGCAATTCATTTTCTATCACCACCTAAACAAGTTGTTTATAATGATTTAATTAGATTAAATATATTATATTAATTAAATATTATTATTAATTTAATTTTAATAACTTATATATTCTCTTACTTTTCTCTTAATAGAAAATGATAATGATGTTCGTGCGTATGTGTAGAGTGCCACCTCCATGAAGCGATGTGATTCGTTTTTCATCATTGTCTCACATTTATAGAAGATATAAGTTTATTTAAAAAAATAATTCAATATTAATGATAAAATAATCACAAATTAAGGGAAATATAATATTTACCTTCTTTTCATCATGATCGTTACAAATGGAAATCATACTCATTAGTACATATAGCCTACAATCTCCAAGAATGTTGTATTGTTCATTTTTCATAACAATATTACATGGATGGTTTTAAAATTATTATTATCTATATAAATGAAAATTATTTCATTATTATTATTCTTTATATTATGTAATCATTATTACTTTTACGTTTTTCAACTTACCAAAGTGATTTTGGACATACTAGGTGAATATCATCAAAACGTCGGGCAAGAACATAATTTATTATGAGATTGAATATAAAATAGTATTTAATAAAATTAAAGTAATAATAAACATGAAAATTTTTATAATAAAATAAACATTTAATATAATTTTATTATATAGTAATATAATGATTTTATGTGATGAAACATTCTTTGGGTAAGGGATAACAGTTTTTAAAAAGTCTTTTAATGTTACCCTCTGAACAAATTTTGTTCCATGACCATGTTATTCTAAATTTTTGGAGAAAATTATTATTTATGTTACAATGGATGATAAATTTCATTTGTATCATATATTAATTTATTTATACTTATTTTAACATAAGGGGAATTATACTCTAAAAACCACGTTTTAAATGTTTTAATGATTAATTTTATAAATATTTTTATTCCATCTCTATATTCATAAAAAGTATTTATTGATATATTTATATAGTAATAAAAGAATTATAATTAAAATTTTATTCCCCTCAATCAAATTTCATTGAAGTTAAACTTTTTAGTTATTTTATATGGAATGATTTATCTTTCTTCGCAAAAGTTAAAAATAATATTCAATTTTAATTTATACGGAATCAATGGATTTTTATCCAATATAACTGATATTATATGTTTCAATTACATTATAATGTTACATTTATTTTTAAATGAAAAATCATCATTTCTTTTAATGGATTTATAAATTACTTATGCTTATTTCTTAAATGATTTGTTTATGAAATCACATTTTTTATGATATGTGGTAATATTATACAACCTATTTTTTTGTGGGGATTTATTATGATTACAAATTATGATTGATTTAATTTTATTGAAAACATAATCATGAACATGTTATGATGGGTGCACCCATATAGGTATCCAATGAATTGGGTAACATTGTTTGTCTCGTGAGATGATACGTATGAGATTAAGGAGTAAAACTACTTCATAATAGGACTTTTTCCACCATGTTATGTTGCCTTGAAATTTTTACTTGACTTATGCTTAGGTTATATTTTTGATTGCAGCCACATTCTCTAGGTTTCCATGTTCTTGTGATACCATGTCCTTTATGATATGCTCTCATGTGATTACTCATAATCCTTCTGTCTTATGGTATCATGTTACACATTTGAAACACAAATTATTCTTCAATATAATGTTGATTCCCTTACTAGTATTTCTACAATCATCATGTTTTTGAAATATTTTTCAAATGGTTTTAAGGTTGAATATGGATAAGGATTTGGACCAGATCAAAATTTGGAAGATGTTTCATTAAAATCATAATTGATACATCATAAAATTATTGTGTTTTTTTGAAAAATTGTTACTTTGTGTAGGTGTCCACATTATGATGTAATCATTATTTATGTGAAGGAGATCGACTATGTCATGACTCATCCCACTGAGGCCTATTTCAAGACTCCCCAATCCCTCATACAATAAGCCAGGGGCTAGGGACTAGTGTTTAGAAGGCATATCACTGATAGGGGAGGCCTTAGCCTAAGTAGTTGTACACCCGAACACATCTCCATGCCCATACAAATATTGATATTTAAAAAAATCACTAATTAACCATGCATTAATAAATCTAAATATTGTGATAAAAGTATGAGAGGAAGTAACTTAAGTTATATAGGGATAAATACAAGCCCACTACAAAGAGTATATAACACAAGTCCTCCCTGAATGTAAAGTTATTGGGATTGTTGTCCGAAATTTAGATGCAAACACCTCGGTTTATTCAGTCTCTCTGGCGCCTATGTTGTCCTAGACCTCCTAGAACTCTATCAAAATTCTAATCATATGTACAATACATGACTTGTGAGAGAAAATATTATACAAGGGTAAGAATAACAATACTCAGTATGAAACCCTGAAATAGTATACAAATACAACAAATAAAGTACATTCATATCTAAATTGGTATATGTATACAGCACATATAACAATAATAACTTGATATAATAAATCCAAGACACACAATCTACAGGTAACCCACAACCATAGTATACTCTCTATTTTATTAATTATCAAACATTCCATGAAGCACTCTTCTTTT
The DNA here is from genome assembly GCA_963277665.1 of Viscum album. Taxonomy (NCBI): domain Eukaryota; kingdom Viridiplantae; phylum Streptophyta; class Magnoliopsida; order Santalales; family Viscaceae; genus Viscum; species Viscum album. Next base: position 1,806,640,731 of record OY728136.1, on the reverse strand, counting down.
ATATTACACTTATAAGCCCAATAACACTAATGAAATCTGTCCGAGGGAAACTACTCATCAATTCTCACCCTTATAAGGATGCTATGATATTCTGAAGAGGATACGATACATAGATGAAGATAACACCCAGGGCTATGGATTGATACCAATAACTCAATTTGGATTTTCCTCACTAAGTAAAGGATTGGTGCCCATGTAGTGTTGGTCATTTAAACACCAGGAACACCACCAAGGGAATAAATATGAATAGAGGATCCCACTTTAGGCCTCTCTAAGAAATTACAATGACTCAATCCAATAATTCATGTTGAATTGATTACATTCCTAGGAGTGGGAAATGATTTGTAACAACCTTCAACGAAACAATTAGGGGAATGAACCCTTACAAAAATTGTCCAAGATACGGAGTAAAATAGATTAAATCCATGTATAAAGGGTTACATGGCATGTAGTTTTGGTACACACCATGTCCGTTGACCCCAGGTTCTGCCCATGTAAATGGATCATGTCATCAGGATAGTGTTCATGAGGAAGGATAGTATATGGAATGTAGAGGGTTCACACATCGTTTCCCTGTATCTAGGGTCCCTTCCATGTACCCATCCATATTCTAATACATGGTGAAAACTCATATATCCATGATCATGTACTAGTGCATGGGTTCGCCCATGTACATGGCCCACAATTTTCCATGTGAGGGAGTACAAGTCGAATAGGAAACACTTGTACTCCACCTCGCTTCCAATTACTTTCCATATTATAGGCTAAGTATTCGTGGAGGGACCACTGGTCATGTGACAGGGGACACATTCCATGTGATCTTTAGCTTACTACAGTACCAAAGCTTCCACTCAAGGAGGGCCCTCACAACATGAAGATCTGGTTTCCATGCCTTGTTGTTCGAGATATTCCACAAAATTATTTTCTTCATTTATTGTTCTATTTGGAACCTATGGCTTTGTATTCGGTTATCATTTCACTAAAAAATAAATGATTTAATATCTTCCAAGCCATTACATCATCGATCGATGTTTTTCATCATCATATCTTCTCGAAAAATAGAGCACATCATCGTTATTCATTCCAGGGTAAATAAATCCGAAGAACATGAATTAGGTGATCCACCATCATCAGAATCGCTTAAACTCCATAAATTCCCCTCTATCATGCAGTATTGATCACAGTTCTATGATATCATATTGTTACACCCATAATTCGGTGTGCAATGATCGATTGATCATGATGTGTCAAGTCACATGCCAAATGAAGAATTCCCATGATGAACAATGAATTAGTGAATAAATGAGCACGAACCAAAGGGAGTAATTGACCTTGATCTATTTCCTTGAATATATCAATACATCTACATTTTAATGATAGTCGAATAAAAAAATAATCACAAAGTCTAATCTCCCATCAAATCCCTACAAATATGTTCCTAACCTACCATATGAACAATCCATGAATCAATCTGTCCATCAATTGATTCACTCCAATCATAGAAATAAATAACAAGGAAAATGGAAACAAAAACACATGCCCTATCTCAATTTGGATTACTTTATAATGAATAATATTTTAAGCATTATTAACATAGAAATGATCCATCGAATCTAAGGTACGTTAATTGTTGATATGTGATCTTCCATCATTCTTCTGGGATTATTCATAAAAACTATCTCCTGTATCCCTTTGTCATCTCTAGGGTTATGCTGCTAACCCATAATTTCACCCATAATTTCCATTTAAAATACGAGTAAATAATTGTGTCAGAAAAACTGAAGAAAACAATTTATTTAAATTATTGTATTCATTTTCGCACCGAAGATGACATTTCCAAAAATGAAATGTGCCGAATAATGTTAAGTACCACCTATGATAAAACCCACATTATGATCTCAGTGGTTCCCTCATATTTCTTATCTAATCACTCATTTATAATTTATTATACTTTTTTAGTAAAACTACACACACATTCTATTTAATATAATTAATATATTTCAATTATTTATTTCAAGAAACCGGTCCTCAAAATCACATGTCGCCTCAGTGCCTGGTTTCAACAATAATCCTTTTAATATTGAAAAATAATACACAAAAAATCCATTTCATTAGATTTTCCCCACCTTGGGGTTTTACATCCTAGAAAGAAAAAATATGGGCTACTCAAAAAGATGATGGAACTGAGCATGATTCTGAGGCACCTGCCCCCATGTGCTCTCTCGGAGATTCGCATGCTGCCACTAGAAAGACTCCAAATAATTTATTTCCCATGAAGAATCCCCACCTTATGATCCTCAATCTCTATTGTGTAATCAGAAAAAGTAACTCCATATTTTATTTCCATCTTTCCCCAGCAGATAACTTGTGATGGTTCATGTACATACCTCATCAAATATGAAATGTAGTAGAATTCATGTTCTTTGTCTAACTATGGAGGTAGATCCAAGTGATATTACACCTCGCCAACTCTATATTGTATCTATAAAAGTTCAATTAACATAATAGATTGACTTCCTCCCCAGCCAAATATTTATAATCAATGTTGAGGTGAAACCCATATGAACACACTGTCTCCTTCCTCAAACTGTAAATAATATGTTTCCTATCATCATAAGATGTGAAATAGATCTGTATAATCTTTATTCATTCCGATTTGATCTGAACCATCTCTGTTGTAGCTCACACCAACTACATTCCCATGAGTGATGACTCTACTTGGTCAGTCCTAAAAAGAGGGGACCATTAGGATCACAGGTACAAATCGTTGAATGGTTCCGTTCCCATTCTAGAATGGAAGTTGTTTTGTAAGGAAACTCCACCAATGGTAGGTTATCCTCCCAAATACGTCCAAAGTGTAACATGAATACTTACAAAAAGTCCTCTTGAAACATACTTGTCCTCTCAGTATGTCTATCATTTTGGGGGTGAAACACTATGCTCAAGTACAACTAGTTCTTAAATTCCTCATGTAATCCTTTACACAACATGGATGTAAAGTGGGCATTATGGTCTGAAATAGTCATCGATGGAATTTCTTAGAGCCGGACTATCTCCTAAATGTGTAGGAATTCCAATATCTCTACCAAATACTACTATTAGATAGCTAGGAAGTGGGCCAGCTTGGTGACCCATTATATGATCACCTAGATGGTATCATTTCCCATGGATGATTGTGGTAATCTTTTCATGAATTCCATATATATCTCATCCCACATCTGTTCTATTAGATCAATGGGTAGGGTAAAACCTACTGGAACATAGTTCTCTACCTTTACATACTAACAAGTATAACATCGATATATGAACCATGAAACTCCTTTCTTCTTCCATGGAAAAAAACATAATATTGGAGGCCCTATTATATATTTTCCCCTTGTAGATGTACAACCAAATGAGATGTATGAAAATATCTCAAAACCACCTCCTAAAATTCCCATGTTACCATTATGCATCTTATGATAAATATGATGTGCTACCCTATATTATAAAATCCATCAGAAGCATAACCGATGGATATATGATCACATAGGGTCTCGCATTTAGTATCCCCTAGTTGCACCTCCCTAACTCACCGTAAAAGAGAAGGGTACAAAGGGTAACTACAACAATGACAACTACTCTGACTCCCCATTCAGTAACTGTGAAAAGGATCTCCATTTGAGAGTTTCTGCTACCACATTACCTTTCACAAGTGTATAGAAAATAAAAAATTCAATGTCCTAGAGAAACTCTAGCCATCGCCTCCATCTCAAGTTGAGATCCTTCTAAGAGAATATATACTTTAGAATCTTGTGATCTGAGAAGACGATAAACCACTCACCCATCAGGTAGTATTGAAAAATATTCAATTTGAAGACTACCACTGCTAACCCAAGATCATGGGTCTTGTAGTTCTTATCATCTGGTCTTAATTGGTGTGACCCATAGCCAATCACCACTTTCTTCTACATCAAAACCCAACTAATTTCAATCCCAAATCCATCGTAGAACACTATGTACTTGACACCCCCCTCAAAATATCTCATGATTGGAGCACTCCTCACACTCTACCTAAATTTTTTGAAGTCTTGTTGGCACTTTTTTCACCTAGAAGGTATCCCCTTTAAATTAAAATATTTCAAGGGTGTTAATACTCTAGAAAAATCAGTAATGAATATTTGATAATAGCCTTCCAATCCAAGGAATCTTCGTACATCTATCACGCACTTATGTGGCTCCCATGCTAACACTTACTCAACCTCATCTTGGTCCACTGGCACTCTATTTGATGAGATAATGTTCCCAAATAAGTGGACCACCTAAATCCATAAATTAATCTTTGAGTGCATTTCATAAATATTTTTCTCTTAGGGTATATCTATAACTATCCTCAAGTTTCTAGTGAGGTGATAAACCAATAAAATCTTTCTGAAATATATCCTCGTACTCTACCACCACTATAAGAAACTAGGAACTCATAATATTTAATGCACGAAGGTTCAGGCTAACCATCTGATGCATAATTGGTTGCACCCTCATATGGATGAGTTCATCATGTCCTTCATGGGTTTCTTTTTCTTCGAAAAAGTAGAACCTTGTCTTTCCATTGCGGACACACAACACTGTTGGTCTATAATAGTCAATATGGGCCTGAACTATAGATAACCCATATATACCAATAATGATGTTGTTAAGACCATGATGCTTCTGCCATGTTGTTTCAAATGAAACTATCACCTCCAATATTGTGCTCAAACTATCATCACAAATAGGCAATAATCGTGCCTTCTCTAGTAGAATTCTCCAAGCATAAGGGTCAATTCAACTATTCAATCAGAATCTATATGTCTTGAACAAGAAATGTGGAAATAATGGAATGACAAGTGACTGTGTCTATTAGTACATAATATAAGCATAAAAATACACATATCTTATCTCGAATCATTTCTAGAGCACCATGTTCATATGCCTCGACTGCCTACATCCCTCCCCTCCCTTATCCTATAGCTCCTTGAGCCTAGTGTGGACCACCAGGAGGTGGTGGTGGTAACTAGTAGAAACATATACCACCTATTTCAACTGTACCAAATCCTCTACCATGTCTATGTTCTTACTGACCTACATTTTCATTCTACTTCCTCTACTCAATGGATCTTCTACAGTCTCTCTGTTAGTTATTTAGTGGGTTGGAAAATCTCAAGAAAGATGTCATCTACCATCACATGAGTAGTACCACCTCTATATAAGATAAATGTACACACCATGTGAGCCCTAAACGGAAGATACTATATTCTGTGACCTCCTCAGAAAAATATCTTGCTTGTCCAGGTCACTGAGACTGAATTTGGCTCTCTTCTGTAAAGTTCTCTGCTCATGCATTCCCACTTTTGACAACCACTTGTTTTATCTACTCATCCAAGAAACTATAAACCACCTAATCTCTCTCTATCACTCTATCATAGGTATTAATATATAGGGTAATATCATTGTCTAATATGTCTCTATGCATACTATGCTCAAAGGTCTCATTGTTAAAGAACGAATCTATTACAATATCTATCACGTACCTATAAGGGATGGTAAAACTTTATTAATACGCATCCACTATCATGCATCCCAACTGGAGTTTCAAAAGCTCTAGAATATGTTGACCCCTCAGTGTAGCTGGTGATAACTCATCTCTAAATAGGAGATCAAACTATATCCATGAAATAGTCACCTCATCGCAATTCTGGTTAACCAAACTCCCACATCCTCATGTTGAGTTATAATGATGGATCGCCCCCATGACCATGATATAATCTACTAGTTTCCTAACTATATGGAAAAAAGTCACCACCTTAATATAGTCCTGAAATGCTACTGGTCTCAACTCAAATCAAAACTATAGGGGCCACTACCTCTAAAAATCATGAAGGGATCTCATCCTGTGAACCTCATCTGTTGGTGCCATGGGTATCATCTGATGATCTATAGGTGGTGTATGTAAGGTCTCCACCAGAAGGTAACATCTTTAGAACATGTCCATGTATCAAATCCTCATCACTAAGTGAGCCATCCTCGTGATCTAGCTATTAAATCTTAGCTGGATTTCATCATATAGGCATTCTGAAAGTAAACAAGATGTACCATGTTCAATCTATATATCTGGATAGCTGACTCAATACATAAATGGAAAACAAAACCCATTATTAGGTGATGTATGTATGATTGTTTTCCCTACAACCAATATTCTCATGTATAGAGTCAAAAATATGGTGATAAAAGTCCTCCTGTATGGATATGTCGGCACATGTATGAGTACTGGAGTCCCTAACCTGATATCCAAACATGAAACACATAACACTTTTACCCCCAAATCAATCTCAAAGACTCATAGTCCTATTGTAGAACAGACCTCTGTTGATACCACACTATCACGAACTATCCTAGTGGGGCCCATTCCAAGAATCCCCAAGCATACCTCCAATAGGTTAAGGGCTGGCGACTTGAACCAATAAAGCATAACACTAACATGGGATGTCATAATCTAATTACATGTACACACACACACATCAACTACCTAGTAAAAATTATGAAATGTAAAAAAATAAGTAACTATACATGCATGCATATAAATACCTTAACCATATAATGATGGGAAGTAAATCAATGTAGTAATGGAAAAATACAAGGGCAAAAGTATCTTACACAATTCCATCATGAATGTAAACATACTGGGACTGATGTCTGAAACCCACAGGAACATAGCTTGGTATGTCTGGTCTCCTTAAGCGTCATCTGTTCTTTGTATTCCTATGACTCGATCAAAATTCAGATCATCTTCATAAGACATGAAATTTTTAGGTAAAGCCCATTCAAGGGAGGATGTTACAATACTCAGTAATACACAATAAAACCACAATGAAATTGAAAAAATGAATGTACAATTTTCTCTAAACTGGTATATGTCTACAACATATATAAGAATAATATAAAAACACAATCAGTATAAGACCAATAGTCTAGAGGTAAGACACAACCCAAGAATACTAGTCCTAGGATTTCACCTCAAATATTTCATGAAGAACTCATGTCGGAGAACACACTTCGGTGTATGACAACACTGAGGATGTCCATCGGAGGGGTACTGTTTATTGTGTCTCAATATGAGAAGGATACCCTGATAGTCCAAAGAGGATATGATACAGAAATGGGGATCACATCCAAGTCCATGGGGTGATACAAACTACCCAATCTATATTATCATCAATATGTTGTGGATTGGTTCCCACATATTTTTGGTCACATCGATAATGAGAACTCCACCTTGGTCATGAAGATGAATATAGGATCCCACTTCGGGTCATTCATAGGGATTCCAATGACACTAACCAAGAAGTTATATTGAGAGGATTTTTGTCCCTGGAGTACGAAACGATCCATACCAACCTTTTGGGAAACAATAAGTGGAATAAACCATTATAAAACATGTCCAAGATATGGAGAAAAAATATTCATTCTATTTATGAAGGGTTACATGGATTGTAGTAGGGGTACATGTCATGTCCCTTAACCTCGAGTTTTTCCCACGTAAATGGCCCATGTTATCCAAACTATTTCCGTGAAGAAGGATATTACATGGAATGTAGAGGGGTCATACAACATGTCAATGTTTCTAGGGTCCCTCTTATATACCTTAGTTGTGTTCTAGTACATAGTATCTCCCCATGTTTCCATGCCCATGTACCATTGCATAGGGTGTCCTGTGTATATGGTCATGGATGTGCCATTTTTTGGAGTACATGTTGTGTATCACACTATTGTACACCACCACATATCCATGTACTTCCCAACGAACACACTGAATATCCATGGATAGACCATATTTCTTGTGATAGTGTAACGCCCTAACCCCATAAGCCTAGAGTCGGTGAATTATTACGTATAATTTTCATGATCATAAAAGATCATGTCTAGAATGACCGATTAGTTTAGTAGCCTTATAAGTACTAGATACATTCATACGGTTTACATTACATCATAAAATGGAAGACTACGACAACATTGTCTCCATAGACAATACCGAGATCCCATAGACTATCCATGGAGGTTAGTTATAATATAATTCATTTCATCCTAGGAAAATAAAACATAGAAGGGGTGATCTTAGATGTTGAGTAAAGATAAAGTTATTGCAAAAACTTTCAAAAATAAGCATAAACATTTAAGGTAGTGAATAAGACTAGAACAAAATCAATTTAAACTTGATCTTCAACATAATATGGCAAAGGTAAAATAAAATAATTTCATTTACTAATTCACTTGGATACTTTACTAGTCGAATTATCACATGAAATATCAACAACCATTCCCATAATTATGAATACATAATGCCAGACTATCATAACCACATAGTCATGGCCTTGTGCCAAAACTACAAATAAGATTTTGTCTAGGTCGTGTGCCAAGATAGTAGTTTTACTCATGATACCTACCGATGGATCGAGGAGCTATAGCGGGCACCACCAGTCACATACTAAGTCCAATGAATTCCTCATATGAACAGGATAAAACATAACATAAACATTTGTTTTAAAACTAGCATTCGTAATGTCAATAATTTATCCACAAACCATGAATGGAATAAAAATAGCACATCCACAGTCAAACATAACTCATTCTATACAATATGGATGATTGTATTGTAAGAGATTAACCTCAATTTAGAATAATTAAGGATATTGACATAGATGAAAATAATCATCAAAACTATTAGAGAGAAATATCCCCCTTTTTCTTGAAATCATATAATAGTCCCACTATTTGTCAAGAAGTCATTTAAAAATAGATTTTTGAATCAAAGTGTCCCATACCAAATTGAAAATTTTAAAAGGAATTTTAATTTTAAAACATCAATGTCTATATAAATAAATCCTTGAAACCATTTTTAAAACATGGACATTAATAAGAAATATTTAGAATAATAAATCATTAAAACATTTAATATTATATTTTAGTTTGAGTTCCTAACCAAATGACAGTCACTTGAATACAAATAATTGAGGTAATCAAAACATTGTAATATCATTAGAATAAAGTCATTAATGATATACCATGTAAAAGTATATTATATACACCATATAATGGTGATTTGGTGTATAACAACAAAGAAGACTCAATGAAATTTAATTAGAGAAGAAATCTCTCATAAAGACCATATCCTTAGGTTAAGGATAAATAAATGACATAATTATGTGTGAAAAATATAAATACACTCAATATGATTGGATATTCAGTGTAAATTAGTCATAGGACATTCACACATATTCTTGTAAAGACAACACCAATGAATTGGATATTTAACTCAACAAATGGAGATTGAGTTAAAATTACTCTTATCATCTTCATATCGATGACTTGAGAAATTTTCAATGGAGTGATTATGTGTATCAAAAGTATATCCATATAAAGGGTAGTGGAAATTATAACATAATCAAATGAATATTGATTCCACACATAATGTTGGAGTAAAATAATCAATGAAGTATGCGTAATGCCTAATGAATGGAAATTGAAATTTCAAATTCCCTTATCGATTTGGTAACTTACAAAACATACACCCATGAAAGAAGGATCATAAAATGATTATGTAAATATACATAAATTTAAGTATGTTACACAATTCATAATATCATGGGTAGTACACACGCCACATGCAATAAATAAGCGGTGAACAATGGAAATCTCACGGAATTTGAAGTGAGATAAGAAACCCCTTACTTTGTACTTTTTCCTTGGTCGAGGGTAGGTTAACCTCATGTATAATGGTTAAATAATTTTAATTTAATTATACAAGAATTATATACATTATTATGATATCATATATTATCTTTTAACATTGATTTGTTAATAATATCATAGTATTATCGTCGTTTCGGGTGTTAACAGATTCATTTACCTTTATATTCTTTGTTATGTGAGATATATTTTTTATGGATGGGATTTATCTTATTCATATCTAGAATTATATCATGTATCTAAATATTATTTTTAATCATCACAATAACTTTTTTCTTGAATGGTTACGATGGGGAATGAATCTCATCGCGTTCTTGGAGACGGTAATCCGTACGTACGCACGAGCGACAATATCACTTTTTTAATATTAAAATAATATATAATTGCATGGTATATCATATATACCGAATCATTATCATGTTATATTTATTATTTAAATGAATTACACATCATTATTATACCCATAAAAATAATAAAGTATTTAATTACAATTACACAATGACGTGGAGACGGTAATCCCTACGTACGCACGTATGGTGACATGTCATTCAAAGGATGGATAGAATAATGAAGATGGTTGTACCAGATTTATAATAACTTTTCACTATATATATGATACTGTATTTATTATTTTAAAATGAAAATAACAAAAAATAAGAAGTGGAAGAAGAAAAGAACAAGAAAAAGGGTGGTGAAATTATTAACTCTTCTTCGTGTTCTTCCTTTTGATTTGATCAAAAGGGTTCCTTAAGTTGGATTTTTGACCAAATGAGGGCCTCTAAGATGAAGTGAGGGAAGTTTAGAGGATATTTGGGTAGGGTTTGGCCGAGCCAAAAAGCTTTGAAGGTGTGAATTAGTGATTAGGGTGAGTTCCCTTTTATTAGAGGGGTGAGGGGCACCTTAGGAAAAGCAAGAAATATTATTTAATAAAAAAATAATATTCGGTTTCTAATTTCTCCAATGTAGATTAATAAAATTTTAACGTAGGGATAGGTCAAAAACCACTCAACCAATAGGTTTTAGAGATGTTTGGGTCACTATATTAACTTTATCTTTTTTATTTAACTCTTAGTTAAATAGTTTGACATTTACCATGTCTCTTTGTATTTTTATATTATATAGTTAATAAACATACTATATACTTCCAAGAGACACCCAAGTGGTCCATTAATGATAAAACTATCATTATATAAGCTTTTTGGCCTAACATTAGATTTTTAAGAATAGAATATCAATTAATAATATAATATTTGTATTAAAAACTCATTTATGTCAATTTTGACACCATTTAATAATTTATTTTTGTTAAAGTCATAAAAAGTTTATTAATTCAAAAAAAATTCGTTTAAGAAATTATAACATTTCATATTAACAAATAAAATTCGTTTATTTCGTCAAAACTTTCAAATTATATTTATTTTAACATTTATAATACCAATTATTTGATTCTTTCATTAATAAAGAAAATATTGCATCATTATTGTGTCGCAAATAAATTTAGCTATTCAATGCCTAAAAATTATAAATAAAAAACAATTATGTATTAAATATTTTTAGCTTTATAATTAATATTATAGTCGAACATATAACATATATAACCCAATGTAGAAATTGTTTTTCTAAAAGATATATGTTTATGTAATTTTTGTATTTACTTTAACTTAATTAATATAAAGTGTCATTATCACTTACAAGTGGATCCATGGTGTCCCAAAATCGACCCAAAGATTCCCATGGTTGGAAATGTATCAAAAAATAGAGTTAGTTCACGTTTTAGGGAAATTATTGTATTTATAATATAATTTTTATTACCCTTATTTACCTGATTTACCCTTTAACCATGGTAAATAAAATATTTACCGAAGTAATTATTCAAAATGTCTAAAATAAAAGTTAAATATTTACACAATTTGGACCTCCTGATTCTAAATATTGATTCTATTTTTCTAAATTCAAAACACAGAAGTGATATTAATTAATTTAAAATTAATTCTCGTTGTCAAAACAAAGAGCGTGTTTATTAAGAAATAATAACTACAAAATATTGACACATGTTAATATCTACTTTAAATGTAAAATTACATCCAATTACCAATATTGTATTAAACGGTAAAAATATATTCTAATTATACTTTAAAACCTTTCAATAGTATAATTTATCACTATAAATTATTTGGATTAAAAAGTCATTTTTAATTAATGTTTGGTATTTTCAGTATTCATCAAAAATTAAATTTTTTCTATAAAATACGAAAAATTCACCCTAGGATAATTTTTATATTCCAAATCCAAAAATGATCTCTATTTTGAATGATAAAATTTATAAAATTTTAAAAAGTGGGTACAACTATTCATAACGGCTAGTTTGACTGCTTGTGGTGTGTGTTAGAACACGAAGTTGTGTACAACACACGCTACTATATTATTCAAATGGAAGCTTACCATGGAAGCTTGGGGTGTTACATTCTCCATTCATTCAAATAATTTCTTCCTAGAAATTTTTTTAAAATTGGTCTTGGGAATATAATGGAAAGTCCCACATCGGAAAAAGAGTCAATAAAACTATCACTTTAAAAGAAAGAAAGAGAAATACAGAGGTCATCCAAGATAACCCATAGTAGGATTCCATATTGGAAAACATGGGTATGGATGATAAACTAACTGTCAAGTTATGATGGAGAGGGATACAAAACATGATCAGGAGAAAGTTAACAACAAGAAAACCACAAACTTGTGATGGAAAAAATAGTCATTAGTCTCCCAGTAGGAAATGTAAATGGAATTTTTTTTAAGTTAAATTAAATAAAAATGAGGAATTAATTTATGAGATTGACTAAAAACGTAATGATATATACTTACTTTTTATGTTGAGTTTCATTCTTTAATAAATTTCTACCATTAACTCAATTTTTTTAAATGATGATTATTCAAGAAGACATGGTCACACTAGAAGAGCTAGAATAAACTTATATAGAATCACATGATCCACAAAGTATAAACTATATATTTACCTTTTCTTTAGAGATTAATCAAAACCAAAACGGTTAGTATAAGAGCTGATGATCCCCCAAAAGGATATTCCATTAGAGAAAGAAACACTAATCATAATTTCTAAATCTTAACCAACAATACCCCAAAGTTAAATAAAGACCATTCAATAAAAAATTGTCCTTAGAATCCTTCAATTTAATCCAAACTAATATTGAAACCCAAAACATAGAAGAACTTTGTTATGTAGTCTTCCATGTTAAATTGTATCTCTAAATGACATCAACTACTCTTAAAGTCACATACTTAAAAGTAATTAAGCTAATAAAATATTCTCTATTATTATTTAATAATTTCTATATATAACCCAAATCACTATAAATCCACAATAAAACATAGATAAAATCCACCATTACTCCTCAAATTAAATCCCATAGTATTCTATTTTCCTTGGGAATATAGTGTTCCCAAAAAATAGAACATCTTCAAAAATATTATTTATCACTTATTCATCAAATAATTTTCCTATACTAAGGGTATTCATTTGATAAGACATAAGTTCCCAAATCAACTTATTATTTATCAATAAAATCATTTAACTAAAAATTATTAGTCACACTAACCAGGGACTTCACGTAGCCCAGTGGTATGCGATAAACCCCAATCGCACATTGGTTGTGGGTTCGATTCCCACAGCTTTTTCTGACATGACAGCTTGTCATAATGTCTGCGTGTTGTCCTTTTTCAAACACTATATTTTTTAACATTACCAAAATGGGATAAATTCCTCAAAATAACCGTAACATAATTTAACAAAAAAATTTATCTCATACCTTCTGTTTTCATCCCAAAATATAATAACTAGTAATTTCCTCAAACCCAATGATCTTATAAAACAAAATGGGTATTTATAACTATATCCACAAGATAAAAGGTAATTTTTTTTCAAATATCATTTTCATATGACAAACTACAGGGTTACAAATATAAGAGAAAATTATTTCAAAGTAATCCCATCAACAAGGAGTGCTAATACTTTTAAAAATTTCTCCAAACATTTATTTCAACATAGCGTCTTCTTTGACCATGAAAATATCCTATAGAATAGGGCATTCACTCAGGTAATGGCCAGGTCCCCTACATTTACAAAAAAGGACTATAAATGGTCCTGGGACCATTTTTAATTTCTTCTATAGTACTCTTCATTTTTTCTCGGCAATTCTTCAGTTTATGTCCTTATTTCCCACATGTAAATCATTTCTTTCTTCCATTGAGACACTTTTCTGGGTGTATCCTTCCCCATTTCATGCATGATAGAAATTGAGGATTCTTTTCTCCATGGTCTCCACTGTTGGAGCTCTTATAATTTATTACCTTTCTCTTCTTTTTTGAGTCAGGGAGTTGGTTAATATATATGTTATTGATCATATTTTTTGGAAAACTGATTTGGTATGAACAAGATATCTTTTACGCCTATCAATAATCCATTTTTATGCTCATTTCCACCATCGTTCCCACATTATACATCATTCTCAAAGATACTATGACTTCCATGGAATCCATCCATTGACTAAAACCATAAATCATTGTGTGAGTAAAAGTAGTCATAGAATGATTTAGAGAATATCATGATACCATATTCTTATTTTGAAACACCTTAATATTGACCAAGGTCATTTATTCTCATCTTATATTAAAGTACTTCAAATTGGTTTATAAGGAAAATGTAAATTATCCTAAGAATACCCATCTGGGGTGTTGTAACCAAGAGTGCAGCAAGGCCCGTTGTAGTGCACTAGTTCCAGATCGATTATAGCTCAAAGTGGTGTATTTGGGTTTTACCCCTAGGTACATCTATTCCAGAGCCACCTCTACCTTCTCGTATCCAGACAGGGATGTATTTCTTGGAAAACTCATAAAATCTCTACAATACCAAAATTCTAGGAAGTTATTCATTACTAATCCTCAAAGTACATCTTTGGTCTATGTGCTATAATCAGAGTTTATATAAATATAGTTTCCAAGGTTTGTACTAAACTTTCTCTTATACCAACTGTAACACCCTGACCCCAGAAGCCCAGAGTCTATGCATTATTACATATCATTTGAATGATCATAAAATATCAAGTCTCAAATGACCTATTAGTTTAGTATCCTTGGAAGTACTAGATACATTCCTAAGGTTTACATTACATCATAAAATTGAAGACTACAACAACATTGTCTCCATAGACAGCACTAAGATCCCATAGACTATCCCTGGAGTTTAGTCATAATATACTTCTTTGTATCCTGGGAAAATAAAACATTGAGAGGAGTGAGATCAGATGCTCAGTAAGGATAAAATTATAGAGGAAACTTTCATAAATAAGCATAAACATTTAAGGCAGTGTATAAGACTAGAAAAAAAGCCTTTTAAACGTGAACTTCAGCATAATATGGAAATGATAAAATCAAATAATTCCATTTTCTTATTCACATGGATATTCTTCTTGTCAAATGATAACATGCAATATAAATAACCACTTTCATAATGATTGAATGAATAATTCCAGACTATCAAAGCCACAAATTCAAGGCCTTATGGCAATACTACAAATAAGATTTTGTCATGGCCTTGTACCATGACACTAGTTTGTCTCATGAGACCTACAGATGCATCAAGGAGCTATAGCAGGCACCACCCGTCACTTACAAAGTCCAATGCATTTCTCAGATGAACTGGTTTAAACATAACATAAACATTCGGATTAAAACTAGCATTTGTAATGGCAATACTTTATCCACAAACCATGAATGGAATAAAAATATCACATCCATAGTCAAACATAACTCATTAAATACAATATGGAAGATTGTATTGTAACATATTAACCTCAATCAGGAATAATGAAATATATTGACATAGATGAAAATAATCATCAAAACTATTAGAGAGAAATATCTCCCTTTTATTGAAATCATTTAAAAGTCACACTATTTGTCAAGAAGTAATTTAAAAATATATTTTTGAATCAAAGTGTCCCATACCACTATGAATATTTTAAAAGGAATTTTATTTTTAAAACTTCAATGCCCATATAAATAAATCCTTATAATCATTTTTAAAAAATGGATAGTAATGAAAAATATTTAGAATAATAAATCTTTAAAACATTTAAAATGAAATTTTAGTTAGAGATCCTAACCAAAAGAGACACACATGAATACTAATAATTGAGGTAATAAAAACATTTTAATATCATGAGAATAAAGTTATTCATGATATACCATGTCAATGTACATTATATACACTATATAAAAGTGATTTGGTTTATAACAACGAAGAAGTCTCAATGGAATGTAATTTGTGATGAAATTTCTTATAAAGACTCTATCCTTAGGTTAAGGATAAATAAACGACATAATTATGTGTGACAAATATAAATAAGCTCAATATGATTGGATATTCAGTGTAAATCAATCATAGGACATTCACATATATTCTTGTAAATACAACACCAATGAGTTGGATATTTGACTCAATAATGGAGATTGAGTTAAAATTACTCTTATCAAGTTCATATCGATGACATGAGAAATTATCAATGGAGTGATTATCTGTAACAAAAGTATATACACAGAAAGGGGATTGGAAAAAATTACATAAGAAAATGAATAGTGATTCCACACATAATCATGGAGTAAAATAATCAATGAAGTATGCATAAAGCCGAATGAATGGAAATTGAAATTTAAAATTCCCTTATCGATATGGTAACTTATGAAACTTGCACCCATGAAAGAAGGATCGTACAATGATGATTTAAATATCATTAAATTTAAGTATATTACACAATGAATAAAATCATGTGTAGTACACACACCACATGCAATAAAAAAGCAGTGAACAATGGAAATCTCACGGAATTAAAAGTGAGATAAGAAACCCCTTATATTGTACTTTATCCTAGGTCGAGGGTAGGATAACCTCCTGTATAATAGTGAAATAATTTTTATTATATTATACAATAGTTATATACATTAATATGATATCATATATGATCTTTTAACATTGATTTGTTAATAATATCTTAGTATTATCGTCATTTCGGGTCTTAACGGATTCATTTTACATTATATTCTTTGTTATGTGAGCCATATTTGTTATGGATGGGATTTATCTTATTCATATAAATAATTATATCATGTCTCTAAAAATTAGTTTTAATCATCAAATGAAATTAATTCTTGAATGGATACGATGGGGAATTAATCTCATCACGTTCGTGGAGATGGTAATCCGTACGTAAGCACGAGCGACAATATCACTCTTTTAATATTAAAATAATATATAATTTGATGGTATATCATATGTAAAGAATCATTATCATGTTATATTTATTATTTAATTCAATTACACATCATTATTATACCCATCCAAATATTAAAGTATTCAATAACAATTACACCACAACGTGGAGACGGTAATCCATACGTATGCACGTATGGTGACATGCCATTCAACGGATGAATAGAATAATGAATATGGTTGTACCATATTTATAATAACAGAAAATTATATACATTATACTGGATTTTTTATTTTTTAATGGAAATAATGAAAAAGAAAACGTGGAAAAAGAAAAGAATTTGAAAGAGGGTGGTTAAGTTATTACCTCTTCTTCGGGTTCTTTGTATTGATTTGATCAAAAGGGATCCTTAAGTTGACTCTATGACCAAAGGAGGGCCTCTATGATGAATTGAGGGATGTTTAGAGGATATTTGGGCAGGGTTTGGCCGATCCAAAAGGCTTTGAAGGTGTAAATTAGTGAGTTGGGGGAGTGCCCTTTTAAAGAGGGGTGAGGGGCACCTTAGGAAAAGCTAGAAATATTATTTTATAATAATTTCATATTCGGTTTCTAATGGCTCCAAAGTGGTTTATTTAAATTTCAATGTTGGGATAGGTATAAAACCACTCAACCAATAGGTTTTAGACGGGTTTGGGTCACTTTATTAACTTAATGTTTTTATTTAACTCTTAGTTAAATAGTTTGACATTTACCTTGTCTCTTTGTATTTTTATATTATATAGTTAATAAAATTACTATATACTTACAAGAGACCCCAAAGTGATCCATTAATGATACATATATCATTATATAAGTCCTTTGGCCTAACCTTTTATTTTTAGGAATAGAATATCAATTAATAATATAATATTTGTTTTAAAAAATCATTTGTGTCAATTTTGACACTATTTTATAATTTATTTTTTTAAGTCCTAAAAACATTAATAATTAGAACCAAATTCAATTAATAAATTATATCTTGTCATATTAACAAATAAAATTTGTTTATGTCATCAAAACTTTCAAATTATATTTATTTTAACATTTATAATTACAACTATTTGATTCTTTCATTATTAAGAAAAATACTGCATCATTATTGTTTCATAAATAAATTTAATTATTCAATGTTTAAAAATTATATATAATTACGATTATGTAGGAAATATTTTTATCTTTCTGATTTAAATTTATATAAAAAAATATAACTGTTGGGCAAAAATCCCTCAAGGTAACATTGCAGCATTTTTGGGTTGATTGTGTTTGTTGACAAAGCAGGTTTCCATGGAGAATTGTCGAGTTCCCGAGAAGTTGTTGACATTCCATGTTGACAAAGAACTTTGACAAAGGAAAGGACGATCTGGAGGCGGTACAAAAGAGCAGTACAAGGTGGCGCCGTTTTCCAGTGTTTGCCAATTTTTTGGGCCTGAAAATCGCCAATGGAAAATGGAGTGATATGTTGTTGGCAAAGGTTGAGGAGAGAGAAATGAAGGAGGTGTGCGGAAAAATCAAGCGTGGCGCGCAAAAATAGAGGGTTGCGCGAAATCTTGAAGTGTGGCGCGCAAAACAGCGGGTTGCGCGAAATTGTATTTCGCGCAAAAGATGTTTCAAGGCCGAAAGCTTGAAAATCGGTAAAGGCATGAGGCGCGCGAAATTTTGGCGGCGTGCGCGGAAAATTGAAGTGTCGCGCGAAATAGCGGATGAAGTATTTCGCGCAAGAGGTGTTACGAGGTCCGAAGCTCGTAAAATGGCAAAGGCATGAGGTGCGCGAAATTATGGAGCAGTGCGCGGAAAATGTTTGTGCGCGGAAGATCAAAGCGGATTACGCGCTCAAGGAGGGTTTTTCGCGCGGGGTCGATTTTGCCTATAAATATGAAGTGACCCTCCTCCATTCAGGAGAGCTCAAGACATAGAAAATACCCGAGCTCTGGTGCGCGAAATTGAAGTTAGAAAGTGTGTTGCGCGTAAACTTAAAGTTTGCGCGTAAAGTCAGCTGTTGCGCGAAAAGCTAAGGTTGCGCAGAAAGTTTGTGTTGGCGCGTAAAAGGAAGGTTGCGCGAAAAGTGGATTTCGCGCAAAGGAAGTGAATTGCGCGCAAGGCAGTTTCCAGGCTGCGCGTAAAATTTGGAGGTTGCGCGAAAAAGGAATTTCGTGCAAATCATAGAAATTGCGCGCAAGACACCGTAAGGGTTGCGCGTAAAAATTGAGGTTGCCCGGTACATCCGGTGCAAAGTGAGATTCATCTACGGGTGAAAGTTGAACTTCAACAGAGCATCTACATACAGAGAAAGATGCATTCCTTAATGGAAATGAAGAGACCTATAGGTCTATAAACTGTGAGTGAATCCCTTCCAAGAGCAGTGAGCTTAGGAAGAGGAAGAAGGTGATCCTCTCCACCGGCAGTGAGCCAGAGAGAGAGAAACAGGGAGTGACCCTTGGGAAAGCAGTGAGCTGACCCTAAACATTGTATAGGCAGTGAGCCTGGGCATAGAAGTGATCTAGCCCGAACATTGTAATCCACAGCTAGTGAAGCCTAGTGGGATTTGGTACGAACCGACAACTTGTCGGCGTATGCTCCTTGGACGTAGCCCTTAGCGGTGAACCAAGTAAAAATCTCTGTGTCTGCCTGCTTACTTTCCTGCATTGCATTCAAAGCATCATCATCAGGTAAATGAGACAAGTGATCACAGTAACCACACAAGTGCAAACAAAGTGACCCTTGTAACAAAGAGGTCAAGATCCAGTGGGGCAGAAAGAACTTTGAAAAAGAATATCCATACCCTGATTCACCCCCCCTCTCAGGGTATATAGGCCCCTATTGGCCCTAACAATTGGTATCAGAGGCAGGTTGCTTTTATCAGATTTGTTTGCTTGGACTTGGTGTAGTCTTTCTGTGTAGTTGAAGATATTGTTTTCACTTATCTCGATCTACCATGGGGAAAAGAAAATCTTCAAAGAAGAATCAGAAGTCAGGTGGTATCCCTCAGTGTGGAAGTGTTTTTGGAAAAAGTGTGATTCAACTAAAAGAATCAAATAGCTTACTAAAGGAATCATGTAGTGAACAGAAAAATGATTTGGATAAATCATACAACAAAAATACTTACTCATTCAAAGATGTTGACGGAATGAGTGAAGAACCTGACTTTCCAAGTGACGTTGGAACCACTGACGATGAAGAAGAAGAAATTGAAGGAAGAATTGATATGCGAGCTGAGTTGGAGGCTGCTCTTGAAGAGATAGATGTTTGGAGGGCCAAAACCAAGAAAGCTAACAAAATTGTTCGCGATGCAAAACTCTATATGCAGCAGCAGGAAGAAGAGAAATCTGAGATGATGGAAGAAATTGAGAAACTAAACTTATCAACATCAGAGAACTCAGAATCTGTTAGTACGTATAAGCTGAAGGTTGAAGAACAGAAAAGAGAGATCGATGGCCTAAACAAAAAGGTGGAAGTTGTCCATGGGACTAAAGAATTGGATCAGAAATCCACTGAAGAAATTAAATCTAAAGGCATACAGATCCATGCTCTGGAAACTGAGGTCAACAAGCTAAGAGGCTTAAATCAAAGGCTTATTGATATAGTTACTGACCTAACAAAGAAGAATGATTCTCAAGGTGAGGAACTACAGAAGCTGGCTAAAGGAAAAGGAAAACAAAAGGCTGGTAAGTGTGAAGAGAATCAAGAGTCCGATGAAGTTCGGAATCTGAAAGCCAAAAATGATGATCTAGCTACACAGCTGTCTCAGTTAGTTCAGAAGAATCAAAGACTACAACAAGAGAATGCATGTTGCTCCGATTATCTTGCTCAAGAAAAATTGAAAGTAAAAGAGCAAAATGACGTGGTTAGCAAGCTGAAGCATGAACTGGAAGATGAGATGAGTTGTGGAAAGAATCTCAGAAAAGAACTTGATGGTCAACTTGTATCAAGAGATTTGAAGATTCAAAAGTTGGAAGAAGAGCTACAATCAGTCAAGAAGGAAATGGAGAAGTCTAAATCCAAAGATAAGCCCAAGTTGAAGGATGCACTGCACTTATTATTTGATCATCCTTCGGCAGGTGATGATAAAATGAAGTCCAAATATGCTGCATCAGAGGAGAAGCATGAAAGGATTGTATCTTCCCAAAGGTCAACCTTTTTGGGAAAATCTGGAATTGGATATGATAATTCCACTCCTATGGATGATAAGAAAAATGCAGTTAAAAATTCCAAGGGTAAGAAAAATCCTGTAGGTGCTGGAGATAGGCCTATGAGGATAGTTTCAAGGAGTGATGATATGTGCTATTTCTGCGGAGTCCATGGCCACACATCAAGCTTCTGTACAGAGGCTCTGGAGTACATTTCAGGCTGTGAAAATAGAAACATTAATAAATCTGAGAACAGGAAGAAGCATCATGAGAAATTAGAAAGAAGAGCTTCTCAGAGGAAAGCATATATTAGATGCTATTACTGCGGAAGAATGGGACACACCATGAGCATGTGTCAGGAAGCTCAGGAGAATAATATCAGAGGAATAACTCAAGGTGCATCAACATCTCAGCAGAGAGATGATAAAATGAGGTATGCCTTTGAGGGAAAATGTTTTATATGTTCTCACTATGGGCACATGGCGAGACATTGCAGTAAGAAGAAAGAAGGAAAGGGAAAGAAACAAGAAAAGAGATCTCCACCACAGGAAGTGTACAAGAAAGAAGCATGTACTGGGAGACAAAGTGGTAAGGAGAAGAATAGGCTTCGAGCCTCGGGGAAATCACATGGAGCTGAACGAAAGGTGTATCAGTCACCTCCTCTGTCATACTCACAACAGCTCTCAATGAGAGAATGTGAGCAAACTTGGAAGATTAAGGGGAGATCTACTCCAGCGGTGATAAAGAAGAATGGACGTTCAATGGAGGACCCACCACCAATGAAAAATAGGGCGGTGACTCATAAATCTGATAAAAGGCAGATAAGCAAAGAATGCATCGAAAAATCCACATGTCGTGTTTTGCAACGAGAAGTGGAAGAAAAAGGCAGATCCCTACAATGGACAAAGAAGACAGGGAAGATAACAAGAAAGGAGATTCCTGCACCGAGAAACAATCAAGGGAAATGGAATTTCGGTAGAACATCAAAGATTGAAATGTGTACCAGTTGGTCTAAACCCCAGATTGTGAGAAAGGCCAAGTCTGCAGAATCTTCATATCAGAAAAAGGCTCAGAATGTGAGCAAAGAATGCCTAGTCATATGGCCAGAACAGTTGAAGTTGGTCAGGCAGTTGGAGGAAGCAAGAAAGGAGTGTGATGCGCTCCAAGAAAGAATCAAAGGGTTGACCCATCAGGATCAACCATCATCCTCATGTTGACGGATTCTAGAAGACACCCCTCTCTCTATATATTTAAATGCTATTAACTGATGATTCATGTGTTTCAGGTTTTAGGGAGATACGATCCATGGGGTAGTGGCATCTAAGGATGCGAAGTGGAGAAGTGATTTGCTCCAGAATTTCAATGAACTCAAATCTGGTACTAAAGCTGAAGAAGAAAGGGAGTAATGAAGCACAATAGGAAGAAATTGTGTTACTAACTCTATCTCTTGTTTCCTACACCGAGTTCCAACTCAGTAGGCTTAGAGATTTGGTTAATGGATCGATGCTGAGTGCCAGATTAGTATAAATGGTGCACGTGGAGAAGAATGATTATGGGTCTCTTCCGTTGGGCCTACCAGATAGAAGTGTTGTGTAACACAGGGGGAGCATTTGATAACAAAATCATATGCCAGATCCGTCAAGGAAATAATTGGATGACCCAGCTCAAGTGTTGTCTATTGAGAGAAGACATACTATGGGAGAAGCAGCAGTGATCAAGCATTTCATGCTTATTTATTTTGATCTAACATTGTGGTATCAGCTGATTGTTTTTCAGGATACCAAGAAGCTGCGAAAAGTAGCTGAAAGAAATGAAGCCACTGAAAAATGAGTCAGTGAACAATTTCCTGACGAAAGTGTTGAGGAAGAAAGCAACACAGGGGGAGAAGAAGTGGCTGAGGGTGACTCAGAATAAGATACTGATGATGAGTACAAGGATGTAAAATCCTTATCTGCACAAAATACAAAGAATCGAGCTGAAATTGACAGACAGACTATCATCAGCGATCAGTGAGATCCAGTTCAGACAAAGAGAATGAAATCACTACAGCAGACATCATTACTATCTCAGGTTGAGTCGAAATGCTTTGCTGATGCAGCTGAAGATGAAAACTGGGATCATGCCATGAATGAATAGATAGGTCAGAATTGAGAAGAATCAGACCTGGGAAATTGTTTTGAGGCCAGATGATAAAAACGTCATCAGGACAAAATGGGTCTATTTAGACAAGACAAACGAAGATGGCACAATGATTCGAAACAAAGCACGACTGGTGTGCAAAGCATACACCCCAAGAGAATGGTACTGAAGGCTATATCAGTATTTGAAGAAGATTGGTTTTCAGTGTGGGGGATTTGATTACAATCTTTATTTCAACAACAATAGTAATCAAAGGATGGTGAGGCTGGTCAAGGAAGAAGACATAATATTTGGAAGATCAGATGAAGCATAGTTACATAAGGCAGGAATAGAACATTCATTTCTGAATCCGAGTATGCCAAGGATGCTTTGGAATGATTTGGAATAGAAAATTACAAGGAGATGAAGACTCCGGTTTCTACCCGGATGAAATCATCAAAAGATGACAGTGGAAGGGCAGTTGATATAACAGAATACAGGCAAATCATTGGAAGTCTGTTGTACTTAACCGCAACAAGGCCTGATATTGTTTTCGCCACATGCCAACAGTGAGATATCAGAGTAATCCCAAGGCAAGTCGCATGCTTGTAGTGAAAAGAATACTTCGGTATATCAAGGGCACCGTGGACTTCGGCTTGACCTACAACGACAAATCTCAGACAGAGTTATTGGGGTACACTGATGCAGACTGGGCCGGTTCAGCGGATGATAGAAAATCAACGTCCGGTGGTGCATTCTATCTTGGTGGATTGTGTATTTCTTGGCTAAGCAAGAAGCAAGATTGCATTTCATTAAGCACCGCAGAAGCTGAGTATATTGCGGCCACTCAAGCATGCACACAGTTATTGTGGATGAAGCAGCAGCTTGAAGATATGGGAGTTGAAGTGAAGTCTCCGATCGGAATCCAGTGTGACAACTCAAGTGCTATAAATCTTAGCAAAAATCCCGTCCATCATTCAAGGACAAAGCACATTGAGATTAAGTATCATTTTATCAAGGAGAAGGTTGAGCAGGGAATTGTAAAGTTGGAGTACGTGCCTACAGAACTCCAGGTTGCAGACATTCTGACAAAGGCCTTACCCAAGGAAGCTTTTGAGAGGCATCGACTGGCTCTGGGAGTTCAGTCGATTCCCCACACTTGAAATAGAGTGGATGTGGGACCCTCCCCCCCCTCTCCCCGAGGTATGGTGTGTTTTTCCCTAATGTGCTGATATGTGTTCTCTACTATGTTACAGACTACAAAGGCGTGACCTTTGGGTTCGTTGACAAAGGGGGAGAGAAGTGCTTGAAAAGTGCTTGACAAAGGGGGAGAAAAGTGTTTGTTCAAGGGAGAAAATAGTGCGGAGATTTGATAAATCATAATTGATACGGGGAGAAGCTGACAGGTGGAGCAGCCAGAAAGGGGGAGCAATTAGAAAGGGGGAGAGATTTGTAAATCTGACGATGCTAGACGTGATCGATCAAATCATAGAAATCACGACAGCTGAGGATCGTGATAAAAGCAGAACAGTGGTGTTGGAATGGTGTGAGACAGTGTCCAGCTATCAACAATTGGTATCAACTTAAGAATTCACCAATTGGTATCAGTGTGGTTCAACAACCGGTTTTTTTTTCTTTTAAGAATTGGTATCAGGGTGGAATCGACAATTGGGGTCTGACATGAAGTGATTCATTGATGAACTTTTCATTCTACTCTTGTTTCTCACGCCGAGCATTGCTCATGTGGGCTTAGAGTACATGTTAAGTGAATCCTTGAACGCTATCATAATCGCAAGAGGCGAATGGTGGTAGCAGCTGGAAGAAGACTCAGTGAGGTATCAAAGTGCAGAAAATATTTCTGAGCAGAGTTGTGAAGAGTTTTCAACAAACCCAAAGGGGGAGATTGTTGGGCAAAAATCCCTCAAGGTAACATTGCAGCATTTTTGGGTTGATTGTGTTTGTTGACAAAGCAGGTTTCCATGGAGAATTGTCGAGTTCCCGAGAAGTTGTTGACATTCCATGTTGACAAAGAACTTTGACAAAGGAAAGGACGATCTGGAGGCGGTACAAAAGAGCAGTACAAGGTGGCGCCGTTTTCCAGTGTTTGCCAATTTTTTGGGCCTGAAAATCGCCAATGGAAAATGGAGTGATATGTTGTTGGCAAAGGTTGAGGAGAGAGAAATGAAGGAGGTGTGCGGAAAAATCAAGCGTGGCGCGCAAAAATAGAGGGTTGCGCGAAATCTTGAAGTGTGGCGCGCAAAACAGCGGGTTGCGCGAAATTGTATTTCGCGCAAAAGATGTTTCAAGGCCGAAAGCTTGAAAATCGGTAAAGGCATGAGGCGCGCGAAATTTTGGCGGCGTGCGCGGAAAATTGAAGTGTCGCGCGAAATAGCGGATGAAGTATTTCGCGCAAGAGGTGTTACGAGGTCCGAAGCTCGTAAAATGGCAAAGGCATGAGGTGCGCGAAATTATGGAGCAGTGCGCGGAAAATGTTTGTGCGCGGAAGATCAAAGCGGATTACGCGCTCAAGGAGGGTTTTTCGCGCGGGGTCGATTTTGCCTATAAATATGAAGTGACCCTCCTCCATTCAGGAGAGCTCAAGACATAGAAAATACCCGAGCTCTGGTGCGCGAAATTGAAGTTAGAAAGTGTGTTGCGCGTAAACTTAAAGTTTGCGCGTAAAGTCAGCTGTTGCGCGAAAAGCTAAGGTTGCGCAGAAAGTTTGTGTTGGCGCGTAAAAGGAAGGTTGCGCGAAAAGTGGATTTCGCGCAAAGGAAGTGAATTGCGCGCAAGGCAGTTTCCAGGCTGCGCGTAAAATTTGGAGGTTGCGCGAAAAAGGAATTTCGCGCAAATCATAGAAATTGCGCGCAAGACACCGTAAGGGTTGCGCGTAAAAATTGAGGTTGCCCGGTACATCCGGTGCAAAGTGAGATTCATCTACGGGTGAAAGTTGAACTTCAAAAGAGCATCTACATACAGAGAAAGATGCATTCCTTAATGGAAATGAAGAGACCTACAGGTCTATAAACTGTGAGTGAATCCCTTCCAAGAGCAGTGAGCTTAGGAAGAGGAAGAAGGTGATCCTCTCCACCGGCAGTGAGCCAGAGAGAGAGAAACAGGGAGTGACCCTTGGGAAAGCAGTGAGCTGACCCTAAACATTGTATAGGCAGTGAGCCTGGGCATAGAAGTGATCTAGCCCGAACATTGTAATCCACAGCTAGTGAAGCCTAGTGGGATTTGGTACGAACCGACAACTTGTCGGCGTATGCTCCTTGGACGTAGCCCTTAGCGGTGAACCAAGTAAAAATCTCTGTGTCTGCCTGCTTACTTTCCTGCATTGCATTCAAAGCATCATCATCAGGTAAATGAGACAAGTGATCACAGTAACCACACAAGTGCAAACAAAGTGACCCTTGTAACAAAGAGGTCAAGATCCAGTGGGGCAGAAAGAACTTTGAAAAAGAATATCCATACCCTGATTCACCCCCCCTCTCAGGGTATATAGGCCCCTATTGGCCCTAACAATAACATATATAACCCTATGTAAAAATTGTTTTTTAAATGATATTTGCTTATGTAATTTTTGTATTACTTCAACTTAATTAATATAAAGTGTCATTATCACTTAAAAGTGGCTCCATGGGGTCTGAAAATCAACTCAAAGATGACCATGGTCGGACATGTATCAACCAATAGGGTTAGGACATGTTTTAGGGAAATTTAATATTATTATAATATTATTTTTTTACGCTTATTTATCAGATTTTCCTTTTAACCCTGGTAAATAAAATATATACCGAAATAATTATTGAAAATGTCTAAAAATAAAATTTACCTATTTAAACAATTTGGAACTCCTGATTCTAAATATGGAATCCATTATTCTAAATTCAAAACACATAAGTGGGAGAAATTAATTTAAAATTAATTCTTATTGTCAAAACAAAGAGCGTGTTTCTTAAGAAATAATAACTATTAAAAGATTGACACTTGGTTATGTCTAGTTTAACTGTGAAATTACATCCAATTAACAATATTGGATTAAATGGTAAAACAATATTCTAATTATACTTTAAAACCAATCAATATTATAATTTATCACTATAAATTATTTGGATTAAAAAATTTGTTTTTAATTAATGTTTAGTATTTTTCACTATTCATCAAAATTTGAATGCTTTCTAAAAAATACCCAAAAATTCACCCTAGGATAATTTCGATATTCAAAATCTAATAATGATGTCCATTTTGAAAGATAAAATTTTTATAATTTCAAAAATTTTGTATTACTATTCATAACGGTTAGTTTGATTGGTTGTGGTGTGTGTTAGAACTCGAAGATGCATACAACACACGATACTGTATTATTAAAAGGGAAGCGTACTAAGGAATCTTGGTGTGTAATATATAGGGTTGAAATTTAGGTAAATATTAACATAATTTGGAAACAATGTTGTCGCTTAGGGGGGCCGCACGACATGTAGATCCAATTTACAAGCCATGTTGTTCGGTATTTTCCAAAAATCCTTCTCTTCCTTCTGTGGTCGATTCAGAACCTCCATCCTTTGATCAAGTGATCATTTTCCACGGAAAAAAATTGATGATCTTCCATGTTTTTCCATCATCACACAAAACATTTCATCATTAAATCTACTCTCAAATTAGATCAAAATGTCATTCTTCGTTCCATGATGAAGAACATCGAAGAACATGAATTTAGGGTTCCACTAACATCTAAATTACTATATCTCTACCATCACACCTCCATCATGTTGTTCCAAACCTATATTAATGAAATTTTATCATTTAACAATGAATTGGGTTCACAAATATTGATTGATCAGGATATATTGAGTTGTTGGCCAAACAAAGATCGTCGGTGATGAATGATGAATCGTGGGGGGAAAGCACAATAACTAATGCTATGAATGAACCTCGATCGATATTCATATAGATCTAGAACCATCACCATTAGAATTATAATTGAATAAAGATATAATCCAAAAGTTTATTATCCCTTCAGAACACTGCAAATATAATTTTATCCCATAAAACGCATGACACATGGATCAATTTGTTCGCCAATTTAGCCATGTCTTCCATCGGAATAAATAATAGGGAAAATGAAATAAGACAGATGGGTTGAGTTGATTTGGATTACTTTTTTGACGAATAACTATTATTACATCGATTTCATGGGATAGATCTCTTAAATTCTAGGTGTGTGAATCATTGATCCATAATCCTCCGTTGTTCATCTAAGATGATTCTTTTGGGTTACCTCCAACAGTCCTATATTGTCTCTAGGGTTATGTGGATAACCATGCTATTACCACTATAATATTATTTTAAAAGATGAGTAAATCACTATGTTGTAAAAATGGAATAAAATAATTTATTTTAATTATTTTATTCATTTATGATCCCTCCATGAATTTTACATGAATTACTCAAGCCAACTAATGTAAATGTCAAGCCTAAGGTAAACCTCGTGTTCTTTGATCAACTGTGCTATTGTATTTAGAATCCAAGAAACCGTTTAGATGTTATTTTATTTTGTTTCAGGAAAACCAAGTGAACATGTTATTTCATATATTTCAAACATTCATTCTAGGCACAACAGGCCTTAGAATCTCACGATGTCTCATCACATTCTCTAGATAATTATCCATATAATATTTAAAAATAATACCCATAAAATATGATTCATTAAAGCCTATTTATATAAGAAACTAGGCTATAAAGTTCCTCAAATGTAATAAATGGAATAATTTACTTACAACTCTAAATTATGTAATATTTAATATTGTGTCCTTACATTTGGTATTCGACAAAATTTTTAGATAAATTTGGATATTGGTATGTTTTATTGTGAGGTTAACTTAAGTGTTATGGATACCAACATGGGTTTATAAGTTTAAGGTTGAATAAAGGTTTATAGACATAGACACCCCTTTGAGTTTTCAATTATATAAATTTTATATTATTAAGAGTAATTTAAAATATTTTTTTGTTAATATAAACCTTCGGTTTAGTGTGGTTTTTTTAAAAAGTTTATTTGAGGAATAATACGTTGAAAATTTTAAAATAAGATTACATTTTTTTAATGAAAATTAGGTTTTATAGGATTATAATATTGTGATAATTGTGGATTATTAAAATTATTAAACATATGTTTTAATAAATAAAAAACAACAGCATTGAAAACTGATTTGGTGATAAGGTGATTAGTGTTATTTTGTAAGAAGAGCATTGTAATTTCAGGGAATAATATATGATATTATGAAAATAATTGAGGAATCAAGGATGAATTTTATTATGGATGAAAATGTGGTTTAAATTTTTATTAATAGTTATTTTCATAATTTATGGATATTGTTTGAATATGATAGATATTATATGATTAGTGAATATACATTTTCATGTGTAAGAATTTATGAGTGAATAATGTTGATAAGGGATAATTTTTAATTTAATTTTGGAATAATATGTGATCAAATACTTCTAATTTTTGGGTTTATAATAGGGTTTGCAATATTTTGAAGAATATTGTGGTTAATTATTATCAAATGATCCATGTTTTACTTTGGGTGTTATTGTTTTGACTTTATAAATTAATGTTGTATTTCATCAATTGAAGGTTTATTAATTTTGGGAAATTTCTTAACTTATGCAATGAATTTTGGTTTTCAATAATTTATTAAAATAAGAGGAATAGATTGTTATCATTTCATTATTATATAATCCAATACAATATTATTCTAGATCTTCAAGCATAAAATATCATCATAAGGACTCATCTATTTATGTAAAATAAGATATTTAATGGATGAAATTTTACATTCTATGTAGCTATATTTCGTTATATCACTAGTATATATAGTAAAATAGTTCCTCAGATCTATGAAAATAATCTGAAAATAAAAAAATATATTATATTAAATTCACTTTTAATGAATCAGTTGTATTTTTACCCCACTATGGTTTACAGTTTTGTAGTCGCAAACTTTATCATTATCATTAAATTTCTTAAAATCAATGTCCTCTGTCACTATCCATCATTATTTGGACAAGAATGTTTCCTCAATGTTCATATTTTAAATTCACACTAATTTTCTTTGATTTGGAAACCTAGTTTTGTGCTTTTATAGATGGTCTTTTAACAACATTTTTCTCTCTTTTCAACAGTATGATTTATTAACATTTTTTATGAGGGATTTCAACAAAGTAGTTTCAAATGTCACACATTTACTTAATGATAACATATTGAAAATTTTAAGGTAAATTTTTTTTAAATGGTCAAAAATTAAATACTATTATTTTTTAAAAATTATATTATGCTGAATATATTACCTAACATAAAACACCATGCTTTAACATAATTGGGATATTCTATAAATATTTTATTATTTAAATGCTAATATTATAACCAAGACAATGAATTGGTGGGTATGAATATTTATAAATTTGTTATGTAACATATATTAACTTAATAATCAATATAAATTTATTGATAAATTTTATGTAAATAATAACCTTGTTTTTTGTAAATTCAATTTGTTATTCAAAAATAAGTTTTCTTTAAAAATGGTTTTTATTTATTTTTATAAGAAACTGATTTACATAATTTATAGGAAAATGGGAGACTTTATTTTAAAAATAGGATATCAATTTTTAGATAACCATATCAAAATTAACTTTTCTTGAATTTTTTTGATTTTTCTAAAATGATTGATTTTTCATCGAATAGTAAATAATATATATTTTTATTGTAAATTGTGTTTTATTTTAAATAATTTAGAAATAAAAATTATATTTCGAATTTTTTTCAAACTTAATTAGTTAATTAATATTAGAAACACCCAATTATACTCTTTAAAATAATTTTTAAACTTGATTTTGGTTGAAGAAAACTATAATTAATAGGGAATCATTCTGAAAAACACTATTTCATTATATTTAAAGTTATTGTTTTAAATTATTTTTTTACTCTTCTATAAATTAAATATACAAAAATGGATAAAATAATGGGAATTATAAGGACTAAATTTAATAAATAGTCTCATTTTATTGTTTTTCATTTGGAATAGTTACCATAGTAAAAAATGGTCATCAAGATAATTTTAAATCGAATAATTAACATTAAAAATAATATGATAATGAATAAAAATATGAACATAAAACGTTAATTGATCTTATAAGATTATTTTATTTCATCCATTTACATCCAATCCAAAATAATATGGAAACATTGTGCTATTTTTTATTCTTTTTACATTTATATTTTTTTCTGTAAAGAAAAGTCAAAAATGTCATTATCATTGTTTTATTATCTATTAATTCTTTTCATTAGGATAAAAATTGTATATATTTACTTATAAATTTTCATTTGGGATTTAAATTATTCATTTATCTATGTACATTATTTATAATTTTTCATAATGAAATAATTACCATAAATGTATATGAAAATCTGATAAAGTAATGTATTCAATTAAAAGATATTTAATAAAATGATCCAAAATTTATTTAATGTAGTAAAATTTAAATAAATTATTGTTTTACACAAAATTTTAATATAAATATCAATTTATAAAGAAGTTTGAGAGGATTGTATTGTAGTTCCTTTACTATCATTTTGTTTTCAAATTTAAATTAAATGAATAGTTCCAAGGAAAATTTTAATGATATATTATAATAAATACTATTATGTTAAATGATATAAAAATTTATAAAAATATTATATTCATAAAAATTATTGGTATATGGATTATAATATAATACATGGTTCATTTATTTAAAAATTATCCTTTATAGTAACTATCTAAAACCCTAAGCAGTAAAATATAGTTTTATCGGTGTAATTTTCAAAAAGCTTAACTGGGATAAAAACAAAATGTTAAGGTTAATAAATAGTCAAAAAACGTAAAATATTTATTAAATAAGATTATTCAAAACCATATTCATCATATATTATAAATGTATCATTTTTGGATTCATTTTTACGTGATAAATAATTATTAACAATTAATACTTTACAAAATACCGAATACACCCCTCCCCTCGTTATGAAAGAGACCCTCCTCTCATATTTTATTAACACCTAAAATTCTGTTTACTTCATCCAATACATACCATATTCCAATAATTACATCAAAATAAATGCTTTATAGGTATTATTTTTGTTATAATACCAACATTATAGTTATTTAGGTGAAATTCAATGGAGGTTGTCAAAATAATACTAATAGTATTTCAATAGCATGTTTTAGTGTCATTTCTTCTACTCACTCCTTTAAATATTCTTAAAACATGATAAAATAATAACAAATTCATATTAAATATACTTGTATTTCTTTAGGTTAATATCATAATGGAATTCATCATCTCTTACAACAAATTGAAAAAAAAACCTTCATTCATGTGTGTGGCGGGCCACAGCCATGGGAACCAATGTAATTTGTTTTTCATCACCACTTCTCATGCTTATTAATAATTATGGCATTAAATTAAATATATTATATTCAATAAAAATTGTTATTTCTTTAAAATCAATGTAACATATAATATATTACATTTTCATTCATTCAAAAATGACACTACAGAAAAACGGAATATTTGCGACGGGCGATTTGCGACGGGATCCCGTCGCAGAAGACCTTGTGCCATAGAGATCCATCGTAAATTGCCCGTTGCCGAAAACGGCGTCGCAAATAGGTGTTTTTGTCGCGGTCCCATCGCAAATATAGTATTTGTGAAGGTATTTTTCCCCCGTCGCAAATTGGTTTTCGTTTATATATAAAACAGGTATTTGCAATGGGCCGTCTCAGATAAATTAGTTGTGATGGGTTTCTGACCCGTTGAAAATGAGATATTTAAATAATATTTGCGACGTAGATATTTGCGATGGACCGTTGCAGAAATAGTTTTTACGACAGGTATTCTTCCCGTCGCAAATGGGACAGTAAAAGAGGTTCTTACGACGGGGTACTCCGTCGCAAATACCCCCGTCGCAAATACAAAAAAAAATGAAATAAAATAAAATATTTAATAAAAATCGTATAATATTATATAAAAATATTAATAATATTAATAATATAAAATAATTATATTATAATAATATAAATAAAAAAATATATAAAATATAATTAATAAATATTAATATAAAATAATAATAATATGAATATAGATAATATAATATTATATAATAGTACTAATATTAATAATATAAAAAATTAATATAATATTATAATTATTAAATTAAGTATATAATAATTTTATTATTATTATTATTATTATTATATAGAAATTATATTATTATAATATTAATAATAAAAAATATATATAATATAATTATGAAATATTAATATCAAAAACTAATAATAATATGAATATAAATAATATTATATTATATAATAATAATACTAATATTAATAATATAATAATATTATTATCAAAATAAACATACATATTTCTGAAAAAATAATATTAATAATATTAATATTAATAAAATTATAAAATTATAAACTTTTCAATATTAACAATAAATATAAAATATTAAAAATAATATTACTAAAATAAACAGATATTAAAAATAATGCTGATAAGTAATAAAATATTAAAAATATAAAAACATATTAAATCATGCAATATTCTTACAAATATGAATGATGAATTATAAATTGTTAATATGATAATAAACTATGCACTTCAATGTTTATTACATGTAAAAAGATCATTGGGGGTGGATAATCTGAAGGACCTGGAGGAGGTGGTGGAGGAAACTCCATCTCTAAACTATGAGTCAGACAATGCATATACTCCATCTGCTCCTGATGTTGCTCCTCATATCGATGCCTCTCTTCATCCTGCTGCTGACGCATCTGTTCCTACCATCGACACATATCCTCATAGTGATGATGACGCATCTGCTTCTGCCCCTGACGCAAATCCTCTATAAGTTGACTCTGAGCACGCAGCTGCTCCTGATACTGTGAGGCAGAAGATGATGTCTCTCCACGAGCTCCTCTCCAGCCAGACGCCGACATCATAGCAGTACCATAATAAGCTGCAGGAGTCAAATGAGAGCTGATACCAACTACTCGGCCCTTTTCAAATCCATACTGGGTCGCCTGCATCCATGTCGTCTCATCAAAATGGTGGGCACTATTCTGATCACCCGTCTCGTCTTGACTCTCAGCCTGTGATTGAGAGGTCGTGGCCTCGTATGGATCCTTAAGTTTCAATTAGAAATTAAAATAATGAAAATATTCTATACATTTAATTTCAAAACTGAAAAGAAAATAATACTGACCACAATCTGGCGTTTTTGGTCACCTCTAATCTCTCCAGTAGCCGAATCAGTGTACATCTACCGATAAACACCGTACGTTGTAACACCGGGTTGCTCAGCTTCCTATATGAATATAAAATAAATTTTTTATATTTAAAGTTTTATAAAATATTAAAAAATATGTACTTACCATATGCTCTCTATGAGCACTGAATATACGACTATCGGCTCGATTGTCAACTCTTGTCTCCCCCGATTCTATCGACCCAATGCAGATCTCCTCTGAAACCCACCACCCAACCAATGTGTACATAATCCATCCCAAATGTGAGATGAAATGTACTCTGGTCGGTGTGCTCTACAGGACTCATCAAATTCTGTCAGTCCAGCTTTCTTCACAGCTGCCTTGCTCAGATTATGCAAAAGCTGATGGAAACAGTCACGCATAGACACCACACATGCCTCGTGGATAGTGGCATGCATGCTCTCATAGATGGGATACCATAAACCCTAATATAAAGTTTTTAATGAATTAAATTTCAAAAAATAATAATATTTAATTACGTACCATGCAATGATCGAACATGGCGGCCTGCACATTAGCGGGAATCTGATCTCTTGTGAGCCAGGGCTGAGAAAAATAATTACGCTAGATAGCGCTCCCCTGTCCAATAGCAATATGCATAAAACTGTGTAAAAAGAACAAATAATCAAACAATTAAAATATAAATAAATTATAATTAATTTTAACTAAAATACACAGGTTACCGTACCATCGCATGTGCGCATCGAATCCAAGAGGTGGATGTTGCTCCGGGATAGGATCTGGAATCATCAGTCTGGCAAGACCACACCCCCTCCGAGTGATCCCTGTAGTGCCAATAGTCTGAGGGTCAGATGACTCAAGTACCTTGTCATCCATAGGTATTTCATCCTCCATCAACTGACGATACGTTTCTGAATCCATCTGAAACATGAAATGATTGTTATTAACAAACAGTTGAAAATAACTATTATGTATAGATATATATTTTTTATGATTCTAACCAGCATTTTACTATGTCAATGGTCATCTTCATCATCATCTTCATAGTTTTCAATGTCAATATCTTCATCTTCCTTGTCAACATCATCAATTTTCATATTAGATTCACTTTTATCATCTCTTTTCATTTCATATTCAGTTGTAACATCTTTGACAACATCGTCACCATCGACCCTTAACTGTGGGGTTTCATCCTCAATATTCATGTCTCTTTGTGAAAAAGATGTGTTTTGAGGAGTGTCCTGAAAAATTTCATTTCCTTGCACTTCAGTGGAACCACATTCAGTTTGAGTAAACTGATTTTCTCGAGATTTAACTTTTATTATACTCCACCAATCATCCAACTCTTTTGCAGTAGCACAGTATTTTACATAATAAATCTGATGTGCCTGATGAGCCAATAAAAATGGTTCATTTACTGTAAGAATAATTTTATGTTTAATATCATAAATTCCATGAGTCAGATGAATATTCAAGCCTCTCTCAGTATCCAGCCATTGACATTTAAACAATGTTACATAATTCTATCCCAAATAACACAATTCAATAATTTCTTCAAGCATGCCATAAAAGTCAACATCAATTTCTATATGATGTGATCCCTTAAAAAACACCATTATTAATTGTTTTCTTCGATTCCCCATATGCACATGTATGAAAGCGATAAAAATTCACCACATGTGCCTTATAAGATTTAACCAGTTTGGATGGTGGGCTACTCAATATACGCAATCGACTATCAATCTTATCAGCCTGTACGGTTACCAGAAAATTTGTAAAATATTTATCACTATTACAAGTAATAAATTGATTTTATATATAAAACCAAAAAATAATCCATGATACCAATTTTTGAAACCGGTAGGGAAATTTTTTTTGTCGACGTTCTTCTAAGCCAGCTGCTGTAATTTGTGGAAATTGTTTCTTGATATGATCATCATATAACTTACAAATACAATATGATTAATTTACTTTAACAGAATCTATAGAATAAGGGATAGGAGTACTCACTGTATAATTGGTGACATTTCTTCACAGTTGAGTAGAACATATGTATGAGTTATATGATGTTCATCATCTGAAAGCCATCTATCATGAACTCCACCAAAGCCAAGTTCGGGCTGATTGACAACTGATAATTGATTGTTCATATCATCATCAACATTCCCCTCGTTCCGGACAATGAGGTTAAATTTTGATGGATATTAAGATTAAATATAATGAGAGAAGAATAAAGCAATTTCCTCTTACAAATAAGCTTCAGCAATTAATCCTTCAACTGATGCTTTGTTACGTAATTTTTTCTTCAATTTCTGCATGCATATCTCAAATGGGTACATCCAACGAAACTGAACCAGACCTCCAAATTTTGCTTCATGTGGAAAATATAATATCAAATGTTCCATTGATTCAAAGAAATCCGGAGGAATTATTTTTTTCCAGTTTGCATATAATTACAACAGCTTCTTCCAGTTTTCTTAGGGTATCGTAGTTTGTTGTTGCCGCACACATGTCTCGGAAAAAATATGAAATATCTGTTATCGAATCCCAAATTTTACAATTCAACAAACCTCTTAATCCAATAGGCATAATTCATTCCATGATATCATTACAGTCATGACTTGTTAATCTTGTAATATGACCATTTTTATCACATCTTCCCAAGTTGGAAGCATAGCCATCTAGAAGTCTCATATTTTCAATCCACTGACAAAATAATATGCAACTCTCTTTGATCAGTGTATAAGCTGCTTTTGGCTTCATTAATCTCTGTGATCTGATAATTTCAAACAATTCAAGTTCTGGTCGCCTGCAAATTTGGGAAAGATCTAATCGTGCCTTCACATTATCATTGGTTTTACCCAGTGTATCTAAAACTGTATAAAATAAATTATCAAAATAGTTCTTCTCAATATGCATGACAAAAAATATGTTTGGGACCAACAAATCAGATCAATATAGAATATTCCAAAAAATGTTCTATTTTGTTCAATTGTGTTCTTTCCCAAAGCCATGAATTTTCTACTGGTTTATTGTCGGTCCAAAAGTGATGGAAGCTATTCAAAATACAACTGATGGTAACTCTGTACCTGAGATCATTTTTGGAGGTTCATCTCTTTCAATTCTGCCTTTTTTGAAATGAGATTTATTCCTCCGAAAGGGAAGATAGATTGGAAAAAATCTGCGATAATAGTCAAAATAGCAAGGTTTTTTTCCATTCATGTGCATAAATGCTTTGTTGTCTCCAAAGCAGTAAGGACATGATTTTGGACAATGTGTACTCCATCCAGATAACAACACATATGCCGGAAAGTCACTAATTTTCCACATCAAAGTAGCTTTCATTATAAAATTATGTTTCGTAGCAGCATCATATGTACCAACACCATGACTCCACAATAAATTTAACTCATCAATCAATGGCTTCAAATAAACATCAAAATTATTTTTCGGATGTCCTGGGATTAATAATGTCAAAAACATATAAGGCTCTTTCATCAACATCTATGGTGGTAAATTGTAAGGAGTTATAAAGACAGGCCAACAGGAATACTGACTACCAAAAGATCTAAATAAACAAAAACTGTCAGTAGAAAGACCCAATCGCACGTTCTGAGATTATAATGCAAAAGACGGATGCACTTGATCAAAATGTTTCCATGAATCACCATCAGATGGATGAATCAAGCTTTTACCATTAGAAATATTGTTTTTGTGCCATGACATCATTGTCGTTGTGTTTTGAGACATAAATAAACGCTACAACCTAGGTGTAAGCCGGAAATATCTCAACTGTTTTATAGGAATCAATTGAGACTTCCCTGATTGAGCTTCTTTATAACTCGATTTTCCGCATGTGGAACAACTATCCAATGACTCATTTTCACCAGAATATAAGATGAAATCGTTTGAACATGCATGGATCTTCTGATAACTAAGGCCCAGATTACGAACAAGTATCTTGCTCTCATAATAATTAGCAGGCAGCACATTTCCTTCAGGTAACAGTGCTTTAACCAAAGAAAATATCTGATCAAAAAAGTTATTTGACATTCCATTATCTGATTTAATAGCCATAAATTTTTCAACTGATTCTAATTTTCTTATCTTGCAACCAGGATATAATGCATCCTCAACAGACCTGAACAACTCAGAAAATTCAGATGGTGCCAACTCAGGAGATAAATAAACATCATCCTCGATTTCAGTTTGTTGAACAGATGACCCTGCAACATCATATACTAAATTCTTGAAACCGTGATGGATCCAAAGT
Organism: Viscum album; assembly: GCA_963277665.1. Taxonomy (NCBI): domain Eukaryota; kingdom Viridiplantae; phylum Streptophyta; class Magnoliopsida; order Santalales; family Viscaceae; genus Viscum; species Viscum album. The sequence goes on along the minus strand of OY728136.1, from coordinate 1,806,601,796 downwards.
CAAATTATTAGTATCTTCTCTGGAACTTCGTTCACCGTGTTGATACCAAAAAATATAATCTGATTGAAAACCATAATGCAAGAGATGTTTCCCAATGATGTCAAATGTCTCAAACGTTCTCAGAGCACATTTTTTATAAGGACACTTAATTTTCCCTTCTGAAACAAATTCTGGGTTTGATGATGCAAATGATAAGAAAGCTTTAACACCATCAACATATACATGATTTAAACTAGAATCGTTTGGATTTCTGCGCTGATTTATCCAGGCGCGATCATATAAAAGAGATTGATGTCGATTTCCTTGTTCAATATTCATATATATGTTTCTACAAAATTTAAAACCATTAATCTTGTTAAATAATTTGATATAAGAAAAACAATATCCTAAAAATAGAAGATACATAATTACAGTTATTTCTTAGTAATTACAAATAATTATAGGCGACACAGTTAGATTATAATTGTCCCCACTAATTATTATTAATTTAGCAATACTTAGCAATACATGACAAAATGAAATATTTTTGAATAATGAAATAAAATTTTGTAATCATCATTGTGGAGATTATATTACTAATTATTCTTATTTGATTACATCAGATTGGCGGTGGCTCTTTTGCCGGAAGACTCATCTCCTTGCAAGGAGATGAGTCGTCAGGGAAAAGAGCCTCTTTTGTATGACAACTCATCTCTTTTTAACTGTCTCCCGACTAAAATCAGTATGAAAAACATGCTCTGACATACATTAGAGCACATTTTTCATACTGATTTCTATGGGAGAAAGTAGAAAAGATATGAGACGTTGAACAAAAGGTAGCCGCAAATCCGCTGGAAATTGTGCCAATTTATAACCATGTACTCGAATTTATTTGATTTTTGATTAATTATTACTAATTATTAAAAATCTCAATATTTCCAACAAATTTTTTTATATTCTTAACATGTTCAAATCATAAAGGGTCGTCAATTTTCATGTCATGCCCAATAAAAAGTTTCCGTCATCCATGTCCAATGTAAACTTTATAATTGTTCTTACATAGTTGATCACCTCACAAGTACTGTTGCAATAGGAAGACACATGTAATGTCATTCTCGTCTTCTAGAATCATTTCACATGACTTTTTACATAGATCATTCTTCCTGGAAAAATTAACAGAACTTCAGTATCTTTCCCTTAATTTTTCATGAAAGAATGGTCTCTGTAAAAAGCCATGGGATATGATTCTTATATATGAGAAAGACATGACATGGGTTGTCCTATATCAACGCTACTTGCGAGGTGATTAACCAAGCAAGAAGAATTATAGAGTTTACATTGGACACAGTTGACATAAAATTTTTGTTGGACATGACCAGAAAATTGGCGACCTTTTAAGATTTTAACATGTTAAGAATAAAGAAAAACTTGTTGAAAATATTGATAATTGTAATATTTAATAAATATTTTATAATTTTAATAATATTAATAATTTTTTATAAATATTAAACATAAATAATAAAATAAATATATTATTAGTATTATTTAATTATTAATATTGGAGTAATATAATATTTTATATTATGTTACTACTTATGTTACTATTTATGTTACTAATTATATTAGTAATTATGTTACTACTTAGAAATGCAAAGATATGCATATAAGTCATGTGGTTAATCAATCATTTAATAGAAAAACAAACGTGGTTGACCTCTCATCAACCTCAATTTTCTTTTCATTTGTGTGTTGAGGTTGATAGGAAACTTTGACCTCCACATGTAATATTTTCTTTTACTATCCAAATTATAAACCTCCTCACCTCTAAGCTGGCAAGGAGGTTGATAATTTTGACAGTAAAAGAAAATATTACATGTGGAGGCAGAAGTTTCTTGTCAAGCCTCAACACACAAATGAAATGAAAATTGAGGTAGATGAGCGGTCAATCAAGCTTGCTAATTTTCCTATTTCTTTTTAATTGATTCCTAATTCTTTTTAATTGTTTCCTAATTGTTTTTAATTTTTTCTTAATTATTTTTAATTCTGGCCTAATTCTTTTTAATTGTGTCGAAATTCTATTTAATTATGTCCTATTTCATTTTAATTGTGTCCTAATTCTTTTTAATTGTGTCCTAATTCTATTTAATTGTGTCCTAATTCTTTTTAATTATGTCCAAATTATTTTAAATTGTGTACTAATTATTTTTAATTCTCCCTAATTCCTTTTATTTCTCCCTAATTCTTTTTAATTCTTTCTCATATTTTTTAATTCTCCCTATTTATTTTTAATTCTCCCTAATTATTTTAAATTCTCCCTAATTATTTTTAATTCTCCCTAATTATTTTAAATTCTCCCTAATTATTTTAAATTGTTTCCCAATTATTTTAAATTATTTCCCAATTATTTTAAATTTTTTCCCAATTATTTTAAATTGTTTCCCAATTATTTTAAATTGTTTCCCAATTATTTTAAATTGTTTATTTTTTATTTTTTCTTAATTATTTTTAATTGTTTATTTTTTATTGTTTCCTAATTATTTTTAATTGTTTATTTTTAATTGTTTCATAAACATTTTTTAATTGTTTCTTAATTATTTTTTATTGTTTAATAATTATTTTTAATTGTTTCTTAATTATTTTTAATTGTTTATTTTTATTTGTTTCCTAATTATTATAATTGTTTCCTAATTATTATAATTTTTTCTTAATTATTATAATTGTTTCCTAATTTAATCTAATTATTTCCTAATTATTTTAATTGTTTCCTAATTATTTTAATTATTCTAATTATTTATATTCATTTAAATCTAATTATTTCCTAATTATTTGATAATTATTTAATTTAAATCTAATTATTTCTTAATTATTTGATAATTATATAATTATTTCTAATTAAATATTACTATTTCTAATTATATCTAATTAAATATATTTATTTTTAATTATTACCAAAACATCCTCCGGGAGGGTCGAACCAAGAGTACAGCAAGGCCCGTTGTCATGTACCAGGTTACCCTGAGTCAAGCTCGAAACACCTTGTCAGAGTTTTCACTACCAGTTACATCAGTTCCAAAGCCGCATCTACTTGTTCGTATCCAGACAAGGATTATTTGGTACAACCACTTAATCTAATTATACTATATAGATACTAAAAATTCGATTAAAATAATTAAAATTAACAATTAAAAATAAAATTAACAATTAAAAAAATTAGCAATTAAAAATAATTTAAAAAATAAAAATAAATATAAATACCTTCGATGAAGTAATTTTCACCTTCTAACTCCTTCTCTCCTCTTCTCGTAAGAAAAAATTAACAAGAAATAAATTTTCTATTTATAACTAGAAGTTAGAGAGAGAGAGAGAGGAAGAGAGATCTGAATATTTTGGAAAAAAACCTGGAGGGGTGTATATATAGGTTAGATTATATGCGATGAGAAACCATCGCAAATACTAGGTATTGCGATAGGAAATAGTCGCAAATACTAGGTATTGGGATGGGATACCATCGCAAATACCTTCACCCGCATTAATTACGGGCAGCAGTTAAAAAGGGTTTTGCGACGGGCCCGGTGCAAATAGTTGGCTGCTGACAAACCATTATCGATGGGCGGCGATCCCCGTCGCAAATTCCTATTTACCGCCGCTGGTATTGGTGTCGAGCCCCATTGCAAATACCTTTGCCCGCATTAATTATGGGTGGCGGTTAAAAGAGTGTTTACGACGGGCCCGTCGCAAATAGCTTCCCGCTGACACATCATTAGCGACATGTTGATATCCCTGTGGCAAAATCCTATTTGTTGCCACCTGTAGTGTCGATGGGAACCATCGCAAATAACACCTGGTGCATACTTTTTTGCGACAATACAATTTACGCATTGCAAATAGTATTTACCACCGCTGGGTAGTTGCGATGGGTAAATGGTGACTGTCGCAACTAGGCTTCCCACGTTTTGGCGCGCAAACTGCGCCATAGCTATTGCAACGGGTCATGTATTTCCTTCAAAAATAACTGACCATTTACGATGGGAATATATTCCCATAAAAAATAAGCTTTTCGTCAGTTTTTTTGCGATGGGAATAAATCCTGTCGCAAATACCCAGTCGCAATAAGAGATTTTTCATGTAGTGTGATAATGTCATTTGTGTGTACATGTAGACCACAACCTCCACGAACCAATGTGTTTCGTTTTTCGTCAGTACATCACATGAATGATATATATATATATATATATAATTAAATTTAATGAAATAAAATATTATAATATAATTATAATTATTTCTTCATAGTATGATACTTATATACTTTCCATCATGATCGTTGAAAAATGGAAATTTAACTCATGCATATGTACGACCTATTATCTCTATGATATTAATATAGTTCATTTTCCCAAACTATATATCATTATATATTTTAAATTTATAATGTATGCATAAAAATGATAATTATCTCATGATTATAATTCTATATCTAATAAAATAATGATATATTTTTCTTAGATAACTTAGCGATGTAATTTTATACAAATGAGGCACATATCGTAAAAACTCTGACGTGAGCATAATTAATTAACAAATTAAATATAACATTTTATTAACTAAAAAATGAATAATAAACATGAAAAGGGTTTTTTATTTGGTAAATACATAGCATAATTATATTATTCATCAACATAATGAATGTACGTGATGAGTCGAACTTGAGGTAAGGGACATTCTTCAAAAAATTATCTTCTAATGTTTCCCTTTCAACTCCATTTACACCATGTCCATGTTCTTATAAATGTTTCATGAAAATTATTATTTATATTTTACTTTAAGATAGTGTTATTTTTAACGATATGTTAATTTCTCTAATTTTTTTTAAAAATAAATCTTTTTATGGTTTCAATTAAATAACACTTTACAAACCTCATTGTAAATGTTTTAATGATTCATTTTGTTAATATTTATATTCCATGTTTATATTATTAAAATTTACATTATAGTTGTCATATGGACATAAAATAATTAGAAATAAAATTTTATGTCTCTCTTTCAAAAAAAAATAAAGTGAATATTTTTAGGTATTTTATTTGGATCATTTTGAAATTCTCCCAAAAATTACCGAAATGATGTTTTATATTAACATAAATGATGTAAAGCGATTTTACCTCCAACATAAATTATATTTGGTTTTTTGATACCTTTATAATATTCAATATTTTTCAAAGAAAAATCCACCATAAAAGTTTTTGGATAATACATTACATTGGTTCATTTCTCAAAATTCCTACCTTATAAAATGATATTTTATTGTGATATGAGGAAATATTATACAACAAATTTGTTTACATGGGTATTTAAAATGATTATGAATTTTGATTGTATTATATTTTTTTCACACATAATCATGAATAAGATAAAATGGGTGCACCCTAATAGAAATCCAATGAACTGGGTAAAAAAAATATATCATGAGAGGATATGTATAGGATTAGGGAGTAAATATAATAAATAATGACAATTTTTCCACAATGTGATTTTTTCATGGATGATATCCTTATCTTAGTCTTATCTCATTGATTGTTTCACCCAAATTCCAATTTTTTCATTTTCTTATGATACATTGTTTCTAATTTTCTTCTCCCACATGATTACTCTTGAGCTTTCTCTCTTATGATATCATAGTTTACCATTAACTCACAAAGTATACGATGTTATCATGTTTATTCTTTTAATATCAAATTTTTGCTCATATAATGTTTTAAAATGATTTTCATAGGTTTTTAAGGATTATCAAGGACAATGATGAGGTCAATATGAAAATTGTCATGACGCTTCAATTAATGAAATATTGTTACGTTATAGCAATTTTGTTTTGAGTGAAAAAAAATTAGGAGGAATTTTCCACAATTTGATGAAATATTTATTTATGCATGGGTGATAGAATAATTCTATAAAACTATAAAAAAAGTTCCCAAAATGGAATAAAATAAAGTCTTGAGTTAAGACTCATTATTATGTAATGCATAATGTAGAGTACTTATAATCATAATTCCACCCCAATGATTATATTTTTAATTATAGTGAAAACTCCAAATGGTATGAAAATCATACATTAAGTATATGATTCATCTCTTATTAATTTTTGTGGGAATATAATTCCATAAAAATCAGATTATTATTTATTTATTAGAATTTTATGTTATTTTCAGAATGGATTAGATTTATTTAAAAATATCACACATTAATTTTCAAGGAAGGTAGGATATATTTGATATTCCCCTACAATATATGATCTTCTATCTACGTGATGATAATGATGAAAATTAAATGGAAATTGTATCCATTGTATAGGGCTTTATTCTTGTTCAATAGAGTTTTTTATCTCATATTATTGAGGGGGAACTCAACATTGTTGTTATTCGAATTGTGTGGTAGTTTTTTGATGTATTTAAAAAATAGTTGTCTATTATTCCATAGAATCATGAACTTGAGTTTTTAATTGAACATATACCATGTGTGACACCTACATCAGTAACTCCATAGAGTAGACCTAATTGATTTTCATGAATTAAAGAATAAACTCTTGGATAATCTTAATAAGGGATTCATTCATCAAATTACATCATCTTAGGGTGATCCAATTATTTTTGTTTTGAATAAATATGGATCAATGTAACTGATATTTCATTATCATGAAGATAACTAGATCACTATCAAGAACAAGTATACTCTACCCCAAATTTTTGAGTTATTTGATCAATTTCACTATAGATTCCCATACTATCAATACATAGATATTAAAACAGAAAATATAAATATTACTTATATAACATAGTGATATATTCTACAATAATAGATGTATAGTATATTTGGAAACCAAGTAGCATAAGTAAATGTTTTATAAGATATTTAAATCATCTCCCACATATTTATTAATAACAATAACCCTTATTATATATATCATACATAAAACCATTCTTTAAAACCTGGGGATAGGAAACAAAAGAACGGGTGAAATATGATACTTAGTAACGGTATGAAAGGGAGATAACATGGATTACATAAAATTCATGAGAGAATTAGGATATGAGAGCATGAGAATAAAATTTGAGAACTATACCCTGCATATCAAAGATAATAATCTTGAGTCATGGAATAAATCTAGGTAGTTCATAAGATATAAATCATAATGTATACAAATTATATAATCCATGATATCATAACATTGGTATAAGACATAATTTTTTGGTATACATATAAGTATATATAATCATTTCCTTAGTGTTAAATGATTATTTACAAGACTATCATATTGGGTTGGGTTCACTCCCCAAACTATCATAGTAATCAAGGTTCACTTCTAGGTCTATCATATAAAAAAAATTCCATTAATGAACTAGGTTCACTACACCTTCCAGTCATGTTTATCCCATGAGATGTCTATCTTTACCCAACTATTTGGAGGGATATATAATTTCGAGAAAGTAAATCAAACAATAAAAATCATAGTGATGTGTTCCAAAATATCATAAAACATTCGTCATCTCATAAGATATGAAAATAAACAGGTTTCTAAATAATTTCATCATGGAATATTATATGTAAAAGAAATGGATTTCATTAACATTTGATTAATTGACCATTTCATGGCCCATGAAAAGTGAATGTATTTCATTAATATCTCATACTCACTTCCATAAATAATCATGATAAAGAATAAGGATGTTAGAATTGGATCATATCCTATATAAAAACATAATTACCATTCAGGCATGTTATCGTAGATGGGAAAATGACTTTAAAGATCACATGTAATATTTTTTGAGAAAAATAAACTTACCAATTAGCAATAAATTATTTAAAATATAAAATTTTCCAAAATTTTACACAAAATATTTCCTTCAAAAATAACCTTAGAATCTTGAATAGTAATATTCAAATCTTTTAATAGTAATAATGACTATAAATTCATGTCATTTTGTTTATGTTAAAATAAAACATTCCTTTTAAACTATTGCGAAAAAAAATTCAAAAAGTAAACTATTCGGAAAATGAAACAATATCCCTTTAGAACCATTTTTTAAAAATTAAAAAATGTGTTAAAATTATGTTAAAGAATCATAGTATAATATTAAAAACATTCATGAAAATATGCATAGAAAACATGGACTTGGAATACAAATTAATTCTTATCTAAAATGGAAATAAGTCATTTATCCTAAAAAACATTAATTTGGTCTCATAAGTTTTTAATATGTGGAAAATTAAATTAAAAAAATTATATTTAACAAATAAATATATTGAAATAAAATTAATGAGTTTATTAGTTGGTATATCATGAAAATTTATCCTATAAAAAATCCATGAAAATCCTAACAAATAATTAGATTATAACATAAACACTTTACATTGAATTTCAATTTCTTAAAAATACCTAAAATATAGTATTAAAAATTTTGAGTTTATTATACTCTTATACCATATTAATTAATATAATACCATATATGATAGAATTTAAATAATTCAACACCCATTTATTAATTATTCCAAATCGAAATCATCATTTTAGGGTTTTAACTATATCATTCTATATGAGAATTTCAATTTTTTAGTTTTGGTCCTTGATTTTGATCATCGTTTGATCTTATAATGAATGTAAATCATGAAATTAATATTATATATATTCATTATATATATATTTATTATGATTCATGATTTTTAGAGACTTAAAAATTAATTAAACCATCCATGTAGATGCTAGGCTATAGGTAACAATAATTTTGGTTTCATTTTATAAGTGATAGAATTAAATATAGTTAAATAATAATAATCCCATAAAAATTATTATTATGTCACAAATATCATATAAGTTAATTAAATATATACATATTACCATCCAAATAAAATGGAATTGAAAAACAAACTACTTCTCTTCATAGAGGTGGTAGTCTACACGAACACATGAGTGATTTTATCATTTTACAAAATATTAGTAGGTCATATGTATGCATGAGCGATAATTTCACATCCAATTAAATGTAAAAGTGGGTTCTTAAAGTTGGTTTAACAATCAAATTAATTTTTTATAAAATTTACAACACTAAATTTATTATTTTGTGATCAATAAAATATATTTATTGGATGTAACAGAATAACTAAAAAATAAACTGAATGGATAAGATGGTTACCTCTTCTTTGAAATAACTCTTTTGGATCCCATCCTAAGGAACCTAGGGTTTGTTTTTTGGGATAATATTAACTCTATAGAAATTTCATAATTGTTATAAATATATTTTTTTATGGTTCAAATGAACTATAAGTCTCAAAGTGAGGTAAATAAGAAAAAGTCTTGGTTCCATTTTATAGTAGAGGGTGAGAACACATTTGGAATTTTTTAAGATATTAAAATATAATAATTAAATCATCACATAAATTATTTAAAAATGTTAATTAATTCAAATAAATATAGTACAAGGTTTAAATAGCATCCAATAATTAAATTTATAAAGTAGTTTTTCCTTTATCAATCTTATCTTCTTTGTTGTAATGTTCATTAATCATTTTTCACAAAAACCATAGTAATAACTATTTCAATCTTAAAGGGTTAAGAATGTTTCCATAAATTAAAAAATGAACCATAAATTGAAAAAAGTGTATATTTTCAACCATATACGAATCACTCAGAAGATGATAATATTTTTATTAATTCTAAATAATTTAATAAATTATTATTTAGTATCAAATAAAATTAATGTTAGTTTTGGGACTATTCATTTATTTTTACTTAAAAGACACCTAGAAATGGATATAATTCGAATATAATCCTTTTTACAATAATAATATTATATATTCATCTATGAAATTCATGTAACACAATAACTTGGTCAAACTATATTACTTTTAATATTTTTAAATTCATTTATTTTAATTTTATATTAATTGAAGAAATATTTTGTTAGCATTAAGTAACAATTTTAGGTAATTATATAATTAATAGAAATAAAATATAATTTACCATCATTAAAATAATATAATTATTATAAAAATTAACATTAACATTTATTCAAAACATTGTTTAGTACCTGTGTGAACACATAATATGTATTTATATGTAAGAGAGTTTCATTTTATATATTTTTTTACTTTAAATACATAAAAGGAAATTTTCATGGGAAGGTTTCACTTAAAAAAATCAACACAAAGGTGATAAGGGTTGAATTCAATTCATCCAATAATAATTAAGATGAAAAATGGATACTTCAACTTTGATATTGAGCCTAGTTTAACCCAATTCACCCTTTACTAAGGTGATAACTTTTACCATGGTTACTATTCATAATGCCTAAAAATAAAAAAGAACAATTTACCAAATTTGGACATCCAGATTCAAAATATGGTATCAGTTTTTTTCAATCGAATTCCTATAGTTGGAAGAAATTTTTAAATCGTAATCCTTTTACAAATATTTTAACAAGATATTAAAAAAACATGAATTAATTGCAATCCAAATATCATGAGGCCATGTGAATTTTTAAGGTTCATAATAAAATAATATGAGACAAAAATAAATCATTTTATTTTATTCTCAATATAATTTTATAAAATACTTTTGATCTCATAAACTACATTTCATAAACTAGGGAATGTATTGAATGATGGGGTTAGAAAAAAAACCATTAATGTAATAAACCTAATAAGGAAACATAACGTGCGAGTCAAAGGAATAGCATGAAATCATGAAAGATAAGAAAATGAGTAATCACATGGAATCATAACATAAATAATAATTTATCATAAGATCTTGGTAACCTATTAAATTTGGAAACAATATAGAACATGACATAACCAAGAGTCAAGGATAACTACCTAGACAATTTCACATTGTAGGCAATGTGCCATAATGGATTAGGTTCACTCCCAAATCCCACACATGAAATCTCATGCGACTAAAATATTTCCCAATGCATTGGGGGTATCTAATTCTAATCCCACCCATAAAAATCAATTAAAAAACATTCATATGTGTCCCACTTAAGGAAATCAATAATTATTACAAAACATAAGAATTACCCATGAAAAGAAATGGGTTTCATAATTCTTTCTCCTATCAAATTATACAAAATTTCATAGTAAATACATTTTAGAGATGAATGTATGAAATTTATTAGACTTTAAATGTAAGGGATAGTGAGATATATATATATATATGATACATATATATAGTTTACAAGTATTCAAAAATATTAAAGTTTGATTTCATTGTTGAATTTAAAAACTTTTGAAATAATTAAAAGTGTTATTGAGAAAAATAACTATTCCACTTTGAAAATATCATTTAGAATCTATGATTTTATGGAAAAAAGTTAAAACATTATTTGAACATAACCCTAAAAACATTTAGATGGATCTTCAATGAAATTATTGGTCGTGATAGTGGAAAGGTTATGCTTATGCTGAGTACCTTAAAATAAAATATTCTATTCACATTTTTTGTCAGAAAAGAAAAATGTTTCAAATTTGTAAAATTAAAGGATGATCCAATTATAAAACATTTTATTAAAAAAATACTATTATAGGTAAAAATTAATTTAAATAATCATTTTAAACATTTTTTTGAAAACATTTTTATAAAACAAAAATCTGGAAGAAGTCGGATTCTTGAATGAAAAGATAAATGATGTTGAATTTTGGAAAAAAAATATATTCTTTTAATTAATAAAGGGAATAAAATGATATTACTTCATAAAAATTCTTGATTTAATAGGGGAGAATAAAATGAAATAGTTTAATTATGAAATGATAAAATAATTTCCTATAATAAAAATTTACACATTAACAATCCCGGTTAAAATGATATTGAAACATAAACACATTCCTCTATGGTGACATTTGAATCATAAACCCCATAACTGAATAATGTTAATTGTAATAAAAAAATCCCATTAAGTATGATGGTTTCATGATATAATATTTAAATGTGAGTTATATTCAACATATAAAATAAATTATGTGTATAAAAGAACATGTGTCTCAAATAAGGATGTTCTTAGATGGAAACTCTTACCTTATGTCCAGACTTTTAATGTATTTCATTTGTCTAATGTATAATAAAATTATATAAATTATTTTTTATATTTATAAACATTTCCATGTTTAATACATTTTATATAAAACATTTACATCAATAAATTTTAATTTCATATTGTTTTACATAATCATTTATGTCTATGTCGAGTGTTTTGAGGATGCTCAGTTCATAACATTAAAATAGCATCAGTGTGTTGATGGTGGATGAAGGGGTAATTTTTCTATAATTAATTGAACAATAATAATTATATAAATGTTATTTTTATAAATCAATTATACTTTAAAAATAACCCTGAAATGTGGTTATGAAAAATTAACTATTTTACAACAATAGAGACGGTGGGTCGTACGTACACAAGAGATCATTCCAATTTTTCAGTAATCATGAAATAATTAAGGTGTGTTTCATTTTCTCTTTACATAATGAAAATTATATCATTTTATTTCATTTTATTTCATTAAATACAATTAAATTTACCATACATGGGATGTGATAAAAAATATCACATCGCTTTGCAAGGTGGTAGTCCACATTATTCATGACCTATGCAATCATTTTATTAATGGGTGGTAAGGTAAAATTGTATATGATTTCTTACATTAGGTAGAATAACAAGGTTAATTGGAATCACTTTCCCATAAAATTATACTTGATAAGAGTCATAAACATAGAATGTGATCATCTATTAGGGTTTTTCGATACTAATTTAATATCTAACCATTGATGTGGCATTTTGATTCTGATAGAAAATTATTCAAATATAATATATTGGTTTAATCCAAATTTAAATAAGAGATTAAAAGTTCTAGAGTGGATTGTATGTATAACTTTCACCACATTTATGTTGTACCTCACATCATAAATAGTGATCAAATGAGATTTCACATTTTCTCTGGGATAAATATATTACTAGATTTTAACATCATCATTAACCATTGTATTTGAGTACTAGGTGGAATAACTATAAAACACATTTTATTTTAAATGATGGAGTTTGGGTCATGCATTATATATATATATATATATATTTTCATTCCCCTCATTTTATAACATATTAACATCACTATGGAATGGAATTTTTAACGAAAATATTTTCCACGCTTAAATCATTTACTAGTACCCTTAGGAAAATTCCACCATGTTTACCACTGTGCTATAAGAATAAATAAAGGATAATATTATTCTCCCTATGTATTTTATATCTCCTTTGACTTCTATCATTATTTTATTATCAAAATTAAGAGATTTATGGGCAACATTGACATCCATTTCAACATTGATATTTCATAAAATGATTTCTTCATGGATACTAAAGTCTATTATAGATAACTCTCTTTGAAGACATTATTTTTTACCACTTGAAAATTTATCTACATTATATTCATGTTGTATGATAATACCCTCAATGTAATTCATGTGTCTTGTAAATATTTTTTCATACAAACAAAAAAATCATCATCCTTTTAATTTAGCAGTCTCAAACCAGCTCAAGTCGACCCTGAATAGAGCACCCAAACCGATCTGTGGCATGGCCCGAAGGGAATTCCTGATCCCCATGGGCTGGGATCTAGTTCCAAGAATCAACAAACTAATAAAGGGAATTATTTTTCCAAATATAATCATGAACTAAGAAGAATAAATATAGAGGCATCCAAACATACATTAATATAAAATTGAATTGAACATTATTTATAAAAGAAACTGAAAGTACAACTAAACAATAAAACTAACTAACCAAACCAGATGACCAAAATAAAACTATTTTACCCCCTTATAAAATCTCTATCATAACAAATAATCATCCCCCAAAGAGGCCTAACACAATTTGAAACCTGAATAATGGATAAAAACAGAAGAAAACTATATGCGTGAGTATTAAAACACAGTACGTTAGCCCAATATTATATTCTCAATGCACATAGTTTAAAATAAAAGATTCTAATATTTACATTTTGAGATAAAATATATAAAAATATGTTTTCCAAATGAGTTTTCATGCTACAAAAATTACTAGACAAAAACTTTCTTGTTTTATAAGCAATAATTCTAGTAAAAAATTTTCAAAGAGGTGCAACATCAAAATCAAAATAGTTTTCAAGAGGTTTGCTTTAAATATGGTAAAATTTTAAATAAAATAGACATGATTTTCAATTTAACGACTAAACACACCATATGCCAATAGTGAGTACAAAATATCCAATTATCACAAGTCACGGGAATACACCTAGGCACTAGTTCATTATGTTCCCCAGATATCTAGTATCTTGGTGAACAGTTAACCTTAAAAAATATTATATATCATGAACACAATCCATTACTTGTAGAATAATCCATAACTAAGTGGCCCCCAACAACATCATCATCATAATTTAATTATCATTTCCATCATCAATCTTGCTACGTGAAACAGGGATAAACACTCCAGGGATCACTAGCATACTAGTACACGTCTTCCAACCTAGATACTAATGTTTCCCCTTTTACACTCAATCATGTTAAAAATATATAAAATACAATTTTATCATGAATATTCTATTTAAAATAATACACACATAAAACATCCCACATAAATGTCTCACATTTCTTTCACAGATCAATAAACAACCTAAAATTTCATAAAACAATTTCAAGAAGTATAATGAGTCCTTACACAAAAAAACCAATCACAAAAGTCCTTATAAGGAAAAAAACAGAAAAAAACCATATCAAACCATATCTCTCATCCCAAAATTTACATAGTAAATAAATTTCATGGACTATAAATTGGCCCCAAATTATACAACAGGAAATACACATGGAAAACGTTTTTATGATAAAAAATGCCAAACAAGCATTTAATAATTTCTCAAAACTAATATTTTCTAATGGTAAAAATTTCACTTTTAGTAAAAATGTGTATACACACCATTACCATCAGAAAAAAAATTCATAAATATCATAAAACATTCAGGTTACATATCCAAAGTAGGACCATTTTTGTAAGGATGCCAAATGGGCCATTTTCCGGAAACTATACTTAAAACATGTTTAACACCAAAAATAAATTTGTTTATAAAATCAAAACATATTTTTTCAGACATAAAAGGACCTCAAAATACAATTTTTCATGCAAAACTGTATTTATAAATCCAAACATATCATTTTAAATTGTACTAATCACATAAAATCCTACCCAGAAATTTACCGAACACATGACATGCACTATTAAATAAATAGCTTAATTTATGAATAGGAAAAGGGTTAATATACCATTTTCATGAAATAACTTTATTCAATATACTGAACCATATTCAAAATATCATAAACTACATGCATAAGATAACAGAACATTTATGTAAGAGAGCAGTGAACACATTAATAATGAAACAACACTACTTTTCACAAAACAAGGACTAAAAAATAGTTTTCCACATCATGAAAATTATCCAATGGCTTAAAACAATAATAAACATATATTTCAGGTTCTAATAGCAAGAAAATGTTGAAACATAAAATATAAAATCTTGTTAAATCGATATCCTACCTCAAAACAAGGGCGGAAAGGAACTGCACACCTAATATCACTCTTCACGTTTTCTTACACTCTAGATATATGCATACCATCCCTAAACAAACTTAAAACCCCTAAAATAACATGTTATAACAAAAAAATAGGTCTTAAATGGCTAGGGGAGAAGAAAAATCCAAATACAATTCGAAGGAGAAGGAAGCGGGAGGAGAAAGGAAAAGGAATACCACTTAGAAAACAAGAGAACTATTTATCTTCCATTATATATACACCCTTAGAGTAAATGTAATGGGTTGGAACTTCTTCTAGATTCTCCTTGGTTCTGTAAGAACCATTAAAAAAATATTTTGGGGGAAGTATAAAAAATGAATGATTCATGAAAGAAACAAATTACCTTACCAAATTTGGATGATTTGAGAATCCTTTTTAAATTCTACCCTAATCTGGGACTCAGATGATCTGTAAAGAGGGAATATGGAACTTGGTTTGAGCCTAATGTTCTAGGTATCAAATGAGAGGTGAAATCACCATAAAATATAAAAGCATCATGAGATATAAAAAAAATAATTTATTTAAAACTGGAAATGGGATCACGGGATGGCCCAATACCTGAATAAATAACCCAAGTCCACCCAGATTATGAATTACTATGGGGGTACCAAAGGATATTGTGGTTTTAATAGGTATTTTTAGGTCAATTTGGTTGTGGAATTAGTGAAAAATGATGAAATAAGAAGGAGTTATAAATGAATAAAATTTTGTTTTAAAATCTAGAAATGAGCTAACTTTTGGACCAAATCTTGAAGTCAACACCCTTTTCACCAAGAACACCCAAAATATCTACGGGGAACCCATGGTAGGATGATTATACATAAATGTTTGTTCAAAACCAAACATTCAATACACCCAAAACCTAACGAATGGATTACTATTTCAAACAAACCAGATCAAAACCAAGACAAGAAAAAAAAATTGGTGTAGCAATTCTCCCCACTATTAAAGCGTTCTGCCCCTGAAAATCCACAACACATTCAAGATAATTTTAAAAAAAGGATTTATTATCAATATGGTATAGCCTATAATTCCAATGACACCTCATCCACCATTAATAGAACTTAATCCTATTAACTCAACCAAAACATCAACTCCCAACCAATTCCTGAGAATCAATCGAATGATTGAGTCACTACCTCCTCAACTAATCCATGTACCAGATTATTGGTATTTCTCTCAATGAACCCAATAATGACATAATCCAAAGAGAACTCATGAAAACAAATGATTCCAAGGTAGTCTAGAATGTACTCCCCACCATTATGAAATAACTATAGCTCGATAAATTCTTAGGAGGAAACATTATGAGACCCTTGGAGGATCACCCCACCATTTAGAACCAACAATAAATGACCATACTAGAATTAAACATATACTAGGAATGAATCTCTCACAAACTAGCCCACTGAAACTCTCCCACAACTACCTACCAACCCATGTTGAGAGGTACACAACTTGAACATTTAAACCCCCCCCCCCTCCCAATAACGAATGGAGGTGAAATGAACTGGTCCAGCACTCTCTACATGGATCCAAACCCACACCACATGGTGTTGGGAGGTAGGGGTACCCAATCATTGGTCCAGTGAGACAACAAAAGTAATAAAGGAACTACCTTATAGTAATGGTAGAGGTATTATCTTAGTAATACAACCCACAATCTTGGGACTCCTTACTATGTGTCAGCTTAACTCTTAAGCCTACGGTTAGAGATCTAATGGATGAATAATCTCATGTCTCACAGTATGAATTTGATAATCCCAAAGATGATATCTTCCCATTAGTTCCACACAGTGACACATAACACTCCTAGGATAAAACAAAAAATCAAGGGACACTATGAAAATATCTTCCCTAAACAACACACTTTTACCCAGACAAGAACATAGAGATACACATCGCTATTTTCTATCACTCTGAATGAGGAGAAGAATGGAAAAGGTACATGGAAAGACACATCAACCTCACTAAGAACAACTACCCCAACAGAGAGGGACACCATTATAGAAAGGCACTTTATATCGATCATTAAAAGATATAAATTCCAAAATATAGGTTGAGGCATCATTCGAATAGGTGGATTTAACATTTGGAATGACTCTTTAGGTTGATCAGCTAGAAATATTTCCAATGGTGAACCATCCATGTCCACGTAACAACATCCAAAACATCCTTATAAACCAACTAAACCTTACTCCAAAACATAGCCACCAATCAAATCTCATATTAAGTCAAAAAAATTGTATGACTTCTATATCATGGGGATGCATACCGAATAAACCACACTTCTATTATATAAGAAAAAAATATCCATAAAACCATTATACTATAACAAAAATAATAATTTTTCAGTTAATACCACTTTTTTAAAAAAACAACTTGGTGGATTTTTGCATTCACCAATAATGTTTCATCATGTCCCAATCTTATGCACGTTTCTGTGCCACCACGGGCTCCCAACCACAAATTCATACTGGCTATTCATCCATATATCCATAAAACCATGCATGTGAGAACCCATGAATATATGAAAGTAGAAATAAAATAATCATCACTCTAAAAAAGAATCGTGTACCTTATAAAGGCACATTAATAACTGAATAAAAAACCATTTTAATATTTCAAAAACAAAACACACTTCATCGAGAAATCATAGATTAATAACCCAATCAATTTCATTTAATAGAACATCAAAAAAAACTATTATATTCCACATAACCCTTTCCCATTTTCAAAAAATCATCAAGGTCACTTTTCCTAATATGATAATCACAAAGGCCAAATCTTCTTTCCATAAGAACACCATCCACTCAAAACCAAATTTCTAATACCAATTAATAATATTCAAACACTTTTCAAAATCCCAAAACACCCCATTCAAAACAAATTTCATAGTCACTTAAAGTTTATCCAGGATTTCCAGACATTTCATTTCATGAAACCATATGTATAGATTATGTAAATTCAATACTGTTAAATCATTTCCTCTTTATCCCTAGGATTTTTTTTCAAAAAATACAACATTCCAAAACTTTTATAATATTCAATTTTGAAAACCCAATTTCCAATTTCCAACAATCATCCATTCCATCAAAACCCATTTTTACAATTATCAAACAAGTATATTCAAATATAAATTTTTCATTCAAGAAAAGTCTTTGACACCCAAAAACGTGAACTAATGTTAGTGGGTGACTTAACCATTTGGTTGGCAGCCATATGTCAAAAATAGAACCAACACAAATAGAATTCATAAGACCATTCCCTAGCTCATCCTAGATTTCAATGCCCTACGAGATCATAGAGACCTGTAGTTCAACAACCCTTGTCGTATCCCAACTCAAAGAAATCAATAACAACCAAATAATCTAATAAAATCGGACTTCCCATGGACACCTGAGGAATGGAATGAGAAAGGGTTGTTGAAGATCTTTTTGAACCTACCCCTTAGGTCCTGAAAATCCTACTTCACCAACATTGAAATCCAAAAATAACAATGGGTTCTCAAAAAAGAATGTCCACTATGATCCAACCTCCCTCTAATGCCATTTTGTCACAAACCATATCAGGTAGACCCCTAAACGGGGACCTAAACAGATATGTGTTAGGGATGGAAGGGTTTTACCAATCCCCATAGGCTGGAAACTAGTGTCTAACATTAAATAAGTACTCATGGAAATTATTTTTCCAAAATATAACCAAGAAATAAGCAGTAAAAAGAAACGGACAGTCGAACATACAATTATATAAAATTGAATATAAAATTATTTATAAAAGAAACCAAAAGTAAAAAAAACAAATACAAACAAAAAAACAAAAATGATGACCAAACTATATCCATGTGACCCCACTATTAACTCTCTAACAGAAAGAATACTCATTTCCCAAAGAGACCAAACTCAAGCTAAAACCTACACAGGGTTAAAAATAGAAGAAAACTGTAGCTGTGAGTATTAAAACTCAGTAGGCTAGCCCGATATTCTAATACCAAAGCACATCATTTAAAATAAAAGAAATATCAATTTCACATTTGAGATAAAATATATAAAAATATGTTTTCTAAATGCGGTTCCATTCTATAAAAATGTCCACACAAAAATTTTCATGTTTTATAAGCAAGAATTCTAGTAACAATTTGTCAAAGAGGTGCAGCATCAAAATGAAATTTTTTTTCAAGAGGTATGATTTAAAGATTGTAAAAGTTTAAATAAAACACACATGATACTGAATTTACCAAATTAACAAACCATATAAAGATGGTGTGTACAAAATATCCAATGATCCCATGTCATGAGAACACTCCTAGGCACTTGTTCGTTGTGGGCCCCAGGTACCTTGTATCTGAATCTAAAAGTAACCATATCAAATATATGTTCTCATGAACCCAATCCACTAGAAGAAGAATCATCCATAATATAGGTTCCTTAACTTCATAATCATTATAGTTTATTTATTTTTGTCATCATCAAACTTTCTATGTGATAGTGGGAAAAACCCCCTAGATCACTAGCATACTAGTACAAGTTTTCCCACCAAGATACATGGGTTCTCTTATTGTGATGAAAAAAGTTACACATGTATAGAATAAAATTTGTCCATTATTATTCCATTAAAAATCAGACACTCATCAAACATCCCACACACATCTCAAATTTCATACATTGATCAATAAATAACCTAAATTTTCATAAAACAACTTCAAAAATTATAACGATGCCTTGCACATTTAATCCATTCAAAAGTGCTCTTTTAAGGCCAAAAACCAACCTATACCATATAAAACCATATTTTGAAGCCCAAAAAACATATAATAAATCAATTTCATGTGCCCTAAAATGTTCCATAATGATCCAACATGGAATACACATGGAAATCCTTTTTACAAGAAAAATAAAAAAAAGGCCTTTAATCATTTCTCAAATCTAACATTTTCCAAAGGTACATTTTTTTATTTTAATAAAGATTTTTATAAACACCATTCACATAAGAAAAACACTTTAATAAATCCCTTTAAACTTTTAGGTTACACATCCACAGTACGCCCATTTTTATAACGATGCGAAATCACACATTTACAGGCAACTCGGACCAAAACATATTTACCACCAAAAAACTATTTGTTTATAAAACCATAACAACATTTGAAATCCATAAAAATACCCCAAAATAGTATTTTTACTGCAGATTTTTTTTTATAAATCTAAACAAATCATTTTAAATAGAACTAAGGACATAAAATCTAATGGGTTAATTTACAGAACACATTGTTGTAACTTTTAAAAAATAACTTATTTTAAGCACTTGAAAAGGGATAAAATACCATTTTAGGACATAAATTTATTCAAGATACTAATAAATATCCATAATACCATAAAAAAATGTGTTTAATATAAATGAACATTTATGTAATCAAGCGGTGTACACATTTTTAACAAAACAACACTACTTTTCACAGAAACATGCTTAAACAACATTTTTTACACCTTAAAATTTATACAAATGATTAATAAAAATAATATACATATATATATCAGTATTTAAAAGGTATAATATTATGAAACATAAATGATAATGTCATTTAAAATGGATATCCTACCTCAATACCATGTCAGAAAGGAACTGTAAACCCAATATCGCCCTTCATAGTTCCCAACACCCTATATCTATAAAGACCATCCCTAAAGAAAAAAAACCCATAATAATTCATGGGATAACATAACCATGGGTATTTAATGACCCATTTGAATAAAAAATAAAAATAATGTGGGAAGAGAAGGAAGTGGGGGGAGAAAGGGGACGAAATCTCACCTTCGATACTAGAGAACTCTACATCTTCCCTTAGATCTACACCCTTAGAAGAAAAGGAATGGCTTGGAACGACTTGGATAGTCTCCTTTGGTCTGGAATAACTAGAGAGATAATATTTTAGTGGGAAATAGAAATAAATTAATGATTCATGAAATAAAAAACTATCCTTACCCAATTGGGACGATTTGAGAGGCCTTGAGAAATTTCACCCTAATATGCGACTAAGATGAGATCAAAAGAGGAAATATGG
The DNA here is from genome assembly GCA_963277665.1 of Viscum album. NCBI lineage: Eukaryota > Viridiplantae > Streptophyta > Magnoliopsida > Santalales > Viscaceae > Viscum > Viscum album. Next base: position 1,806,580,118 of record OY728136.1, on the reverse strand, counting down.
AACATGGGGGGTTAAACAAGGGTTATTGTTCTCAAGTTAGAGGTGAAATAACCAAAAATTATAAAAAAAATGAAAATTATATGAAAGGAAAAAAACAAGTGTTTTAAAACTGGAAATGTGCTCACTGGTTTGCTGAATACGAGAATAAGTAACCCAAATCCACAATTACTATAAATTTCTATGGGGATCCAAAATGATATGGTGGTTTTAATTGGTAATTGGTGTCCAATTGGTAATTATAATGATTTAATAATGTTTAAATAATCAAGGAGTTGTAAATGATACAATTTTTTAAAAAAAATTTGGAAATGGGATGACAGTTGGCCAAAATCTTGTAGTAACCACCATATCTCCAAAAACTCCCAAACAAGCTAAGGGGAACCCATGGTAGGATTATAAGTCATATATTGAAGTTCAATACCAAAAATTAAACTCACCCAAAACCCAATAAATGTATCAGGATTTACAATGAGACAGATCAAATCACAAATATGAAAAAAAGGTGTGACATTAGCTTAAGTAATTCCTTATACATTTTTTAAAAAAAAAAATTTGAATATACTTATTGAAAAATAATATTTTATACTCATACCAATACATGGATTCAACTTATTTTTATTACCTCATATTCTTGATAAAAATCCAACCTTGATCTTGATGATAGATAATCAATGTAACGACTCGAACGGTTATAAATAAAATTAAACGTTTTTATTTATTTAAATGTATTATTATGTAGTATGGTTATAGATAACACATTAAATACATTTTTTTATCCTATAAAATTTAATTTAAAATTACATATATTTACCATTTATAATATATTCCATGAATAGTGATCACATGATTAGAATATATATAGGGTCTTAATAAATCCAATTATCACAGATAAAAGAAGTGATGGCCTCAACCAGTAGGATTGTACCCTATAAATCCCATTTATTAGAAATTACAAGGGAGATAGTGTATATGGGATTTTACCATGAATAATCCTATGCTCAGATACTATAATTTTATAATGATATAAATCGTTTATGGGAGAAGTTCAAGCTCATCGAGTTCATGGGAAAAACCTTGTTTGTTGAACCACCGCAATAAATTCCCACCATCACGCGCCTTACTCTTATGGTGTTTATTTTTTTATTAAATGGATATTTTTCCAGACCCTTTTAAAATGAGAATGTGAATTATATTTTATAGAATAATAAAAATATTTTCACCCTATTATTTTTAATTTTTAAATGATTTTAATTTTGATACAATAAAGCACAAATTGAATTTTTAAGTTAATATTCAAATTCAATAAATGAATTTATGAATCAATGGATTTTTAAAATAAATAATATTTGAATAAAATATTATTATTAAATAATTTTAATCAAACCTAAATGATGATATAATTTTTATAAAGATTAATGTAACGTTTTATTAGGGTTCAAAAACTTTTATTTCCAAAACTCTTCATTTTTTGTAATGTTGATTATTATTATAAAATTTAATACTAAAATATTTATAAAATTATATAGATAAAATTAATTTTTTTTTGGAATCAGGACATTTAAATTATCCGATGGTGAATTTTTCATAATTTTCTGAGACAATCCAATTTTCGGTTAAGAAATAAAATATGTATAAATATGGTTTTTGTAATATGACATCATAATGGCCCCAATGTGATGTCATAATTACTATAAATGGGATCCACATAAAAAATTATTTTTCCCTATAAAAAATGATATTTTTAATTTTTTCGATTTATATTATAAATCCTTGGTGAATCCCCCGAAACTTATAATATATTTTAAGGTTTTAAAATCATTTATTTACGAGTGTGACTCACCTCCACAACTCCAACAGTAATATTTTAATTAAATAGGACCTTATAATTTTAAATAATTTAAACGAATCAATTTTTTTGAGACCATGGGAAATCCCATGGGATGGTTATTGGTTTTTGATATTTTATTATGTAGAGTCCAAAACATAAATAATAAAAAATCACCCTCTTTTACTATATAAACCCACCCAAGAACTAATATTTCTTCACTAAAACTCCTTGAAGAATATAAATAATATTTAGTAAACTACCTATATTTTTACCAAGGATCATCCAATCTCTCAATAATCCCTTCTTAATCTTTTAGAGTCGCACACTCAAGTAAGGGGTCATCGCCTTTTCCTCCTCATATCAATTCAGGAAACTTATTTGAATTAGTTTTTAAAATTTAAATGGGATATATTGTTATTTATTTTTTATCCTTAACTTAATTTAAAATTAATCTTATATTAATTTGATACCATTTATAATCTCTCGTTTTGACCCTTACCTAAGTCCTCACTATGCCAAAATTTTATAAGGGATTTCTCTCTTCTCAATTTAATTCCATAACATCTTTAACATTATGTATCTTAAATTATATTTTATTATGTTGTAATATGTTATTATATATTCCAGTTACTTTAAATTTAATGCATAAATTATTACATACCATTTTCCTCTCATTAATCCACCCATGATCCTTTATATACACCTGTTACTATGATGATATATACTTATCATTATTTTCTCATTTCATGTTTCTTTATTACCATATGACTTCTATTTCCAAATTTATAATGTTGGGATATTATTTACCATGTTCCTATTACTTCCCATTTTCATTCTATGTGATGATATTACCCTTTCTCTCTCATATGCCCATTTTTATGAATCTTTATGTGACATCCTTATCCTACTAAAATTTCACTTCTATCTTCCATACCAAAACAATTGGGTAGTGAATACTATACTTATTTCATATCAATGTTGTTAACAATTATGCATATTTTTTTATTGGGTCATAAAAATATTTATTTCACACTCTTTTATCCTAGAGTAAATTGTAGTGAGGAATTAATTCTTGTTGTATGATCTATAATCCACACTTAAGAATGATAATGAAATAAATATGTTGGGTGCACCCAGACTGCGCTCCAATGCATTGGGAGATGTTTAGTATCATGATATATCACGTTGGAATATTGAGTGAAACTTATTCCTTTGGGTACAGTTTCCACCATGATGTATTAGAGGATTTATCCTTTATCTATGTATATGAGTGAATGTTTTAAGTTGTTTCCACATTTCCCATGTTATGATTATCATGTTAATAATGTCTCTTTGGTCATGTTTATGATTCATACTATTTTAATACCTCATTGATATGAGTATTTTTAACCTGTATTATTCCTTACATATTATTCTATGTTTATTCCCTTAATAGTATTTATATATCACCTCTTTCTTATGTTTTTTACTATGTTATTTAATGCAGTTTTATGTAAGAAGGTATATTATGAAAAAGTAAACGATATTTTCTGTAATGACGATGAATTTGATGTTTTAAGTTGTTATGTAATGTTCATAATTATGAAATACACCAGACATATCCAACTTTTGGGTTTGTAATATGTGTACTCTTATAAAATAAATCCAATATTAATGTGAAATAAATATTAGGGTTGTTATAGTTGGTATCATAGCCACATTTAGTTATTTTCGAGATTACAAATAGAGAACACTAAAGATTTCCTTATGGATAATACTAAGAATAAGAAAATATCTTTAAATTTGTTTAATTATATATTAGTTGGTTTATCAACAAAAAAAATCCTTTTCTGGATACTACATTAAAACATAGTTCTAGCATAGTGGTACCTACAAGTAACAACTCCAACAAGGTGTTCTAGGCCAGAACTGGGGTAACCTGGTACATGAAAATGGTCCTTACAACACACCTGGTCTGAAACTCCACGGGGATATGATTTGTTAAATTCATAATCTCATTATGTACCATTATTAATGTAAAAAAAATTCCCATAATAATACATGTTAGAAAATAGATCATTGATATCATATATTTGAGACTAGAAATTTACAAGTTAAGGAAATAAATGTATTTTATAATTTATCTCGTTAATTTCATTGGATTCTATTTTATGTGATTAATTGTATAATAATAATCACCCATTATTTTTCTTTTATTCTATGAAATTCTCAGAAACATGAGGAATTAGGTAAACAATCAATGCGAATGTCAATGTGATGACCTCCCCAATGAGATGCCAAACCCGATAGAAGTAGAAATCGCAAAATTATGAAGATACACTCCCATATGACGTAGGTTATGAATTGAAACATGGATCGAGATTATTTTACAAACCCCACTATGACCTAAAAAGATGTAATTAAGATATTCATATGGTAAATGCCTCCCACTTTCAAAGGATCATCTGATCCTGTAATCAGGAATTAGTGGATCAAATCCTTTGAGAATATATTCTCTATACTTTAATATTTTTAATAACATATGGTTATTATATATTTTTATCATATATATGGAGAATCTGATCAATGGTGGATATTGATCATGATTATGAATCTTGAAGAAGAGATCGAAGCAATGGAGTGGAAGAAATTTTGGAAAATGGTTTTCAATATATATATATATATATATTTCATATTATCCTTCTTAAAATGGAAATGTATTTCCTTGATCTCTATAAAAAAGGTGAAAAATCTATTGCTAAATATGAGGTAAACATCATAAGACACACATGATACATGTCTGGTTTTATCGTTACCCACAAATTCAAGGTTCACCACATCTTTAGTGGGATAATAACTAGTCTATGATAAACCCTGATGATCCCAGAATTTTTAGTTGTGATGAGAATATATGATGTTCCCAAAAAGTGGATATGGATATTGGAAACTGTAAAGGGAATCATGGTGATAATAATAATAATGTGTAGTTTAATACGGGTGGTCTGATGAATAAATCTAACAGTTTTAACAAATTAAACATCCCACTTGTCAGAGGTGCGAAAAGAAGAACCCATGAAATTGCAAAAGGGAATAAAGAGATTCTTTAGGTGTGGGATGGAATGACAACTGGAAAATAATTTCTAATAGGAAAAACCCACTAATGTGACATAGTAAAATAATTCTCTATTCAACCATTAATACATTGTTCATTTCTCCAACTACAATGAACTTGGGAACTATTAAAATCAATTACATAAGCCAAGGGTATTCAGAGACAACCAACAACCACCAAATAAGCAACGGATATCTTTTTCCATCACAACTATTCATGTCGATTCCAACAATGAATTAGTGAATAGAATGTTATTTATATATTAAACAATAGATAATTTACATTTCAATTCTTATTCTACACATTCCCTCAAATCATTAAATTTTAGTTGAATGATTCAAACATCACCACAATTAATGAAAATCGAGTTATCAGTGAAGGAGTAAAATGGTAAAATTATTGCATCCCAAGTATATAAATCCTCCAATGTCATAATTGGGGCGTTGAATTTCCCAGAAAACATTTTTGTACAACCATTGGGGGAAATTGATTCAATTCTACGCATTGATTGTATTTCCCTATATAGAACCAACATAAATTTCCATGATTAGGATAACACTCTTCATATGGAATATAGACCCTCGATTCAGTACAAGTGTAAGGAGGTGGATGAATCTTGTTTAGTACCATCATATCAAGAATGAATATTAGATTCCTACATTTAAGTGTATCTAAATCAACTTATCAAGTATAAGGAAAGGGTCATATTTAAAGACATGCCTAGTGTGAGGGAATATGATGATGGGTTTCCTGAGGAATTTTCTTGTCTTCCTTTAGGCAGAGATGTTTAATTTTAAAACAATATTATACCTAAGGAATTTACAATATCCAAGACCCCATATAGAATGGTTTTTGTGGAGTAGGTGTAACTAATGAAACAACTAAAATAGAATCTGAATAAAGGTTTTTTATGCCCAAGTGCTTCGGTATGAGGTGAAACTGTACTCTCCGTTAGGAAGAAGTATGGGTCAATGTGCCTTTTCATTGATTATTGTGAGCTAAACTGGGATATGATTAATAACAAGTATCATTTTTCATGTATTTCTGACTGTTTTAATAAACTATATATAGCATAATACTTATCCAAGTTGGATCTGTTTTTGAGATATTAACAATTACGGTGAAGGAGGATATCCCCAAGACTGAATTTTGTACAAGGAATCGGCACTATGGGTTCATAGTAATGTCATTCAAACTCACTAATGCTCAAAAAATAATCATGTACTTGATGAATAGAGTGTTTAGAGATTAACATGAAAAAAATTTGGTCGTATTTATAGATGATATTCTAATATACTAAAAAATAAATGAGGTTCATGAGAAGTATATGAGCACGGTGCTACAGAACTTGAAAAAGTAGAAGCTCTATGAAATGTACAACAACTATGAGTTCTGGATGAAGTATGTCTCAATATTAGGGAATATCATCCCAAAAAATGGAATATTTTTTTATCTTTCTATGAAAAAATAAATCGATGCATGTCTGAGACCAACAGTCATGATACATATTCATATTTTCCGTGGTTTATCATTATATTATCAAATATTTTTTAGAAATAACTCGAGATTTTTAAATCCTCTTACCATGATAACAGAGAAGGGAGTTATGTTTTCTTGTAATTATGAATGTGAAGTAAGATTAATTGTGTTGAAAAAGAGGCTTATCACTACCCCTGTTCTCAAACTACCAATAAGTGGAGAACTTTTAGTAATATTGAATGATGATTTAGATAAGGGATTGGTATATGTGTTGATAAAAAATGATAAAGTCAAAGCCTATGCTTCAAGGTAGTTAAAATTTCATGAATAGAACTATCCAACACATGATCTTGAGTAGGATACCATGATTTTTGTTTTAAAAATATAGATTCATTATACCATTAGGGAGAAATATTAAACATATATGGATCAATAATGTATCAAATGTATATTCACATACAAAGAGTTATATATATACCAAAGAAGATGGTTAGAGATAATCAGGGACTATAAATACTCAATACACTTCCATTTTTGTAAAATTAATAAAGAGGAGGATCATATGAGTAGAAAGGATCCAATAATTTCATCATTGATGAGAGTTTTCAAGGATCCAATGTTCATATAATTAAAGAGGTTGGAAATTGGAATTATAATGGAAAGAACATCATCAATCCTTTCACAAATTATTTCTCAGCCATCTCTTCATGAGAGGTTAAAGGATGCTCAAAAGGATGAAGTTGTAATTCATAAGAAAGTGTGAACATTAAATAAAGGTAAATCCCCTAAGTTTAGTGTTAATGAATAATGAATTTTGAGACCTGGGTCAAGACTATGTGTTTCATAAAATCCCAAGTTAAAGAAGGAACTATTGGAAGATGCACATAGTTCGACTTTCTCTTTTCACCTATGAAAAACAATGATTTATCGAGATCTCCAAGAGAACTATTGGTGGGACACCATGAATAAAGAGATCACCAAATAGACATCAAAGGTCCTAGTATATCTACAAGTGAAGTCAGGATAGATGAAGTTTAAGGGAATGATGAAACTATTACCCATACAAACATGGAAATGGGAAAATCTCCATGGACTTTGTCAATAGAATTCTGAAGAAATACAAAGGAAATAATTCTATATGGGTTGTTGTGGATCAACATAAAACTACTTCACAATTCATTGCGATTCGAGATTATTTCTCACTAGATCAACTGGAACAGATATTTATCTGAGATGTGGTGTGGATGCATGGAGTGCCACTATCAATTATGTCTAATCAAGATCCAATACTAACCTATATGTTTTGGAAATGTCTCCAGCATAATCAAAACCCTATGTTGAACATCCATACATCTTATAAACCTAAGACTCTGGTCCATTACGAGAAGACTATCAAATAACATACAGGCAAGTTAACAGTATTCTTAATTGACATTAATGAAGGATGGGATTAACATGTTCCTCTGGTCGAGTTCTCTTCCAAAAAAAGTGTCCACCTGAGTATCCAAATGGATCTCTATGAGGCTATTTATGGGAGGAGGTGCCTAAAACAAACATTTTGGGTAACACTAACTTTTAAGTCTTGAAATGGTTGAGGAAATTGTGGAAAAGGTTAAGACCACTCAATATCACATAAGGAATTCTCAAACTTGACAAAGGAGTTCCACAGAAAATCGTCGATGAGACCTAGAGTTTTATGTTAGAGGCATGGTATTTCTTGGAATATCTCCATGTAATAAGGTGATGATATTTGCGATGAAATTAAATATTAGTACAAGGTACATAAGCCTTTTTGAGATCCTTGATCACATCAAAATGTTGGCATATCGACTAGCAATCCCACCATATCTATCACATGCAAATTATGTATTCCACGTATCCCTATTGATGATTTGAATACCAAACCCATTAGATGTACTCAATATAGAGGTGGTACCATTGGAAAATTTCTATTACTTTGAAGAGAAGCCGTTGAAAATCATAGAATGTAGAGAAAAAGATCTTCAAGAAAATAAAATTCACTTTGTCAAAGTGTTGTGGAGAACCACAAGTTTGAAGAAGCAATAGAGGAGCCAGTGGAGGTGATGAAGAAAAATTACCCTCAACTTTTTTAGTGAGGGAAATTATAATTTTGAGCGGGAAATTTCGTAAATGGGGAATATTGTAATGACCTGAACAGTTATAAATAATATTTCCCAATTTTATTTCTAAAAATTTATTACCATGAAATATGGTTATTGAAAACATATGAACTCCTTTAGTTTTATCCTATAAATTTTAATTTTCAATTAAGAAGAATGACCATTTATAACATAGTCATTTAACAGTGATCACATGATTTGTATAAACATTGGGTATTAACAAATTCAATTACCATAGACAAAATAAGTGATGGCCTCAACCAGTATGATCGTACAATATGAAGCCCATTTATCAGAGATACTAAGAGAGATAATGTATTTGGGATTTTTCCTTTACCAAGACCAAGATGATATCCAACTACTTAAGCATGATTGAAATCATTTACGAGATTAGTTCAATATCATTAGGATCACAACCCAAACCATGTCTGTTGAACCATCCCATGAATGTCCCACCATTTCCCACCTTACTCTTAGAGAGTTTTATAGTTTATAAATGGGATATGTACCTTAAACCTTGTAATATGCGTATATAAATTATTTTTATAGAATAATGAATATATTATTATCCTATAATTTTACTTTATAATTTTTTTATTTTTATACAATAAATAAAAAATCGTATTTTTTGGTTAGTATTCAAATTAAATTAAAGAATTTTTGAATTATTGGATTTTTTAAAAACTTAATATTTTAGTAATCTATTATTATTAAATAATTTTTATCTAATATAAAAGATTATATAATTCTTATGATGTCAAATGCAATGTTACAGTAGGGTATAAAAACTATTGTTTCCAAAAAACCCCTATCATTTTCAATAACTAATAGTTATTATTTAAAAATTTAAAATTCAAAAAAATTTAAAATTATTTAGATAAAAGGATTATTATTTTATGAATCTGAACATCAAAATTATCCAATGGTGAATTTTTCAAAAATTTCTATGATAGTAAAATTTTTGTGTAAAAGTAAAATACTATATGCCTATATATATTTATACATTGTGTATTATCACATAATAATAACCAAAAAGTGATGAAAAAATTACTATAAATGGGATCCAAAAACAAATATATGTTTTTACTTAAATTATTATGATTTTATTTTTATATTATTGATTTTATAAATCCCTTATGAATCCTTCAAAACTAATTATATATTTTAAGATTTTGAAATCAGTTCTTTAATAGTGTGACTCACCTCCACATCACCAATGGTTATATTTCAATAATTTTTGACCTTGAACTTATAAAATAATGTATACAAATACAATTTGGTAGAAACCATGGGTAGATTTGTGTTTTGGGATATTTTATTATGTAGATTCTGAAACCAAAATAATAAAGAAATAACTCTCTTTTCCTATATAAACCCACATAATCTCCCATTTATCTTCACTAAAACACCTTGGAGAACTTCTATACTCTAACATACACTACCTTTATTCCCCAAAAGGTGCCTAAAATGTCTCAATAATATGCTCACAATATTTTAGATTCACGCACTCGTGTAACTGACTGTCACCTTCATATCCTCCTATCAATTCGAGAACCATACTTGAAATTATTATTTATAAATTAAATTATTTATATTTTATCTTATTTATTATAATTAACTTACTATCTAATTAAAGTTATTTTAATGATATTCCATTTATAATATCTCACTTTTACCCTTACCAATGTTGTAACTATGCTGGAATTTCATAAGGGATTTCTGACATCTCATTTTCATTCAAGCATTTATTTTATATTATGTATCCTAAATTACATTTTATTATTTATAAATATGTTATTCCATATTCCCCATACTATAAATTTAATGAATAAATGACGTTATCTCGATTAAATCATATTAATCTTACCATGATCCTTTATATACACTTATTTCTATACCAAAATATAGTTATGGTTTTTTTTCTCAATTTTAGTTTCAGCAATACATTATGCCATCTATTTAGAAATTTATAATATTGGGATATTCTTTTTCATTTCCATTTTACTTCCAATTTAATTTATATGTGATTATAAACCCCTTTATCTCTCATCAACCCATTTTTAGGCATCTTTAAGTGATGTCGTTATGCTGCTAAAATTTCATTGTGATCTTCCATGCAAAAAAAATTGTGTAGCGAATACCACACCTAAAACCTGTCAAGGGAGTTCTCATTTCTGATCATATAATTTTTCATTAGGAACATAAAAATATGTATTCCACACACCTTAATCATGGAATAAATTATGGTGATGAATGAATAAATGTTTTATGATCTATGTGGCACACATAGGAAACAAAATGTAATGAATATGATGGAAGTGCCCAGATAGATCTCCAACACATTTGGTAATGATAAATATCATGATATATCAGATTGGGATATAAAGTGAAAATGATTCCTTTATGGTACTTTTTCCACCCTGAGGTCTTTGCATATTTATCCTTGATCTTTGTTTATGATTTAGTGATTTTAGAAGTTTTCACTTTTCATGTTATGATTATCATGTTTTATTATGTCTCTTTGATCCTGTTTATGATTCCTACTCTTTCTATGCCTAATTGATATGCCTATTGTTTATCATGTATTATCCTCTTCATGTTATTCCATTTTATTCACTTACGGGGATTTATATTTTACCCCTTTCATATGTTTGTCCCTATGTTATCCCATTATGTTTTAAGTGCAAATGAATATTATGAACATTTTACGGAGGTTTTCAATAAAGACAATGTAGTTAATGTTCTATGTTTTTATTTAATGTTTATAATTCCCAAATAAACTATAATTCTCAATATTTTGGGTTTTATTAAGTTTAATCTTATGAAATAAAAAAAGTATTAATCTGAAATAATGATCATATTTGTTATAGTGAAAATGAATTTTTCATACTCTGAAAATTAGAGAACCAAAAATATCTTTTAAAATGTACTAATTCATTTCTTATAATATAGTGGATCAGTGAACCCACTAAAAGAATTTTGATGTTTCCACATTAAAGAATCAAAAAAACTGTGTTCCCTCATTTTATCATTTGGAAGCCTACCATGATTCCTAGTTTGATGAAATTGTGTATACATAACAGTAATATTTTACACTCTAACTCCCATAGAATTTTGTTACTTATGATGAAAATAATTTCAATTTCCATAAAATTCATCATTAATATTATTACTTCAGGTTATAACTATTTATGAAAACCAAAAATAATAGTGTGAGAAATAATAATCATACTATAAAATAATATAGTCAGGAAAATTAATTTATATATTGTCTAAATCATGAGACCTTATTTTCAATCTATAACACATTTTGTTTCACCTAGGTTATTCACGGTCATTATCTATTGAAATACTTCACGATGGATAAATGAAAATATGAATTAACCTAAACATATCCCATGGGAGTGTCAAAACATGTTGGAAGTAAGGGCACAGTCACCGAGCACAATAATGATGGATGAGATATAATCAACTAGTAATAATCATGGTTATTACCCCTATATATATATCTATACCAAAACCACATCCACATAAAGTATCTAAATTGTGATGTTTTCTAGGAAAATGACACTTATTTTTTATAGTTACTTAGGATGTTCTTATATACATATGATGGTGACCCTCACTTCTCCTACATAGACATGACATAATTTCTGAATAATGCAAAATACATTACACAAAAAGATTCCCAAATGCCAAATTAGTTTATTTCCATTGGAAACATGGTAACATAAACACTTGGCCAAATTGAGTGAAAACATCTCCCAAAAAAATTCATAACTATAACCCTTCTAAAAAACATCGAACATAATACTTATCTTCATAACCAGGGGAAAATAAACATAATAAAGGGTGATTTCTGGTTCTCATTAATGGTAAACAAGGGTTATATCCAAGCATAATCTTGATTATAATTATATTATAATGTGATCATAACATTATAATATTATACCCTACATATCAAGGACCATAAAAAAATTAATTTAAAAAAGTTTAATAGTTCATAAGACAAGAATCATAATGTTATCAAGAGAATAATCCATGAAAACATAATATAAGAATATGAATTCGAATTGCGGTAGACATGACAACATATAAAATTATTTCCAAAGAAGTCAAGGCTTACTTCCAAGCCAATCATAGTGGAATGGCTTTACTCCCCAAACCATTTTAGTAGTCAATGTTAACACTGGATACCACATTAGAAGAAATATTCTATTAATTAACAGAGTTCACTCCCCATTCCATCCATATTTATCTCATGAGATGTAAATATATACCCAATTAATTGGAGGGATATATTGGTCCCATTAATCTCATAATGAAATCATATATATGTGTTCCACGTGATCATAAATAATAATCATATAATAACCAGTGAAGTGAAAAAAAATGAGTTTAATAGTCATTTAATGATATATTAACCTTTGGTAAAAACACAGGTATCATAATCATTTCATCATATAATAATCAATGAATATAAATTGATTTCAAGATTATTTATCAGGGTATATCCCATGGAAGAGAAACGATTTTCCTAAAAAACACGTCAATAAAAGTAAAACCATTGAAAGAAATAATAATAATGCTATCCTAGAATAATAATCCCAGTAAGACATAGGTAATGTTAATGGATTTCATATATATAGAAAATAATTTTGAGAAAGTTTTTAAAAATATTTATTAATGAAAATATCCTTTCTAATTTCAAAAATTATTTTTAAAACATAAAACATTTTCAAAATACATTTCCTAGAAAATAACATTGAATACTTTTAAATTGATATTTCCAAACATTTTCAAAACATTTCTATTCGAATGATATCCTTTAAAACATATAATGAAAGATACAACAAATTGAGTGGCCATGACAGTAGATAATTCGTTACATTACATATACATAAAAACAATGATTCCTTTCATATTGTGAGTTGATGTAAGGAAAGGGACTTGATCATTAGAAGAGAAGAATATTATATTAAAATAATTTTGTTAATACGTTAAACATGGGTATATTTTCTTATAAAATTCATGGTAGAACAATTTAATAAATTAGAAATCATGGATTTGGGAGAAAATAGATTTCCTTCCAAAGAGGGAAACATGGTAAGATTTTCATAAAAATATTTTCGTAATCATAAAAATTGCCAAATTTTGTAAAAATGGTACCAATACATTAAAATATCTTGAGTAATAAGTTATTAATAAAATTCTTATGAGTTCTTGATAGATGGATTATAATATTTTAGTAATAGAATCATAATCATAAACAATCCCATTAACGTTGAGATTGTGGCAATAAACTCATACCACATCGGTAATTTTGAATAGTAATCCCAATTAAAAATGTCATTAAATTAATAAAAAAATTGAAAATAAATAGATTCATTGTAAGATATGTCAACGGAAATTATATACACCTTTTAATAGAATAGAGGTGTATAACATTATATGTTTCTCAAAGAAGGAATATTCAGTCGAAATTAACTTAGCGATTGGGAAACTTTTACATCATAAATCCCCAGAGGTACAGGTCATAAAAAGGATAATTTAATACCCATAAATATAATGATAATAATAATTAAAAAAAAATTCATGGGTATTATATACACCACACAAAGATAATGAGCGGTGCAAAAAGCATAAGTCACAATGAAATAAAAGTGAGACAATAAATCCCCTAACCTTGTGTCTTGACTCTCAACATACTAATTAAACCCTACATGATATATATATGTTTATTATAAATATATTATAAAACCATATTATATTATATAATTCCATATATTATTTACTTATGAATTTTTATTACCTGTTTATTATTAATTCCTTGTTAAAGTTATGTTTTGGGTAATAACTGCTTTGTTTTTTTACATGTTTTGACTTGTTATTATTCGTCCCCTTACATATATCATGATTTCAATTTTTCAAGAATATAAAATACGATATAAATATATTATATATTAATTATATATTTATTTATAAAAATCTTCACAATATTGAATTATGAAATGAAATATATTGTTCATGGAGACGGTATGATATACATATGCTTGAACATTGTTCCCATTTTCTAATCGTATTGAAAGGAAAAAATGTAATGATTTATATATGTAATATAATTAATTTATTATTATTATTAAATAAATATCACATATATTTAATAAACCCATACCTAATACATTTAATGATAAATTTGAATGAATCACATTGCTTTGTGGAGGCAGTAGTGCACACATCCTCAAATGATGTTATCGTATTCTCACAAAATGAAAAGCATGAAGGTATGTGTTATATAATATTTATTGAATAATAAATAATAAAATATAATATAATATATATCACATATAAATTTTACTTACATCATTTTTCTATTCCTTAATAGGTGGTAATGGAAGAACGAACTACATCGGCTCGCGAGGCAGTAGTCTGTTGTACACACAAATGATGATGGTGTATCTTAGTTAATGGAAGTGTGTGAAGGTGTAGTTCATATCCTTAACAAAACAAATAATAGTATATTATGAATATTTTGTTCATTATATAATCTTTAAATATTGTAATTTAAGCATTAGGAGGATTAAATTATGAACCAATGTACATCAATGAGTGTTACCTCTTCATCAGTAACTACATTTTCCACCACAGGACATCCTTGGCTGGATTTCATCACAAATTGATTCATCTAGGTTGAAAGGATGTATATTTAAAGGATATAAGGATAGGTTATTTTGGAGATAGATATCTTTATAGTTTTAAATAAGTGAGGGGTTGGGTGACTTTGTTTAGTGGAGTAGTGGAATTACTGTAAATACACAAACTTATATAATATTGATACGTCTCCCTTACATAATACACCTAAAATAATGGTATATTTTCTATAAAATAATTTAAATGGTATAAATATTTCCATACAATTGATTTTTTATAAGACAATTGTCATTTTCAAAAATTAGTTTTTTATTGTAACCACTAAGTAATATTGTTTTACCATAATCATTGTAATTATTTTTAATTTCTTTCACTAACTTCATTGGTAAAAAATTAATTCGGCCAAATTAGAAATTATAAATATTGATTATTACAATTATGGAATCCATTTTTATCTAATTCCAATCACAAATGTGTCAACATTTAATTCAAAATTAATCTCACAGATTGGATGAGATGATATGATTTTTAAGTGAAATGGTTATAATGATTGAAATATTTTTAAACCGAATTTCAAAGTGAAATTGGTTCCAATGACATAAAATATATTAGTTGATTTATATTTTATCTAATTACACTTTAAAACATAATTAAACTATAATTTAACTAGTAAATTAAATTAAATAAATAAAATAAGTTTTCACATAGGATTCAATATTTTTCACTATTTATCCATAAAAGAAATATTTCTGAAAAATCACAACCATTCACCCTAATTTAATTTTAAAATATTGAATTAAAAAAATTATTTAATTTTATGAAATTAAATTTTTATAATATTATAATGTTGTTATTATTTTTTTACATAGAAGGACACATATATTAATTCTTTTAAGAAAATATTGCTTTTCAAAACATATATACTTTTCCAAAAATAATTTATTTTATTTTTAATTTGTCTCTTTTATTTGTAAAATAATAAATATTATTTAAAAATAAGTTATCAGAATTCATATTTATATGTTTAATATATAGGTTATAAAAGTCTTATTTAAATAGTAACAATAACATGTTATTGTTTCATAGATACTTAATGTTGAGTGTAATGCAAGTTAAGCCGATGTTGCATGTATCATAAGATTAATATGGTGTAGAGTATAATTAAAGTTTAACATGGTGTATAGTTAAATTCACTACATCATATAAATTTAATTTATTTGAAAAAATGGTTCATAAAAACTCAAGGTGTCACATTCTACCCCGCTTAAAATGAATATTTCTCCCAAAATTCGTCATTCTAATATAAAAAATCAGGATACTTCTACCATATCATGTCTACAAGTTCTCAAGTACCTTCCTCTAATTGGTAGTTCCTCCACACAAAAAATACTATGTGAGTGGTCTTGTTTCATAGAATGCTTAGTATGCCAAAATAGGAATTCATAGGTAGATTTTTCACAGCGGTTTCGAAAACTACAGCTAATTCTTTCCCTGAAAAAATTATAAAGACGGTTTTTTTCGTGATTGTTAAAACTACTCCTAATTGTTTTTAAAATATTTTTTTAGTTCTTTGAATTTTTTTTAAAACTAATTTCAATTTTTTAATGGTGGTTTTTTAAAAAACCTTATAGAAATAGTAGTTGTTTTAAAAAATCGCCGCTAATTTAAAAGAAAAAAATTAAATACATATACATATATGAATTATGAATTATTATATATTATAAAATATATTTTTTTTTATAAATATAACTAATTATAGTGTGTTAATTAATAAAAATTTATAACTATTAGTTAATAATAATTAGAAACTTATATCAATAGTACTATATGTTGAAAATCAAGCTTAGCCATCAATTAAACATAACATTTGATTCGGGAGTCCATTTTAGGTCCACAACCAGTCAAATCAAAGATTATAAAATGAACTAAAATGAAATTAGACATAAATATAATAATAATTAAAGGAATAAATGTTATTTTATTTTCAATAAAATTATTAAATTTAACTTGAACATCAAACGACCATATAATTTAATCTGGGTGTCTATTTGGGCTTCACCATATATCAAATAGAATCTTGTGATGGGCTCTACATCATGAATAATATAGGATCCTTAATGACTAATTTTTTGAGGTAAAATAATCCGAAAAGGCCTGTAAAACTCATTTTTTATCACATAATCAAATTTTTAAAACATTCAAAAGAATTTCATTCTCATTTAAGGGTGTCCAATTGTATTTTTTGGTGGGGACTAAATTTACACTCAGGGATTACATTTATATTGATATTATGGTTTTGTTGTTTTATTATTTTTTATAATGTAGTTTTTTATAATTAAATATATGTTTTTGTTGTTATACTTACTTATAATAAATCACATGTGTAAGTTCATATTTATATAGAAATATATTTATAAACATATAAACCATATGAAAGTAAATATTTTTTTAAATCGAATTTCAAATAAATAATTTTTGATTTTATTTACCTTTTAAAAATTCATTGTTTTATATATATTTACCTTTACAATTAATGTTATATATAAACATCTGTGTGTCAACAAAAAATATAAATTTATGTGAATATTCTAATATATATAAGTAAATACATATATATGTAAGTATTTATTTATATTTATATACATTTTAAATATTTATGCAAATCTATGTTTATATATTTTTGTATCATATATGTGTTGATATATATATTATTTACTTGTGTTTATATATATATATATACAAACAATTATATATCTAAGTGTGTGAATATATATTTATATTACATTAATGTGTGTTTATATATATATTTATAAAACTTTTATTATATATATATATATGTTTGTAGATATTTATATTATTTTATTATTTATTCATTATTATTTATTATTTATTATTTATTATTTATTATTTATTATTATTTATTTATTATTTATTATTATTTATTTATTATTATTTATTATTTATACATTTATTTTTTATTTTTTATTAGTTATTAGTTATTATTTATTATTTATTATTTATTACTTGTGTATTATTTAATGATTAATTTTTATTATGAATTTATTGTTAAACAAAATTTTAAAATTTATTTATTATTTATTATTTATTATTTATTATATATTATTTTTTATATATTGTTTATGGTTTATTGTTTAATATTTTTTTATTTTTTTATTTTTTTATTTTTTTTTCTATTTAATCATTAGTCTTTATTATTGTTTATGTTTTTACTTTTTTATTTACTATTTATTGATTATTTATTGATTATTTATATATTATTTAATTTTTATTGATTTGTTATTTGTTATATGTAATCATTTATATAATTTATTATTTATTTATTTATTTTTATTTATTTTTATTTATTTTTTTGTATTTATTTATCATTTATTGATTTCATTTTTTATTTAATATTTACTATTTACTTATTTAATTAATTTTTTATTCTTATTTATTTGTTATAATATTTTATTTATTATTTATTCATTTAATATTAATTTATTATTGATTATTTATTTAATTTTTTATTATTATTATTTATTATTATTTTATTTTTTATTCATTATTCATTATTTATTTATTTTTCATTTATTTAATAATTTTTTATTATTTAATTGTTTAATTATTTATTAAAATTTGTCTTATTTTTATTCATTTATTATTTATTTATATTTATTATTTTTTAATTATTTATTATTTATTATTTATTTATTTATTATTTATTTATTAATATTTAATTTATATTTATGGATTATTTCTTATTTATTATTTGTTATTTATTATTTATGATTTATTTAATATTAATTTATTTATTTATTAATTATTATTTATTATTTATTATTTATTATTTATTATTTATTTATTATTTATTTACTATTTATAATTTATTATTCATTTAAAATTTATTTATTATTATTAATTTATTTTTTACTTAATATTTATTTATTATTTTTTGTAAATTTTTATTATTTTTTATTTATTATCATTTATTATTTATTATCATTTACTATTATTTATTATTATTTATTTATAATCATTATTATTTATGGATTAATATTTTATTTTTTATATATATAATATTTTATTATTAATTATTTGTTACATATTTTTTTTGAATTTATTATT
Source organism: Viscum album (assembly GCA_963277665.1). Classification (NCBI taxonomy): domain Eukaryota; kingdom Viridiplantae; phylum Streptophyta; class Magnoliopsida; order Santalales; family Viscaceae; genus Viscum; species Viscum album. The sequence goes on along the minus strand of OY728136.1, from coordinate 1,806,560,803 downwards.
TATTTAATAATTATTTATAATCTACTAATTATTTATCTATTGATTGTTATTTATTAACATAGTATTTATTTTTGACATCATTATTATATATTCATTTTGAATTCAATATTTATTATTATATAATATCATTATTTTTTTATTTGTATATGTATTAGTATATTAAATACACTTTACTCACCTGATGAAGAGCTTACTTGAGTAGTAAAGTATTTTGTAGTATGTCCCAGTGGTAAGGGGTTCAATTCTCTCCCAACACATATATTTTCCATATTTATGCATGGCATGCATGGAATATGCACCCATGGATGGTTAAATAATAAGTAAAATAATAAATAAATTATAATAAATAATAAATAAATAAATAATTAATTAATTAATTACTAATAACCCAATAAATAAGAAATAATAAACAAACAAGAATAAATAAATAAATAATTAATTAATTAATTAATTTCATAAATAATAATTAACTAATTAATTAATAAATTACAAACTTAAATAAAATCATTAAAAACCCACAGTAAAATATTTAGTGGATGTTTCAACCAACCCCAAACCAAACGCCATTAAATAAAACACCACGACATAAAAAGTGGCGTAAAATGATTCCCTACACACCTAGACACGGCGCTTTTAGAAATCATTGTGTATCATTTCGTTGTGGCTAAATCCACCGCTAAATGCCAAAAATCGTCTGAAACCCCCCATTTTTTAGTTTTTCTCTATAAGATCCAAAATTTCAACTAATTGTTCCTCATAAGAAAGATCATATCCAATAGTTTCACCATGGAGTTTAGTACATGTCAATAGTTTGGTATGTAATTCCTGGGGAGGGATACATGTAACACATCATCAATTGGGAGAGATTTTGTATACGTTCTAAGTGATGGGCTACTATCTCGATGCGATCATGAATTTCAAATGGAGAAATATACCAAGGGTATAGTTTCCCATTATTACTGAATCTCATTACCTTCTTCTATGGATAAATTCATAGAAACCCCTTTCTAAAAATCATAAAAATCTCGATCATGTTGGTGGAAATTATTATTACTTTTCTGCCAAATTTCAACTGCCTTGATATGTTAATGATCAGTTCTAAACTCGTGTCCATTTCTTCATCTATCTCAGGTATGAGTAGATTTCTTCCCCCAACTTCATTCTAGAAAATTGTAGATCTATATTTCTTCACATTTATGGCTTCATATGGAGTCATTTGAATGATTGAGTGAAATATTCTATTGTAAGAAAACACAACTCGAAGAAGGTTTTGATCCCAACAACCATTGAAATCCAACGAACAAGATCACAAAATATCCTCTAGAGTTTAAAATGATCATTCAGGGTGACCATTAAACATTGAATGATAAGTAGTTCTAAAACTCAATTCAATATCAAGGGATTGATGAAGAATTCCCTAAAACATTGAGGTAAACCTTGGTTTTTGATCTAATTTAATTGAATGTGGTACTCCATGAAATAATACCACCTTCTTATTGTATATCCAGAAAAGATGATCTAGATATATGTATTCTCTAATAGAGATGAAGTGTATTGTATTAGAAATGTGATCGACAACCACCCATTAAGTATTATTACATTTAGAGGTTTTGGGGAGTCCAATGACAAATCCATAGTGATGTACTCCCATTTCCATTATGGAATGGGTAATGGATGTAACATCCCCTTAGAATTTTTCTTCCAGACTCAACTATAATGCATACCAAGTACTGGGATAAAAACTCTCTGATATCTCTAATCATTCTATCCCCCCTGAAGTATTCTTTCAAATATCAATAGATTTTAATACTTCTAGGATGAATAGAGAATGATGATCTATGAGATTCCTCTTACTGATACCACTTCAAATGTGGTATGGATAGAACACATACGCGGTTTCTAAAGTGTATCATTCAATCCTGGTCATGATTAAACTGGGAAAAAATTCTTAGCTTCACCTCAAGTTCTACACTATCCATCTATTCCTCTTTAATTTTCATTTGGATAGAGGGTTGAACATTTAATTGAAAAATATATGATTTTCCACCTTCCTTTAGGTTTTTAAAATCCATGCATTTAAAATATAGAAATATTGGATCTTTTGTGATCCTCATCATTTATAAACTAATATTATCCATTTGTCTCAAAGCATAGGCGACTATATTATCCTTTCTAGGGTGTTAATGTGTTGAGGAGTCATGATCATTTATCAGCTCTGATCATTTTCTATATTTCATGTTGGAATCATTCTATGTTAATATATACCTCATAAATTTATTATTTGTAGTTATATCACACTTTTATCCACAATTATTATACTTCTATATCTTCAATGAAAAAAATCATTATAGCTTTCTCCAAATCAGGAGTTTGGTAATTTTTCTCATGAATCATCAATTACCATGAATCATAGGATATAACATTGTTATAATTTATAATAACACATCTTAATCATTTCTTGGATTCATCACTATAAATTACAAACTCTTCTCTACTACAAGGTAATGTAATCATAGATGTGCTGAATAAACTTCTCTTTAGTTACATGAAATTTTCCTCACATTCTACTAACCAAAGAAACATGGAACCCTATCGCGTAAACTTGTTTAGATGATTGGATAGTCATGTTAAATTATCCACAAACCATAGATAATATCCAACTAAAAAATTAAAATTGTAGATCTCTCTCATAGTGGTTCTACTATTCTAACATTCAATATCCTCTCTCTTTGATAGATTTACTACTATACCCTCTCTTGAATTATATGACCCAGAAATGAATCATTTTGTATCCAAAATTCTAACACTATAATTATTAAAACATTTTCTCCTTATTTAGTTACATTATTATAATTATTAAGTGATATTCATGATCTTAATTTCTCTTTAAATAGATAATAGTATCATCTATTAGGTCTACCACATTCTAATCAATGAAATATCTAAATACTTTATTCATAAAATACATGAATATTTCATGAGAGTTAGTATGAAATAAAGTCGATACTATATATTCATAGTGTAAATTCCTTATACATATTGTTTTCATGGGTATGTCCACCTTTATGACCCTAAATTGATTATATTTAGAACGAAGGACATTCTTGGAAAAGTATTGAGCTCCATGTATTTGATCAAAAAAACATCAATACAGGGAAGAGGATACTTTTTCTTTATTGTGATATTGTTCAACTCCCAGTAATAATTGTATTATTGCATTGATCCATATTTATTTTTCAAAAAAAAAAGAATAGGTTCTCCCCTATTTCAAACACTTGTTCGAATAAACCCCTTATTAAGGTTTTCTTAAAGTATTTTCTTCAATTCATTTAACTCAATTGAAGAAATTATATAAGCAGTATTTAAAAATTGTGTTGAACTAGGTATGAGATCTATTGAGAAATAAAATTCATGTTTTGGTTGAATTATAAGAAAATATTTTTTTAAATACATCCTCATATTTCCGAACAATAGGTACATAATCGATGTCAAGTTTCTCCTGAACCATTTGAGATAAATATTACTTTTTTATAGTAATTAATACCCATATGTTTCATGTTATATCCTTAGAAATCTTATACTTATCATTCCATTTATATGTGATCATAGGTTAGTTTTAAATATCAAATGTAACTTCCCTTCCTTGATAATTGGGGTGGTATTATGAAGAGAAAACTAATCCATTAATAAAATGACATCAAATTCAACAAGAGGAATATTAAAAAGTTATGAAAGAAGCACATTCCCACCAACATCAACTAGATATGAATCATAGACATGAGATGTGATCATAAATGCATTAAGGGTTTTAAATTCTAATTCCACATCTAATATCTTAGTTAGTATCTTGATACACTTAGAAAATTCTTTAGAAATGAAATAGTGGATAGATCCTGAATCAAATAACACATTTTCAGTTCTAGAGTGGATAGAATGTGTACCTTTCACCATGATGTCATCACACCCCTCACTGGAAATAGTTATCACATTTTATTTCCCCTTTTCCATTGGATTAAGATGTTGTTGACATCGATCAACATTATTTAACTTATTTTTTGGTCATTGGTTACTGTAATGAACATTCTCTTTACACATGAAGCACTAAAGTGGGGGAGGTTTGTTCTCTACATCTTTTAATCTAATCTCATTGTTAGCTAACTTATACCCATCACATCATTAATAAATATCCGAATGATCTTCCCTTCCATACTTAAATTTTTTTATTAAACTTAATACAATTTATTTCCTTCTTATTCAAACACATAGTGCATAATGGAATTCTCATCATCTTCTCTCCATGGTTTTTAGATTTTCCTTTGAACTTAATTTTCTTTTTTCTTGTAAAAACCCAGAGATTGATACCTAATACCAGCCTCTATTTCAATATTGATTGCACAACACACAATATATTCTTACCTACTGAAGTATCTTTTGGATAATTCCCTTTTGAGACATTTCTTTAATCCATTATAGAATTGATCAAATTTACTATCTGGTTGGATGATAATTTCATAAGTGTATCTAACAATTCATGTAATGTATTATTCATATATTCCAACAATTTCATAATCACATATCCATAACTCAAGAAACTCTTTCTCTATATTCATACTAATGATAATATGAATGTACTTATTGAAATATTTATTTCTTGAACTCATCAAAATCCATCGATTAAATTTATTCTCATTTTTTATAATTCTTTATTAGAGTCCAACACTTGTCTTTTTCTAATCCTAAATGATAAAAAAACATAAATACATTCTCATGTTCTAAACATTAGAGAATGGAACATATCTTTTCATTGGCACCAGTCTAATTTTCTATAACAAGTGGATCAGAAGACCCATTGAAATATAGTCGATATTGCCTCATAATGGACTCAACAGTGCCTTGTTCCCTCATTTTCTCACTTGGATGCTCAACCTAATTCATAGCTTCAAAAATATATGTGAGAATAGCAAAATGGTTTTTTATTCTAGCTCCCATAACATTTGGAATCTCATAAAGAAAATCATTACATTTCCGATCACACTCAAAATTGATTCAGTGACTTCAGGTTCTATCCATTGACTAAAACCAAAAATTAAAGAGTGAGTAACAGTAATCAAAGTGGGATCCCTCTTCCTCGGTGCGTTAGGGTTTCTTCTCGGGTGTCATCTCCCCCCTCCTCCAGAGATCTTGTCGGCTTGGAATTTTCCTCTCTGGATCTTATCTCGGCATTGGTGTGGCTAGGCGACGTCTTCGGCGTGGTTCTGGTGCAGCTCGGGCTAGCTCCGGCTATCTCGACTTGGCAACGGAAAGACCTGCGACGGTCTAGTGGTCAGATATCTGCTCGGCAACAGCATTTTCAGCAGGCTCTGGTGGTTTCGTCTCGGCACCGGCTCTCAATGGTTGTTTGGCTTCGGTTGTGGCAGGACACTGGCTTCTTCGGGATCTCGTCTCGAAGGCGTGGTTCTGGTGTGGCTCAGGCAGGATCCGGCTATCTTGACTTGATGACTGCTGGACCTAGCGATGGTCTGGTGGTCAGATATCAGATCGGCGACGGCATGTTCGGCAAGCTCTGGTGTTTTGGTCTTGGCGTCAGCTCCCATGTGGCTTTTTGGCTTCAGTATAGAGACGACGTGACTCACTGGCTTCTGTTGTCTTGTCTTCGTATTCGTTGTGGGTGGGCGCAGGCTTTTGTATTTGAGTTCTGGTCTTGGATATCTACAGGCTTTGGGTGCATTCTGCTAGGGCTCGGCATCTACTCCAAAGTGACTCGGATGGGGGAGGTTTAGTTCTATTTGTTTGATTTGTTTTCACTATGTTGTTGGTGTTCTTTCGGTGTGACGTCATCAGAGGTGTCCTGGTTCTTCCCGCAGATCCCTTATATTTTTTGTGGTTCATCTAATTTGGCATTCGGAGTGGGTTCTTCCACGGCTTCATCTAGTCTACTCCAGCCCAGAGTGGCATTGCCGGATCAGACCTGCTCGGTTCCCCGCATCAGCGATCATCTATCGATATGTTGTTGGATCTTTCAGTCCTAGGTGACGTGGATTTGGATCCATCTCTTTGGTCTGTCCTCCTTTTAGGGTTGCTTCGGATGTGTTTGAAGGGTGCCTTATTGTCGCGATAAGGTTTTTCTGGTTTCATAACCAGCGGTGATTGCTACGGGAGAGTTCATCTTGGATCTACCCTTTTGCTTATTTCCTGACTATTTGATGTGTTTGCTGAATGTTGTGGTTTGTTTGGTTCATTCCTGAGGTGGGGGGGGGGAGATGTGCAGCTAGTTTTGATACTTGGAATAGACCCAGATGAGGAATCACAGCTAGTGGTTCACCTTTGTAGTGATTTTCGGGTTCAATTGTTTGAGAGGGTATGGTGTCAGCCATCAGATTGGGCCTGTGATTTGACACAGAACACTTGCTAGCTGATTAATCTTTCATCCTTGGAGTGCTTCATCTTTCTTTTATATTGGGGAGGGGATGCTCTAGTTTTCAATATGGTTGTATCTCTTTTTGTCTTTCAAATGTGATTGTCCTATGTCCATGGAGTCCTTGGGTTTCCTCCTTCTTCCCTTAAAAGGGTGGTTTTATCAATAATAAAAATATTTTAAGGCCTTCGGGCCATTGGAAGGAAAATAATATCACATTGGAGTGTCAAACTACTTGTTCCGCAAGGCCCGTTGTTGTGCACCAGTTCCCAATCGAGTCTATCTCAATAATGAGTTCTTAGGGTTGTTATCCATATGTACATATATTCCTGAGCCACATCCACTTGTAGTATCTAAACTCGGATGTTTTTCTAAGAAACCACCCACTATATCATTTACCAAACTTCTAGGACATGTTCTTATTCTTTGACTCATCCATGGAATTATCCTTAGATACATGTATTTAATGATTTTTCTATAGTTCTTTAATCCTAGATTCTGATGGTTAAATAAATTTTTTCATTGATACCAAATATAGTGACACTCAACTCCCAAAAGATATACATTACATCATTGTCTGTAGAATACATATTATATCACCCAAACATATTCCCAAATACCATATTAGTTTAGTGCCTTTGGATACATTGAAATATAAACACTGGTCCAAAGTGAACTTCATTATGTACCTTTATCTTCTTCATAACTATAACCCATGTTAGAAACAATATACATAATACATATCCTCACAGCCTAGGGAAGGGAAAGATAAGAAAGGGTGAGAATATATTCTTAATAAGGGTAAAAATGGTGATATGTAAGAACAATCATGAGTATAAGGGTATGAAAACATGATCATAACATTAGATGATCATATGCTGCATATCAAAGATCACAAAAATAAAATACGGAATAATGGATGGAAGTTCATAAGAAATTAATCATAAGATTATAAATAAAATAATCTATGAAATCATATTAAATGAATAAGTTAAAGAATTTTGGTAAACTCATAAACATATAAAATGATTTACAAATTAGTCAAGCCTTACTTCCATGTTTATCATAGTGGAGTGGGTTCACTCCCCAAACCATCTCAGTAGTCAAGGTTCACTCCAAAGACCGTGTATGAAAATAGCATCCATTATTGAAATGAATTCACTCCCCTTACCATCCAAGTCTATCACATGATATATCAATATTTATACCATGCATTAAAGGGATATATTTGTGTCATCTATCTCATAATAAAATCATTAATATGTGTGCAACACTAACCTAAAAATTTTATATATCATAACCCATGAAATGAAAAATTGGGTATCATAGTCATTTTATTTTTTCTTAAACTATGGAAAAGATATAGGTTTCATAATCATTTTATCATATAATAAACTGTGAAAATAGTGCTTTTTCATCAACATTTATCATGGTATAACCCATTAAAGAGAAACAATTTTCCCAAACAACAGTTCATCAAAACCATAACCATTCATTAATAGAGTAATAATTTTATCATTATATCATAACTTCAATAATAAATATGTAACATCAATATATTTCATCTTACATGTAAGATAATATTGAAGAATCTCTTAAAAATTTCTAGAGGAAAGTATATTTTCTTCTTTGAAAAATGAATTTTAAAATATAACCTATTTAAAAATACCTTTTTTGAAAATAAGTTAAGAAACATATAAATATACATTTTAAAACATTTTGAAACCATTTTTCTTTGAAAATATTCTTGTAAACATATAATGGAAGATTAAACTAATGGATTGGTCATTACATTAGAGAATTTTGTACATTACATATAGGAAAACGATAATATCCCTTCATATTGTCGGTAGAAGTAAACATAGCCTTGAAGAGAAGTGGAAAATATTATTTTATTCAAACTATTTATAAAAATGTAAACAATGGTTAAAAAGTTATTTTATAAATCAAGGAAGAACATTTTTTAAAACATTTTTATAAATCATGGTTTTAGGAGAAACCAGATTTCTATACTAAGTAGGAAATAAGGTCGGATTATTTTAAAAAAATATTTTCATGATCATATTAAGTAATAATGAGAATATAAGTGGAAAAAATAAATGAATATATCATGAATAACCATATGATGATAAAAATCATGATATTTATTGAGATATTTGATTTCATCAATGGAATAATAATCATAAACAATCTCAATAATGATGAGATTGTAACAATAAACTCTTAGTGCTTCGGTAACATTGAATTATAATCCATGTAATGGAATGACATTTAATTAAGATTAAATTACCAGGAAAATAATAAGATTCATTATAAAACATGGAAAAGTGTGTTATATACACCCTGTAAAATAATATAGGTTCATAATATAACATGAGTCTCAAATAAAGAAAATTAGGAAAACCATTCCATAACAATTTGGTTACTTTTAAACTATAAACCCCAAGAAATACTAGTCATAAAATGGATAACTAATTGACCATATATTTAAGTATATGAATAATAAAATAAATTAACTAGAATTATATAGACGACAAAATAAAATAGTCATGGATAAGGAATAATTCTCAGAGAAATAAAAGTGAGACTGGAAATCGCCCTACCTTATGTCTTCACTCGCATCGTACTCATTAAAACCAAATTTATAAAAAATATAATCCTATCATATATATATATATATATATATTAATAAAAAATATTCAATTTTATCTTACTATGTATTATTTAGTTATGACATTGTATTACCTATTTATTAACAACTCCATGTTAAATTTAAGTTTCAGGTAACAACTTCTTTGTTTTTCTTATATATTTGGACTTGTTATTGTTGTTCCACTAACAGAGATCATGATTAAAATATTTTAATAACATAAAACATCATTTAAATATGAAATATATTCATTATATATGTATTTATAATAAGCGAAAAAATAAATAAATAGAAAATTAAATACATTGTTCATGGAGGCGATAGGTCGTATGTACGTATGAATGTCGTTTCCATTTTCTTATCGCATTAGAATAAAAAAAGTAAAATATGTATATATATATATTAACATTATTATAATTATTATGTTATAAATATCAAAAAAAATTAATAAACAAACCCTTAATACATTTTATCTGATGATTAAACGAATCACATCGCTTTGATGAGGTAGTAGTCCACACATTCACAAGGGATGTTATCAAATTCCCAAAAAAGGAAAGAATAAAGGTATGTATTATATAATAATTAAATAAGAATAAATAATTAAAAAATATCATAAATATCATATAAAATACTAATTCCATCACTTTTCCAACATTGATATGTGGTAATGGAATAACAAACGACATCGGTTCGTGAGATGGTAGTCCGTCGTACAAACGGACGATAACAGTGTATCCAATTTGATGGAAGTTTGGAAAGGTGTAGGTTGAATACATAATTTAACAACATATCAATATATTAAGGATACATAGATTATTATATAATCTTTTTATAATATGAATTGAATGGGGGGGAAGGAATAAAATAAAAAATGCACATTGATGACTGTTACCTCTTCTTCTCATAACTCCTTTTGGTTTGTACCAAAGAAAATTTATGAATTATATTATTCCTAAAGTGACACTTATATATTTAGAAGAATAATTTTGGGAGGATATTTTTAACCATTTTTTTTTGAGTCAAATTGATTTATAGGTGTTAAAAAGTGAGGGGTGAGTTTCCTTTTATAGTTGAGGAGGAGAATCATTCTTGTAGATACAATAAGGTAAACACTATTAAGAGGTCTACCTTGAATAATGTTCCCCCAATAATATTCTATATTTTATAAAATTAGAAATTTATATAAATAGCTCTATAAAATTTGTTTTGGACTTGTGTAGGGTTGTTTTTACACCTTATCATTTATGTTTAACCACAAAGTAATCTTGTTTTTACATTTATCATTGTAATTAATTTTGATATCATAAAATAATTAATTCAGTAAAACATTAATCTTACCATATTAGAAATTTTAATTTATGTTTATTTCTAACAGGTAATAAATTTTTCCAAATTATAATTTTAAAAGTGGAAGAAAATAATCTAAAATTATTCCCGGATATGGGATGAGATGATAGGTTTTTAAAATGAAAAAGTTCAAAAGAATGAAATGTTTTTATATCCAATTTCTATGTGAAAATGGATCATATTACCTAAATTGGATTTATTTATGTAGAATTTATCTAATTTTACTTTAAATCCTAATTAAAATATAATTTATCTTCATAAAAAAATTTTCTGAAAAAGAAGTTTGACTTCAATTCACTATTTTTCACAATTCATCCAAACATGGTATTTTTAAGAAAAACTCCAAATAATTAACCCTAGAATAATTTTGAAATTCTGAATTAAAATTTTAATATTATTTTATGAAATTAAATTTCTAAAATTGTTTATAATTAATTTTTTTTATTTTTCATAGAGGACAAAATAGGTAGTTATTTCAAGAATATAGTATTTTTCAAAACATATATACGTTACATACAAATATATATTTTATTATCAACATGGATCCTTTATTTAAAAAAAAATTAAAAATAACATTTAATAATTATTTATTATTATTAATATTTATAAGTTTAGAAACTAGTTTATAACTATATTATTTAAATAGTAATAATTATAATAATATATTCATTCATAGAAACTCAGTGTTGTGTGTAACACAAGCTAAGCCAATATTGGGTGTAACACAATTTTAACTTGGTGTAGATTATAAAGAATATTTAACATGGTGTATAAGGATATTTAATACATTAATGAAAATTATTTTATTAAAAAACATTTATAAAACATGTGGTGTTACACTTTGGATTGTCTTCGATGTTCTCATTAATTTTTTCTCATCCATGTTTCAAAATCGAACTAAAACTTTCTATAATACCAACTATATAAAACCAAAATTTTCATTCATTGATATAACATATTAATAGTTTTATATTCATTACGTAACATAATGACGTATTCCACAATCACAAAAGTCTAGTATCTTTGGAAACATGAAAATAGAAGAAACTTGTTCATAAGAAATATACATTGTCACTCACCTAGTTATCTAAAAATACCACCCTTTTTTGAAATATCATACATAATACCTTTATTCATAACATGAGAATAGGTAAAAAAGAAATGGTAGTCTTTTATTTTAGTTTGGGTAATAAAGTGATATGTCAAATATTACATAAATAGGACACGAGCATAAATGTAAGAGAACATAACCATAAAACTTGGAAACCATAACCTAAATATAAAAGATTATAACCTTGAGTCATGGAATAAATTCTAAATATTTGTAAGATATGAATAATAAACTAATCAAAGAACATATTTTATTAGGGAATAACAAATTCAATAGACATATTCTTTTGGCATACCCATAAGCATTGAAAATAATCTACTTATTATTCAAGGCTCATTTTCCAGACTATTACTGTGGATTGGATTCTAAAACCCATCGTATTAGTCACAGTTCACTCCCAATACTATCATTGTAGAAATTTTCCCTTACACAACTTTGTTCTCTCCCTATTCTAGACCTATTTACCTCAGGAAAAATACTTATTTACCTAATGAATTGGAGGGATATATAATTCAATTCCCACCCATCACATAATAAAAATCAAAAATATGTGTTCCACAAGATCATAAAAAATTCATAATATCATAACCTGTGAAGTGAAATATATTTCATATTCATTTTTTTCAAATCATAACCAATGGAAAAGAAATGGTTTCATAAATATTTCATGATTTTATCATGTCAATACCCAGGTAAAAGGAATGGGTTTCATAAATGTGTTGTCATTATAATCATAAACCATTTGTAATAAGAATAAGGAAGGCATCATTGGATTAAATCACTCGTAAAAATATAATTAACATACAAGTATGTCATAAAACATGGAAAATCACATTAAATATCACTTGGGACTTTTCAAAAAAATAATATTTTTTCCTTGAAATCACTTTTAAAAAATCTAAAAATATACAAAGTATTGAGGAAAAATATTTATTTTAGAAGAACCATTGGAAAATATAGAGGAACCTTCAAATTTCAAAATTTTCAGGATGGTGGTAAATTTTGTTCATTCTGTAAAAGTAAAAAGACATTCCTTTTACACTTTTGTGAAACAAAGTCAAAAAAGCACCTCTTTTGGAAAATTGAATGAAGATTCATTTTGACCAATTATAAAAAAATTAAAAAATGAGAAAAATGAATTTAAAAAATAATATCAGAATATTAAAAACATTCTTTGAATTGTTTTTACAAAATATTAACATTATAGAGAAATTATTTTGGATTAAAGATAGAAATAAGCCACCTTGAATTAAAAACATTAATTCATTCTCCTCATTAATTAAAGTGAGAAAAATAAATGTAAAATGTGTATTATCAAGAAGTAAAGGTATAATAAAAAATCATAATATTATTGATATTTATATCATGAAATTTTATCCTTCGTAACTTAATTACTGACAATCCCGATAAATAATGAGAGTGTAACATAAATCTATTTGATCGAGTTACACTTGCTTCAAATGAAATGTAACCTACTATGTAATAAATGTAAACATATTATAATTTGATAAATTATTTATGGACACACTTATAAAATCATATATGATCCAGTTTTAATATTTTAACACTCATTAATTAATTATTCTATACTAAAATCAGAATTTTAGGGTGTTAACTTTGTGTTCCTCTTAAGAATTTGTGTTTAGAATTTCTTGTCCTTATACATTGATCATGGTTCCATAATCTCTATAATTTTAATAAAAGTATGTATAAAAGTATTTATATATATTCATTATATACACATTTATATTCATACATTAAATTTAGATATATATATTTCTTTTCATTATTAATAAAGATGGTAGGTCATACATACGCATGAACATGGCTTTCATTTTTTGATGGTTGGAATGAATGAAAGGTAAATAATAATTAAACATAAAAATATCATTATTGTATCATATATATCATATAAATTCATTATATCTATCTATATTAAGATCCAAGTAGCATAGAAAGGAAAACAAATCTCATTGCTTCGTGGAGGTGGTGGTTCACACGTACGTACGAGCAACATTTTCATTTTCCAAAATATTGGAGGTTAATAATATATTTGTGATATTATAATTAATTAAGTATAATTATGCAATAATTATAATATATTATAATTTTACCCAAAAAAATTACCATCCATTAAATATATTGATGAAAAATAAATTTTATTACTATGTGGATACGTTAAGCTTTATGTTTTCACGATCGATACATTCACTTCATATTTAATTGGAAAGATGGTGAATATAGGTTGTTTCATTTGAATAAAAAAATTATTAATATTTAGGACAATAAATTGATTATTTTGAGATAAATTAAAACTATTTAGATGAGGTAAATGAAGAAGTAAAAAATTGTTATCGGATAATCTGATTACTTATTCTTTGAAATAACTCATTTGGATATCTTCTTAATGACCCTATTGTTTTTCTTTTGGGGAGACCCAAACCACTAGAATGTGGCTAATAATGTTTATAATATAATTTTTTAGTTTTTTAAAGTATAGAAATCCCAAAGTGGAGTAAAGAATATAATGGAGGAATGTTCTTTTATAAGGGAGGGAGAAGACAGACTTTATGTTTCATAAAAAATAAAAATATAAGAAATTCATTCTCAAGAAAAATTCTTCAAAATGGATATTAATTAGAATAAAAATTGTATATGTTGTAAATAAAATCATAAAAATAATTTTATATACATATTACTATCATTTTTAACCTTGTATTTTTTATTATCCTCTTCGTCAATCATTTTTTACCATATTCACTATAACAACTATTTCAATTTTAAAGGGATAATAATATTACCCTAAATGGAGAAATTAATCATAAATAGATAATGGTTGATATGGTATACCGTATTCTATCCATTTGGTTGAATCTAATTTTTCTATGAATTTTATATAATTTCATAAAATTTAATTTTAAATAAAATGTCATTAATGCTGATTTTGGAACCATTCATTTTATTTGTATTTCACAAGAAAAATAAAAGGTAGTTATTCAAAAAAATTCCCAAAACACTAATACTATATATTTATCTATATAATTATTGTAACAATATAACTCACATAAATTTTATTACTGTTAATTTTTTTTTATTATTTATTTAATTTTTCTATTAATGGAATAAATTTTGTGTCATCATTGCATAAGAATTTTTGGTAATTATATAATTTATTAAAAATTTTAACAATTTAAATCAATGAAAATAATTTTATTATATTCAAAATAATAATAAATATTCTTCCAAAAATTTCTTTTTCCCTATGTAAACACATATGAGTTATATAAAATTAAGAAAGTAATATTTTTTATTTAAATTAAATATTATAAAATTATTTTCATCAAAATTTGAACCTTACAAAAATAAAATTTGTTCCTAAGGTTAAAATGGTATAATTAACATCATAAAATAATAATTTATATGAAAATTTGTGGTATTAACATTTATTTTTAACCTATGTTAACCTGAATTACCATTTATCGAGTTGATAACATTTACCACGGTTCCAATTCATACTTCCTAAAAATAAAAGGGAATTATTTTCCAAATTTTGAAATCATTATTCAAAATATGGTATCCATTTTTCAAATTTGAATATATAAAACTGGTATAAGTTCAATTTAATATATGTTTTCAAACACGACTAAACCCAATTTTTAGAAAAAATACTTTTTTAACCTTAAAGTTGGATTTATTCTTATCCAATTCCTATAAAAAGTATTATGTGAATATTAAAGAATTGATTTAATATATAATATAATATTTTCATTAAAATAATTAACCAATATTTATTAATTTCATATATTAAGATAAAAAAAAATTGTTTGCAAAAACAAATTTAGAAAAATATTTCTTTTACTTTCAAATGATTTCAATTTTAAATTATAATTAATTAATGACCAATGAATTCATATTATTCATATATAAAAAATAATTTTTTTAATAATTTATTTATTCCTAATATTACCTTCCAATCCAACTTCAAGGTGATAAATGTCACATTGAAATAATAAAATTTTAAAAGTATATCTTTTTTCATTTGAACATGATGTTTCTTATAACATGAGATATAAAAGAAATATATTTTATATAAAGAAAAATATATTATAAAATATTGTGGGGTTACATTAACAGAGAACAATACTATTCGTTGATTAACCCTTATTCTATATATCATCATATTAGGGTCAATGAGGATATAGCCCAACCATCATTCTGTATAAGGTATGTACACTATGAAAGTATTATGATTCCATTTAGTATTACTAATACTTATGTTTTCGTCATAAATTTAGTGAATATAGTCTTTATATATTATATTAATGAGTTTTCAATATTGTCTATACATAATATTATTATATATTTAAAGAGAAATCAAGAGAATGCAGATCACAAGAGTATTGTACTGAATACCCTAAGGATGGAGAATTTGAATGAAATATTTTCCAAAAATGAATTTTAACTATAAATGTTTTCATTTTTTGGTCATATAATCTTAAGAGAGATTATATCTGAGGATCCATCAAAGATGAAAGTTATTGAATGTTGACCCATACCAATAACAGAAACTAAGATCCATAATTTTCTTGGTTATGAAAGATATTATAGATGATTTATGGGAAATTTATCAAGAATTTCAAATCCACTCACCTAGGTAACTCTAAAGAGATCCATGTTTCCTTGGATATGTGAATGTGAAGAAAATTTCTTGGAACCAAAGATAGGGTTAGAAAAATCACTTATGTTTACACTACCCTATAGGGGGGAAAGGATTTTGATCCATATTGATTCATCAAATAAGGTATTGGGATTCATCCTCAGGCTAAATAATATGGTTATATATTACAAATCTTGACAATTGAAGGTTTGTGAAATTTTTTCACAAATCATGGTTTTCAATTATTTGTGTAAAATTTTTCATTAATGATATGGATTTAATACATTTATGGATAAATTTGTGGTATATATACAAATCATGACATTGGTAATTTTAAATTCACCCAAAAACTGCTAAATATATGCCAGAGAAGATGGTTAGAGGTGATTGAAGATTATAAATTCTCAAAACATTACCACCATGGGAAAGTAATAAAGGTTAAAGATGTTTATAGATGAGAGTATCATGATTTATTTTCTTTGTTTTTCATCATAACATTTCAAATATTTCTAGATTTCCATAGGATCGATCATGAAATCTTGATGGAAGGGGTAAATCTTATATTAATTAAATTAATGTTACACCATCTATCATGGTAAAGATTAATCATTTTAAAAGAAATATTTAGAACTAAAAAAGATTGTGTGAAATGTTTAAGAGGTAAAACTTAGATTTTATAAAATTATAAGGTTTAGTAACCCTGTATATTTCTCCTCCATAATGGATTTGAAAAAGGAGTTTTTGGATGAATCTCATATTTCACCATTCTTTATTCATCCTGGAAGTATGAAATGCATAGAATTACGAATAATTATTTTTTGTTGGTAGAAATCTATAGATAAATTATGTAATATATATTGTTTCTTGGTATGTCATCGTGTTAAGTATGAGAGATAAAAATATTTAGGGATTTAATAACCATTACCCATACTAGAATGAAAATATAAAAACATAGCCATGGACTTTGTCCTTGGACTCCCCAAAAAATATAAATTTCTAAACATTATTACTTTTTATTATATCACCTTATGTGTTTGTCACACTTCATTTAAATTAAGGATTATTTCCCTATTAATAAATTTTTTTAATTTATTTTAATGAAGTGGAAATAGTTCATTGAGTACTTTATTCTATTTTATCTGATCCATATTTGAGGTTTACATCAAATTTACGCTGAAATCCCCAGAAAGATTTGGATATAAATTTTTATTTTAGTACTAACTATAATCCTTCGATTAATGTCCAATCTAAGGGAACAATCCAAATCCATGAGTGTATGATAAGGTCCTGTTATATTAATTTCATGGGTAGTTGGGATAAACAACTTCCTCTAATTGAGTTTTCCTACAATAATAGATTTCACTATAGAATTAATATTTCTCTTTATGAATCCCTTAACGTAAATAATTATAGAATTCCAATTTTCAAGGATAATGTTGGATAAAAATCTCTTGGGACCTATTCTAGTAGAGGAAATTGTAGTTAAAGTCAGAACCATTCAGCAGCACATCACGGTAACTCAGAGTCGATAGAAAATAAATACTGATAATGATCTGCAAAATTAATATTTTGAAGTCTGTGAGAAGGTATTCATATAAATTTATCAATGTAATAAGGTTATTATATTCAAAAATAAATGAAATTTTATTCCTAGGTACATTATACCATATGGGATTCTTGATTGAGTAAGGAGGGTAGCCTTTCACTTGTGTTTACAACAGACCTCTCTCATGTTCACAATGTGTTCCATGTCTAATCCTTCAAATGTACTGAACTAAAAGATTATAATGATTTATAATTATCATTATTATGAAGATAAATCGTTATAAATATTTAATCCTAGAGATAATGTGATGTAGAATAGGACTGCTAACTTAGATATAATTCTTTGAAGGAAAATAAATTGAAGAATCTACTAGGGAACCTGTAGATGTGATGAAACAAATATATCATCATTTTTATATGTATGATTGATAAATTATCAAGGAGAAATCAATTTTATGGTTCATATATTGTAACACCCTAATATTTTATGATATATTTATCATCAAATAAATATAATTATTTAATAACTATTGAGGCCTACAAAACTGAGATTAAACAAACTAAAATATAAATTATATTATTTAAATAAAAATATTATAACCTATCTTTCAAAATATGAGGTAATAATTTAGGAAAATTCATTATATAAAATATTTATAATGGTTTTATATAATAACAATTTATGCAGTTTTTAGTAATATAATTTTATGCTTAAAAAATATATTTTATCCATAACTGGATTTTATTGATTTTTATGAGAAACTATTATAATTATTCTCTATAATTTTTGAAATTATATTTTATAAAAAGGATATAACTTTTTAAGTCTTCATATAAAATTTATTTGAGGATTATATCTGTAGATTTTTTTAATTGATTTACTTTCTAGTGAAGATTGAAAAATACTTATTTTTATTGAAAACAATATTTTCATTTCAAGAATTTAAAAAGATTGCTTTTATTTTATAACGATTTAAAAGTACCATTAAGTATTTTATATTATAAATAATCCTATTAATGTCATTTTAGTTGATTATATATTATATTTTTGAATAAAACATTTTATACTAGAGAAAACCTTTTTTCAAGAAATTACTTTTTGTAGTATTTTTCTTGTTTAATATTAAATTAAATTCCTCACTTATATGTATTTAGTAATTAAAAATTTTAAATAATAATTAATAATATACTGTAATAGGGAAAAAGAATTTTTTACTACTAATAATAGTCGGAGTAAATATTTATCACATTAGTAAAAGAGGTAAATTGGGCTAAAACTATAGGAAAAATATAAAAAAACTCTCTAACACATGTTGTTATCATATTGTATGAGAATTTATGGACAAAATGAAATCATAAGGATTTAAATAATTATTTTGAAATTTTTTACCCAATAATGACTTTTGTGGAGATGAGATATATTTTACATAAATTAAAAACACTATTTTAGGTCATCTCATTAATGGCACAGTTAAAATACTCCATTAGATTTTTTACATCATAAAATTTATAAAAATATTAATTTTTAAATTAAATATTATAAAAAAAGGTCTAAACCAATTTATTACATTGTTTCAATGTAAAATGATATTTTTTCTTAAATCAAGTATTTTCCTAAAAATTATTTTCCATGTGTTTTTTATAATTATGTTAAAAATAATTTCCAACACCAATAGAAACTAAATATGATAAAATTCATTCCATATTTGGAATCCCAATTTACAATTTTATTAATAAGTACCCTTTTATTTCTCTCATATAATTGACTTAACATGGTAAATATTTATGTAATAACATTTATGGTTAAAATGGATTTAAACTAGTTTAACTATAAGGTAAGGCCTAAAATGTGTCCATAACATTCCCAAAGTGATTGGTTGAGTTTATATATACCATATCACATATTATCTTAAAATTTGGTTGGTTTTCTTCAATTTTACATTACTATTAAATATAAAATATTTAAACATTAATGTAATTCCATGTTTTCCTTTTCCCTCACATATAAAAGGATATCGCATCCTTTCTCTTATCCACACTTTGTGAGCCTTCAATCTCAGCAAATCACGACCAAAATATCTTCCTATAATCGTTCACCACACCTTATATCATATATTATTTCCAAAAAACCATAATTTAAAGGCTTGAGGTGTAAAACAGGGAATGTTTCTCAATGAGGATGAGGTGAAGACATGATAAACGAATGTTGATACTTGAAGAAGTGGTTTCTCATGTCACTTTTATTTTCGTGATAGATGCATTGTATTTACCTTTTTCTTTTATGGGGGTGTGTGAACTTCCATATTGACTAGTTATATCCCGATTCTCCTAATTTTGATGATATTTAATGTTTTAATGAAAGTTATTCTTACATTGGAATTACAATTCAAAGGATACAAAAATGGTAGGGATGCATTTTATAATCCCATTATTTGTGTGGATTATTTGTGATGAAGTTTCTGATGAGGAAATTTGATAATCAATCTCTCAAGTATCGAATGAATTTTCTTATCCAATAGTTATTTCTTGGACATAAATTTTTTCCTTTCATTTTCATCATATTATATGCAGAAGTGGATGAATGTAAATTTTTAAAGGAAATCATATTGTATTTCCCATTTCATTCGAATATATTTTTTTCCCATATCTAGGTTTTCTTTTAAATAAATCAAGAATCATTAATATATTATATTATAAAAATTTAAATTCATTTTTTACAATGGTTGAATTTTTAAAAAGGGGATAAAATTAATATTCTTATCTTCTGTCAAATTAGTTAATGTTGATTTTTTATAGAAAAATATAAATGGAATCATTATTTTATTATATACGACATGATTTAAATTTCTCAAAATCATTTATGCTAAACTCTATAAATCTAGTTTTATAATTTCCCATAGTTATATTCACTGAAAATATTTTATTGGATATTTTTTAAATATTTAAATTTTAAATAATTTGATTTAGAAAGAAAAGTGTATTTTCCTAAAAAAATATTCATTGTGATATTTTAAAGAAATTTTTATCCCTGATGACATCATTTGATTTTTCTAATGTTTCATTGGGATATAACTCTATTATAGTGTCCTTATTATTTCTCTAGATTTTTTTTTTAGGATCGTGATATGTTTGGAAAAATCATTTCCTTTTCAATGGGTTACGTTAGGATAAATTTTTTAATGTTTTTAGGATCTTCTGGCATACATATATGGGGGTTACGATTATGTATCTGTGTGTTTGTTATATCCCTTGAACGAATTGGTTAATGATAGATAATAAAACAAACCCAACTCCAGTAACTCAAAGATGGTGTATATTTTATTACATTGGCATAGATACAAGAGATATCACTATGAAAGATAGATCATTTTAGTATTCTTAGTAAACTACATTGAAAATGATTCCGATATTACTTCTGAATTATAACATATTAATTTAAACAAATTAAAAGTTATGAATCCTTGAAACTAATTTATATATTTCTTATTTCTAACCCAGGGAAAGGAAAAAATAAGGGAGAAAACAAATTTTTAGTCATAATTACGCACAATAGATTCCATCATGGGTAAATAAAGAAAAATAAACATGATAAGGTAAATAATTAAAACAAATTACTATAATGATTATTTTTGGAAAAAAATGATTCCAAAGAGAGAATCATTGTAAAATTCCCGAGGATAATAATAACTAAAATATCAATGAATTAAATTCATTTTATTGGACATTTTGACATTAGAAATCATGATACCTCTACCATCAAGACCTTGCACTAATATTTTTCAAAACTATGGGTAAAGTCCCAATTAATTTTTCCAATTTATTTGTCTAATTGAATGTTTTGTTGCATCAGGAGGCTATATAATTTTAGGATCCATCCATCGCTGCAAGCCCAACTCATTCCACATATATCAAATAATATATTTCCTTCCTGAAAAATATTTATTATTAAAAAATATCCATAATGAATAAATACAAATTATTTATCAATAATTCCCCAGTAAATAAAATAATTTCTGTGTAAAACACCATATACATAAATGATTTACAGTTTAGGAAATAATCATATCCCTGATAAGAAGAATATAATAATTTAAGATAAATGTAATATCCAATGATCAAAAATAAATGTTTCAAAAGATTTTATCATTACAACATATACCTAGTGATTAATAATAAAAATAATTGGTCGTATTCATTGAAGAATAAAAGTACCATAAAATATCATTAAAAATATTTATAAGGAAAATAAATCTCTCACATTGAAATTCACTTTTAAAAACTAATACTTTCACAAATATTCAAAAAATGATTTCTTTGAATATTACCTTGTAATATTTAAAAGTAGTCTTCCATAAATTGAATGACTATGATGGAGGGAATTTTTTTTGACGCCTTACATGTTAAAAAACTTGTCTTCTATGCTTTCTCAAGAAAAATACAACGTTCAAAATGTTACAAGAATATTTCATTTTAACCATTTTGTAATGTCAAACATGTGTAGAAATGACATTTGATAAATAATTTTAGAATTATAAAAACAATTTTTAAAACATATTAAATAAAATGTTGATATTGAAGAGAAATATATCTCATCAAAATTAAAATAAGATCACCTTTTCTTTTAAACATTTCTTTTCATGATTCATGTTTAAAAGAGAAAATAGGTTAAAGTAGAATATGAAATCTATCTAATAGGGTAAACTAGAAATAAAATTAATAATAAAAAATAAAAAGATGTTTATGTTAAATACCACAAAGGGTCTTTGTGTACACAACATAAAAAAAATTTATACTACAAACATGTATCAATATAGTATAAATAGATATGAAATATTTAAACCTAATTCAAACATACAACATAGGTTCTCTAACCAATTTTAAAATAAATTTAGATTTTTTATACTTATATATCAAAAAAATATTCATTTCAATGATATCATATATGATCCATTTATAACATTTTATCCCCTATTTGTAAATAATGTTTTATTATTATCATAGTTTTAGTTGTTAACTATTTTTCTAAAGTGTGTTTTAATTTGGTATTTCTAGTACATGTACATTTTTCATGGTTCCATTTTTTTAATAATTATTTTAATTTCTTAAATATCATATATATATATATATTATTTAGATACTTGGAGTCATCCATAAGATATAGAGATTTAAAAATAAATTACACCATCTATCCAAATTCACGATTATATCACATATATCATATATATGAATATATATATATATATATCTGTTGGTGTGTGTGTTGAATATAAACATATTACAATCATTATAAAACATAAATGAGAAATGGATAACATCTCTTCATGTATGTGGTAGTCCACAAGTACGCACAATCGATGTTATCATTTCCTAAAAATTGGAAGGTGAGAAAGTAATATGTTATTATAGTTCCAGAATCATAGTTATGTCATAAATATTATATAAAATAATTATTTAAATCTTCATAACCATCCACGTAAACTCGAGATGAATATTTAATTACACTTCTCTTTGAAGATACTATTTCATACGTATCGTGAAGCAATATTTCCACATTCGTAAGATTGAAAAGAGTTGGAACATGGTTCTCCCATAATTATAATAAAAACTCAGGTTATTTATGATACTATTTTTGTTATATTGGTATAGGATCAACACTTTAAGAATATTTATAATAAAAAATTGACATGATGGAGTCTATAAAGATGATTACCTCCTCTTTGGTAGGCTTCCTTTAAATATCATCCTAAGAGACATAGGTGGGTAATTTGGAATAAAAATAAAATATAAAACATATCGATGGATTATTTTTAATGTATAATACCTTACTCAGCCATTAATTTTCATGTTTTTGGGGTTGGAGAGTGTTAGGGGTTCTTTGGAGGAAGCCCTAGATTATTCTATGGGGATGGAGTTACAAGAGTGTTGCAAAAATTTGTTC
Source organism: Viscum album (assembly GCA_963277665.1). Taxonomy (NCBI): domain Eukaryota; kingdom Viridiplantae; phylum Streptophyta; class Magnoliopsida; order Santalales; family Viscaceae; genus Viscum; species Viscum album. Next base: position 1,806,537,137 of record OY728136.1, on the reverse strand, counting down.
ATGATGCGAACCGATTTCAAGTCATGAATTTTTGTTTTAAAAATTGTGTAAGGAAATTGTTTCATGTATTGTGTGTTGGATAAATATTAATTTTTTAAATTTATTCACATTATTAAAATTATTCATTATATTTAATTAAATTTAGCTTAGGCGACATGAATATCCATGAAAGTAAAAAATATTGAATTCCTAAGGAATAAAAGTCGTGAATACGATTCATGACATGAAAGTGTTGATTTACATGTTATAAATAGTTTTTTTTTGGAAAAACCTATCTCAATTTATCCATGTAATTCCTCTATCATTTTGGTTAAACCCTAGGTGGATCTCGAAGGATATTCAACCCCCTTCTATCTACTTCGATCTATTGTGTTGATGATCCCTATTGGAAATTCATGGTGATTTTCCCTCTCAACCTAATGGTTTTACTTCCATTTTTATATGGATATCTACTGAAGTGATGATATTTTGTTTAGGTTGTGATTTTTTCTTCATTTTTTAATAAGCCTTTACTTGGTGTAGGGTGATGCATTGGTTTTGTGTGTGGTTGGGGGTTTTGGGAATTTCTTAATTTCCCTAGAGTGCGTAGTGAGTTGGAAAAGATTGTTTGAGGGGGGGTATCCCTCATTTCTCGTTTTTTTATATCAGGTGGTAGTGGATTTATCTTTTTTATCTCAAGTATATAGTAGTGGTTTCCTAGTGAAATATAAATAATATTTTTAATTTGAAATTGGAGGGGAAATTCTAATGTTTTGTATGAATTAATATTATAAGGACCCAGCCTTAAACCTTACTTAATCTTGAGTTATTACAAGATTACACATTGAGGATCTTTTCAGGTTTAGAGTTTTAGAGAATTAGATCATAAACCTTACATTACATTCCACATATAAACAAAGTGGTTACATAAATATAGTATTCTTCATTCCCATCAATGGAAACATATTTAAAATAAACATGGATTCTTTCTTGACACTTCCTTGACACTATCATCATATCATGTACCTTTCCCTTGACCTGTGAAAAACATTTCAAAAAAACTTGGGATAAGCATAAAAATATCAGTAAGGGATATAAAAATATGGAAAGGAAACATGGGTACATATATACATAAGGATGAGATCATACTTTACCCATAAAACATAAGAACATTAACATACATCATCAAATCATGAATAAATCATAGAAATCATAAGACATAAAGCTAACTTGAGGCATTCATAACATCCTAATGTAGTAAGTAACCCTCTTGGTTACGTTTGGAATACCCATCACAGTATATTCCTTAAATCTCTGTGAAGAAACCTTAACGTTTCACTCCTTCGCGTAACCCAATGCATTGGAGAGCTATATCGGGCTCACCCGCCCTTAGTTTATCACGGAACCACCCGTTTTCATAATAATGCCCAAGAACCTCAACATAATCATATCACATAAAACATGCATAAAGGAAACATAACATTCCCACCTTTCAATCACAAGATATCAATACAAAACATTGATATACAAACACTATGAAAACCGTTTTCGATACCAAAATAAAAGAAAAGTAAAACATGGTATTTATTTTTCTTTTAAAAAGAAGGTATGGCTTGTAGAGGAAGCCGAAACTAAAATAACGGTCACGACGGTGGAGAAGTCATTGTCGCCGCATACGTACGACAAAAACATTCCCTTTTGTCATTTAGTAAACGCTTCGTATAAAAAATATTCCTTTTGAATAAACATAAAATTCAAAGGGGTTTATACACCGTATAAAAGAAAGTTGTGTATAAAACAAAATATGCCTCAATGAAAGGAGATTGAGACGAAGTCCCATACCTCGTATCCGACATGACCCGACTGTTCTTTAATTTCCTGAATAATAAACTTGAGTTAATCTCTACATTCTTAAGAACCTTTTTCATGTTCATTATTCCTTTTATACCATGTTATGAACATAATGTAATCATTTAAGTTAATAATGTTCATTTTGTCGGTATTTGGTTCTTAAGTCAAAAATAGACATCTTACACTTACATGTTGTTAATTTGGTCAAAGGTTTGTTATATCCAGAATGATATTAATGATTTGGATAACATATATTTCATATATATTCAGAATATACATGTATTTATAATATTATATCACATTTAGAGGTAAGAAATGAAATGCACCGTTCATGGAGACGGTAAGCCGTACGTACGCATTAACGCTACTTCCATTTCTATTTCGTATTTTCTAGAATGGAATCATAATGATATAAGAGTATATTATAATTCTAGTATAATAACATATATAATATCATTAACTTTATCCTTTACACATCCCACATATGGTATTAACGAATCAAATCATTTTCAGGGGGCGGTAGTCCGCACTTCCTAAAATGAAGATATCGTGTTTACCCATAATGGAGAAAATAATGGTATGCCATAAATGAAAAATACAGAAGCTTAAGAAAAGAATAAATATATTATATATCATATATAAAAATAGTGACATCATAATGGCCACCTTTGAAGGTGTTAAATGAGTATTGAACAATCATCATTTCGGGAGGCAGAATTTTGCCATCCACGGAAACCGTATGTTCTTTAACCATTTGATGTAGTTGTGTGATAGTGTAGCTCGAATAAATTTTATAACAACATACTAGTATATTTATGATACTGGTTTTGTTACAAAAGAAGTAAATAAAAATATTTTAGGTGGTTGGATAAGCAAAATAAAACAAATGAACATGAGAGAAAGAATTACCTTTAAAAGTGTAACTCCTTTTGATTTGAGCCTAAAGGCTTCCTTTGAAAGGATTATGCCCAAAGGGAATCCTATAGGATGAGTAGAGGGATTTGGAGAGAGTAAATGGGCAGGGGATGGCCGAGCCAAAGGCTTGAGGAGTGTGTGAAATGAGGTAGAGGTGGGGGCCTTTTATAAGAGGAGAGGAGGGGCACTTTTGGAAATCATGAAACTATTATTTTATTTTCAAAAGTGTTTCGAATTTCTAAGGTCCCACATTGATATATTTAGAAGATAATATGATAAGGCTTCGAAATATTCCCATCCAATAGTATTTGGAAAATTGTAGGTCTTATATTTTATATTATCGTTTCATTTTATTTAAACTGTTCATTAATGAGGTCATCATTGCATCATCATGATTTCATAATTAAATAAATTTATTTAATGTATAAAAATTATAAAAAAATACAATGATGTAGGAAACCTTTTTAGATTTCTAATTAATATTTATAGTCAAAATTCTGACTTGTATAACCCCATATAAAAATTGTTTTAGTAACATAACTCATGTTTGTGTCATTTTTACTTTAACATTAAATAAAAAGTTATTTATGTCATTTCCCAACCAAAGTGGCTCAATGGGGTCCCCAAGTTGACCCATGGATTTTCTTGTTCTTCCATGACACAACCAATGAGGGTAGGACATGTGTCAAGCTCATCTCATTTTATTAAAGCATTATTTTTACCTTAAACTACACTAATTACCCCTAATCTCGATTAAAGACTTAATAAGTTACTATTCACCAAAAAAATATTTTAATCACATTGAACAACATTTTACTTCTTAATGACAACCTTGTATGTCGGATTTTTTGAAATTCAAAACACAATGATGGGAAATTTTCATTTAAATGGAAAATCAGTTTTTATAAGTACCACTTTGTGGTTTCACTATTCATCAAAAATTGAAGTTTTTCAGAAAATTACCAAAAATTCACCCTAAGCTATATTTGATATTCCAAATTCAAAAATTTAGTCTATTTTAAAAAATTCAAAACATATAAGTCACATTGATTAATTTAATAATTAATTCACGCTGTCAGAGCAAATAGCGTGTTTTTATAAAACAATAAGTATCAAAAGATTGACACCAGTTTAAGTCTAATTTCAAAGTGAAATTGATTCCAATGACCACCATTGGATTAAATGGTAAAAATATATTCAGATTACACATTAAGACCAATTAAAAAGATAATCTAATCATATAAATAAATTAGATTAAAAAGCAGTTTTGATGTAAAATGCAATATTTTTCACTATTCATTAAAAAATGAACATTGTCAGAAAAATACCAAAAATTCACACAAAGTAAATTTTGATGTCCCAATCATAATTAATATGTTTATTTTGACAAATATAGATTATAAAATTGTCAAAATATTTATTTAAAAAGGGTTTTCCATCAATAGGCAGTAAAACAATCTTTTAAGAATATTAGTGTATTCCATGCTTAAGATTGGATTTATTTTCATTTTAAGCCTCTAAAACACTATCTTAATCATTAATAGACATAGATAAAAATATCTATTATTCATTACTTACTTGGTATGTTACATCCTTCCCCCCTTTGGAAAATTGCATCCTCTCAATTTATTTTCTTTTCAAATAAATGGGGGTACTTATCCCTCATTGCATTTTCAGATTCAAATGTTGCCTCTTCCATCATGTGGTTTTTCCACAAAACCTTTACCTGCTTAATCACATTATTCCGTAACACTTGCTCTATGTGGTCAAGAATCTGGACCGGTTGTTCCTCATAAGATAGGTTCTCTTCCAGCTGAACTACCTCTAGACTCAAAACATGAGATGGATCTAGCATATACTTTCTCAACATCGAAACATGAAAAACATTGTGTACCTGAGATAAACTCGGAGGTAAAGCCACCTAGTATGCAACTGATCCAACTCTCTCCAGAATTTCATATGGTCCAATGAACCTTGGACTCAACTTTCCTTTCTTACCAAATCGCATCACACTTTTCCATGGTGAGACTTTGAGAAAAACATGATCACCTACCTCAAAAGATAGATTCTTCCTCCTGTTGTCTGCAAAAATCTTCTACCTACTCTGAGCTGTTCTCATGTGCTTCTAAATCAGCTGAACTTGTTTTTCCATCTCTTCTACCAATTCTGGTCCCATCAACTTCCTTTCACCCACTTCATCCCAGAAAGCTGGAGTTCGACACCGCTTCCTATATAATGCCTGAAATAGTTCCATCTGTATACTGGAATGAAAACTGTTATTATATGAAAATTCAACCAAAGAAAGATACTGGTCCCAACTTCCCTGATAATCCATAGAGCAAGAACGTAGCATATCCTCCAATGTCTGAATTGTTCGTTCTGACTGCCCATCTGATTGAGGATGAAAAGTTGTACTAAAATTTAATTCAGTACCCAACGACTTCTGAAGGCCTTTCCAAAAGTTAGAAGTGAACCTAGGATCACGGTCAGATACAATGGAGAGAGGAACTCCATGTAACCTGAAAACCTCTTTAATATACAAACGGGAAAGTTGATCCAAGGAAAAAGTATCTCGTATAGCAAGGAAATGAGCAGATTTGGTCAAGCGATCAACAATAACCCAGATTGCATTATTACCTTGAGATGTCTTTAGTAATCCCACAACAAAGTCCATAGATATATTCTCTCATTTCCACTTTGGCACTGGTAAAGGCTGAAGCATCCTTTTCGGTAACTGCCGCTCTATTTTAGCATGTTGACAAGTCAAACACTTCATAGTAAAATCAGCAATATCTCTTTTCATTCCATCCCACCAGTAATACTCCCGCAGATCTATATACATCTTAGTACTGCCTGGATGAACTGAAAACAGAGAACTATGAGCTTCACATAACAACTCTCTCTTCAACTATGAATCACAAGGCACACATAATCTCTTCCCAAATCTCAAAACACAATCATTATCAATATTGAATTTAGGCAACTTACCTTTCTGAACCAGCTCTACCTTTTTCTGCAACTCACTGTCTTGCTTCTGTGCTTGCTTGATTCTATCTGATAGAGAAGATCTCACTAATACCTGAAACAAAACAGAATAACTTCCTGCACCAACAACTTCTATTCCAAAGTTCATCAAATCCTTAACCAAAGGATCACGTTCCAAATGCAATATTGTTAATGAAGCATTACTTTTTCGACTCTAAGCATCAGCCACATTATTTTCTTTTCCCGGATGGTAATGAATTGTACAATCATAATCCTTGATTAATTCTAGCCATCTCCTTTTTCTCATGTTCAATTATTTCTGAGTGAATATATACTTTAAAATTTTGATCGGTATATATTTCACACTTTACTCCATACAAATGATGCCTCCAAATCTTTAAATAAAAAACAACAGCAGCTAATTCCAGATCATGTGTAGGGTAATTTACCTCATGAGTCTTCAAATGTCATGAAGCATAAGCAATTACCTGATCATTCTGCATTAGGACGCAACCAAGTCATTTCAATGAAGCATCACTGTATATAACAAACTCACCATTCCTGGAAGCTAGTGCCAAAACTGGAGCATTCACCAATCTTCTTTTCAATTCCTGAAAACAATCATCACATTCTTCTGTCCAGATAAACTTAACACCCTTCCGAGTTAGCTTAGTCATTGGACTAGATAACCGTGAAAAATTTCTAACAAACCTTCGGTAATATCTTGCCAAACCAAGGAAGCTACGAATCTCGGTTACATTTGTGGGTCTCGGACATTCTTCCACAACTTTTGTTTTTGCAGGATCAATAGTTATCCCATCATTAGAAACAATATGACCAAGGAAATAAATTTGTTGCAACCAAAAATCACACTTGCTGAATTTCCCATACAATTTCTTTTCTATCATGGTTTTCAAGATAACCCTTAAATGTCTTTCATGCTACTCTTTACTTTTAGAAAACACCAAAATATCATCAATAAAAACAACCAACATTTTTCACCTGAGTCAACTGAGCCATCACTGCAACAAACTATTTAGTTCTGATTCTAACCATCTCAGGATACTAATTTGAAAGGTCATTTCCCTCTGTATGCCTTCCCAGAAAAGCTGCTCTGTTTCCTCTACGGAAAACCATTCTGAACAAACATGTCTTAGATGAAGCAACACGGTAATCTTCAAATACTATATCACTTCCATAAAAAAAATATTTGTGGATAATCATTTAATAGAATTCTAACTCCTAAAGTTATCTAAACCAACCTCTGATACCAACTATAAGGCCCCAGCCTTAAACCTTACTTAATCTTGAGTTATTACAAGATTACACATTGAGGATCTTTTCGGGTTTAGAGTTTTAGAGAATTAGATCATAAAACTTCCATTACATTCCACATATAAATAAAGTTGTTACATAATGATAGTATTCTTCATTCCCATCAATAGAAACATATTTTAAATAAATATGGATTCTTTCTTGACACTTCCTTGACACAATCATCACATCATGTACCTTTCCTTGACCTGTGAAAAACATTTCAAAAAAACTTGGGATGAGCATAAAAAGCTCAGTAAGGGATATAAAAATATGGAAAGGAAACATGGGTACATATATACATAAGGATGAGATCATACTTTACCCATAAAACATAAGCACTTTAAAACACCTCATCAAATCATGAATAAATCATAGAAATGATAAGACATAAAGGTAAATTGAGGCATTCATAACATCCTTACGTAGGGAGTAACCCTCTTGGTTACGTTTGGAATACCCATCACAGTATATTCCATAAATCTCTTCGGAGAAACCTTAACGTTTCACTCCTTCGCATTACCCAATGCATTGGAGAGCTATATCGGGCTCATCCGCCCTTAGTTTATCATGGAACCACCCGTTTTCATAATAATTCCCAAGAACATCAACATAATCATATCACATAAAACATGCATAAAGGAAACATAACATTCCCACCTTTCAATCACAAGATATCAATACAACACATTGATATACAAACATTATGAAAACCATTTTTGATACCAAAATAAAAGAAATGTAAAACATGGTATTTATTTTTCTTTTAAAAAGAAGGTATGGCTTGTAGAGGAAGCCGAAACTCAAATAACGGTCACGACGTCGGAGAAGTCTTTATCGCCGCATACGTACAACAAAAAAATTCCCTTTTGTCGTTTTGTAAATGCTTCGTATAAAAAAGATTCCTTTTGAATAAACGTAAAAGTCAAAAGGGTTTATACACCGTATAAAAGAAGGTTGTGTATAAAACAAAATATGCCTCAATGAAAGGATATTGAGACGAAGTCCCATACCTCGTATCCGACTTGACCCGACCGTTCTTTAATCTCCTGAATAATAAACTTGAGTTAATATCTACTTGCTTAAGAACCTTTTTCAAGTTCATTATTCCTTTTATAACATGTTATGAACATCATGTAATCATTTAAGTTAATAATGTTCATTTTGTCGGTATTTGGTTCTTAAGTCAAAAATAGACTTCTTACACTTACATGTTGTTAATTTGGTCAAAGATTCGTTATATCTAGAATGATATTAATGATTTCGATAACATATATATCATATATATTCATCATATACATGTATTTTTAATATTACATCACATTTAGAGATAAGAAATGAAATGCACCATTCATGGAGACGGTAAGCCGTACGTACGCATGAACGCTACTTCCATTTCTATTTCGTATTTTCTGGAATGGAATCATAATGATATAAGAGTATATTATAATTCTAGTAAAATAACATATATAATATCATTAACTTTATCCTTTACGCATCCCACATATGTTATTAACGAATCAAATCACTTTCAGGGGGCGGTAGTCCGCACTTCCTAAAATGAAGATATCGTGTTTACCCATAATGGAAACAATAATGGTATGCCATAAATGAAAAATACAGAAGCTTAAGGAAAGAATAAACATATTATATATCATATATAAAAATAGTGACATCATAATGGCCACATTTGAATGTGTTAAATGAGTATTGAACAATCATCGTTTCGGGAGGCAGAATTTCTCCATCCACGGAAACCGTATGTTCTTTAACCATTTGATGTAGTTGTGTGAGAGTGTAGCTCGAATAAATCTTATAACAACATCCCAGTACATTGAAGATACTGGTGTTGTTACAAAAGAAGTAAATAAAATGAGTTTAGGGGGATGTAGAAGAAAAATAAAACAAATGAACATGAGAGAAAGAATTACCTTTAAAAGTGTAACTCCTTTTGATTTGAGCCTAAAGGATTCCTTTGAAAGGATTCGGCCCAAAGGGAATCCTATAGGATGAGGAGAGGGCTGTGGAGAGAGTAAATGGGCAAGGGATGGCCGAGCCAAAGGCTTGAGGAGTGTGTGAAATGAGGTAGAGGTGGGGGCCTTTTATAAGAGGAGAGGAGGGGCACTTTTGGAAATCATGAAACTATTATTTTATTTTCAAAAGTGTTTCGAATTTCTAAGGTCAGACATTGATATATTTCTAAGATAAGATTATAAGGCTTCGAAATATTCCCATCCAATAGTTTTTGGACAAGTGTAGGCCCTAGATTTTATATTATCATTTCATTTTATTTAAACTGTTCATTAATGAGGTCATCGTTGCATCATCATGATGTCATAATTAAATGAATTTATTTAATGTCTAAAAATTATAAAAAAATACTATGATGTAGGAAATCTTTTTATATTTCTAATGAATTTTTTTAGTAAAAAATCAGACTTGTATAACCCCATATAAAAATTGTTTTAGTAACATAACTCATGTTTGTGTCATTTTTACTTTAACATTAAATAAAACGTTATTTATGTCATTTCCCAACCAAAGTGGCTCCATGGGGTCCCCAAGTTGACCCATGGATTTTCTTGGTCGGCCATGACACAACCAATGATGGTAGGACATGTGTCAAGCTCATCTCATTTTATAAAAGAATTATTTTTACCTTAAACTACACTAATTACCACTAATCACGATTAAAAACTTAATAAGTTACTATTCTCCAAAAAATTATTTTAATCTCATTGAACCACATTTTAATTATTAATGACAACCATGTATGTCGGATTTTTGAAATTCAAAACACAATGATGGCAAAATGTCATTTAAACGGAAAATCGGTTTTTATAAGTACCACTTAGTGGTTTCACTATTCATCAAAAATTGAAGTTTTTCAGAAAATTACCAAAAATTCACCCTAAGCTATATTTGATATTCCAAATTCAAAAATTAATTCTATTTTACAAAATTCAAAAAATATAAGTCACATTAATTAATTTAATAATTAATTCCCGCGGTCAGAGAAAATAGCATGTTTTTATAAAACAATAAGTATTAAAAGATTGACACCAGTTTAAGTCTAATTTCAAAGTGAAATTGATTCCAATGACCACCATTGGATTAAATGGTAAAAATATATTCAGATTACACATTAATACCAATTCAAAAGATAATCTAGTCATATAAATAAATTAGATTAAAAAGCAGTTTTGATGTAAAATGCAGTATTTTTCACTATTCATTAAAAAATGAACATTGTCAGAAATATACCAAAAATTCACACAAAGTAAATTTTGATGTCCCAATCATAATGAATATGTTTATTTTGACAAATATAGATTATAAAATTGTCAAAATATTTATTTAAAAAGGGTTTTCCATCAAAAGGCAGTAAAACAATCTTTTAAGAATATTAGTGTATTTCATGCTTAAGATTGGATTTATTTTCATTTTAAGCCTCTAAAACACAATCTTAATCATTGATATACATAGATAAAAATATTTATTATTAATTAATTACTTGGTATGTTACAAATATATTTGACATTATTGTGATATTTTGATTATTTTGGATAAATACCTTTCTAAAAATTATGGTTGTTTTGGGATTTTTTAATGTTTTGGTGTGCTTTTTTGGAGACATTTTTCATGGTCATTATGATATCAACCCTAAAATTGAAATAGGATAAACACTTAAATTTCGTTAAAAATGGTTCCCTATATATTTATAGATTGTGTGATAATGCTCCTAAATTAAATTGAAATGAGATTAAATCCCATTTTTAAAATTATTAAAACTATATTTGATGTGTTTTTTATTCATTTAGGGTGGTGAGGTGATGGATAGTTTGGTCCTTCTTTTGGGGAGGTGGGTTGAGGATACGTTTGTCCATACTCGTGGGGTAGTGAGGTGATGGTTTGTTTTTTCATGAATATGGGTCTGTGAGTTCATGGTTTGTTTAGTATTTCTTATGGGCTGTGAGAGGATGGATTATTTGGATGTTTGTTTTTGGTGTTGAAGTGATAGTTTGATGGGAACAAGGAGATTATTTTGAGAATTGTTGGGTTGTTTAACACCTTGAGATTCTTTGAAATGTGTTTTTATGTATGTTTAATCTCTGGAATATTTAACATTATTTGAAACACTATGTGTATATTTATTTACATAAATCACTGATTTTATCTTGCATTACACATAAAACAAATTTTACCTTTCATTACACACAACACTAAGTTTATCTTTCATTAAATGCAACATTGTGTTTATCTTACACGCAACACTGAGTTTAGAAGAAACATGACATATTATTTAAATATAATTGTTTAATATGATAGTTATCACCTATACATTGGAGTAACATATATAAATATAATAAACAAAATTATGACGACATGTTGTCTAATATATTATATTTAATGAATCTTATGGTGACTAATAAATTATAAATGAAAATAAACCCATTCTGTAAATAGAGGAAATATTTTTCCATAAAAATATTTTAACATGGACAAATGTGTTTATCCTCAAAAAATTAATAGAATAAATTTTTTGATTGAATTAAATGAAATTCTTATATAATATATTAAATAAAAAAATTTACTTCTATTTTATGTGTTTTTAGGCAAGAGATAAGAATAAATCCAATTTTACAGTTATAAATTGTATCTTTTAAAAACAATTTTCCGATTTTGTTCACCTATATTAAAATTAATATTTTAAAATTTTATAAAATAATTTTTTCAAAATAAATATTAGTTTTTAAATTATCATGACAAAATTATATTATCAAGAATTATTTATAATTTCCCAAAAAGAATAATTTTTTGATGAATAGAGACAAATACTAAATTTTAATTGAAAACATCCATTTCATTTAAATTATTTCTAAAGGTAAATTATAAATAAAATTGTTTTTGAATTGAAATTAGTTCATTTATACTAATACAATATAGGTTATTTGAATACTTTTCATATTGAATTTTGATCTAAAAACCTTGTAAACATTTGAACATTTTTCTTTGAAAACCCACTATCTCATTGCGTCTATGAGATTAATTTAAAATTAAAATTTAACACTTATGAGAATGTAAATTTGAAATATAGATTCCATATGTGGGATAAACTTAATTTATATTAACTATTATGTTAAAATTAATTTTTCTCATATATTATAGTAAAACAATAAAAATTATATACCATCGTAAACGAAAATATTAGTTTATTATGGGTTAAACTAAAATGAAATCAGTTAAATTAACCTTAAAACATGTATAAATCCATTTTTTGCAAAATTTATACACTATATTGTATAATTCTCACTAATTAACTTTTTTTACACTTTTATGATGTGAAAATCATGGTTACACCTTTTTATTTTCAAAAATTACATGTGTGACACTCACCTCCCTTATAAAAGGCCAGCCACTCTCCTCACCGATTCAAACCATAAACTATTTTTTTTGGATATGGCCATCCAAAATTATAGGGGTCCTCACATCTCATAAATAGAAATTTCATCATTTTTATGGTATATATAATACATTATATAAAGAGACTCCCAAAGACTATTTTATTTTACTGCCTTTGGAAATATAGAAATATAAAAAAATTTCCCTAAGGTATCTACATAATATCCCCCTCAGTTATTCATAACTGGAAACATTATTAAACACATAATACATAATATAATATGTCATAACATGGGGAAAGGAAACATAATCAAGGAAGATCTTGGGTGATTAATAAGGGTAAACAAGAGAGATATGTAAGCATAATCATGCACATAAGGCTATTAGAATATGATCATATCATTAGAAGGTCATACAATGAAAATCAAAGATTATAAACAAGAATCATGGAATTAAGGTTGATAGTTCATAAGACATGAATAATAAAGTAATCATGGGAATAATTCATGAAATCATTATATATAAAACATACATGGAATTTTGTAGGACACATAAATATATAAAATGATTTCCATAGTAGTCAAGGCTTACTTGCAACGTCATATTAGTTGAATCGGTTCACTCCCCAAACTATTTTAGTTTTCAAAGTTCACCAACAAGACCATATCAGAAGAAAACGTTATTTACTAAACTGAGTTCACTCACCATTCCATCCATGTCTATCTTATGACATATAAAATTTTTCCAAATTAATTAGAGGGAGATCTATGTCACAGTCATCTAAAAAAGAAATAATACATATGTTTTTCATAAGATCATAAAAAATCAGCATACCATAATCCATGAAATGAAGAAATGGTTATCATAGTTATTTCATCATATCATAACCTATGTAAAATAGATATGATTCATAATCAATTCATCATATGATAACACATAAAAATAAATAGGTTTCATGGGAATTTATCATGGTATTACCTGTGGAAAATAAATGGGTTTCAGAAATAACATTTCATCAAAAGAATAACCACTCATATAAATTACAATAATGGTTTCCTTGGATCATAACCCTATTATTAAATAAGTAACATCAATTAATTAAATATTATATGGAATATAATTTTGAAAAATCTTTTAAAAACATTTCTTGTGGAAAATATCCATTCTTATTTGAAAATTATTTTTTAAACATTATACATTTTAAAAATTATTTTCCATGAAAATTACATTGAATATTTATAAAGGATTCGTTGAAAAAAAATTGAAAACAATTTTATTTCTAAATTTTGTTGAAATATTATAATGGATTATTCAATGAATAGAGAGTTCATGAAAGCATAGAATTATGCAAATGACATATATATAAAAATAATGATTATTTTCATGATGTCGGTAGAAGTCAAAAGATCCCTTATAGAAAGATGACATGAATATTCCTTTTATAACCTTTTTTTAAAAATCTAAAACATGGGTAAAAATTCATATTGAAAATATTGGTATAGAATTTTGGAAAACATTTTTATAAAACATAGTTTTGAGAGAAAATAGATTTCAAACTGATGTAGAAATTAATGTTGGATTTTCCTAAAAATATTTTTTTAATAATATTAAGCACAAAATAGTGGGAAAATGGAACCAATACAAGAACATATCATTAATAATAATAGGATAATAAACTCTATGATATTTATTGAGTAATGGATCAAAATATTTCATCCATGGAAGCATAATCGTAACCAATCTTGATAATGATGAGATTATAACAATAAACTCTTACCACTTTGGTTATTTTGAATCATATTACTTGAGATAGAATGACATTAAAATAAGCATAAAATTTCTTGAAAATAATTATATTCGTGATAGAACATCTTAAATGGTATTATATACACCTTATAAAAGAATATCATTTCATAACATAACATGTTTCTCAAAGACGGAAAATTGAGACAAAATTATAGTACTGATTTGGTAACTTTTGAAATGTAAACCCAACAAAATACAAACCATAAAATAAATAATTAAATATTCATTAATTTAAGGATAATAATAATTTAATACATTCATTGGTGGAATATACCCCACATAAAAGAAATTATTGGTGCCTAAGGCGTAAGTCTTACAGAAATAAAAGTGCAACTAGAAATCTCATTACCTGATGTCTTAACTCTCATCAAGCCCATTAAAACCTCTTTTAAAATAAATATATGTTTATTATAAATATATTAAATAATTATAATCAATTATATCATAACATTTATGATTTACTTATGACTTTATATTACCCATCTATTAACAATTCCATTTTAATGTTAAGTTTTTGTTAATGAAAACTTTGTGTTTTGTACGTGTTTTGACATCTTATTCTTGGTTCTATTACTTAGATCATAATTTATTTGTTTTAAAAATTTAAATCGTTTAATAAATATAATATATATTCACTATAAACATATTTTTAATAATCTTCTAAACAGATAAATTTGAAATAAATTACATTGTTCATGGAGATGGTAGGATATACGTACGCATGAAGGATGTTTCCATTTTTATGTCATATTGAAAGAAAAAAAATTAGATTATATATATTTATATATACATATATATATTATAATTATATTATCATTATTATTTCATAAATATCACATATGTTTAATAACCCACCCATAATACATTCAGTTTAAATCATTAACGAGTCACGTCTCTTTGAGGAGGTGGTCATCCAAACATCCACAAATAATGTTATAGTATTCCCATAAAATAGAAAACATGAAATTTATGACTTATATTATAATTCCATAATCATAAATAAATCATATATATCATATATATCATATAAAAGTTTTAATTCAATCATTATTCACAACCTTGAGAGGTGGTAATGGAAGAACAAAGGACATCGGTTTATGAAGCGGTAGTCTGTCACACTCCCAAATGAAGGTCGTGTATCACATTTGATGGATTTTTTGGAGTTTTAGATCATTACCATTACATAAAAACATCTAAATATATTTATTATGATATTTTTTATACATTCATGATATAAGATGAATTTTTCATTGGGGGGGACAAAATGCACATTGATGAATTTTACCTCTTCTTCGGGTAACTACTTTTAGTTTCATTGAAAGGACATAGTTGGATGGAATTATAATAAAATTTGGGAATATAGTTTTAGAGTAGGGATGTTTTTATGATATTTGGATTTGTTTTTTCTGACGCAAATGTCTTGATAGGTGTGAATAATTGATGGGTGAGTTCCCTTTTATTGTGGAGGAGGAGTTGAATTCTTATAAATAAAAAACCATTAACAATTTTGAGTGGTGTCCCTAATATAAATTTCCTCCAATAAGGGTAAATATCAAATAGAATAGTAAATGCAGTTTAATTATTTCTATAAAACGAGTTTTGGAAAATTTAGGTTCATTTACACACCATAGGTTTTAAGTTTAACCACTAAGTAATCTTATTTCAACATTAATCATTTTAAATAATTTTAATTTATATCCCTAATTACATTGGTAAAAAATTAAGTTGAACATAATATAAATAAAAAATATTTATCGTTACAAATATGGAATATATTTGTCTAAAATATAATCATATAAGTTTCATAAATTAATCTAAATTTAACCCTCTGTATGGGATGCGACAACGAGATTTTAAAGATAAAATGTACAAAAGATTGAAAGGTTTTCATAACCAATTTCAAAGCGAAATTGGTTAAAATGACCTAAATTAGATTAATTTATGTATTATTTATCTAATTATAACTTAAAACTATATTAAAATATAATTTTACCAAAAAAATAAATTAAATGAAAAGGAATTTTTCAATTAAAATTCAGTATTTTTACTATTCATCTTAGAATGAAATATTTCTGAAAATCCCAAAATTTAACCCTAAGTAAATTTTGAAATTACCAATTAAAAAATCATTTTAATTTAATCAAATTCAATTTCTAAAATTTCATGCAATTAATTTTATAATTTTTAATTTAATGACATAAAATGTCGTTCTTTTGAGAAGACAGTGTTTTTCAAAACATATAGACTTTACCAAAAATTGTATATTTCACTATAAACATGTTTAATTTTCATAAATAAATTATAACTAATATTTAAATAATATTTATTAATATTCATATTTCTATGTTTGACATCTAGGTTATAACTCTCTCATTTAAATCGTAACAATAATAAAATGATGTTGTATAGAAACTCAATGTTGCGTGTAACATAAGTTAAGCCACGGTCACCCATTGTAAAATCATAACACGGTGAAAAGTATAATTAAAGTTAAAATTTTCCAATAATTCAACGAAATACATAAAATAAATTTAATTTATTCAAAAAACGGAACATTAAAGCTCAAGGTGTTATATTCTACCCCCCCCCCCCCCCAAAATGAATTTCTTCCACAAAATTCATCATTATGATAAAGAAAATATGATTATTGTTCTTAATTATATCCACCCATTCCATTTTTTAATCCTTTAACTTGTGGTTTCTCAAAACATCATTAACAATGTGAGTGGTCTAGTTTCATAGAATTTCCCGGTATGATTCATAATTTCCACTCGTTGTTCATCATAAGAAATATATTTCTTCAGCAGTATGGCCACTATGCTTAGTACATGTGAAGGGTGTGGAATGTACTTACTTGAGAGTGATAAATGGAACACATCATGTAAATGGGATATATTTGTTATAAATTCCAAGCGATAATCTATTATCCTAATATGATCAATAATTTCAATGATATTCATATAACTTGGTCTTAGTTTCCATTTATTCAAAAATCTCATAACCTTTTTCTAGGTAGGATATAATATAAACAAATTCTAAAAGAATTAAAATTATATACCACATTAATGGTTATCATTATAAATTTTTGTCCAACATTGAGATGCATTGATATACTTCTCAATGGTTCTAAGCTTTTGGGTTGTTTCTTAAGTTATCTCAGGTCTCATTAGCTTTCTTTCTTAAACATCATTACAGCAAATTGGACATATATATTTATTCCCATATAGGTCCTCATAAAGATCCCTATGAAATATTTATTTAAATAAATTGTTTTATGAATACTCAACTTGACAAAGTTGTTGATCCCAATAAACTCTAAAATCCAACGAACAAGACCGCGACATATCCATTAAAGTTTGAATTGTTCATTCAGACTGACCATCATTATGAGGATGATAAGTAGTGCAAAAAATCAAATCTGTATCAAGGTCTTACAAAACAATTCTCATGAACATTGAGGCAAACCACATATATCAATCTGATATAATAGAATGTGGTACTCCATGCAACCATACCACTTTCATAATGTATATCCTAGAAAGGAGATCTGGAGAGAAGTCTTCTCTAATATCAATGAAGTGTTATAACTTGGTAAAGTGATCTAATACCATCCATATACCACTATTTACTTTGTGGTTTTGGGGATTCCAATGTATATAACCACAGTTATGTTCTCCAATTTCTATTCTAGTATGGGTAATGGATTCAAAATCTCCATAGAATTTATTCATTCAGCCTTAACTTGCTATCATACCAAGAAATGAGGTACAAACTCTATGATGTCTCTCTTCATGTCATCCCAGTAGAACTATTCTTTCAAATCACTATACATCTACCTACTTCCATGAATAATAGATAATAAAGAGTTATCAGATTCCTCAAATGTATCCTTAATATAATTTTTTATGGACAAAACACATACACGGTTCATGAACCTTATCGATCCATCCCGATCATGGTTAAACCTATGAAAATTTTCAACCTTCTTTTATATTTATTCATCTTTTTTCTATGCCTCTTTAATTTTCAATTAGATATAGGGTTGAAAATGAATTTATAAAGATATTATTTTCCCCTAATTTTAGTATTTAAATATCCATCCTCTAAGAATCCAATAATATTTGATCTTTTGTGATCCGCATCATAGATATCCAAACATGATCCTTTTGACTCATAGATCCATCCACCTTGTTTTCTTTCTACATGTTGTAATGTAATGAGTAGTCATAATCCTTTATCATCTCTAACCATATTTTCTAGTTCATTTTAAAGTCCATTTGTGTGAATATATAATTTAAATTTTAATGATTGATATATCTATCACAATTTTCTCCATAAAGATAATGACTATATATATTCAATCCAAATATCTCCATCGCTAACTCCAAATAATGAGTTGGATAATCTTTATCATGAATGAAAAATTATTGTGAGGGATAATATTAAACAATTTTATTATTTATAAGAACACATAACTATCACTTACTGGATGTGTCACAATATATTAAAAACCATTATCCACTACAGGTTAATGTAACTAGAATTTAACTCACTAACTTTATCTGTTGTTCCTTGAAATTTTCTTCAGATTTATTTTTCTAGCAGAACTAGGCACCTGTCCAAGTTAAATTGGTCATAGGATAGAATAATTGTTAATAATTATAAAAAATCATCCAAAAATAAATATCTAAACAAAGGAAACAATGCATCCCAGTCACCATGGTTGGTTTGGGCCAACATTAAATTGCCATCTTCTTTGATGGATGTACATTCATACCCTCTATTGAAATTATTTAACAAAAAAATTTGTCCTTTTTCTGATAAAATTCAATCATTGAAAATTTTTCATATATTTTATCCTTCCTTAGGGTCATTAGTATATTTCTCATGTGTTCTTAATGTACTTCCTTTCTCTTTGAATAGATTATAATATCATCTATAAAGACAACCAAAAATTGATCAATGTAATCTCTAAAGATACATTCATAAAATCCATGAAGTTGGCAGTGGAATTAGTAAGTTTAAAAGGAATAACAATATATTAATATTTTTTATACCTTTTACAGAATATATTCTTGGGTATATCCTAATTCATGACCCTCAGTTATTGATATATTGAATGAATATCACTATAAGAAAATTATTGATCTCTCCGCAGTTGACCAAACAAGTCAACTATACGTGGAGGAGGATTCATGTTATTGATCGTGATCTTATTCAACTCCCAATAATAAATGTAGAGTCTCATTTATATATCCTTATTTTTCAAAAAAAAGAATATTTTCACCCCAAGATGAAAAACATGGCTAAATTAATCCTTAATAAAGGGTTTCTTAGTGTGATTCATCAATTCCCAATACTCAAAATTATCCATTATATAGATATTTCATGAAATTGGTGTGTAACAAGGTATGGGTTCTATTGATAACTCAATTTTATGTTTTGGTTGAAGGCTAGGGAACTCTTTTTTAAATAAATCCCTAAATTCTAGAACAATTTACATGTCATCTAAGTTGATTTTCTCTCAAACAATTTTCGATAATACTACCTTTTAAATGGGAATTAAGATCCAAATAATGGATATAATCTCCATATAATGTTCATAATTATCATCACCTATATACAATACAACAAGTTGGATTGAAATCTAAATCATGACTTTCCTTCTTCGACAATTCATGTTGGATTTATGTAGATAATTCTAATCCACATCTAAGATGACATAAAATTAAAATAGAGGAAGAATGAAAAGATTTGTTGTAAGAAAATTCCCCTAAACCTTAATAGAGTATAAATCATTGACTTGAGTTTGGATCATTATACTATTATGTGTTTTCTCTTATAATTATACAGCTATTCATTTAGGTGAAATCTTGATACCCTTTGAATATTCTTTAGATATGAAATATTGGGTAGATCTAGAATCAAATAAGACACTATAGGATCTAGAGTGGATGGAATGTTTACCTTTAACCACATATTTATCACACCCCTCATCATACATAGTGATGACATTATATTTTCCCTTATCTCTCATTTGAAGAGGATTCTGACGTTTATTATCATCATTAGCCATCTGGTTTGGGCATTGGTTATCATAATGACCAATCTCTTTACACATGAAGCACTAAAGTGGGGGGGGGGGGTTAACACTGTGAATATTTCACTCTATTCACATTTTTATCAAACTTCTTACCATCACTATAAAATTAAATTCCCAATTTAAATCCCTTCCACACATAAAACATTTATTATACATATTAAAATAATTTCCTCCAGTCTTCTTACTAAATATAGAAAATAATGAAAAGATAATTTTCTTCTATTAATGTTTTTCTAGATTTTCCATCGATCCCCATCTTCCTTTTCTCATTAAAACCTTGAAATTAATATGTAACTCCATCTTTCAATTAATCCTTGGTTGCACAATGTGAAATCACTTCAAAAATTCTAATGTCTCATATGGATAACACCCTTCCAAGAATCTAATTTAAGCTACTAAAGAATCCAAAAACCTCAATTTCAGGATGGATGACAATTCAATAAGTGTACCTCACAAGTAACACCCCGATATTTTTTTTTAAAATCGAATTAATTTAATCTTTTTTATATTTTTTATTTCACCCAACATTGAATATATATATATATATATATATTATAAAATTACTTGGTTTGGATTTAATTATACAAAAAAATGTTAATAATGTGTTACACACAACAATTAGATTAACATTTTGTACAAGGAATGATATGTTTGGCTTCTATTACATAAAATATTGATTTCAATCTATATCTATCGGTACATGTATGATCGAGTATTACTGAAATATAATTTGCTATAAAATTATTATTAAAATATTATTAGAGTTGTTACCTTTCCTTTGGAATGATATTTATGAATATGGTAAGTTAAATTATGAAATTATGGTCTAAACATGTTTATATGATGAATTCTTTGGTGGATTATTAACAAGAAATGATAATATAACCCTTCTTAATATATATGAAATATTTTACTGGAAAACAATATTTATGAAATAAAATATTTTTTTCTTAATAAATTAATTAAAATACTTTTGATAAATTATTTTAGTGGAATATCAATATAATATATTCAATAAAAATTTAACATTCATTTTATTTTTTCTAGATCATGAGATTAGAATAAATCAAATTTTATTAATAAAAAAATGTGTTTTTAAAATAGCTAATTTTACAACCTTTTAATAGAGAACCCAATTCAAATATAAATTCTGACACTTTTTACATATTCATTTGACAAAAAAACATCATTTTTGAAATTGTAATATCAAAATTCACTATGGGTGAGTGTATATAATTTTTTTGAGAAGTTTCATTTTTTGATGAACAATGAAAAACGCTAAATTTTAACTCAAACGTCCTTTTCCTTATAGTTTAGTTATATTGTTAAATTATATTATAATTTGGTTATAAAGTCAAATTAGATAAATTAAACATAAATTAATCATATTTAGTTAAATTTATCCAAATTCACATTGAAATTGGATATAAAAATCAATCATTTTGACATTTTCTCTTTAAAAACATATTTTCTCATCACATCTATGAGATTAATTTTAAATTAATTTAATCTAAATATTTGATTATGGGTTGGAAAAATGAATTCCATATAGGTAATAATCATAATTTACAATGGATAATAATTTTAACAATGTTTTTTACAAAATATATTAGTGAAATTAATATAAATTAATTACAACAATTTAGGTAAAAACTAGACAATTTATTGGTAAAATTTTAATTTAAGGGGGAAAATAACCTAGGAACATGATCAAAATCAATTTTATTGAAACCAACAGGAGTTACCAAAATAATGGTTAACACCCTTCCACAAAATATTTCATTTCATTTTAATTGTAAACATCCTAAAATATTTTTATTCAACGTTATATAATATATTTATTATCCTAAATAAACTTATATGTTTTTATGTTAGGGTTTCTATGTAAAGACCCAAACATTCATTAATGAGAATTACACTTGATCTAATTAAATGTCTTATTATGGTTATATAAAATATGAACATATTTGGTTTTATGTTTCTAGATTTTAAAATACCATTATGAATTGTGATTGTTTCTAATATAGCTATTGAACAGTGATCACATGATTAGTATAAATATAGGGCTTTAATAAAACCAATTTACTCAAAAAAAAGGAAGTAATGGCCTCATCTAGTAGGCATTCCCCCTACGAATCCCATTTGTCAGAGCTCATAAATGAGGTGGAAAAATTGGGCTTCGTTCTTGACCAAGGCCAAACCGAGCTTAAACACTTTAAGCTGAAGCGGAACCGAGTACAAGATAAGTGGAAGTTAATATAGATTACCACCCGAGTGATGTTATCCGAGCCACCCCAAGATTCTGTCACCATCGCATGCCTTCCACTTCAGCATTATGCTGGTGTTATAAGGGGTTATGTAACAAGTCCTTATCACTATTACTGTGTACATTATTTTTTGTATAAATATTGTGCATTCATTTTATTATGGTTACCTTGTAAATAGTTTTTAAAGAAATAATAGTATTTTCAGTTAATGTTCAACTATGAAATCTATTTTTATGAATTAATGTATTTTTTAATTAAATAATATTTTAACCAAACAGTATTATTAAATTACTTTTTGTTACATATAAATGATCATATAATTTTATGAATGCAATTGTAATTTTTATTACGGTTTGAAAACTATTTTTGAAAAAACAAATAAATTTTTGGTAAATGTATGTTTTCATTTTAAAATTAAGAATTCACATATTAATAAAATTATTTAGATAAAATTAATATTATTTTTTTAATCATGATGTTGAAATTATCCAACAGTGAACTTTTCATAATTACCTTAGATTGTCAAATTTTTTGGTAAAATTTAAATATCGTTTAAATATATAATGCCTTTTATGACATCATAATGGACAAATAGTGATGTAATAAAATAATATAAACATTATGTTAGACCAATATATGTTTTATCATTAAAATAATGTGACTTTATATTTGTTTGATTTATTTTACCATGCTTTTATGGACCCTCCAAGACTTATAAAACATTTTGTCTTTTTAAATTGTTTTCCTTGAGTGTGTGACTCACCTCCACATAAGAAACCCAATTATTTTAATAATTTCGTCCATTATACTTATAAAATATTATTTTCAGTCCCATTTGGAAAAAAACAATGTCAAAAAACTTGGGCGATTTTGTGGTATTGATTAGTTTAAAGTGAGGTGTCCCTGAACTAAATAATAATGAATTCCCCCTCCTTTCCTATGTATCCCACCCAAGCTCCCACTTTATACTCATTAAAATCCATTGGAGATCATCCATCCCCTGAACTCCTCTCTCTAGAATCCTCCCAAGGTGACCCAACCTCCCATGAAGCCTCTCTCAAGCCTCTCTCCTGCCTTTGGGATCACAGTTCCAAGTAAGGGATTTCTTCCTTTCTCACTTTGTCCAATTTTATTTAAGTTGTTATGCACATTTGTTTTCAATTAAAAATATTTGGGTATTATTTTTCACCTTCCCGATATTTCCCTCTTTATTTTTGTATAATGTGATACCCCTTTCTCACACATTAATGCCTCCCATGTACACCTGTTACCATGATGAAATTCTGTGAGGGATTTTTCTATCTTCTTTTACATCCAAGAAATTATTTTCTATTATGAATCTAAAATCCATTATGTTTATTGGTACATGTATATATATTTCTACCTTACTGTCCATTTCATCTACATATGATGAGACACCATTTTCTCTCTCATCAACCATTTTCATGAATACTTATGTCACGTCGTTATGCTACAGTAATTACGCCGAATTTTTTCATGACAAGATAATTGTGTAGTGAATAACATACCCATGTCTCTATAAAGGGTATTCAACTTTATGCGCATAAACATTTTGAATGGTACTTTAATTATTTTTCCCACACTTCTTAATTATGGAATAACTTATGATATTGATTTATTCCATGGTATATGATCAATGTGGCACACTTATGCATGAAATAAAATGTTTAAGAAGGGGACACCCTGATAGCACTCCAATGCATTGGGTAATGTATAGTATCATAATATGTCAGGTGCAATGGGTTTTGACTAATTATAATTGATGTTCAACAAAGTTTTACTCATGCTTCATGTGCAATGAGTGTTTACTCATGCTCTATATGCATTGAGCCTGGGCCATGCTAATTCCATGTTAAGTGTTGTTGCAACATTTTCATGTTATGATTATCATGCTTCATCATGCCTTTATGTTAATGTTTCTCTTGGGTTCCATTGATATGACAATTTTCTACCATGTATTGTATTCCTCATTTTATTCCGTGTTTATTCCCTTTCTGGGCCTTATAGCTCACCCTTTTCTTGTGCATGTCCTATGTTATCCCATGCAATGAAAAGTATGAGAGAATGTAGAGTTCATGTAAAGGAATAATTCAATAAAAATGTTGTATGTTTTATGTTCTAAGAAATTAAGTAATGTTCCTAGGCCCCAAAGAACTAGACCTTTGGATCTTCTATATTGTATCAAGTGAATATTTTATGTAATAAATCAGGTTTAAGTGTGTAATAAAAAGCAGGGTTGTCATAGTAGGTATCACCAGATAGGTTTAGTAATTTTTGGGATTAGGATTAGAAAACCCTAGTGAAGACTTAGAGACAAGAATAAGTATAATAAATACACCCCTAAGTATTGGTCAGTATTGAGTAAGTGGTTTATCAAGAAAATACATCCCTGTCTGGATACGAGTAGGTAGAGGTGGCTTTGGCGTAGATGTATCCTTGGGGTAAAACCCGAAAAAACTACTTTGAGCTAGACACAAATAGGAACTGGTGCACGACAACAGGCCTTGTAGCACATTTGGTTACGAAACTCCTGTGGGATATGCTTTGGTGAATTCACAAGCTTATATGAACCCTTATTATGGGAATTAAAAAAATGGCCCTTATAATATATGTTAGAAAGTAGGTCATGGATAGCATAGATTAAAGCCTATGGATTCATAAGTTAAGGAAATAAAAGTTATTTATATGTCATCAGTTTTTTACTTCGATTACCCTTTATGTGTTACCCCTAACTTTCCTTTTATTCCAACCAATGGACAGTAATAGTAGGAATCATGCTAACAACCGATGTGAAGATCAATGTGATGAATGCGCTAATGAGATGTCTAATCCGATGGGAGCAAGAATAGTGAACTTTTTCATGCTTCTCTCTCAGTTAAATCAATCTTTGAATAGAAACACGAGTCAAGAGGAACGTTCAACCCCCCCACCCCAAGGAAGAACAAGTCGCTATCAAGAGCTTCATGAGACAAAGGCCTCCTACTTTTAATGGATCATCGGATCCCTCAATCGTCGAACAATAGATCAACTCCATTAAAAAGATTATCTCCATCCTTCAATGTTCTGAACCAGATAAGGTTCTCTAGGATACTTATCATATGGAGGGTGAAGCTGATCAATGGTGTATGTTGATCAAAAATACGAAGCCTGAGGAGGAGATTGAGTTGTGTGAATGGAAGGATTTCCGGAAGATGTTTTTTGATAAATAGTTTTTTCACACCCTCTGACATAAGATGGGAACATAATTCTTTTCCCTCAAGAAAAATGATGATAAATCTACTGGAGCATAGAGGGAAAACTTCACAAGGATTTCACAATAAGTTTACAACTTTTTCGTTACCCCTGAATGCAAGGTTGACCTATTATTTCTTGGGATGAAACCTAGCCTAAAAAAAGCACTGGCGATCCATGACTGTGACAGCTCTGATAAAATTGTCTAACAATCCCTCAAGGATGAAATGGATGTTGTAGAATCTTAGGGGTATCATGGGGATAAAGCGCGTAAGGTGGACTTCAATGCTGGCAGTTCGATGGATAAATCCAATGGTTCTAAGAATATCTAGCACCCCACTTGCCAAAGATGCGGAAAGAATCACCCCAGAAATTTCCTTAAGGGGATGAGGAAATGCATTAGGTGTAGATGATAAGGGAACCTAGCTGTTAACTACCGAAAAAGAAACACCACGACTACAACAGAGGAGAGGAATGCTTCGTTCGAACCTCAATGTGTGGTTCATTTATACAACTGAAATGAACTAGGGAATCATGAAAATTGATGCCCTAAGACATGGTTTTTTGAGGCAACCAACAACCTCCAAGGCATCAAGGAAGATCTTTTTTCATCACTACCACCGAAGTGAACCCAATCACGACCTGTCCCCCGAGGTCCGTTTCGTAACTTCCCTAAGCCCGCCTTCTATAGGCCAGGGGATGGTGACTGGCACCAAAGGAATAAATCCCTAAATTGGGAAAGAATTCTTTATATAACTGAAAACAAACACAACAGAGTACAAAACTGGAAGTAAAACACTAAGTAAAACTGTATACAAAAGAAGTTCTAGAAAGTAAAAGGGGCCAGAAATACAATCCCAATAGTAAAAATAAAATTACAACTAAATAAAAGTAAAGCAAATGCGTCATCCTTTGGGGTTCCTACCTAAAGGGTAGGTACAAATGGCCTCCTCAGCACTCCACGTTCATCCGTCTCCACTGTGTTGTTAGGGTTGGTGTCCTGAGAACCAACTATTTTGTAATTTTATTTCATGAATGTTCACATATTATATATATTTAATTGTTCTACATGAATATAATAAAATAATGTCCTGGAATATTTGTTGCATTGATAAGGTCATGGAAGATCTCCGCTATGATGAGAACCTTGAAATGATATAACAATATTTTTAAATAAAGTTCTACAGTTGGATGACATACTATGATTGGAAACATAGTGTACAGACCGTCATGTGTGGGCACTCGTAATGAGACAAGACTCTCTCTCATGGAGTTCGCACTTGGTAATCTCTAAGATGGGAGATTATGAGAACAGATCTTCCAGTAGTAATTCCGCATGTTTTGGTGTCATCATACATTACTATCTACGATCAAGTGTAATGGTCCTTAGACTGCAAGATTATAATGAACTCATGTCATGACTCACAAACATAGATTTTCTGAAGAAAACCATCACGAAGAAGGTTGGCGGGAAGTAGGGTACGTTGGGTGCGTCACGAATGACATGTGGTTAATCGATAAGTCGAGGAAGAATTTTTCCCTTATATATTTATGGAAGTATATATCTTGGTCCCTTTTATTAAAATAGAACTATCGAACATATTCCATGTCCATGGTGACACAATGAGTTTATTTTTGGAATTCAAAGAATGATAGATCAATCATATTTGTTTATGAAACTACCATGAAACCTTCTTGATGAGATATTAAGACAAAGGGATAAAATCACACAATAAGAATTCATATAAGGTGACACATCAGTGCAGCATCAACTTATTTATCTTGGGTGCCTTGACCCATTTCTAAACTGTAATCTTCGACTTTAGGAAAGCCCACCAAATGCCAACAAGAAAGATTCCTTGAGGGTCACACACTAAGTGCATCCAAGTATCTCAAGTAGAATAAAGATTATTCTCGTACGTGGTTTAATAATTATTCAAGTAAGCCTAAATTGTTTTAATGATGGAGGAAGAAGGAAATGAAAAACAAGATATACACGCTGTGTATTAATGATTACAGACCGTGTAGTTTTTCAATGAAAACAAGTACATGTCGTCTATTAATGATTACACGCCGTGTAGTTTTCATTTTGGAAAGGAAATGAAAAGCAACTACACACCGTGTATTAATGATTACATGCCGTGTAGTTTTATGGAAAACAAGTACATGTACTGTATTAATTATTACACGTCCTGTAGTTTCCCAGTCGGGATTTTGAGGATATAATATTGTTTTATTAAATGATATTTATTATAATCTGCGTGGGAACATGTCAAGGAATTAATTATTCGACATGGGGGTTTTCAATAAGAGTCAATGAAATAAATAAAATGCGTAATGTGATTATTTGTTGTTATAACTCTGCAACCTCAAACCCGATTATAAATATCCTCACAACCACAAATCTTTTCCCAACAAGAGAATCGTTGTGCACAAAAATTCTAGAGAACTCTTTCAAGGTCGAAAGAACCTCTTCCTCCAAGAATGCTCTCAAGACTGAGATATATCCTCTTCTATCAGATCAAGACGATCTAAGGTGGAAAATTCAAGAAAAGGTTTCTACATTCTATCACTCAAAGACTCCTTTGGAGATGTCTAGAGATACGAGGTGCACATGTGGATCACCTCTAGAGGAAGTATGCACTTGGATTCTACAAAGCAATAACGAATGACAAAGGAACACGATCGAGAATATCAACGAAGAAAGAACACCCAAAAGTTACTTCCTACCAATTAATTAAATTAATTATAATCAACCTGTGACGATCCGTTTTTGTGGTTTCGGCACCTTTCTTCTTCTTTGTATATTTCTGTGAATTGATCCGTGGAGACTGGCATTTATCGTCGTACTGATCCTGGATTGATCATTGCTAATGAGAAAAATCCAAGTGGGCACATCCACCCACGTGCTTCCGCTCTGCCCAGAACCTTAAATTGGTATCAGAGTGAGGTGACAATGTTGATTATAGTTATTTAATTTTCATTGATAATTTATGCATTTATTTTCGATTCAATTCAAGATGAATCATTCTATAAAACTGAATGAACGAGATATGTTATTCCTCCTTCATTTCTTGATTCACATCACATAAATTGACTTTTAATTTATATTTTGATTAAATTAAAAACAAGGATCTCATCTGGAGGAGCTGCTCTTGTTGTCCGTACAACACAGGAATACACGACGCGTAGTGAAAACTTCACGTCGTGTACATAGGTTCAACGAACCGGTACTCGTCCGCAATACCACATCGTGTGAATTGATTATACATAAGTGTTTATTACCCCATATTGACTAGAAATGAATGGCGCATGGGAACTAGAATACACGGTGTGTATGTTGAATCAACACGTTGTGTAGTCCGATCCAATCCAGGTGAAACAATGTACAAGGAGAAGCCATGTTCTGTGTACAAAGGATTTCCCGACTGGTAACCACGTAACAAGTACACGCCATGATAGATTAATCTATATGTCGTGTACTCCAAAATTTGGACAGTATTGAAAACACACCAAAGCCCCGGCAAGTAATTTGGATAAATGGTGTAAATAAATAAATGTCATGTAAATATAAACTACACGCCTTGTACTTTCCAGAAATGGAATTTCACAGGGTTTCCTCCAAAATTACAGAGACTTGTACGAGGAATATGGATGAGATGAATCTCAAGGAAATTCATAAATTAATTTACGATAAATAATTGATTAATTATAAGATCATAATTTATTAATTTCAAGCACAAATTATCTTAAAGAATAGAATGATTAAAAGAATTTTAATTATAAATATTCTTAAATGTCGCTGCATGCAATGGATGATCATGAGCTAGACCAAAGACCCTTTTGTATGTGTGTTTGGTTTCATTTATGTTTGTTTAATTTAAATTCATTGGCCTATGAGCCTTATTCCAATAACATTTAGTACCTGCGTGCCCATGGTTTTTTTAATGTAAACCCCATGTAATGGAGGATCTCCCAAGATAGAGGAGATGGTTCGAAACCCAAATCTGAGACGAAACAAACCCAACAAGATACAAAGGAGGATAGGTGGGAGCTGCAAAACACGAACCATCGGTTCAAGGTGTTTTCCCCTAGGTCAAGGTTAGCTTATCAAACCACTAGATAAGATAATCAATAAAAGCTCCTGATTAGGGCATCTTATTTTATTTTTATCTTATTTCATGGTTTATTTATTATGTTTTTTTTGTCGCAATCACATAGTTAATAAAACGAACAAAAAAGAAAAGATGGCATAAAATAAAAATCGGACTATGCGTAAACATTATCCGAAAATGGTTAATCACTTAATTAAGCATCACTTAATATTAACTAGCATGTGATAATGCGAAACTATGCATAAATGATTAGAATCCCTCAATACCATATTATGTCAGACCAAGCCTTCCGTTACCTGGTTAAGGGAAGGACTCAATAAAAGTATGTGTTTGACCAACCATTTTTGGGACACTTACTTTTTCAAAGGATTCCCTTAGTAAGGGTTTCAGGTTGACTTAACCATATTACATCAATGGGAGTATCCCTTTCTAAAATTACTGTAATATTGGAGGCAAGAGTTGAGGAAATCCATGTCAAGATTTGAGGATTGGGGATTCCACTCAAAAGATCAAGGAACTGTAATCTCACAGTTGGCAAAGACCTACCTGCCTAAATACATTCAAAGATCTTGACCAACCCTTGTTGGGGTTATGCGAAGGGGAATATGGATCCTTTCCACTATAATGTCAATGCAACTAAACATTCCCGGTTCAATGGTGAGGCCCATTGGGACTTCATAAAATAGTGGGAGAATTAATAAATACATTTATTATTTTTTATAAAATGTAATCAAAAGGTACTGATAAATTTTCTATTTTAATTTATAGAATCAATATGAAAAACTCGTCAACCACATTTTATCGAAGATCAATTCTAGAAAAAGATAATATCCTCACTGGAATTAACTTTCAAGAATGGATTAGGAGACTTTGGGTTATCCTACTCCAGGAACGAAAGTATTACGTGCTGGAGTCCTCACTTCCTGATTCTCCTACCCAAGGGGTGTGTGGTGAAGATTTTCTGGTCTATGATCAACATTTGTGCGATGCACTCAACATTCAATGTTTGATACTATCATCAATGTCTAGTGAGCTCATGAAGTCTCATGGGGACATGGATGCCTATAACTTTCTTGATAACCTTTGTGGTCTATACCAGGGGAGAGAAAGATAGGAAGGGTTTGAGATCTCCAAAGATCTATTTCAGAGCAAGCTTAGAGAGGGTGCCCCAGCCAGGCCTCATGTAGTCAAGATCATTGGCTTCATTGAGAGATTTGATATTCTAGTGTTTAAACTCCCCTAAGAATTGGGTACTGATCTCATTCTTGCATCACTCCCCCAGATCTTCTCAAACTTTGTTGTGAACTTCAACATGAATAACATTGAAAAGTCTCAATCAGATCTTCTTATCCTTATTCTCCAAGTGGACAATGATATGAAGAGTGAAAAACCTGTAGTTTTTATGGTGAATAAAAGTAAAGGTAAGGTGAAGAGATTTAAGCCCATATCTTCTTCAAGTCCTTCCATGAAAAGGAAAATCAAATGGGAGGTAAGGGAACATGATGCTGTTTTATTCGCATGTGGTAAGAAGGGCCACAGGAAGAAAAACTGCACCCAGCAATGGATGCAAGGGGAAGCTTCAAGTGAGTTTGTCCTCGAATGAAATCTATCTATTTCTACAAATTAGGTATTAGATACAGCTTATGGTGCTCACATATGTATCCAAATACATGAACCTAGTAGATTCAAGGAGATTGATCAAGGGGAGGTAGATCTACGAGTGGCCAACAAAGCCAGACTTGCTGTTGTAGTTGTCGCAGACTACCATCTCACATTGCCTACTCGAATGGTATTGGTTTTGAAAGATGTTATTATTTACCCTCTATAACCAAGAACATTATTTCAGTATCCAGATTAGATACTGATGGATTCATCTTCATTTTTGGAAGTGGATGTTGCTACTTTTATAAAGATAGCTTTTGTTTTGGTAGGGCACATTTATATAACGGCCTTTATGTGTTAGACTTCACAAACCAAGTAATGGAAATCGATGACAATGTTAATTCACATGACTCATACCACACCCAACTTTGGAATCACCGTCTAGGTCATGTCAATGAGAAACGTTTAACGAAATTACATCAAGATGGTTATTTAGATTCTTTCGTACTAAAACCACTTGGTGTATGTCATCCGTGTCTACAAGGCAAAATGACCAAAGCCCTATTTAGTGCGAAAGGTGAAAGGGCTAAAGAGATTATAGAATTAGTTTACACAGATGTGTGTGGACAATTTCCAGTTGAAGAAAGGGGTGGGTCCTCATACTTCATAACTTTTACTGATGATTTTTGTGGATATGGATATATTTACTTAATGAGGTATAAGTAAGATTATTTTGATTAGTTCAAAGAATACAAGAATGAAGCTGAGAACCAGCTTGGTAGGATGATTAAGAAACTCTGCTCCGATAGAGGAGGATAATATCTTAATTTGGAATTCATTGATTTCTTACGATAGTTTGGGATTCTATCTCAACTCACTCCTCCTTACACACCTCAGTGTAATGGTGTAAGTGAAAGGAGGAACTGCACCTTGATAGACATGGTGAGATCAATTATGAGTCATCTGAGTATTCCATTATCCTTTTGGGGATATGCATTACAAAAAGAAGAACACATACTAAACCAAGTACCAACTAAATCGATAAATGGTATTCCATACGAGTTATGGAGTGGACACAAAGCCATGTTATCGAATTTACTTGTGTGGGGTAGAGAATCATTTTTTATGCCCTCTTCTGGTAACAAACTTGCACCCCGAGGAAAAATATGTATCATTATAGGATATACCATGGAAACAAGGGGATATTACCTATACAACCCCTCAGAAAAAAAAAGGTTACAGTGAAAAGACATGCCATATTCCATGAGAGGGAGTACATCTTCAAAAGAGATAGTGGGAGGGTGATAGACTTCGATGAAGTCAAGGCTCAAGATACACAGGAGTTAGTATAAGAACATATTACACAATGCCCCGTGGAAGAACAATATGTCCCAGAGACACAAGAACTACGTAGGAGCATGAGAGAGGTGAGAGAACCTGAACGATATGGTTTTATTGTCCCTGAGGATGGTGACTCATTATTGGTTGACAATGATGATCCTCTTACCTACAAGGAAGAAGTTGAAGGCACAAATGTTGCCAAGTCAAAAGAAGCCAAGAATTTTGAAATGGATTCCATGTACCAAAACCATGTCTAGATTTTGGTAGATCCTCCAGTTGATGTAAAGCCTATTGGTAAGAAATGGGTATTCAAGAAGAAACATAACATGGAGGGTCAAGTCAGCACCTATAAGGCACGACTGGTTGCCAAAGATTTTAGACAGCGTCAAGGAATTGACTATGATGAAACCTTTTCACCGGTTGCGATGCTGATGTCCATCAGAATTCTATTGGCCTTTTCCTCTTACCATGACAATGAAATTTGACAAATGGTTGTTAGAACCGCATTCCTTAATAGGAAACTCCATGAAAATGTCTACATGACACATCCTGAAGGGTTTGTGACTCTAATGGATTCCAACAAGGTATGCAAGTTGTAGAAATACATTTATGGATTAAATCAAGCATCAATGACATGGAACATTCATTTTGATGAAGTTTTAAAGGAATTTGTCTTTGTTAAGATCAAATGTGAGCCATGTGTCTACAAGAGGATTAGTGTAAGTGTGGTTATTTTCCGAATAGTATATGTTGATGACATATTACTAATTGGAAATGAAGTACCTGTCTTACAGTTAGTTAAGGCATGGTTAGATAAATGCTTCTCCATGAAAGACTTGGGCGAGGTAGCATATATTCTGGGGATCAAGATCCATCGTGATAGATCCAAGAGAATGATGGGCCTGAGTCAAAGTACATACATTTACACGATACTGAAGAGATTCAGTATGGATCAATCCAGGAGGGGATTATTGCCAGTGTCACACGACATTCATCTTTCTAAGAAAATGTGTCCTCAGACACATGAGAAAAGAAATAAAATGGCAAGGATCCCTTACGCATCCGCAATTAGGTCAGTCTTGTATGCTATGCTATGTACAAGGCTAGATGTTTCTTACGCATTAAGTGTGGTAGGCAGATATCAAGCCAATCCAGGAGACTACCATTGGATGGCAGTCAAGACTATCCTTAAGTATATGAGGTGTACTAAAGATATTTTCTTATTCTATGGAGGAGATGAAGAAATAGTCATCAGAGGACATATAAATGTTGGTTTCTAGACTGATCAAGATGACATGAATTCACAGATAGGTTGCATATTCAGTTTGAATGGAGGTGTAGTGAGCTGGAAGAGCTCTAAGTAAAGTGTGCTGACAGATTCTACAGTGGAGTCCGACTATATCGCAGCTTTTGAGGCAGCTAAAGAAGTAGTATGGATGTGAAGTTTCTTCCAAGATCTGGATGTATTACCTAGCAGTAAATATCCTATCACACTCTATAGTGATAATACTGCAGCGGTGGCACTTGAAAAAGATCCAATGTCACATCTACGGACAAAGAACATACTTCTAAAGTATCACCTCTTGAGGGATTTTTCTCAGATAGGTGAAGTTGCAGTGAATAGTATTTCCATGGAAGATAGTGTGGCAGAACCCTTGACTAAAGCCTTGACTCGGCAGAAACATGATCATCATGTGAGGTTTAGAGGAATAAAAGTCATAGGTAGTTGGCTCTAGTCCATGTGGGAGTTTTTTAGGGTTGGTGTCATGAGAACCAACTGTTTTGTACTTTGATTACATGAATTTTCACATATTATATATTGTTCATTGTTCTGCATGACTATAATATAGTAATGTTCTGGAATATTTGTTTCTTTGATATGTTCATGGCAGATCCCTGGTATGATGAGATCCTTGAAATTCTATAACAATATTCTTAAATAATGTTCTATGGTTGGTTGACATACTATGATAGAACACATAGTATATTGTCTGTCATGTGCGAGCACTCGTAAGAAGATGAGACTCTCTCTCATTGAGTTCACACTTGGTAATCTCCAAGATGAGAGATTATGATAACATACCCGCCAGTAGTAATTCCACATGTTTTGGTGTCATCATACATTACTATCTATGAGCCTATGTAATGGTCCTTAGACTGGAAGATTATAATTAACTCATGTCATGACTCGCGCACTTAGATTTGCTGACGAAAACCGTCACAAAGATAGTTTTTGGGAAGTAGGGTACGTTGGGTGCATCACGAAAGAGATTTTGTTAATGGATAAGTTGTGGAAGGATTTTTCCCTTACATATTTTTGGAATTATTTATCTCGGGCCCTTTTATTGAAATAGAACTGTCGAACAAATTCCATGGCCATGTTGATATGAGGAGTTTATTTCTGGAAGTCAAAGAATGACAGATCAAATATATAGGTTTATGAAACTACCATGAAACATGCTTAATGAGATATTGAGACAGAGGGATTAAATTACACAGTAAGTGTTCATATGAGGGGACACTTCAATGTGGCGTTAACTTATTTCTCTTGGGTGCCTTGACCTGTTTCTAAACAGTAATCTTGGACTTCAGGCAAGCCCGCCAAATGCCAATGAGACAGAGGCCTAAAGGGTCACACACTAAGTGTATCCTAGTACCTCAATTATAATAAATATTATTCTTGTACATGGTTTAATTATTATTCAAGTAAGCCTAAATTTTTTTATTGATGGAGGAAGAAGGAAATGAATAACAAGATAAACACCCCATGTATTAATGATTACAAGTCGTGTAGTTTTTCATGGAAAACAATTACATGCAGTGTATTAATGATTACACACTGTGTAGTTTTCATTTTGTAAAGGAAATGAAAAACAAGTACACATTGTGTATTAATGATTACACGCCATGTAGTGTTATGAAAAAAAAGTACACGTTGTGTATTAATGATTACACGCTGTGTAGTTTTCTAGTCGTGATTTTGAGGATATAATATCATTTTATTAAATGATATTTATTATAATCAGCATGGGAGCATGTCAAGGAATTAATTATTCGACATGGGGGTTTTCAATAAGTGTAAATGAAATAAATAAAATGCGTAACGCGTTTATTTATTTTCATAAGTCTACAACCTAAAACCCGATTATAAATATCCTCACTAGCCCAACTCTTTTCTCACAAGGAAATCCTTGTGCACAACAATTCTGGAGAATTATTTCAGGGCCGAAAGAACCTCTTTCTCCAAGAACACTATCAAGATCGACAGAGATCCTCTTCCATTGGATCAAGAAAATCTAAGGCAGACAACATAAGCAATGGATTCAACACGCTAGCACCCAGAGACTCCTTTGGCGATGTCCAGAGATATGAGGTGCACATGTGGATCACCGCTAGAGGAAGTCTACACTTGGATTCTGCGACACAACGACAAATCACATCGGAACATGATCAAGAATATAAATGATGAAAGAACACCCCAAAGGTACATATTGTCAATTAATTAAATTAATTATAATCAACCTGTGATGATCCACTTTTGTGGTTCTGGGACCTTTCTTCTTCTTTTTCTATTTCTGTGAATCGATCCATGGAGGCTGGCGATTATTGTCATATTGATCCCGGACTGATCATTACTAATGACAAAAATCCAAGTTGTCACATCCACCCACATGATTCCACTATTCCTGGAACCTTCATGTATACCATCACGTAGAGTGGTCGACCTCCGAGTATCGTCCAGTCCTACTACTCACTGCCTCAGTCAGCGATGCTCGTCGTTTGCAACCAACACGTCGAGGTGCGGGAATAGCCCGTGTAGGGGTGAGTATAACGATACTCAATAGAGACCCCGAGACCATCAAGGTCTCACTAAATCTAACAAGGATAAAACAAAAAGTATGAAATCAATGGATAACCATTTACATAGGTAAATTCCCATACATATACCTTAGTTATCTAGTAACTCATCTCAATCATGAGGAAAACACAATAGTCATTGACTTAGCTCACACAGGTATACAACTTTTGTAGAGAGATAGAGACGATCAGATGTAGCCACTGAATCATCTATGTTTTTGGACCAACACATGATCTAGGAACTGAAGTTGGAACTGTCGGACCAACACATGGCCAGGAATAGTCATCAGAGCTGTTGGACCGACACATTATCTAGGACCAGCTATTTTGTTAGACCAACACATAATCAAGGAACAAAAGTATGAACTGTTGGACTAACACATGATCCAGGAACAGTGGTCAGAGGTGTCAGTCCAACACATTATCTATGACCAGATATTCTATCAGGCCAACACGTGATCCAGGAACAGAAGTTAGAACTGTCGGACCAACACATGATCCAAGAACATTCATCAGATTACTACCAGGCATAGGGTTTCCACAAAGCATGCTTGATTCCGAGATAGTCTGCTCCTCAAGCCATGTTTCGACAAGTCAACTGCCACCAAGTCCCAAAAAGAAGTATCTCAAATTCCTGCCATGTCATAGGGGTCTCAACGCAATAGATGGTGTGTCAATCACACTCTCAGCCAGTTAGTTATGAGCCTTTTAGTCCCGGGAGCCCGGTTGGACTCATGTATGATCCAACCTCACCAAAACTCAAATATACCCCAAACTCTAGTAGGGTATAATCAATGGGACCGTCTCTCATCGAGATTACCAGCGCCACTGACGGTTTGTCAAACGGGCATTCGGTGCCAAAGATATGGCCAAAGTAAGTAAAGTGGTCAGTAGTGGGCCCGGGTCTGGTCCGACCCGGTCGGACCGACTCGGCCCAACCGAGTCAGGGTCGACCTCGTCTAGGTCAACCCAGACAGACCCATTGGGTATGACCCGTCCCGTTGGGCGGGACATCCCGTTATGTTCAACCCGGTCCGCTGGGGCCGGCCCAGCAGACTGCAAGGGTGGTTCGGGCCAGAGGCCGCTGCGTAGGTGGATCGACCCAAAGGTCGGGGCCGGTTCGGCCGGCGTTGCATAGGGGCGCGGCACGAAAACTCGTCCTGGGAGGCCGTAAAGGGGTTCAGTTCACCAAAGGCATGTGGGACGCGCACGAAGGTCACGGGGCCGACCAGCGGGGCGTCGGGCAGGCCGCGGCAGGGCACCGGGCAGGCCGCGGGGAGCCGGGCGGGGCTTGGTAGGGTGGCCGGGTGGGAGTCGGGCTGGCCGGGGCAACGCAGCTAGGAGGGCGCCAGGCAGGCCACGGGGCCCCAGGCGGGGCGGGTCAGGGTGGACGAGAGAGCACCCGGAAGGCCGCGGGGCGACGGGCAGGGCACAGCAGGGCGGCCGGGAGGGCGCCGGGATGGCCGCGGGGCACCGGGCTGGGTGTGGCATGGAGGCCGGTAGGGCATTGGGCAGGACGGAGAGCACCGAGCAGGCTGTAGGGCACTAGACGGTGTGTGGCAGGGCAACCGTGAGGGCGTAGGGCAGGCCGCGGGGTGCCGGGCTGGGCAGGGCACGGTGGCTGGGAGGGTGCCGGGTAGGCTGCGGGGTGCCTAGCCGGCCGCGGCAGGGCGGCTTGGTGCGGCGAGGCGGCCAGAGTGCGGCTAGGCAGACAGTCAGGCGCATGGCCAGGGGTGGCCGGCTCAGGGGGCGTGCGGCCGGGCGGGGCGCAGGTTCGGAAGGGCGCGGCCAGGCGCGAGGTTCTGCAGGGACGAACGGGTGGCGCATACGGCCAGACGGCAGGGAGGTCGGGCTGCTGTGGGTTCATCCGGAGGCGCTGCAAAACGCCGCGGGGGCGGTGCGGTTCACGGAGGCCGCAGGTAGTCCGGTGTAACACCCCAAGTTTTTCTAAAAATAAATAGAAATGCATGGAAATTTGTTTTAAGTAGATATTTTTAATTAACCTTTAAAACATAACTTTTATACTTCTATGTTCGGAATTTCAAGAAACTATCATCTACAATTGTGTTCAGTATGTTATTTTGAGTCTATTGAAACAAACTTATTTTTTGTGAATAGTAACATACCCTTATGAATAGTAATATGAATAGGGATGTGTCCCTAATGAATAGTAAATTTTATTATGATTTCATTTTATGAAGGTTTTAAGATAATAGCATCTAGGTTAATTTTTCATTGTGATATCGAAGTAGATACAGAATTAGAATTGTTAATTATTGAATTAAGTATGCTTTTATTTCAATATTAAATTAATAATATTTTGAAAATTATTTTCAAAAAAATGGACTTCATTTTTGAAATCTACATGTCGATAAATGGTTAGGGTGAATTTTGGGAATATTTTTGAAACAGTTGATTTTTCGTTGAATAGTAAAAAATACGGTTTTTAGTTTCGGTGTATTAATGACATCATTAATGATCTAATAATGTTGTCATAAATCTGGTCGACTTGTGTATATTTAAATAATATGTGAGGCGTCCCAAGTGGCTTATACCATGGGCAAATACCTTGGGCAAGCCTATGGTTTTGTAAATTCACTCATGATGTGTCCCTTGAAAATTATTAAAATAATCCCTCAGTTTTCCTATAAATACCAACTCTTACCTTCATTTAATTCATTCCCAATTCTCTCTCAACTAATCTCTGGCCTCCTTGCCTTCATATTAGTCCTCTCAAGGTTTCCTCAAGCCCAAAAGGTCCCAACATTCAAGTTATAAGGGTTACTCTACAAGGTAAGAAAATTCTCAATTTCTTTCTTTTTCCTTTCATGTTCTCTTTTATGTGGTATAACATTAAAGTTTCCATACCATGTTATTATTATTTTATTATTATTGATATACTCTATATTATGATTCATTTATGTATGGGTGACCATTTTTTCCACTCATTTTAATATTTTCTAAAACCATGTTGCGTAGATGTTAGGCTGCCGAATTTTTCTAAGTGATTTCACAATTATTCTTTTATTTTGAGTTATTTCCTTATTCTTTCTTAATATATCCTTGCCCAAGTGGCATTAAATCTCTATAAAACATTTATATTCTATATTTCATAATTTTTATGGAAAATTTATCATCGTTCTTCTTCTCATATCCCACTTATTTAATGAATAAAAACATTGTCCGTTTGTGTTGAATTATCGACATCGTGGACGATGTGATTTCAATTTCCATTAATTAATTCAATTATGGTTCTGAAACCATT
Source organism: Viscum album (assembly GCA_963277665.1). Classification (NCBI taxonomy): domain Eukaryota; kingdom Viridiplantae; phylum Streptophyta; class Magnoliopsida; order Santalales; family Viscaceae; genus Viscum; species Viscum album. The sequence goes on along the minus strand of OY728136.1, from coordinate 1,806,497,081 downwards.
TATATGGTTTAACCAGGTTATAATATATTTGTTATGACTCACCCATGGGTCTGGAATTCTTTTTTACTCATGGTTCTAATTTATAAGACAAAACGGTGTTGTTATTATCAAATAACCACTAAAATGATCTAAACGAACATCATTAATGTTCTATATTATGAGTCATCCTCATGTAAGAATTAAAAATGATGAATTGAATATTTTATGTTACTGTATATATATAAATATTAATCCATTCAAATTCTAGAGTTTCACTTCCAATCGAAAAGAATGTCCATCATTAACCAATCATGGAAATCATGTAAAGAACTCACCCAAAAACTATGCAAATGGACAAATACTTACAATTAAGGGTGAAATGATGTTATGGAATGGTAATATAAGATGTTATAAACAAGAAAATGTATCTATAAAATATTAATAACACTATTTTAACCATTATACAAGAGGTTTAAAGAATTTTGAATTAAGACAAACCCGAGGTAAGGGAATTCTTAAACAGATTTCCATTCATTGGGTTAACCTTCTACTTCATTATTTTTGTGCTATTTAAATTTTTTGTGTGATGGGTTATATTTATATTTATTTAATTATGTGTATTTACATTATATTTACATACTCCATCCAATCTATTAAGTCCCTCTTCAATTTTATGATATTTATAAGGGGGTTTTCTTTAAAAATTGTCTTTTAAAATTCGGTTTTACGAAATTACAAAGTAATGTTGTTATGGAATTACTCATGTTGTATGATTATGTTTTGGTTCTTTGGAATTATTTATGATGAAGTTTGGGACTTATATTTTTTTCAAATTCATTGGGTATGAGTATGTTGGAGGTCGGCCGTATGGTTACTCCAAGTGTAACTGCGATGGTTACACAAATCAAGGTAGCCGTGAGGGTTAAAAATTATATAGTATCCAAGAATATTTACATGATTATGTAAGTAATTCCCCAATATACCTTTATTATTATATTTATTCTATCATTTTTTGTGTGGATCTTGTGTAAATCTCATGTTACACAAAGTAAGTACATATGGGTGACAAGAATGTCTTTTGAAAATGCTTTCATACATTATGAGTATTCATGGACAACTGTGATTTTTCCTTCTTTTGCATCCCTTATTGAGATTTTGTGCTCATAACATGTTTTTAAATTATTTTTAACAGGTTAATGGGTGTGTAATACAAGGAAGGAAGACACTTTAAATGTTGAAGAATTGTCAACAGTCTTGTTTTATGTTTTGTTGTTTTATATTTTGAAAAAAATGGAAACTATTTTTATGGTATCCACTTTGTAATAATGTGTAATGTCATGAATAAACTGTCCTAATTCCCTAAATCTCTAAACTTGAAAAGATCTTCAATGTAAAATGAAGTGTTTTCTTGACTAAATTCAAGATTATGTATGTAATAAGGTCGGGTCCTTATAGTTGGTATCATATGATGGTTTAGATAACTTTAGGGGTTAAGGTAATTTTAATAGAATACCATAAATGATTTTCACTTTATGTTTAATTTGAAATGTAATAGCATTTAACGATTACCATGTTGCTTTATCTAAGACATGTTTGTTCATAATGGTTGTCAGCAGATGGAATAGGGATGCTGAAGAGAAGAGGCACCAATATAATGACATCCTTTCGTAACTACAGCCCAGAATGGTTGGGATTGGAACTGATCAGTTTGTGACAGTAATGGCTCAGCTAATGTAGGCAATAAATGGTGGTGGCATCCTTGAAAGAGAACCAATATAGGTACCACAACAAAACATGATAGTAGTGTAACATTTTATTAGACAAAATCCTCCTTCATTCAATGGATCGTCTAACCCAGTATCAGCTAATGGATGGATCTAATCCCTTGAAAATATATTAGATGTTATGGGATGTTCAGATAATCAAAAGTTAATTCTTTCCATTTGTTGTTTTGAAGGGGAAGCTGATCAATGGTGGTAAATGGTAAGGAATATCAGGGGTAGAGAAGATTTTGATGCCTTAGAGTGGGATGAATTTAAAAATATTTCCTTGAAAAATATTTTCCAAAGGTGGTGCGACTATGAATGGAGAAACAATTCCATGAATTGAAACAGAAGGAGGACGATTCAGTGGCTGTGTAAGAAGCGTACTTCACCCAACTGGAGAGGTACGCTCCAAATCTTATTCTAGATCTTGATAGAAAAATCAAGTGCTTTTACTCAGGATTGAAGCCAGGGTATCGATGGGCCTTGGCCTCCTGTGAATTCAAAAGTTATGAGAAACTTGTCCGATGTGCTGAGAGGGTAGAGATGGGGTTTTCTGATGATCACGTGCATTTTGGAAACAATGAGAAGTAAAGGTCCAGTTGGCGAGCAATGGGTAAGAATCAACCAAAGAAATCTGATGGTAAAAAAATCCAATTTCAGTTTGTGAAAAGTGTGGCAAGAAACACCCTGGGGAGTGTCTTAGAAAAAATGGGAAGTGTTTTAAATGCAGTAAGTTTGGACATATGTCCCGATATTGTAATGAAAATGATCCTAAGAATAATCTTGATAAGAAAATTGTAAATTGTTTTAAATGTGGTGAGATGGGTCACTTTGCAAATGTCTTCCAAAAGAGAGATCTGAATGATGCAAAGAAGTCTACCTACAAGCAGAAAGGTTTAGTGAGATCCTTTGCGACTACGTCTGTAGATGTTGGGCCATCCAATGAAGTTGTATCAGGTACTTTGTTTTTTCACTCAGATTTTTCTAAAGTTTTGTTGGATACGGGGTCTACACAATTCTTCATCTCTGAGAAAATTTCTTATAAATTGGAAATATCAACTCAACAAATGAGACCTGAACTTATTATCAAAACACCACGAGAAATGTTATAGCAAAGAGGAATTATTAGAATCTTTCTATTATGGTATGTGGAAGGAATTTACTTGGAAACCTTGTTGTTTTACCCTTAGTCTAGTTTGATGTTATTCTGGGGATGGACTGGCTTTCTGATTATAATTATAAGATTGACTGTAGAGGTAAAGAAGTTGTTTTTCAGAAAGAGTTTCAGTTTGTATTCAAGAATGAACCCATACAATTGATAACATATCAGGAATCTGAGAAAATTTTGAATGATGGAAATGAAAGTTATCTTGATCATATTGTCGAAAACAAGGGAACTATTCAAATTAATGATGTGCAAGTGGTAAATGAATATGTTAATGTTTTTCCTAATGAGTTACCATGTTTCATACCTGATCAGGAAGTCAAATTCACAATTGAATTAGTTTTTGATGCTAAGAAAATTTCAAAACCCCCATATCATATGGATCTAATAGAACTTCTTGAATTGAAAAAACAGTTGTAGGACTTAGTTGACAAAGCCTTCATTCATCCTAGATCTTCACCATGGGGAGCCCCTATTTTGTTTGTTAAAAAGAAAGATGGTTCCATGAGACTTTTCCTTGATTATAGAGCTTTGAATAACATCACTGTAAAAAACAAGTATCCATTACATCATATTGATGACTTGTTTGATCAGCTCCAGGGAGCTTAGTACTTTTCCAAGATTGACTTGAGATCCGGATACAATCAGCTGAAGGTGAAAGAGGATGACATCCTGAAAATAGCCTTTCGTACTAGATATGGGAATTATGAATTTGTTATTATGCTATTTGGATTAACTAATGCACCTATTGTATTCATGAATCTTATGAAAAGGGTATTTCATGAGTTCTTGGATAAGTTTGTGGTTTTATTTATTGATGACAATTTGTTATTTTATAAAAATAAATAGGAGCATGAAAAACATCTAAGGATTGTTTTACAAACATTAAATGAAATGAAACTATATGGAAAATTCAGAAAGTAAGATTTTTGGTTGCAATAGATTTCTTTTTTTGGGCACATTGTAAATAAGGATGGAATAACAGTTTATCCTGCCAAAACAAAAGCAGTTGATGAATGGCCAAGACCCACAAATGTTACCGAGATTTGTAGTTTTCTGGGCTTAGAAAGTTATTATCTACGGTTTGTTAAGAACATGGAATGGTTATCTATCCCTATAACTAAGTTAACACGTAAAGGGGTTAAATTTGTTTGGATAGAGGAATGTGATGTTAGTTTTCAGGAACTGAAGAAGAAATTGGTGAATGCTCCAGTTTTGGCTTCACCTTCCCGAAATGGTGAGTTTGTCATCTACCGTGATGCTTCTTTGAAGGGACTTGGTTGTGTTTTGATGCAGAATGATCAGGTAATTTCCCATGCTTTGAGACAACTTATACATCATGAGATAAATTATCCCACACATGATTTGGAATTGGAAGCTGTGGTTTTTGCTTTGAAAATTTTGAGGCATCATCTATTCAGAACCAAATGCCAAATATATACTAACCATAAATGTATAAAGTATATATTCACTCATAATGAATTAAACATGAGGCCGAGAAGATGGCTAGAACTGATAAAGGATTATGACTGCACGATCAATTACTATCCTGGTAAATCAAACAAAGTGGAAGATGCCTTAAGTCAGAAACATCATGCATCATTAATCATGCTATGTTTGGAACATAGTCCCTTAATTAATGTTTTGTTTAATTTTGGCTTAGAAGTTATTGGTGTAGGGTATACCTCTATTTTGATTTCGGTTTTAGTGCAGTCTTCATTGTCAGATAGAATTAAGCAGGCACAAAAGGAAGACCATGAGTTACATAAAAAGGTAGAATTGGTTAAATGGGTATGTTTCCAGAATTTAATCTTGATAAAGATTGTGTTTTAATATTTGGAAAAAGGTTGTGTATTCCTAGTGATTCTCATTTGATGAAATATTTGTTGTGTGAAGCTCAAAGTTCTCCATTTTCTGTTTATGCTGGAAGAAATAAGATGTACAGAGACATTCGAGAGTATTATTAGTGGGATGGAATGAAAAGAGATATTGTTGATTTTACCATGAAATGCTTGATGTGTCAACAGGTTAAAGCAGAGTGACAGTTACCGAAGGGGATGCTTCAGCCTTTGCCAGTGCCAGAGTGGAAATGGGATAATGTATCCATGGAATTTGTGGTGGGACTACCAGAGACTTATCGAGGTAATAATGCTATTTGGGTTATTTTTGATCGGATGACAAAATCTGCACATTTTCTATCTATTCGAGATACAATGTTTTTGGATCATCTTTATTGATTGTACCTCAAGGAGATTGTTTAGTTACATGGAGTTCATCTTTCCATTGTATCTGACCGAGATCCTAGGTTCACTTCTAACTTAAGGAAGGGACTTCAGAAGTCATTGGTCACAGAGTTAAATTTCAGTAAAGCTTTTCATCCTCAATCAGATGGGCAGTCAGAACGAATGATTCAAACTTTGGATGATATGCTTCAAGCTCGTCCAATGGACTATCAGAGAAGTAGGGATCAACATCTTTCATTAGTTGAGTTTTCTTATAATAATAGTTTTCATTCAAGTATTCAGATGGTACCTTTTGAGGCATTTTATGGAAAGTGGTGTCGAACTCCAGCATTTTGGGATGAAGTCGGTGAAAGAAAGTTGATAGGGCCAGAATTAGTGGAAGAATTGGCTAAGAAAGTGAGGATGATCTAGCAACACATGAGGACAGCTCAGAGCAGGAAGAAAAGTTATGCAGATAATAGAAGGAAAGACTTATCTTTCGAGGTATGTGAAAATGTTTTCCTTAAAGTCTCTCATTGGAAAAGTGTGATGTGCTTCAGTAAGAAAGGAAAGCTAAGTCCACGATTCATCGGTCCTTTTGAAATCTTGGAGGATGTTGGAACAGTTGAATACCGTTTAGATTTTCCTCCTTGTTTGATTCAGGTTCACAATGTTTTTCATGATTCGATGTTGAGAAATTATGTGCCAGATTCATCACATGTCTTGAGCCCAGAAGCAGTTCAGCTAGAAAATAACTTTTCTTATGAAGAGAAACCAGTTTAGATTCTTAATCGAAGGGAATAGGTATATAGGAATAAGTTAATCCACCAGGTAATGGTTTTTTGGAGAAACCGCATGGTTGAAGAAGATACATGGATGTCTGAAAATGCTATGAGGGAAAGTACCCTCAGTTGTTTAATAAGTAAATAAAATTGTGAAGATGCAATTTCAAGAAGGTGGGGATAATGTAACACACCAAGTTTTTCTAAAAATAAATAGAAATGCATTGACCTTTGTTTCAAGTAGATATTTTTAATTATCCTTTAAAATATAACTTTTATACTTCTATGTTCTGAATTTCATGAAATTGTCATCTACAATTGTGTTCATTATGTTATTTGGAGTCTATTGGAACCAACTTGATTTTCTTGCTGAATAGTAACATGACCTTATGAATAGTAATATGAATAGTGATATGATCCTAATGAATAGTAAATTATATTATTATTTTATTTTATTAAGAATTTATGATAGTAGCATCTAGGTTAATTTTTCATTGTGATATCGAAGTAGTTATAGAAATATAATTGTTAATTTTTGAATTAAGTATGTTTTTATTTAAAATAAAATTTATAAAATTTAGAATATTATTTTCAAAAAAGGGATTTCATTTTTGAAATCTATGTGTCGATAAATGGTTAGGGTGAATTTTGGGAATTTTTCTGAAACAATTGGTTTTTGGGTGAATAGTAAAAAAAATACAGTTTTTAGTTTCGGTGTATTAATGACATAATTAATGATATAATAATGATGTCATAAATCAGGTAGACTTGTGTATAATTAAATAATATGTGAGTTGTCCCATGTTTCTTATAACAAGGGAAAATACCATGGTCATCCCCATGGTTTTGTAAATACCACTCGTGAGGTGTCACTTGAAAATTATTAAAATAATCCCTCACTTTTCCTAGAAATACCAACTCCTCCATTCATTGAATTCATTCACAATTCTCCCTCAACTAATATCTGGACTCCTTAACTTCATAGTAGTCCTACCAAGTTTTTCTCAAGCCCCCAAGGTCCCAACCTTCATGTTCTAAGGGTTACTCTACAAGGTATGAAAATTCTCAATTTCTTTCTTTTTTTCCTTTCAAGTTCTCTTTTATGTGGTATAACATTCATGTTTCTATACCACATTCTTATTTTATTCTTATTCATGATCTAATAAATATTATGATTCATTTTTGGATGGGTGACCCGTTTCCCCTCTCTTTTTAATATTTTCTAAAACCATGTTGCGTAGCCATTAGGCTGCCGAATTTTTGTAAGCGATTTCACAATTGTTCATTTATTTTGAGTTCTTTCCTTATTTATTCTTCATATCTCCTTACCCAAGAGGCCTGAAATCTCCATAAATCTTATATATTCTATATGTTATCCTGTTTATGGAAAATTACTCATAATTATTCTTCTCCTCTCCCACTTATTTAAAGAATAAAAACATTGTCTGTTTGTGTCGAATTATCGACATCATGGACGATGTGATTTCAATTTCCATTAATTCTTTCAATTATGGTTATGAAAAATTTTATATGGTTGAACCAGGTTATAATATATGTTTTATGACTCACCCTTGGTTCTGTAATTCTTTTTTATTCATGTTTCTAATTTATAAGACAAAACGGGGTTGTTATTATCAAATAACCACTAAAATGATCTAAACCAACATCATTAATGTTCTAAATTATGAATCATTCTCTTGTAAGAATTAAAAATGATGAATGGAATAATTTATGTTACTAGATATATGTAAATAATAATCCATTGAAATTATCTATATTCACTTCCAATCAACAGGAATGTACATCTTGAACCAATCATGGAAATCATGTTACGAACTCACCCAAAACAGTGCAAATGGAAAAATGATAACAATTAATGGTGAAATGATGTTATAAAATGATCATATAATATGTTATAAACATTAAAGTGTTTCTTTAAAATATTAATAACACTCTTTTAACCATTATACAGTAGGTTTAAACATGTTTGAAGCAAGACAAACCTGGTGTAAGGGAATTCTTAACCCGATTTCCATTCTTTGGGTTAACCTTCTACTTCAATATTTATGTGCTATTTAAATTTTTTGTGTGATGGGTTCTGTTTATATTATTTTTATTTATCTATTTTTACAGTATGTATACATACTCTATACACTCTATTAAGTATCTCTTCAATTTTGTGATATTTATAAGGGGATGTTCTTTAAAAATCCTCTTTTTAAATGTCATTTTATGAAATTACAAATTAATGTTGTTGTGGAATTATTCATGTTGTATGATTATGTTTTGGTTCTTGGGAATTATTTATAATGAAGGGTCTGACCTATATTTTCCTCCAATGCATTGGGTATGAGTATGTTGGAGGTTGGCCGTATGGTTACTCCAAGTGTAACTGCGATGGTTACACAAAGTAAGGTAGTCATGAGGGTTACAAATTATAAGGTAGCCAAAATGGTTAGAAGATTATGTATGTAGTGACCCATGATACCTTTATGATTATATTTATGTTTTCATGTTTTTTTGGATCTTTTGTAAATCTAACATTACAAAAAGTAATTATATATGGGTGACAAGAATGTATTTTGAAAATGATTTCATACATTATGAGTATTCGTGGACTAATGTGATTTTTCCTTCTTTTCCATCCCTTATGAGATTTTGTGCTCATCCCACATTTTTAAATGATTTTTCACAGGTTAATGGATGTTTAATACAATGAAATAATACACATTAAATTTTTAATAATTGTCAAGGAGTCTTGTTTTATGTTTTAATGTTTTATATTTTGAAAAAACTGGAAACTGTTTTTATGGTATCCACTCTGTAATAATGCGTAATGCCATTAATGTAATATCTTAATTATCTAAAGTTATAAACTTGAAAAGATCTTCAATTTACAATGAAGTGTTTTCTAGACTAAATTAAATATTATATTTGTAATAAAGTTGGGTCCTTATACGTGGCCTTTGTCGTTACAGCCTCTGTTTCCTCTTGCTTCATCGTCAAGCCGAAGTTCAAACATAAACTAGATCCGCGGAAAGGTTGGGCCATGTCGGTTTGGCATGCACCCTCTGTGTTTATGGTGGTAACAATCAATTCATCAAGAAGTAAGAATATGATCTTCACTTTTTTTCTCAATTTCCGAAACTTTTCCATTCCAACCGAAGGTGAAAAGAAAAGGATTACAACTCAAATAACCCCTACCTCTTGTTCGGTGTTCATCGTTCGTTGACGGAGTCATGGAAAGAAGTCGATGAAGACCATGGTTCGTCACGCCCACCACACATCTCCAAACCGTAGTTTTGTCTGTTCATTGATGATGTTTCATAGGTTAGGTTGGTAGGTGTCCCGGGTAGAAGACCGGGGAAGAAGTCGAAGAAGATTCGTCACCAGTGTTCATTGTTTGAAGAACGAGTTCTTCGTTATTCATTCTTCATTGGGATATTTTCTCCATTCTCCCAAATTCCACCAAAATTGAATGCCAACCAAACTAATAATAATATATTTTCTATTATTTTAATGTTGGCATGCGATTCAAAATGGAGAATTAAATTATGTAGGCTACCCTTAATTAAACCACGAGAGTTGGCACAATTAATTTTAAGGGGAAGGTGGCACCAATTTTTGGTAGGGGAGGTCAAGAGACTCCGCCCTCATTAATGAGGGGAGATGGGATATTTTACATTGTCCCATGAATTGGGGGGATTTAGTCTCGTGTGGTCCCCACGCCGTAACCTCTCATGGGAGGTTATGTTCGTGTGGGCCCCACCACCATAACCTCTCATGGGAGGTTAGGGTGTGGCTGTCCCACCTCCAACTCCCAAGTGGAGGTTTTAACCAACAACCACTCACATGGAATCTTAAATAAAGTAATGTGTAGAAACACTTTATTTTATTATTATTTTTTAAAAAACCCAAAAACTATCTTTCAAACTCGACCCACTACCATCGAAGTGAAAGTCTCCTTAGAAGAATAACGGTGTTGTGAGTGCAATGGTGCCCTCAGATTTAAATTACGAGAAGCGGTTAAAACATTATAAAAAAAACCCAATCATACGTTTACTGAACGTACCCGAACCAAACAACCTAAATTAATTTCAGGCACACATTTCCTTGGAATCAAATGCCGTAAATTTCTGCAGACTCGTATAAATCCCATGTTTTTAACAAAAAAATTCCACAGAATTTCAGGGTCTTTACATTCTCCCCAACTCTGGTCTTTATGTCCACGTAAGCAACAACTCGAACTAAGGGAACAAATGGGGGTATGGAGCACGCATTGGAGCCTCCTCCTCTTATGTGCTCTCCGGGAGGTTCTCGTACTGCCAGCGAACGTGAACCATAGGTATCGACCGTCCACGTAGGACCCGATCCTGTCGATCCTCAATCTCCACTAGAACCTCCGTGAAAGTTTCCCCATCTTCGACGTCCATCTCTCCATGGTCGATGATGTGGTAAGGGTTATGCACGTATATCCTCAGCTGAGATACGTTGAATAAATCATGCTCCCGGTGCAACTGAGGTGGAAAATATAGGTGGTAAGACACCTCTCCTACTCTACTGAGGACTTGGAATGTTCTGCTGAATCATGGAGATAACTTTCTACCTCGTCCAAATATCCATATACCTCATCGAGGTGAGACCCATAGAAGGACTTCGTCTCCATCCTCAAACTCTAGAGGCCTTTGTCTCCTATTAGCATATGACTTCTGCCTGCTCTGTGTAGTCTTTATTCACTTTTGGATGATCTGCACCTTCTCTGTGGTAGCTCGTACCATCTCTGGTCCCACCAGTGTGGACTCCCCAGGGTCTGTCCAGTACAAGGGTGATCTGAAAGGTCACTCGTACAATGTATCAAAAGTTGACATCCCTATGGTGGAGTTATAGCTGTTGTTGTAGGTAAATTCCACCAAAGGTAAGTGATCCTCCTCGCTATGACCGAAGTAGAGGACACATGCATGGAGCATGTTCTCGAGGGTCTGAATGGTCTGCTCGGTCTAACCATCCGTCTGAGAATGGAAGGCGGTGCTCAAGAAAATATGTATTCTGAAAGCTTCCTACAACACCTTCTATAGCCAGGAAGTAAATCATGCATCATGATTGGAGACAATATTCAAAACTAATCCATGTAGCCACACAACCTCTTGCACATAGAGGCATCCCAAGATCTCTACTGAGCCCTACTCTCTGATCGGTAGGAAGTGGGCCGACATGGTGAGTCGGTCAACGATCACCTAAATTGAGTCGTGTTTCCTAGATTTACGTGGAAGACCTATCCCAAATCCCATGGATATCTCATCCCACTTCCACTCTAGTTCCTCTGAAGGATGAACCATGCCTACTGGTACCCGGTGCTCCGCCTTCACTTGTTGACAAGTGAGGCATCGTGAGACAAACTCTACTACCACCATCTTCATACCTGGCCACCAGTGCTGTCGTCTGAGGTCCAGATACATCTTTACCACTCCCGGATGTTCCATAAGAGGGGATGTGTGGAAATCCCACAAAACATTCTTCTAAAGTGTCACTGGTACCGTGGTACATCCTCTGAAGAGGATGACGTGCTCCCCACCTTCAGAAAATCAATCAGGTGCCTGCTCGGTGGATATATGAGTACGTCATGTCTCGCAGTCAGATTCCCCATGCTGTGCCTCCCTAACTCACTAAAGAAGTGGGGGAGTGACTATAAGAGACTATAGAAAGGCCCCTCCATCCCTATCCACAAATGATATTTGTAAAGCAGCCATTTTCTCTGTTGTGTCTCCTAGCAGGTGTATACCAGTCCTCCTGCTAAGAGAATCTGCAACAATGTTCCCTTTTTTAGGAATATAGACTATCTCGAAGTCATAGTCGTGGAGGATCTAAACCCTTCAATGTTATCTCAAGTTCAGGTCCTTCTGAGAGAAGATATAACTGAGACTCTTGTGATCAGATTACATGTTAAAATGTTTTCCCATCAAATAGTGCAGCCACATCTTCAAGGAGAAGACCATTGTTTCTAACTCCAGGTCATGGGTAGCATAGTTCTGCTCATGCGGTCTCAGCTGCTGAGAACCATATGCGATCACTCCTTGGTCTTTCATCAGGACACACTTGAATCTGGTCCCTGATGCGTCGCAGTAGACTATGTACCCTACTCATTCCTCTGGAATCCTCAAGATGGGGGCACTAGTCAGCCTCTACCTCAGATCCTGAAAGCTCTACTGGCATCTCTCCGAACACACAAAGGTTTTCCCATTCTTTGTCAAGCCTGATAGTGGTTTTTCAACTCTGTAGAAGTCTGGAACAAACCTCTGATATTATCTAGACAAACCCCGGAAACTCCGTACCTCCGTCACACTCTTGGGTGGATCCCAAGAAAGTACCGCCTCAATCATCGTTGGATCCACTGTAACTCCAGCCTCTGAGATGAAGTCTCCCAAAAATTGAACCTCTCAGATCTAAAAATGGAACTTCGAGATCTTACCAAAAAGCAGTTGCTCTCGGAGTGTGTCCAGTACTACCTGAAGAGGGTAGGCATTCTCCTCCTCAGTGGTCGAGTAGATCAGAATGTCGTCGATGAAGACTATGATGAAGCGATTGAGGTATGGATAGAATATCCTGTTCATGAGTCATATAAACACTGTTGTAGAATTGGTTATGCTGAAGGGCATAACCAAGAACTCATTGTGGTCGTATCGACACCTGAAGGTCATCTTCTGGACATCCTCATCTCGAACTCTTAGCTATTGATAGGTTGATCTGAGGTCTATCTTCAAGATCCATCGTGTTCCATTCAGATAATTGAAGAGGTTGTCAATCCTTGGGAGTTGTTACATGTTCTTCATGGTCACCTGGTTCAGGTGATGGTAGTTGACATAGATCCTTAAGCTCCCGTCCGCCTTCTTGGCGAACAGAATCGGGGCTTCCCAGGGAGAAACACTGGGTCAGATGAATCCTTTCCCCTACAAGTCCTCCAGATGTACCAGCAGCTCACGAAGCTCAGCGGGAGATACCCAATATGATGGTGTTGATATTGGTGTCGTCCAGGGTACATGTCAATGTATAAGTCCACCTCTCTACGATGAGGTAGTCCTGGAACCCCGTCAGGGAAAACATTTTCATACTGGTCCAATACTACATGATAGCTCGGACTCTCCATGTAAACTTCTCTGAGGGTAAGGCAGGCCATATGATGATTGATCAGCTACACCCTCCTCCTGGTAAGTCCGTCCTATACTACAAAGGCTCCCTTCTCACCGATTAAGGACATCATGGTCCCATCCGTGCAGACACACCACACTTTGTACCTAATACAGTTGATCTGATCATGGACTGTAGATAGCCAGTCCATACCCAAGATGACGTCGTAAGTCTTCAACGCCCCTATGAGGAGATCCCTTCCAAAGCTCTCACCTCCTACAGTAATCTCACACTGTCGTCACCAGTACGCAATCATATAGCCTGATCACTTAGGAGTCTCTAACCATAAGGATCGAGCCAACAGCTCCATCGGAATCTCCAAGCTCCGAACGAGGGCAGTGGCAATGAAAGAGTGACTGGGACCTGTGTTTATAAGAATTGCAGCTATGGAGGTGTAGACAAATATCATACCTCGAATCAACTATGGAGTGCCATGATTGTAATCCTCATCTTCCTGGAGCTGAGCTCTCCCATGTCCACCTGCTCCCTGTGTTCGGAGTGGACCTCCTGGAAATGGTGGTCGTAACACCTCGAATTGTCACCCACCGCCTGCTGCAAAACCATCTCCTTTACCATGTCCACCTGCTCCCTGTGGACCACCTCAATTGAACATCTTCCTATGCCTGTGAGGTCCCTCTATATTATACTGATCAATAGTATGATGGGTTAGACAGTCATGAGCCATGTGACCCTGCCCTCCGCAAGAGTAACATTGCCCATTCCTAGCATGACTCGCCCTGTCTCGTGTGCCCCGCACAACTGAACCTATATCATGAGGTTGTGCACTGGATGGCCTGGTCTGCATGGACCTCTACAACATCTGTCTACTACCAGCTGCAGAATACTCGTTGCATGTCAGCTTGTAATGGGTCTCTCTACTGGGGACAGCTCAGTAAGGATACTCTCCACTAGGAGGGATCTCTCTAATACCCCTGCCTAGGTCGGGATTCTGAGTGAGATCATCGATGCTCAGATCTCCCATTTGAGCCCCTACTCGAAGGTTCGGTACCTGAAGAAAGGGTCTCCCACCATATCTATGGAGTAGCACAAGAGGTCAGTGAACCTCGCAAAGTATTGTTCTACTATCATGCTGCCCTACTGCAGATGAGGTATCTCATGTATTTGCACTGCACGAAGGGTGGCTGGAACAAAATATGCCCGGAACAGGCTCTCGATGTCTTCCCAGAGTAGCATCGCCTCGTCATACACCTGGAGCATCAGGCTCTACCATCTGCCTGTTGCTTCCTGAAAGATACTCATGACAAGGATCCCCATGAAGTCTGATAGTGTCCCTACTAGCCTGAAGACTCTCACCCTAGCATCCAACCAATCCGTAGCTACTTGCGGGTATGTCTCTTCCATGAACCTGGGTGGCCTCTGGAGCTGGAACTTGTGCAACGCGCTCAAGCGGTGTGTATCGTCTGCTGTTGGGGCTAGTTTCATCGGTGGCCCAACGAGAAGTGGCACTGTTAGTGACTGAACTGGAAAAGGGCCCTACACCGAGGCCTCATAGCTTGGTGGGTTTTCATCTCATACAACTCTCAAAAACCTGGCTAGCTGTCTCCATGGAGGCATCCTGAAAAGAAACAGGTGCACCATGGTCATTAATTTATACCTGGTGAGCTGACTCAAAGATATCACAAAGAAAAATCTTGAAACAGACAAGCATTCAGTGTTTTCATGCACTGAGTCAGAAATCAGAAGTCAAGGTCCTATGGTATGGATACATCGTCCACCGCACCTACACTGGAATCCCTTAACTGAAAACCGCACTCAGTACCTTTAACATTATTGCTTCATAGAAAAGAAATATCAGAGTCTTATGTTATGTGGTAGAACCAACTCCTCTGATACCAATTTTTCATGACCCGTCCCTCGAGGCCGGTGTCGTAACTACCCCAAGCCTACCTACCATAGTCCAGGGGCTGGTGACTAGCACTAAAGACATAAATCCCTAAATTGGGAAGGCATTGCATTTATAACTGAAAACAAACACAACAAACTACACAAATGGAAGTAAAACATGAAGTAAAACTGTATACAAAAGAAGTGTTGGAAAGTAAAACGGGCTAGAAATACAAGCCCAATAGGAAAAATACAAGTACAACTAAAGAAAAGTAAAGCAGCATTGGGTCATCCTCCGGGGTTCCTACCAAAATGTTAGGTACAGATGGCCTCCTCATCCCTCCATGTCCATATGTCTCCTCTGTGTACCATCACACCGAGTGGTCTACCTCTGGGTGTCATCCAGTCCTACTACTCACTGCCTCATTCAGGACTGTCTGCCGTCTGCAACCAACAAAACAAGGTGCGGGCATAGCCTGTGTAGGGGTGATTATAATGATACTTAGTAGATTCACCGAGACCCTCAAGGTCTCACAAAATCCATCAAGGATAAACCAAAAAGTATGAAATCAACGGATAACCATTTACCAAGGTATATTCCCTTACATTTACCTAAGTTATCTAGTAACCCATCTCAATCATGAGGAAAACACAAAATTCATTAACTCATTTCACACAGGTATACAACTTTTGTAAAGAGAGAGAGATGATTAGATGTAGCCACTGAATCATCTAAGCTGTTGGACCAACACATGATCTAGGACCAGCTATTCTTTCGGACCATCACTTGATCTAGGAATAGAAGTTTGAAATGTCAGACCAACACATGATCCAGGAATAGTCGTCAGAGCTGTCGGACCAACACATGATCTTGGACTAGCTATTTTTTTGGACCAAAACATGATCTAGGAACATAAGTTAGAACTATCGTACCAACACATGATCCAGGAATAATCATCAGAGCAGTCGGACCAACACATGATATAGGAACAGCTATTCTGTCAGACCAACACATGATCTAGGAATTGAAGTTAGAACTCTCGGACCAACACATGATCTAGGAACAGTCGTCAGAGTATAGCCAGCCACAGGGTTTCCACAAAGCATTCCGGATTCCCGGAGGGTGCAATCCTCAAGCCAAGTGTCTACATGTCAACCTCCACCATGTCCCATGAAGAAGTCTCTCAAAGGTCTGCCACGTGATTGGGGTCTCAATGCAACAGATGGTGTGTCAATCGGATGTCTGGTCTGTTAGTTATTAGCCATTTAGTCCCGGGGCCCAGTTGGATTCGTGTACGATCCAACCTGACCATAACACAAATATACCATGTACTCTAGTGGGTTATAATCAAAGGGACCATCACTCATAGAGATTACCAGTGCCGGTGACTGTTCGTCAAACTGACATCTGGTGCCAAATATACGGACAAAGTAAGTAGAGGGGTTAGTAGTGGGAATGGGTCTGGTCCGACCCATCGGACTGACTCGGCCCAACCTCGTATGAGCCGACCTGGTCTAGGTCAACCTAGATAGACTTGTTGGGTCTGACCTGGCCCATTGGGCGGGTCAGCCCGTTAAGTTCAACCTGGCCCGCTGGGCCCGGCCCAGTGGACTGCGAGGGTGGTTCGGCCCGGAGTCCGCTGTGTAGGAGGCTCGGCCTGAAGGTCGTGGATGATTCGGTCGGCACCGCGTAGGGGCACAACATGGGAACTCGGCCCGAGAGGCCGTAAAGGGGGCCAGTTCACCGGAGGCATGCAGGGTGTGCATGTAGGCTACGGGACAGGCTAGTAGGGCGCCGGGCAGGCCGCGGGAAAGCCGCGGTAAGGCACCGGGCAGGCCACGGGGCACCGGGCTGGGTGCGGCAAGGCAGTTGAGAGGGCACCGAGAAGGCTGTGGGGCACTGGGCTGGGCGCGTCAGGGAGGCCAGGTGCGGCTATGTGGCAGGGTGCGGCCAGGAGAACAGCCAGGCGGGCATCCAGGTGGCGGCCGGCCTAGGGCGGGCTCGGCCCGGCGGGCCGTGGGTTTGGAAGGGCACGGAAAGGCGGCTGCCGGTTTGGGGAGTCACGCAGTTAGGCAGGCCACGGGTTCGTCAGAGTGCGGCCATGCACGTGGTTCTGTCAGGGTGAGCGGGTGGCGCATGTGGCTGGACAGATGGAAGGTCGGGCCAACGCGGGTTCAGCCGGAGGAGGTGCAGAACGCCTCATGGGCGGCATGGTTCACAGAGGTCGTAGGTAGCGAGGACATTATCGTTTTCACCTATGTTGCCACTTTCTTCATCATCAAGTTGAATTTCTAACATAAAAAAAGATCTGCGGAGGGGTCGGGCCATGTTGGTTTGGCCCACACCCTCCGCATTTAGGGTGGTAAAAATCGATTCATCCAGAAGTATGAAGATGATCTTCAATTGTTTCTTTTCAATTTACACAATGTCTCTATTCCAATCGAAGGTGTGAAAGAAAAGGATTACTACTCAAATAACCCCTACCTCTTGTTCGTCGTTCTTCTTTCATTGACGGAGTCGTGGGAAGAAGTCGATGAACAATGTCATTCATCGCGTCTGTCGCACATCTCCAAACCTGAGTTGCGTCGGTACATTGATGACGCATCAGAGGGTAGGTCGGTAGGTTTCTGGGATAAAAGACCGAGGAAGAAGTCGAAGAAGATTCTTCACTGGCATTCTTTGTTGGAAGAACTCATTCTTCGTTCATCATTCTTCGTCGAGAGCATTTCTCCCTTCTCCCAAATTCCACTAAAAGATAATTCCAACCCAACTAATAAGAATATATTTTCAATTCTTTAAATGTTGGTACATAATTCAAAACAGGGAATTAAATTACATATGATCCCCTTAATTAAACCACAAGAGTTGGCCCAATTAATTAAAAGGTGAAGGTGGCACCAATTAATGGTAGAGGGGTTCAAGGGACTCCCCCTCATTAATGAGTGGAGTTGGGAGATTTTCCACCCCCCCCCCCCCCATTAATTGGGGGTTTTAGTCTCCTGTGGTCCCCACGTCATAACCTCTCATAAGAGGTTATGTTCGTGTGGGACCAACCACCATAACCTCTCATGGGAGGTCAGGGTGTGTCAGTCCAACCTCTAACTCCCTAGTGGAGGTTTTAACCAACAACCACTCACATGGAATCTTAAATAAAGTAACATGTAGCTACACTTTACTTTATTTTTTTATGAAAACCCAAAAACTATATTTCAATATCCACCCACTGTCGTCAAAGTGAATGTCTCCTTAAGAAAATATCGGTGTTGCGAGTGCAACGTTGCCCTAAGATTTCAATTTCCAGCACCTGTTAAAAAGTTATATAAAATCCACTTGTACGTTTACTGAACATACCCGAAAAAAATCAGAAAATGATTCCAAGAACATCGGGCCTCCGAATCAAGCGCCGTAAATTTTTACGGACTCATATAAATCCCATGAATTTAAGAAAAAAAATTCCACGGATTTTCCGTGTCTTTACAAACCCCAAAAATGCAGTGGTGATAGGTACTCTAGTTATTCATTCAATAATAGAGAACGTACTTTTTGATTCAGGTTTTACACATTCTTTTATATCTATAATGATTAGTAGAACAATCTCATCACCATGAAAAATCATGGAAGTAAAGATGTCTGTGAGTATAGAAAATGGGGCAATCATTTCATCCCATGAATATAACTCTTCCCATGTCATAATCTGTGTATTTAATTTCCAGGTGAACCTAGTCAAACTCCCTCTGGTGGAATTTGATACAATTCTTGGCATCGATTGTCTTTCATTATATATAACCAACATAAATTGTTGTGAGAGGGAAATCACTCGTCATGTGGAGAATCAATCCCCAATTCTATAAAAGTGCAAGGAGGAAGATTAATCTTCTTTATCTCCATCATCTCATGTGTGGATATTACTTCCCAATGAGCACACTTATCTAGTTCAGATGATTGACTCTAAGGAGAAAACAATCCTCGAAGACATGCCTATTGTGAGGAAATTTGTTGATGTGTTTCCTGAAAAATATCTTGGACTTACTCCTAGAAGAGATGTTGAATTCTAAATTGATCTTATACCTGGGGAATTACCAATATCCAAGACTCTGTATAGAATGGTTGTTTTCAAGCTTGAAGAGATGAAGAAACAACTACAGGAGTGTCTGGATAAAGTGTTTATATTCCCAAGTGCTTTACCATGGGGTTCACAAGTCCTCTTAGTCATGAAAAATGATGTTTCAATGCGCCATTTCATCGATTATCATGAGATTAACAAAATCACGATAAAGAAACAGTATCCACTCCCATAAATTGATGACTTGTTTGATCATCTGCGTGGAGAACAATACTTCTCCAACGTGGATTTTCGATCAGGATATTATCAATTAAGGGTGAAGAAGGAAGATATCCCCAAGACTACATTTCATACAAGATACAGGCACTATGAATTCATAGTATTTCCTTTTGTACTCATTAATGATCCATAAATCTTCATGGAATTGATTAATAGAGTCTTTAGGGATTACCTAGACAAATTTGTGTTAGTCTTTATCGATGATATTCTGATATACTCCAAAACCTAGGTGGATCATGATAAGCATCTAATAATTGTACTAGATACCTTGCGGAAGGATAATCCCTATGCAAAGTATAGAAAGTGTGAGTTCTGGCTTAAGTAGGTCTCATTCTTGGGCCATATCATAACAAGAAATGAGATATCTATGGATCCCTCCGAAACAGATGCAATCGAGTGATGGATGAGGCCAACATCGGTAACGGATATTCGTAGCTTCTTGGGGTTAGCTGGATATTATCGATGATTAGTGAAAAATTTCTCACGATTGTCCAACCCTCTTACCAAGCTAACTCGGAATGGAGTAAAGTTTTCTTTGAGTGATGAATCCAAAGAAATCTTGAAGAAGTTAAAAGGGAGGATTATCACTATGACCATCCTCATTTTACCCACAAGTGGGGAACTTTTTGTGGTATTCAGTGATTTTCGAAGAAGGTTATGGGTTGTGTGTTCATGAAAAATTAAAAATTCATTGCCTATTCTTCAAGGAAATTGAAATATCATGAGCAGAATTATCCAACACTTGATTTGGAGTTAGTTGCAGTGATCTTCGCTTTAAAAAAATTTAGTCATTATCTCTTGGGGAGAAGATGGAAATATATACGGAACACAAAAACCTCAAGAAGATATTAACATAGAAAGAGTTGAACATGCTCCAACGAAGATGGTTAGAGCTGATTAAACACTATGACTGCTCAATCCATTACCGCCCTGGGAAAGTGAACAAGGAGGCAGATGTTTGATAGATCTAATATTTTACACATTTGTTATGTATTTAAATTTCTTTAATCATACCAAATAATCATTTTGAGCTTATATGAATCAATTTCGGATTTATGATGTCTTTTGACCAAAATGGTGAAAAATTCATATTTATGGATTTTAGACAGATTTTTACATCAAGTGTATTTTGGAAATTTCATGAAACATAAAAATCCAAATTTTGTGATTAAAATTTTGTTATATTCCTATTATTATTTCCTTCAACTCTATCTTCTGGACCAATATCTGATTTTGGCCATCTAAAGGGCCTAACAATTCATCGAAGTTGGACATTTTTCTGGGAGGACAGTGTGGACCTCACCACTGTAACAGAACCCAAAATCAGCCTACACATACAAAAATGAGGTGGTTCTCCCTTGGATAGCACTAGGATAGATATGGAAGGCTTTAAAATAAATATGTAAGAGTTTTGAAGTCATTAAGGTGGCCATTGAACGACATACTTTTGGAGGAACCTTCCTGGAAGCTTCATCCAGAATCAGAAACGCCAATGAAAATTTCATAACTCCTTCATTCAATATCTAAAAGAGATGAAATTTGGAGGGTGAACGGAAAAACATATTTATTAAAAACATTCAATAAGGGTTTCATGCGTGAAACCGCCATTTAATGGGTCAATAATGTGAAATCTTTTGGGGTCCAGAATTCTACCTATAAAAGGAGGCCCTCACCTCCTTCCAAAATCTTCCCATTCTCTATTACTTTAATTCAAGACACCATGGAGGAGATCTCCACTGAGGGAGGGTGGCCTAAAATCATCCCCATTTCATTTTTTTATTTATTATTTTCTTTAATTTTGTTTTAGTTTTCAATTGTAATTGAGATTTCTAATAAAATTCATGCATTATTTTTATTTCTGTGTCCACCCATCCACCCAGTTTTTTTCATCATATTTTCTCCTTTTTTTCTTCTTTTTTTCTTCTAATATTCTCCACCATGCCCTCTTACTCTCAAATATTATGGGTTAACTTGAAACTTGGCTCGGGTGAGGTATGTGGAAATTTCATTTATCTTGTGCTTAAATTTCGATGTTTTATTAAGTTTGTGATGAGTAAGAGTGATGTGAATGGGTGTCGTGATCGTCCACCATGACAATGATCTAAAACTCATTTCTATTGTTTTATTTAATATTTTCCCTCCCCTCTACTGGATACATGCTCTTCATACGATGATTTTTATCCATTCAGTCGTTGAAATGGCATATGATAGATCCAAGTCTTGGAAGACGTCACACTCTCGATCGGGGTGTGCCATCAACCTTGATTATAGGAGGAGGTGGAGTTAATATTGCTAAATGCATTCAATATTTCATAACAACAAATAAAATAATAGTAATTCATGAATGAGATCTCATAATTAAATTATCAAACATAATTTAAATACCAACAAGGAGAATGATAAAACCCATAAACCAACCCATAAAGGCCGTGTTCTTTCTCAATTAATAGCATTTTGTTATTGCAGGTTAGTTTTATCTTTTATTTTGATCAAATTATACTCCATTTGTAGATAAAATAAAAACCAAAAAAATAAGTAGTTTAGTTAAATTAGATCAAGTGAGTGAATGACTGAAAAGGCTCCTCAAGAAAGATGACCTTGGTCAGCCTCTATACTGCACTAGGAAAATTAAATTGCTTTTTCCATGCCCTACGACAGGCGTGCATCAAAACTGGCACCATTGTCGGGGATCTAATTGGTTTTTTAGTGTACCTTTTCTATTTTAAAATTTTAGATAGCTTTCATTTAAAAAACACTAAAAAAACTTTTTTCATGATCCTTTGACATTCAAATTATTCTGCATGGAAAAATTACTCACAGGTGAGGAGGAAGAAACTAACTACCCTGAGGAGGCCCTCCAACAAAGATACAATGCACTGATGATAAAGGTCAAGAAAATGGAAAGAGGCATAGCAACATGGATCTCACTGGAATATTTGATGGCCATGGTCGATGAACTCCAAGATGACGTAAAGAAATTCAAGGCTAAGAAGGAAGTGCCACTAGTCTTTCTTGATTTCACTGAAGACATCCATGATGTTGAATCCAAACATGACCTGGAGAAGCCCTACTACCTACCTCCATCCCGTGAAGATCAAATCCAAGGGGCACATTCAATTGAAGATGAGAATAAAGTCGAACCGAATTTGGGAGATGATATAATCTTAAACTCAAACTCTTTTAATTTTATTGAAACTACTTTCAGTGTCACCCCTAATAGTTTTGAATTTTCAGATTCAGCCATCTCGTATTATTCCTTGGATGATGATGAAGGAAAATATATTTCTCCTATTGATGAACATTTAAAGCTCCCTGAACACACTGAATATTTACTAAGGGGATCAAAATAAGGTAAAGGGAATGATGCACAAGTAGCAACAAATGAGGAGGTGGATATATAGTTCATCCTACCCCCTCCATGAAAGATGTACCAAATTGTGAAGGGGAGGATCTGGTATACTCTATATATAGAGTACTCTTAAACAAGAACAATGAACTTCAATCTCGGAAGAGCCACATGTGGTCCTTCAAATCAATGAATCTTCATCCACCAAGAGATTATGGATAAAAGCTGGCACTGCCCTCTGGAGGCAGTAAAAGATTTCAGGCCCCACTTGGGGGATCATACCAAGATTTATCTTTACATACTTTCTAGTAATTTATATTTGAGTTTAATTTATTAAAAAATAGTTTAGCATGTGGCCCCTCCCTATTTGTTTAATCTTTAATGACATGATCTTTGTGCTTAATTGAGTTTTTTTCTTTTATAGGTTCATGATGGCAGAAGGAAACCCAAAGCATTGGATAAAGAGGACCAATGAATTATTTCAAAAGGGAGTTCACATTTTATGATTATCTCTTAAATTCCTTACATTTTTGTTCCAAAACATGATTTGACATTTAAATATAAGAATTGCATACCCATACTCGAATTAATGCTTAACCTGACTTATCTAAGAGACATGAGTTTCATAGCAATCCAGTGATGCCATGTTTTAGATTTAAATGTTAATTAAATTGAATGAGTAAAATGGAAAATTGAATGTTTCATGTGAAGTATGGATATTCAAATGATAACTAATAATTTAAGGGAATTATTTTATTTATGTAAATGAAACTTCCCTACCATTTTTCCATCTTTGAATTTCTGAAATTCATGTGAGTTAATTTGTTATTATTGATTATGCCTTGAGTGATTGTAGAATACCACATGTATCATTCCCAATAGTATTTCTAGACCAATTACTTCCCATTTATTCTTGATCATATTTCTTGAGTGATCTTGGGACATGTCACAGACCATAACTTTCTTTTGAACTTGTCGAAGCTATGACTATGCAAAAACATATTTAAAATGATTGAGGAACCTTTTGAAAATCCCTTATCCTTAAATACCACCTTTACATAAATCCTTCTTTTAGCCCATAATGATCATGAATGACCTTTATAGGGACAATCCATTTGTCAATCCATTTTTATCCATTCATACCCTACTCTAGGTATTTGCATGATATTTTAAAGATAAATTATGGGGGTGAAGGGATTCATGGTGGAAGGGATGATTTACATTGTAAGGAAAAATTGTGGGGGTGATATTGTGTGAATTTTATAAAGTTGTGTAATCATTCATTGTACTATATTGTTTTCCACTCTTGAATAAAAATTAAAATGAGAAAAATAATAAAAAAAGAAAAAAATGGGGTGTGATTTGGGAGAACCAAATATCAACATTATCCAGACTGACGAACTAATAATCGTATGTGGTTAGGTGATGGATGTGAGGTTTGATATAATCATAACTTTCCAAAAAAAAATACAAAATTAAATAAAATCAGGATCGTGCATTAATCATTCATTATGTTTTACTTTGAGTATGACGTTACTTTGAGTTTTGGGGGAAGTGGGTGTTGGTAAATTAAAGATGAGAATTTAATTACACTTTTACATTTAATATCATGCATTTTACATCAGAGATAAACCTCCTCCTTGATCCTTACTTTTTAATACATCAAATCCTACCAACCATAATCCTCAGAGTCATTTGAACCATTATTGAAAATTCTTAATGATTTTATGTTCTTTTTCACTTTACAAAGTGGATAAAGTAGTTATTTTACAAACTTATGGATATGATGAAAGTTCTAATGATATGAGAATAACTCTACTTGAATTGTATCATGAGAGATGAGAGGAAAAATTAAGAGGTGAGGTAAATCATGATGTGGCATTCTTAATAATAATGAATTGAGAAGCTTGAATGAAAGAGAGAATAAGTTTCATTTCTTCGAAGGGGAAAAGTAAAATACATGATTTAATTTTTTTTCTTTGAAAATGTGAAATTAAATTGATATTTTATGTGGATGCTTGAATGTTTGATTTTATATTGAAAATTATTAAATTTTATTACCTTGGAATTTGAATATTGTTAACATTGGTGTCCTCTCAATTCCATGTTGAGATTTTATGCTTGAGGACAGGCACAATTTAAGTGTGGGATAATTGATATATTTAATATTTTACACATTTTTTGTATGTATTTAAATTTTTTTATGAATCCAAAATAAAAATTTTGATCTTATATAAATCAATTTTCGATTTATGATGTTTTTTGAGAAAAATGGTGAAAACGCATTATTCTGGATTTTAGACAGAGTTTATCATCAAGGGTATTTTAGTCATTACATTAATCATATCAATACTATTTTTGTGATTAAATTTTTTTTATATTTCGTATTCTATTTCCTTCAAATTTTTCTTCTGGACGTGGAGCTGAGTCAGCCATCTAAAGGGACTAAAAATTCATTGAAGTTGGACATTTTTTCGGGCAGACAACGTGGACCCCACCACTTTAACGCAACCCAAACTCAGCCTACACATATCAAAATGAGGTGTTTCCACGTGGAATAGTACTATGACAGATATTTCCTTCTCTACAATAAATGTGTGGGAGTTTTGAAGTAATTAAGGAAGCCATTTAACGACATACCTTTGGAGGAACCTTCTGGGAAGATTCATCCAGAATTAGTAACCTCCAATGAAAAATTCATAACTCCTACATCCTATCTACCAAAGAGATGAAATTGTGAGGGAGAACGGAAAAAATATTTATCAACATCTTTAAATAAGGGGTCCATGTGTGAAATTGCAATTTAATTTTTCAAGAATGTGCAATTATTCGGGTTCTAGAATTCTGCCTATAAAAGGAGGCCCTCACCTTCTTCCAAAATCTTCCCATTATCCATTCCATTATTTCAGGGCACCAAGGAGGAGATCTCCACTGAGGGAGGCCAGCCAAAAATCTTCCCCATTTCATTTTTTTATTTTTTTATTTTCTTTATTTTTGTTTTACTTTTCAATTGTAATTTAGATTTCTAATAAAATTAATGCGTTATTTTTATTTTTGTGTCCACCCATCCACCATGTTTTCTTCTTCATATTTTCTCCTTCTTTTATTCTTTTATTCTTCTCATATTCTCCACTGTGACATCTTACCCTAAAATATGAGGGGTTAACTTGAGACTTGTCCTGGGTGAGGTATGTGAAAATTTCATTTATTCTGTGCATAAATTCTGATGTTTTATTAAGTTTGTGATGGGCAAGAGTGATGTTCAAGGGTGTGGCGATCGTCCACCATGACATTGATCTCAAACTAATTTATATTATTTTATTAAATCTTTTCCCTCCCTTCTACAAGATACAATCTCTTCATACGATTAAGTTGAGCCATTCAGTGGTTGAAATGGCATACAATGGAGCCAGGTCTTGGAAGACGTCACACTCTCGATCGAGGTGTTCCATCAACCTTGATTATAGAAGGAGGTGGAGTTAATATTGCTAAATGAATTCAAGATTAAACACCAATAAATAGAAGAATATTAATGCATATATGAGATCTCATAATTTAATTATCAAAATTAATTTAAAT
Organism: Viscum album; assembly: GCA_963277665.1. Taxonomy (NCBI): domain Eukaryota; kingdom Viridiplantae; phylum Streptophyta; class Magnoliopsida; order Santalales; family Viscaceae; genus Viscum; species Viscum album. The sequence goes on along the minus strand of OY728136.1, from coordinate 1,806,470,872 downwards.
ACCAATAAAGAGAATGATGAAACCCACAAACCAACCCATAAAGGCCAAGTTCTTTCTCAACTAATTGAATTTTGTCATTCCATGTTAGTTTTATCTTTTACTTTAATTTAATTGCATTAAATTCCTAGATAATATAAAGACAACAAAAATAAGTAGTTTAGTTAATTTATATTAAGTGAGTGAATGACCGAAACGTCTCCTCAAGAAAGACGACCCTGGTCAGCCTCTATGATGCACTAGGAAAAGTAAATTGCTTTTTCCACGCCCTACGATAGGCGTTCATCAATGCTCTAAGTAGAAAGGACCCAAAAATTCTAACATTGATGAGAATTGAGAAGGATCCAATCTTCTTATACTTGATGAAGATGGACATGAGAATCAAAAATAAGGAAACATCATCCATCCTTTTATAAATGATTGCTCAACCATATCTTTTGGAAAGGTTAAAGGATGCTTAAAATGATGATGTGGGAATTCAGAAGTGAGTAAAAGCTACTATAAAAGGTAAATCCTCAGAGTTCAATTTTAATGGATAAGGAATTGTGAGATTTGGGAAAATACTATGAGTTCCATCATGTCCGGAGCTGAAGAATGAACTTTTGGATGAAGTGCATAGTTCAAATTTCTCTGTTCAACTAGGAAACACAAAGATGTATCAAGTTCTCCTAGAGAATTATTGGTTAGATAATATGAAGAAGGAGATAATTGAGTATACATAAAAGTGCCTGGTTTTTAAAAAAGTGAATGCAGAGAGGCAGAAATCTAATTGTTTGATGCAACCATTTCCCATACGAGCATGGAAATGGGAGAAAATCACCATGTACTTTGTCACCGGACATCTAAAGACATCCAAAGGAAATAATGAAATATTAATTGTTTTATATCGTCTTAAAAATACTGAACAATTAATTATAATTTGGGAGGATTTCTAATTGGATAATCTAGGAAAAATATATATAACCGAGAAGTGGTAAGGCTTCATGAAGTACCACAATTAATTATATCTGATCGAGATCCAAGATTCCCCTCTATGTTTTGGAAGAGTCTTCAATATGCTCTAGATACTGAGCTGAACTTCAGTACGGATTATCATCCTCAAACTGATGTCCAATCTAAGAGAACTATTCTGAGACTGGAGGACATGTTAATATCATGTTCTATGGATTTCAAAGGAGGGTGGGACCAATATCTTCCACTTCTTGAATTATCCTACAACAACAGTTTCCACTCAAGAATCTGAATGGCACCTTATGAAGCCATGTATGGGAAGAGGTTCAAAACACTGTCATGTTGGGATGAAGTCGATGAGCGTAAGCTTCTGGGACCAAAATTGGTCGAGGAAATGGTGGAAAAGGTGAAAACCATTCAGAAAAATATCAAGGAATCCCAGAGTCAATAGAAGAGTAATGCAGATAACTGTCGATGAGACCTTGATTTTAATGTTTGAGACATGGTATTTCTACATATATATCCATAGAATACGTTCATGAGTTTTGTAATGAAAGGGATGTTATGTCCTAGGTACATTGTCCCCTTTGAGATTATTTATCACGATCGGTTGTGGCCTATAGTCTCGCACTTACACCTATGATGCCCAAATTACATGATGTCTTTCATGTATCCCTATTAAGGAATTACATACCAGACCCTTCACATGCACTCTCTTCAGAGTTAGTACCACTAGAGGATGATCTTTCTTATGAGGAGAAACCAGTGAAGATCTTAGATTGTAGAGAAAAAGTTCTATGAAATAATACAATACCCCTCGTTAAGGTGTTGTGGTGAAACCACAAGTTTGAAGAAGTGACATAGGAATCAGAGGAAGTGATGATGTAATGTTACCCAGATCTGTTTTTTTGTGGGAAAAATAAATTTAGACGGTGAAATTTCTTAAGGGGGGAAGATTGAAATGAACCAAACTTTCATTAAGGAAAATTTCTATTGATCTAATTAAATGTCTTATTATGGTTATATAAAATGTTAAGATCATCGGTTTTATGTTTCTGTATTTTAAAATACTCTTATTAATTGTGACTATTGCAAATATAGTCATTGAATGGTGATCACATTATTAGTATAAATATAGGGCTTTAAAAATACAATTTACTCAATCAAAGGAAGCGATGGCCTCAACCAATAGACTTTCCCCATACAAAGCCCATTTTTAGAGCTTGGAAAGGAGGTGGCCTCTTTGGGATTCACTCTTTACCAAACCGAAGCTGAGCTTGAACACATTAAGCTTGATTAGAATGGACTACGGGAGAAGTGGATGTTAATAGAGATTACCACCTGAGCGATGTTATCCGAGCCACCCCAAGAGTCAGCCGCCATTGCACACCTTACCCTTCAGTATTATACAAGTGTTATAAGGGGTTATGTAATAATACCCTAGCACTATGACTATGTACATTATTTTTTGTACAAATAATGTGCATTAATTTTGTTATTGTTAACTTGTAAATTGTTTTTAAAGAAAAATAGTATTTTCAATTAATATTCAACTAAGAAATATATTTTGATGAATCAAAGGACTTTTGAATTAAATAATATTTTAAAAAAATATTATTATTAAATTACATTTTATTAAATATAAATGATCATATAATTTTGTGAATCCAATTGTAATTTTTATTAAGGTTTGGAAACTATTTTTTTCAAAACCCATGAATTTTTTTGTAAATGTTGGTTTTTATTTAAAAAGTAAAAATTCACATATTTATAAATTTATTTAGATAAAATGAATATTATTTTTTGAATCAGGATGTCAAAATTATCCAACGAAGAATGTTTCATAATTTTCTGAGACAGTCAAATTTTTGGGTAAAAAATAAATATCATTTAAATATATAATGTGTTTTATGACATTATAATGACCAAATTGTGATGTAATAAAATAATATAAAGAATAGTTTCAGCCAATATATATTTTTTCATTAAAATAATGTGATTTTATAATTGTTTTATTTATTTTATAATGTTTTTGTGGACCCTTCAAGACTTATAAAACATTTTGTCTTTTTAAATTGTTTTCCTTGGGAGTGTCACTCAACTCCACATAAGAACCACTATTATTTTAAAAATTTCTGAAATTGGCCTTATAAAGTATCATTTTCCACTTCCCTTTGGAAAAAAACCATGGACGGGTTTGTAGTATTGATTAGTTTAATGTGAGGTGTCCCAAACCTAAATAATAAAGAATCCCCCCTTCTTTCCTATGTAACACACCCAAGATCCCATTTCCTATTCACTAAAAGCCTTTGAAGAACGAAAAACCCCTGACCTCCTCTCTCTATAATCCTCCCATGGTTCCCCAAGCTCCCAAGAATCCCCTCTCAAGCCTCTCTCATGCCTTTGGTATCACACTTCCAAGTAAGGGATTTCTTCCTTTCTCATTTTGTCCAATTTTCATTAAGTTGTTATTCCCTTTTGTTTTCAATTAGAAATGATGGGGTATGATTTCACATCTTCCCCATAAATCCCTCTTTATGTTTGGATAATTGTATACCCCTTTCTCTCTAAATAATTCCTCCCATGTAAACCTGTTAAAATGCTGAAATTCCGCGAGGGATTTCTCTCTCCTCTTTTTACATCCAAGTAATTCTTTTGTATTGTGGATCTAAATTCCATTAAATTTATTGGGACATGTATCTATATGACCCTAATAATTTCTATTTAATTTAAATATAATTAGACACCATTTTATCTCTCATCAACAATTTTCATAAATCCTTATGTCACGTCATTATGCTGCGGAAATTGTACCACGTTTTTTCAACCCAAGATCGTTGTGTAGTGAATACCATACCCATGTCTCTATCAAGGGTATTAACCTTTATGCACATATACATATTTAATGAAACTTTCATGTATTTATTCCACAATACATAATAGTTGAATAAATTATGATGTTTATTGATACCACGTTATATAAACCATGTCGCACACTTATGCATGAAATTAAATGTTTAAGAAGGTTGATCCCTGATAGTGCTATAATGCATTGGGTAAAGTATAGTATCATGATACGTCATTTGAAATGGGTTTTGACTCATGATAATTCATGTGCAATTTGTTTTTACTCATGCTTCATGTGAAATGATGTTTTACTCATGCTCCATGTGCATTGAGGCTAGGCTCATGCTAATTCCATGTTAAGTGTTGTTGACACATTTCCATGTTATGATTATCATGCTTTATCATGCCTTTATGTTCATGTTTATCTTGTGATCCATTGTTATTCCTATTGCCTAACATGTATTGTATTCCTTATGTTATTTTTAGGTTTATTCCCTTACTAAGATTTATATCTTACCCTTTCCTTATGCATGTCCTTAGGTAATCCCCTGAAATGCTATGTACGAATGATTGTAGTGGACATGTAAAGGAAGTTTTCAATAAATATGTTGTTTTTTTATGTTCTAAGCTGTAATGTAATGTTCCTAAGCCCCAAATACAATAGACCTATCCATATTATATGTTTTATCAGGTGAAGATTTAATGTAATAAATCAAGATTAAGTGTGTAATAAAAAGAAGGGTTGTTATATTCTACATACACTCACACACACTTACATAAAATGGCATACACAATCATCATTCATGTTTACAGTGGACTCCCACCTAGTGAATCAGTGTCGGTCATTCTACCATTTCCACCATTCAAGGTTAGAGATACTGATAAATTTTTTGTTTTTATATGATATTTATGATATTTATGATTTATTTATTCATGTTTAATTATTATATATAACATACCTTCATGATTTTATTTTATTTAATATAATAACTTTATTTGGGGAAGTGTGGACTACCGCCTCCTCAAAATGTTGTGATCTGTTAACAATTTACATGGAATGTGTTAAGAATGGATTTAGTAAATTTATATGATATATATTAAATAAAAATAATGTTGTAATGATAAAATATATATACACATATCTCTCATTTACTTTCGTTCAATATGAAAAGAATATGGAAATGTCATTCTTGCATACGTACGACCCACCATCTCAATGAACGGTGTATTCCATTTCATATTTTTATTTTCTATATATTATTATGAATATTAATATATAATATATATATGATATTAATATTATGTATTGTAGTCTAGAAATATTTAAATCATGATATAATTATGAGTATCAAGGAAAACTAGTTTCAATATATAATAAAAACAAAGTAGATATTACCTGAAATGTGACATTAAGATGTGATTGTTAATAAATTTGTAATATAAAGTAATAATAAAATCATATATAGTATTATATATAATAATATGGTAGTATTGTAAATTTATATCAAACATATATTTATTATAAATGATTTTTTAACATTTATGAACAAATCAAGACTTAAGGTTAGTAAATTTCATCTCTTTTTCTTATATTCGTGAGATACAAGTCATATTCACCACCAATTTCATTTATGTTGTGTATATACTACCCTAAGACATGTTATATCATGGATAAAAATTATTTAATGATATTAAATGTCTCAATTGATGTTATTATTTCTTATGTATCTTGATTCAAAAGTTACTCATGTAGTAAGGGTTTTATCATCTCACTTTTATTTCAATGAGACTTTAACCTTATTCACCACTCAATTCTTATTTGGTGTTCATAATATACATGAATATATTATATTATTGTTATGATTTAATTTATGGGTAATTACATATCCATTTTATGATCTTTGTTTTATGGGCTTTCGGTTCAAAAGATACAAAATTGTTAAAGTAATTTTTTTCTCAATTTGTCTTCATTCAGATACATGCCCTGTTATGAACCAATATTTTTATGTGGGGTGTATATACTACCATTTGATATGTATTATCATGAATATCATTATTTTAATGAAATTTTATTCACTCATGGGTATTATGATCCAATGTTAATGAAGTGGTAACTGTTTATTTCTACAATCTCTTCATTTATCAGGATTGTTTATTATTATTATTCCATTGATGAAATATTATGATCCTTATCTGAATATATCTCATAAATTTTCATATTATTGGGTCATCAATGATATATTAATTTTTTGGTACCATTGTTATACTTTTTGTTAATTAATAAGATTAATAAAAAAAATTCAAAAGTCTAACAGTATTTATCTCTTTAGTTAGAAATCTATTGTATTCACAAACAATTTTTTCTAGACATGTTTTAAAAAAAATTTCCACCTTGATCGTTTTAATGGAAAATTATTTTAATGGATTTTTTTTATTTTTTAAAGTGTTTAGAATGGTTTTCAATGTTTAATTTTCATGTTTTCAAATATATTTTAAATGAAAAAAGTTTTTATAATGTTTTCGAGCAGTATTTATAAGTTTCTAAAGTTATTTTCAATGAAAAAGGCTTTTAAAATGACTTATATTTTAAAAAGAGTTTTTCAAATTTGAAAATATATTTTACTCAAGGAATGTTTTAAATGAAATTTCAAACCATACTATATAATAAATATATTTTTTAAATGGTTTAATGAAATAGATTTTTTATGAACCGGTATTTTACATAAGAAATGTTCGATATGATCCATCAAAATATATCTCTATCTAAGATGATATAATTTTTAATAGTTTTTCCTTAATATGGATTGGATCCATGAATTCCATTCATATTCTTTATGTAATGGTTTTTGTTTTGATGGAATTAATTTTTTGGCACAAGTTTCTCTTCCATGGTTTATGTGATTTTAAAAACCACTTCCTTTAATGGATTATGCTTTGATGAAATTATTATGAGACCTTTATCTTTTCCATAGTTAATGTTAAGATAAAATGTATTTGATACCAATTTTATTTCACGGTTTGTTATTTGATGTTTTAAAATGAATCTATTTTTATGATCCACGATATGATAAAAAAATTATTATCTTATGGAACATGAATGTATTATTTTACTATGATAAGGGTGGGACATATAATTCCCTCCAATGAATTGGGTAACGATTTATATTTCATGAGATAATGGTGAGAATCAATTCTAAGGGCTTTATCCAATATGGAAGAAAGGGAAACCTAATCCACTATGGGAAGCTGGGTAAACCTAGTCCACTATTGGAATATGGAGAAACCCAATTCACTATAAGAATATGGGGAAACTTGATCCAATATGAGAAGATGGGGAAAAACGTTCCAGTCTATGAAGATAGAGACACTTGATCCCTTATAATGTCAAGACTATGATTGGGGATGGTGATGTGTCACACCTAGTATTTGTAGTCCCCGTGAAGTTTTTTAATGTTTTTTCCTAATGCACATTGGCTTCTAGAACAACCATGATATATTCCATGATAAGTGTTTATGATATTTTATATATATGTTATGGTACTATAATTTTTTGATCACATTATCATACCCTTATGTTCATGTTTATTCTTACATAGAATGAATGATTTCAATGATATTTTGGGTAATAGAGATCATGCATTAAAGAAGATTTAGTTTCATTTATGTGAAGAATATGGGACGCATCACCCTTGTGAATATTTTTGGGCAACAAGAAGACGTTTTAACTATAGAAAATAAGGACACAAAGAAAGTAACTACAAAGGAAAAATTAATAGTTAAATTAAAAAAATGTAATGGAATATTAGACACCCTACAAAATAATCGACGATTAAATTCGATTAGTGTGGAATGAATGGTCGTTATGAAAATATATGTCTTAAGTGGAAAGATCCCAACTAGAATTAGCATGTAGGTATGAGTTGTAATTATATTGGTTATATTGATGAGACTGTAGGTGAATGTGAAAGGAAATATATATTAAATAATAATATGAGTCATTATTGTTTATGTATTTAGGATAAAGTGGATTAATTGATGTTTTAATGTATTTAGATTTAATATTTATGTTATATAAATGGTGAAATATATAAGGATTATTCATGTCATCCTATTTTCACTAATAGTTTACAAGAATATGTTATGTGGTTTTGATGTACAAGAAAACGTTTTTAATCGGAATGTGATATTTATACTAAGGGATGATAAACCTTAATAGGTTTCAGATGTTGAGATAATTATGCATGGATAATTATCTATTAGATTTGGAAGAGTAAAATGGATAGTACTGATTACCTTGGAACATATTAAGGATTTTTTGGAAGAGTTTATGTTTTCATGGATAAAGTTTATAAATTTTTTTATTAAAGTAATATATCCAAATATCTTTGGAATAGAAAAATATGCATTTTTTCAATAAGTATTTATAGTCATTACTATGATTCATGAAAACCATGATGAAGATATTCAAATATTTAGTATGTGAAAAACAATAGCTACATTATGATATACAAGGGTTTAATTCAAATTTTTCTTTTATAAATTTAATAAACATATTTGTAATGCATTGGAATTTTATATATTTGAAGTATTATAAGGTTAATAGTTTTTAAATTGGTTTAAGTTGAATTATAGATAAGGTTCTAGATATTCAATTATTATCTCTCAAAATAAATATTAATTCATATTGGATAACCTATTATATCCTTTTTTTTATAATGATAGATGGAATGACCAATCATTCTATTTTTGAATCTCATAATCCTTTAGAAATTAAAAATTCACCTTCATTTCACCGAATAAGAGATGAAGTGAAAATTGATCAAGTAACAAAAGAGGATGAGGTTTTCCTAATATCAGGTAAGAATATATTTGCATTAAAATTATTCAACATTAGAAAAGGGTACTGAAATAAAATGTTACACTATTATCATAATTTTTTTTATATCAATGACCACTTTCACATGTCTTTAGTTTATGGTTTGGTGACTATTAATTATCTCTAGATCACCCACTTTATTTTGATCAGTGATCCTTATCAATCACTAGGATTATTTTCACTTTCCATCCATGTTTTTGATTTCTCATTCCACTTATGTTATCCTTTTTGTAAATCGAGTTATGAGTTAATTGGGGTAACCAGTGTGTTTCCAACAGTCCCTTTTTAATGGATGTTTGGTATTCATTTTTATGGTGTGGGATTCAAATAATAGAACTGTCAAGTATTAAACAATTGATAACCCAAATTAATTTTTAGGTAGAAAACAGTTTTAATAGGGGTATTATGTAGCACAAAGATATTTTTTAAAAAAATGAAATTTATTTACTCATTTTACAATTTTTCATTTTAGAAAACATTGAGTGGGTCTTTTTTATGAAATCAATAAGTTTGGGTTGCATTATACACAACACCAAGTAAATATTTCACTATAGAAAAAACATAGACTAACATTTAGTGCATGAAACACTATGTTTGTCTTATGTTGCACACATTTCCGGCTTTCTTCGATGGCTTATGTTACACACAAATCTGGGTTTTACCGAACTACAATATTATATTAATATTATTATTAAAATATTATTATTAAAATATTAATATAGATACCACCTAGCCATTGGAATGGGATTTATGATTACTATTAATTAAATTTTGAAATTATGGCTTAAAAATTATGTTAGATGAATTATTTGGTGACCTATTATTTATAAATTAAAATAAAACCCTTTAAAAATGTAGGAAATCTTTTGCTGGAAAACTATATTTATGAAATCAAAAAAGATTTAACATAATAAATTAATGAAAACACTTCTAATAGATTATTTTAATGATATATATATATAATGTATACATATAATAAACTATTTAACATTAATCCTATCTGTTTTTTGAGAAAGATTTGATAATAAATAAAATTTTATAAATATAATTATGTGTTTTTCAAAAAGGTATTTTCACCGCACTTTAATTTCGAACCCATTTAAAATAAAATTTTTGACACTTTTATAATTAGATTTTTGAAAAAAAAAATTAATTTTCTAAATAAAAATATCAAAATTTAATTTGTTTGAATTTCTGGTATTTTTCAGAGAATATACATTTTTTAAGGAATAATGAAAGCAATGAATTTTAATTCAAAACTGATTTTCCATATAATTTATTTATATAGTTATATTATATTTTAATTTTTTTATGAATGTTATTTTATATATATAATACATGAATTAATCTAGTTTAGGTCATCAGAGAAAATTACACATTGAAACTGGATATAAAACCATCTCAATGTTTTTTAACTTTTCGCATTAAAAACATGTCATCTCATCCCGTCTACAGGATTAATTTTAATTTAATTTCTACCACTTATGGGATTATAATTTTGAAAAATGGGTTAAATATTTGGAATCTGGGTAATTTATAATTTTTTAAAATAGACACATAGTTTTTTAACAAAAACATTACTGAAAGTAATTTAAATTAATTACAACAATTAAGGTAAAAATAAGGTTTATTAGTGGTTAAACAATAATTTAAGTGTCCAAATAACCTGGAAAAATTTCCAAAATCCATTTTATAGAAACATTTAGATTATATACCCTTTTAGATCCAAAAATGGATAATTATTTGAGACACACGATGTAAGGTAGACATCTCAATAGTGTTTTCCTTTTTTACATTTAAATGAATTTCACTACTCCTCCGCTATAAATGGCACTCCCACCCCCACCCCCAATTCCTCACACCACTCAAGACACTTTTAATCAACAAAACCCTACCCAAATGTCCTCCCAACATCCCTCACATATTTCTATAATCCTCTCTTTAGGAAAAAACATATCCATGGAATTCCTTTGGTACAAACAAATTTGAGTTACCCAAAGAACAGGTAACAACCTTCCACTAGCTCTTTTTTTTTATTTTCATTATACACCCCCTAAAATAATCATATTACTTAATTATATAATATCATAAATATCCTAAATAAACTTATATGTTTTTAGGTTATGTTTTATACCTATACTCACACACACTATCATCAAATGGGATGACCAATCGTTATTCGTGTGTTTGATAGACTATCGCATAATGAACTGATGATACTCGTTGTTCCATTACAACCTTCCGAGGTTGGAAATAATGATGAACTTTATATTTTTATATAATATATATTATATTTATTATTTATTTATTATTTTTGTAATATTATAAAAAATATACCTTCATTATCTCCATTTTTTTGTAAATATGATAACTTTATTTTTGGACGTGTGGACTACTGTCTCCTCGAGGCGATGTGATTCATTCACACATTTAATGGAATGTATTAAATATGGGTTTACTGAACATATATGATGTTTCTGACATTGTAATTATACTTTAATTATAATATATACATATATATATATATGCTCAAATATTTATTTAAATTAATTTCATTCAATATAATAATAAAACCTAATGAGTGTTTATGTGTAAGTACGTCTTACAGTCTCCATAAACGGTGTATTCCATTTCATATTTCAATATTTTATATATTATTACAAATATTTATATACTTAATATATATGATATTTAAATAGTTTTTTTTCATTTTTCAAATAAATAAATCATGATCTAAGTATGAGTATCAAGAATAACAAGTCACAACATATACGAAAAATAAAGAGGATATTTCCTAAAACGTAACATTTACATATGATTGTTAATAAATAGGTAATATAAATTCATAATCAAGTAATATATGGTATTATATATAATAATATGGTTATTTTTTAATTTATAACATACTTATATTTATTACACTAGAATTTTGAATGTGTATGAAGAAATTCAAGACTTTAGGTAACGAAATTTAATCTCACGTTTTTATATTCATGAGATATAGGACATATTCACCACCCATTTAATTTATGTTGTTTATATACTTCCATAATACATGTTATATCATGAATTAAAATTATTTAATGATATCAAAAATTCCAATTGATGTAATTATTTCATGGGGATCACAAATCTGAAGTTACTCAAGTGCTAAGGGTTTTCTCGTATCGCATTTTTTTAGGCTTATGTTTTATTCACCACTCATTTATTTTTTTGTAGTGTTTATAATTTGAATGAATTTATTTTATAACTATAATAATTTAAATTATGGTTATTTAAATATCCACTTGATTATATTTATTTCATCGGTTTTATAGTTCAAAAGTTACAAAATCTATAATGTAATTCTTGTCTCGATTTTCCTTCTTTGAGATACATTCAATTTTATGCACCTATATATTTCTATGTGTTGTATATAATACCCTTTTACATTTTTTTATCATTAATCTCGTTATTTTTGAAGATATTTTAGTCTTTGTTTAATTTTATATCTCATTGGTTTTATAATTCAAAGATATCAATGTGGTAATAGTTAATTACTATAGTCTCATCATTTATCAGGATTGTTTAAGATTTTTATTCCATTGAGGAAATATTATAATCCATCTCTAAAGATATCTCCAGAATTTTGTTCAATTATGGTTATTAATGATTTATTAATTTATTTTTACCATTTATTACTCTTTAGTACATAATTAGATTATGAAAATGTTTTTTATAAAGTTTAATATTATTTATCTCTTTAGTATCTATTTCATTAAAAAACCATGTTTTCTAAAAAAAATACAAAAAACTTTTAAATAAACTCACATGCTCATTTTCATGGAAATCATTTTAACCAAATATTTTATGTTTTAGAGTGTTTAAAATGGTTTTAAAATCATCCATTACAATTTTTGAAAGATATTTCAAGGGAAAATGTTTCCAAACATTCATTATAATTTTTTACAGCTATTTTCAAAGAAAAAGGTTTTAAAGAAGATTTATGTTTTAAAGAAAATTTTTAAAATAGAAAAATATATTTTTCTCATGTAATGTTTTAAATAAACTTTTAAATATTTATTTGTAAGAAAATGATTTTTTTAATGGTTTTATGAAATGAATTTTCAAAGATTTTTTATTTTCATTATGAAATGTTGCATATGATTCATAAAAATATTTCTCCATCTAAGATGACATACTTTGTTACAGTTAAAACTTTTCTAGGGATATTATCCAATAATACCATTCATATTCCATCTTTAGTGGTTTATGTTTTGGTAGAATGATATAATGACACCTATTTCTATTCCATGAGTTATATCTTTTTAAACCCACTTATTTTCATGGGTTATACCTTAATGAAATCATAATGAGACCAGTCATATTACCATAGGTAATGATGTGATGAAATTATAATTATACCCATTTCATTTCATGGGTTATAGTAATATTTTTATGAAGCACATCTATTTTTATGGGTTATGATATGACGAAAATATAATTATCTTGAGGCACATGTATGTATGAGTTTATCATTTTATGGGTGGGACCTATATTTCCCTTCAATGCATTGGGTAAGTATTTATGTCTCGTGAGATAATGATGGGAATCAAGTTAATGGGATTGATCTACTATGTAATATGGGGAACCACAATCCCCTAGGGGAAAATGGGGAATCTTAATCCACTATGGGGATATGGGGAAACCTGATCCACTATGGGAAGATAGGGAAACCCAACCCATTATAGGAAGATGGGGAAACCATCTCTAATATAAGGAAATTATAATAACTAGAGATGATGGTGTTTCTTTTATAGTAGGTGTAGTCCCCATGAATTTCCCTACTATGTTTTTACAATGTTCCTTGACTTATATGGAATGATACTATATGTTTATGTGTATTCCAAAAACCATTTGTCTTATTCCTATGATATGATTTAATGGTTTACCTCCTTTATTCATTAATGATTCATGTCTTATAAACATCTAATATTTATTACACTATTCATTTTTATGATTTTTTATATGCAATGTATGATATTTAATTGGTAAGATCACATTCTCATACATTTATTCGCAAGTTTATGCTTTCATATCTCAATTGTTTACAATTAAAGAGCATCTGAGCTCACCCATTTTTATGTTTTCTTTACCTAGTTTATGAATATATATATATTATGTATGATTTTTATAAGAATGGTTATTGTCATGAAGAACATGGTGGGAGATATTGTAGCTCACTTATATAATAGTGTTTATGTTTCTATGTTTCCAAAGGAACTAAACTAATATAGTCTTTGGGATTCTATATGTTTAATGTATTCTGTATTCCAAAACAAATATGTAAAGTTAATGTATGTTAAATGAGGGTATCTATATCTATATTTTTTTAAAATTATATATATATATAGTTACCAAAACATTCAGAATACCTTTTCTTTAACTTGTAAAACACTTTATGGATCTCTTAATGAAGAATACAATGAATGTACTTATTGAAAAATATGTTCTTGAACTCGTCCCAATCAGCAGATTCAATTTCATATTTTGTCCATGTATTATTTATTAGACTCCACCACTATTATACATTTCATTCTAAATTATAAATTGAAATATTAACCTTCTCGTGTTATAAGTATTGGATAAGAGAAAATATATTTTAAATGGTTCTGGTCTATTTTCAAGCAACAAGTTGATTAGAAGACCCACTAAAAAAAGGTGTTTATTGCCTCATTAAGGACTCAACAAAACATTTTCAGTACTTTTATAATTTTTAATATCTTTATGATTCATATATTTAGAAATATATGTGATTATATAAATGAGGTTTATTATACAATCTCCTCTAATATTTGGATGCTTAGGAGGAAAACCTTTACATTTTCCGTCATTGTAAATATTCACATAGTACCTTCGATTTCTATCCACATTCAAAAACCAAAAATAATATTGTAAGAAACAGTAATCCTAGTGGAAAATAACATAATCATGGAATCAATTATATGATGTCTAAATAAGGATACCTTATTTTGATAATAATACAATAGATTTATCCTATGTTATTCATATCCAGCTTCAATATAAATCCTTCATGATTTTGAATGAATAGTTTGTGAATTTCCATAGAATATCCCTTAGGAATGTCAAACTAGGGTTAGCGAATGTCTCGTTTTCATGCCCCAGTTCCCGATCGAGTATAATTAAATTACGTGTTTTCAAGATTGCTACCCCTGTGAACATTTATTTTAAACCCAAATCCAATTGTATTATCTAGACAAAAATTTATTTATAGGAAACCACTCACTATATCCTTTACCAAAATTCTGAGACATTTTTCTATACATTGACTCTCCATTAATATTATCCTTAAAGACATTTCCATAGGGATTTTACTATGGTTTTCTCATCCTAGTTTCTAATGTTTTACCGAAATTTTTCTCTGGTACGAACTATAGTGACCCTCTCTTGTCATATATATACATTACAATATTCTTTAAAGAATACATAATACATTACAAAAATAGACACTGAAATTTCATATTAGTTTAGTGACTTCAGTAGAAGTTAAACATAAACACTAGTCCATTAGTGATATACATCATCTCCCACTAAGTTATTCAACACTAGAATCTTACTTAGACACATCATACATAATGCATATCTTCATAACCTAGGGATAGGAAACATAAGAATAGATTAGCTTAGGAAATCAAAAAATTTAACCAAGGGAGATAAGTAAGCATAATCTTGAGAATAATGGTATGCGAACATTATCTTGACATTAGAAGATCATACCTTTCATATCAAAGATCATAAACAATAATTACAGAATAAAGGTTGGATATTCATAATAAATGAATCAAAAGGGAATCAAGATCATAAACCATGAAATAAAAAAATATAAATAATACATGAACGAATGGTAGACACATAATCATAAAAAATTATTTCTATATTGTTCAATTCTTACTACCAAAGACATCATAATGGAATGGGTTTTCTACACAAACTATCTTAGTAGTCACAATTCATTACGAATAAAATATTAGTGTAAAAAGTCCTTTATTGAGCCATGTTCAATCCATATTCCAACCATTTCTAACTCATGAGACATAAATATTTTCTCAATGTATTCGAGTGATTTATAGGTCTGACCTATCTCATAATTAAATCATACATATGTGCGACACCAGATCATCAACCATCATCATATAAAAAACCATGAAATTAAAAAATGGTTATCATGGTCATTTCATCATATCTTATCATGTGTAAAATAGAGTGGTTTGATAATAATTTCATCATAGAATAACCTGTAAAAAGAAATAGGTTTCATGAGAATTTATCATTGTATTACCCATGGATGAGAAATAGGGTTTATAAATAACATGTCATTAAAAACATAAACATTCATAGAAAGAATAAGAATAGTATACTTAAATCATAAAAATTTTATGACATACATAACATCATAATTTTTAATCTTTGTTTTAAAATAGTTTTAAAATGTCTTTTAAAAACATTTTTGAGGAAAATATCCCTTCTAATTTTAAAAATTCTATTTTAAACATATAATATTTTTTAAAAGCAATGAAAAAAAAATTGAAAACATATAAATAAATATATTAAATCATTTTTGGAAAAAAAATTCTTGGAAAATATCCATGAAATCATATAAAGGAATCCTCAATTAATGTATCGTTCATTATGGTGGTGAATTTCATACATGATGTATAAGTAAAAACATAGATCTGATTCATACTGTTAGTAGATGTCAAAAGTTCCTTGATTAAAATATGAAAAATGATTTCTTTTAAAACCATTGTGTATAAATGTAAAAAATAGGTAAAATGTTATTTTAAATTTGATGATAGAATATTTTCAAAATCATTTTTAGAAAACATTCTTTTGGAGAAAATAGATTTTCTACTAAAGATTGAAATAAGGTTGGGTTTTCTTAAATACTTTTTATTAATCATATTAAGTACCAAAGAGTGGATAAATATTACCAAAACATGAATATATCATCATTAACCAATTTAGAATAAAATTATCAAGATTTATGTCTTGATTAATTCTAATATTACATCAATGTATGCATAATATTAAACAAATAGCAATAACGATGAGATTGTATCAATAAAATCTTATCACTTCTGTAACTTTGAATGATAACCCCTATTAGAGAATAAAATTAAAATATCATTAAAATAAATATATTCGTTATAAAATATGTCAAATGGAATTTTATAAACATTGTAAAATAATATAGCTTCATGACATAACGTGTGCCTTAATTAAGGAAAATTGAGATAAAATTACCTTACTGATTTGGTTACTTCTGAACTAGAAACCCCATGAAATTGATGTCATAAAATGGATAATTAAATACCTATAAATTTAAGTATAAGAATAATATAATACATTCATGGGTATTAGATATACCATATAAAATAATCAAGTAGTGGATAAGGCATAAGTCTTGAATAAATAAAAGTGAGACTGGAAATACACATACCTAATGTACAGATCTCATCATACTTGTTCAAACCATATGTATAATAGATATAATTTTATTATAAATCTATTACGTAACCATATTAAAATATATCACATCATACATGATTTACATATGACTTTATATTACCCACTAATCATTAATTCCATGTTAAATACATGTTTTGGGTAATAATAGTAATGTTTTTTGTACATGTTTTGACTTCTTATTCTTGGTACTATTACATAGATCATGATTTAATTATTTCAAAAATGTAAAAAATTATATAAATATAACATATATTAGGTATATACATATTTATAATAATCTTTAAAAGATAAAAATATGAAATGAAATACACAGTTTATGGAAACGGTGCGTTGTGAATATGCATGAACGTTGTTTCCATTTTCTTATCATTTTCAAATAATGGAATGTAAATGATTTATATATATTATCATTATATTATGATTACAATTTAACAAATATCACAATTTTTTAATAAAATATTCCATGATATGTTCCATATAAAGCGTGAATAAATCACATCACATTAAGGAGGCGGTAGTCCACACATCCACAAATGATGTTATCGAATTCCAAAAAATTGGAATGTGTGAAGGTATGTGTTATATAAAAATTAAATAAGATTAAATAAATAATATATATAATATATATCACATAAAAAATTAATTATATGATTATTCTCAACCTTGAGAGGTGGTAATTGAAGAATGATCGAAATTGATTCGTGAAACGGTAGTCTGATTTACACACAAACGATGATTGTGTATCCCATTTGAAAGATGTGTGCGAAAGTGTAGTTTTTAACCTTTACTAGAAAATATATCATTATATTGGGGACACTTTTTCTATTATATAATATTTATATAATATGAATTAAATGGGGAGTACAAGTAAACAAAACAAAATGCTTGTTGATGAATGTAACATCTTCTTATGGTAACACTTTTTTTCAACCAAATGACTTCCTTGGTTGGATTAGTACACAAATTGAGTCTTCAAGGTTGATAGGATGTATGTTGGGATGATATTTGGAAATTTTTTGGCTGATCCAAAGGGCTTTATCGATGTGAAAAAGTGAGGGGTGATGCTCCTTTATAGTGGGGGAGCGGCATTTATGAAAATAAGAAAAATGTAATCATTATTGAGAGGTCTCACTTATATAATATGCATCCATTAATGTCCCATTATATAGATAAGAGGGAAAAGGTTCTAGATATTTCAATAAAATTGGTTTTTTGACAAGTTTAGTGTCATTTTTAAAACAAAATGTTTATGTTTAACTACAAAGTAAACTTTTTTTTTTCATAAACATTGTAATTACTTTGAATTTATTTCACTAAATAATTTGGTAAAACGTACTGATTAACATACTAGAAAATATAAGTTATATTTATTCCAAATATTTAATCCATTTAACCAAATTATAATTACATTAGTGGATGAAATAAATTTAAAATTAATCCTAGATGAAGGATAAGACAACGAGTTTTTGAAGTAAAAAAGATCAAAAGATTGATAATTTTTTATATCCAGTTTCAATGTTAAATTGGATAAAATAAAAAAATTATATTAATTGATGTATAATTTATCTTATAATACGTAAATAAGAATATGAAATATAATTTAACTATATAAATATATTAAACAAAAAATATGTTTTCAATTAATATTCATTATTCACCACTATTCATCCAAAAATGAAAATTTTCATAAAAATCGTAATAAATCACCCTAAGTTAATTCAGAAATTATAAATTTAAAAATGATGTTTATTTTATCAAATTTAATTTCAAAATTTTCTAAAATTTATTTTATTATTGATTACAACAGTAAATTAAAATCTGTTCTTTTAGAAAATAATACATTTCAAAACATATAACAGTTACCAAAAATTATATATTTAATTATAAATATATTTTATTTATATAAAAAAATATCAATTGTATTTAAAATTTATTTATTACTATTGATACATCTATGTTTAAGAGCTAGGTCATAACTCTCTCATTTAAAAACTAATAATAATAAAATTTGGTTTCGTTGAAACTCAATGTTGTGTGTAACACATTCTAAGACAATTTTTTGTATAGTGCAATATTAAATTAGTGTAGAGTATAATGAAATTTTAATTTCATGTATAATAAAATGTATCAAATAAATTATATTTAATTCAATTGAAAATAATTGTTCATAAATACTCAGAGTTTCACACAAATCCTTTACAAACTTCCATCATCTCATCCTATAAATATTATTTTTGGAATAAAACAAACCAAGGAAGTATTTTGCGTAAGACCTATGGAGGATGCCTGATAATGATGTAACATTATTCAATCGGTGTTCTTATTTAATTCCTTCCTTCACCACAATTAATTATTATTACACTATTATTATATAATAACCTAAGAATATTCCATATACTGATATGTTTTAATGGTAAGGGATTCTCCTAAAACCATCCCTGCTTCCATCAAATGGGATACTAAATCATAATTTATGTGTAAGAATGTAAGATCCCATATTTTTTAGTTACTTATCTCGTAATTTTCTTGGTTTATGCCTTAATAGCCTAGTCTTGTTCTGATATATTGAACCTTTGTTAGAGAAAATGACATGACATTCATGGTTGTGTTCATTTTTGAATTACTGGATTCCATTTATAAAGGGGATAATTGTAAAAAATGGGTTTGTGTGGAGTTGAGAGGATTTATAGGGAAGGTGGGCTGAAATATCAACTGCATAACATTTACACATTGTTTAAGGGTATTAAGAATCATGTAATTATTCTTGGATTTAATAAAATAAAGTTGACCTGATAGATTCACTGGAAAAACCCAATAAAAATAATTAAATGACGTGTATCCTAATCACATGTCATGTAATATCTCGACCAACAGTTTTAATGTTCTTGTGTGGCTGATTTTTGTCTAAAACTACTACAGATCATCTCCTATTAGCCAAGGGACACTCTCCATGGGATTTTTGAGTTACAAAACCCCTTCTAGACATACCATTCATGAAATCAATATTTGTAATCTCTTTGCAACCATTGACATATATCTTCATGGATGTTGGTCGTTGGAAAAAATTTTAGATATTTAATAAATGGTATTTGTTATATGATTCAAATCTTATAGTCATGAATTATGTTTATATGAATGAAATTATATATTTTATAGGGTTTCTAAAAAATTAGACATACTAAGTTGAATCAATCCATATGGTTAATTAATTAATTATGAATTTGGATAATTTTATGAAATAATGAACGTTGGGATTTGGGGATAATTAATTGTGGAATTAATAATCATATTTTAAGTTATTGATTTAGATAAATAATTGAGGAATTAATTATATTCCTTTTATGTTAAGAATTGAGATGCTCAATTATATAGATAATTATGAGATATTGGGGTTTTTGAGGTGAGATAAATAATTGTAGAATTTATTATGTGATGTTGAAATGGTTTCCTTGAGATTTTTAATTATAGAATTAATTATGTGATATTTAAATGGTTTACATGAGAGTTGTAATTTATGAATTAATTCATGGCTTATATATACTTAATTAAATGGGGAATTAATTGTGGGTATTTATGTGAAAATATAATTTTTGGATTGCTAATGAAATTGCGGTTGAATAATTAATTATTTTTCAATGAATGGGAACATGGTCATTCAACTAATAAGTATAAATGGTTACATAGTCATTGTACTTATGAGTAAAGGAATTGGAACATAGTCATTCAATTGAGAAGTATAAATGGTAACATGGTCATTATACTTGTGAGTAAAGGAATGGTAACATGGTCATTATATTGAGAAGTAAATATGGTAACATATTCATCTTACTTGTGAATTTAATCTTGGTAATTTAGAAAATCAAGTATGGAATTAAATATTTTTTAAAAATATTAATATGAGTTATGAACTCACTTAAGAATACTTCAGACACCAGCATAATTTTTAGAGGGTATTTATATATGATACCACCTTCAAATAATTCAAACTCTGACATGATTTGAAGTGGGTATTAAGATATGATATTACCAAGGAAATTTGGGGATCTAGCATGAGCCGAAACTAGTATTGAGGTACAGGTATCCTTGGGAACCCAAGAGTTATGTGGGTAAAAAAATATTAATTGTATAATATGATAACAATTTAATTATTCATTGTAATTTACTACTTTATACAACCACATACACTATTAATTGACTGGATTTGTTTTAGACATCATTGGTGGTGGCCTAATAAGTTGTAATGACACCATTTTCAGGATGCCTAATTGGTAGCTAAATAGAAAATTTTAAATTATTATAGGTTAAGGGAAAATTCCCAAAGTTAGATTGCTGACTAGGGATGGAGCTTTGATGAGGGAACCATACGTGATTCATAACCCGCTTGGGAGTCATTTGTTTCATTGTTGTTGATTATATATTCATCCTCTATTGTTTATTATTTTTTTGGTGTATTATATTGATAAAAGAGGGTATAGCCTCCCCGTGATTGATTTATCATACCCTCAATACTAGATAGAATATTCTAGTTCATGTGAAGGTGCACTTGAGGTGAAATAACTAAACTGACTCAGCTTACCAATTCATGGCTCTTAGGTCAATATGTTAAAATGGTGTTCTATTTCCTCATGAACCGATTTCATTCATTTTTTCATGCCCGCCTATCAAGGTAGGGTATGATGATGAATATAATATATATATATATATATGATATTTATAAAACAAATATAAATATGGATTCATTATATCATATATATATATATATATATAACTTTTTACTTTCTATTTAATATGGGATAATATATTTTCAGTTGTGTGTATGGCAGAGTACCGCCTCGCGAAGTGATGTGATTCGTCTTTAACTTGTGCTTGTCATTTTAGATAATAAGGATAAATTAAATGAATTAATGTGATATAAATCACATAATTATGATACTAATAACATATTTATCATTATTAAAATATAATATCGCCTTTTCATTCTTACCATTTCACTCACCCAAAGATTATAATGTCTTCTGTGTATGTGTGGACTACTTCCTTGACAAAGCAATGTGACTCTATTTTCATCATTATACCATATAGATGATATTTATAAGTATATTTAATTAGTTAATATTTTATTTATTATATTTTTATAATTATAAAATGAAAAAATATTACGTACCGCATTTCTATAATGATTCTTGAAAAATAGAAACATTACTCAGGCGTATATACGACCTAGTGTATCCCTGATCTTAATGTACATGACTTCTCAAAAGAATATTTCATGATTGGTAATAAAACTATATTTGATTTATAAATAATAAAATTAAGTCATTATTATTATTATTTATATTATTTAACTATGATCAAAGTAAGAGTACTAAAAATAAAAAATAAAATCATACACAAAAAACAAAGCAGTTATTACTTGAAATGTGATTTCAACAAGTAATTTGTAATAAATTAGTAATGAATTTTCATTAGTAAATAATATAAAAAATAATATATATAATTAATCTTTAATAATAGAGTTACTATAATTTTATATTTATTATATAGTAGGTTTGAATTTGTATGATGGAATTTGAGGCTTCAAGTAAGGGATTTCTTCTCACTCTTGTATTTCCCGGAGATATATACAAATTCAACACTCATTTCTTTATTATGGTGTATATACTGGCCCTTTTACTTGTTATATGATTAATATCAATATTTTCATGGTATATAAAGTTCAATTATATTTTATTATTTGATTGGTATTATGAATCAAAATATTACTAAATTAGTAATGGATTTATGTCTCTCTTTTTAATTCTGTGGGACAAATGCCATATTCTCCTCTTATTACTTTTATTTTGTGTATATAATTCCCATGAATGTATTTTATAATTATTATCCTAAAAAATATAAGTATTACATATTAATTTCTAGATTTATCTTTTATTTGGATTATGTTTCAAATGTTACAAAGTGGTAATAGATTTATGTTACAATCTCTTTGTTTTTCTAGATTTTTATGATTAACTCTCCAATGTTGTAATATTATGATATACCTCTCAATAATTCTCATTAATTTTATTCTCCAATTATTATTCATGATATTCTCAATTAATATTACATTTTCCCACTATTTGGTACTTAAAACAACTGAAAAATTGTTTTTAATAAAAATCATATTTATTTCTCTTTTCAGCCAAAAACCCTTTATCATTCAAAACAATGTTTTCTAAAAAAATTACAAATTATTTACATTATTTAAATTATTTATTAAATAAGTTTTATTATATTTTTGACATTATTTTTTAAAAAAAATTAAAATAATATTCATTTCTTTTTCAAAACAATTCCAATTTGGCATCTACAAAAAAAGTGGTAAGAATCATTATTATAGCGTGTATAACATGAATAGAATTTTCATTCATCATGGAGATTATTTTCGTTGAATCTAAATTTATATTTTTGAAAGTATATTTCAAGTAAAATTATATTGAATATTTTTATTAATTTTTTGGTTTTAAAAGTAACACTTAATGAAGAGTTATTTTAATCAAAAAAATGTTCCAAGTGATATTTTGAAATCATTCACCATATAAGATGAAATCCTTTGACGTATATTATGAATTTTTATGGATATAAACCAAGGATACCATTATTATTATTTATATAATTTTTTTTATAATGATGTGATTTTTATCAAACCCCTTTTTCCTCCACGGGTTATTCTAGGATTAAATTCATATGAAACCTGATACTTTTTCCACGAGTGATGCTATGACGTAATTATGAAATGACCATGAAATATGCCTCTTTTAAAAAGGATATGATATATTGAAATGTTTTATAGAACAATTTTATATAATGGGTTATGATATGATGAATTTTTTATGATATTTTGACACACAAACATATTATTTTCATTATGTGATGTGTGGGACCTATATATACCAACAATGAATTGGGTAATGATGGATAACTAAAGAGAAAATATGTTATGCTAGAACCTTATTACATGTTAAAAATGTTATGTGTGAACCTAATAAAATGTTCACAATGTTATTTTTGAGTCTAATTAAATGATCACAATGTTATTCATGAACCTTATTTCATATTCACAATGTTATGTATGAACTTGATTACATGTTCATATTGTTATGTGTGGACCTACCATTCATATACATAATGTTTTTCATGGATGTAGTTTCAGGTCTATAACTTTATGAGAGGGCATAAGTTTACGTACATAAATATAATAAGTGAACTTATGTCTATTTATACATGTATGCAATGTAATAAAATAATTTTTATTCTACAATTCTATGTCTTATTCTAAGGTTATGTTTTAATGGCTCATTTTCTTTGATTACCTTATTATTCAAGTATTAAGGATTTATTTTTATAGTGACCCATGTATTTTCTAGAATAATACATTTTCATATATATTAATATTTATGAATAAGATATTAATTTTAGTTTAAAGAGGACACTTTTTTCGATAGCTTACTCCACATGCAGCAATGGGTTTCTAATAAATCTTACGTTGCACACATCTTTGAGTTATACCAAAAAATAATATATTATATTATTACTTTAAATGATAGTAAAAATATAGCCATTGTATTTGTGGGAATGAATGTAACTGAATTAAATATTAATATTTAATGTCTTTACACAAATCCAATAAATTTTAGATGCTTAAAATAAGAATAAATCAGATTTTAAGCATAAAATACTCTAATATTTTTAAAAGTTTGTTTTACCGCATTTTGATGGTGAACCATTTTTAAATATTGGCTTTTCAATTTTATATGATCCATCTTAAAAAAATCTTCTTTAGAAAAGGGGTATCAAAATTTACTTTGGGAAAATTTTCTGTTTTTTCTAATAAAGTTCATTTTTAGATGAATAGTGAAAATACTGCATTTTAATTCAAAAATACATTTTAATCTAGTTTATTTATATGAATAGTATGTCCTTTTATTTTTCTTTGTTTAATTAGATTATATTTTTATCATTTAATCCAATTTTGGTCATTTAATGTAATTTCACTTTTAATTTCGACATAACCACATGTTAATCTTTTGGTAGTTTTTACTTCTTAAAAACACGCTTTTTGGTATTGACAATGGGAATTAATTTTAAATTAATTTCTGAAACTTTTGTGTTTTTGAATTAGGAAAAATGGGTTCATATTTGGAATCAGGAGTTTCAAATTATGTAAATTTTTAACTGTTATTTTTAGACATTATTAATATTAACTTGAGTAAATATTTTATTTACCATGGTTAAGGGGTAAATCTGGTAAATAAGGGTAAACAATAATATTATAATAATATTAAATTACCCTAACATGTGTCTTAACCCTATTATAAGATACATTTCCGACCATGTTCAACCTTTGGGTTTATTTTTTGAACCCATTGAGCCACATGTAAGTGAAAATGACATTTTATAAAATTTAATTTAAAGTTAATGAAAATGTAACAAATACTTATATCTTTTAGTAAATCAATTTTTATATGGGGTTATATTTTTGATATGTTAGACTATAAATAATCATTAAAAAGATAAAATTATACATCATGATATTTTATTTATAATTTTTAGATATCAAATAAATAAATTTATTTTTCACACAGTGATGATGTAATGATTTCCTCATTAATGAATGTTTTAAATAAATTAGATTATAAATATTAAAATATATTTATTTTGAAACTTCTTATGCCATGCAGGAATTTTAGGGTTAATAATTACTTTTTATATTTGAATTAATGAGTTTTATTCTAATTTGTCATGTTTTTATAGAGTTTTAACAAGTCATCATATGAATAGTTTAAAAATTGACATAAATGAGTTTTTAAAACACATAATATTTTATTAATTGATAAAATAATCCTAAAAATCTACTATTAATCAAAATGACATATATTGTGTTATAAATATCATTAATGATCCATTTTTAGTCTCTTGTAATTATTTAGTAAATATATTAACCATATAGTATGAATATACAATAGGACGTGGTAAAAGTTAAATTAGTTAACTAGGGGATAAAGCTAAAAGATATGGTTAATTTTTTTCCCTAAACTAGTCTAAAATCCATTATATGAGATTATTTAGAACAATAATTACCTTATAATCTTATTAAATTAGTTGGGGACCTTTTTAAATCAAAATAAAGTTTATAATAAATAATATTTTCAAACATTCCTAAAGAGCCCCTCCTCCCTATAATAAAAGGACACAACCTCTAACACATTACTCACAACACTAAAGAACTTTGGATCGTCCAAAACCTGACCAAATATTCTCTCAAAGTCCATATATTCCTCCTATAATCTATCCTCTAGGCCGAAGGCAATTCAAAAAGACTTTTGGTTCAAACAAAAGGGGGTAACCTGATTTAAAGGTAACGTCTTCTCTCAAGTTCTTTTATTTTATTTTCCTTCTCCACTACCTATGAACTTATTATTATTTGTTTAATAAACAAAACTAGTATCCTAAATATACTAGTTAGTTTTATGATAATTATTCTAACTAAACTTTCTCACACCTCCATTCAATGGATACAAACATACTGTTTCGGTGGACGGTGAACTACTGCCTCACGAAGCGATGACTCTACAAATATCTCCTACTAACTCTCAAGGTGGACATTATAATGGAAACTTATTTATATGAAATATATATTATATTTTTATGGTCTCTATGCTTCTGTATTTTTCATTTATATCATACATTTATGGTTTCCATAATGGGTAAATATGGTAATTTCATTTGAGGAAGTGCGAACAACCGCCCCCTCAAAGTGATATTAATTGTTCAGGACATAGGTGGAACATATAATGGATGTAGTTAATGAAATTATATTTGATATTATAATAAAATTATAATATAACTATGTATCATTATTCTTCCATTCCATTAAATAATAAATATAAATTAAAGTAGCGTTCATGCATACGTACTACTTATCGTCTCCATTAACGGTGCATTTCATTTCTTGTCTCCAAATGTTATGTACTGTTATAAATATAAATATATATATATATACTAGATATATATATAGTATATATGGTATCTAAATCATTAATATATTTCTGGATATAATGTACTTTTTAGAACATGGATAATTTGTAATTATAACAAGTCCATTTTCAACACAAGTACCCAATATCGACAAAACGGCCGATATTAACTTAAATAATTATAGAATTTTTATAATATGGAAATAAGTGATATAAAATAGATAATAAAAATAAAAAATTTTATTAATAAAGTATAAATTAACTTATGTTTATTATTCAAGAAATTAAAGAACAAATGAGTCAAGTCGGACACGAGGTACGGGAGCTTCTTAACCCGATTTCCATTCACTGGTTTGATCATCTACTGTAACACCCCAAGAATTCATAATGTGTTATTTCTTCAAAAAAATTCAATAACTTGAACTACACGCAACACCGAGTTCAATTGCACCATGACATACCAAAAAGACATTCAAAAGAGGTTATGAATTGTATTAACTAAATTTTAAACTTTATATAATCCTTATAATTTTTCCATATTATGAGTATCTTAGACATAATGCAAGAACAAATTCATTTTCAGTATTGCACTTTTTTCAACTTTTAATAGTGAAACCATTTTAAATACAATATTTTAATCTTTTTGACTAAATGGGGACATCAAAAAAATCTAAAATGAAACATCCCAAGCTTCCACGGTACGATTTCCTTTGAATAATACAGTAGCGTGTGTTGTACGCAACTTCGAGTTTTAACACACACCACAACCAATCAAACTAGCCGTTATGAATAGTAATACCTAATTTTTGAAATTATATATATTTTATATTTAAAAATGGACTTCATTTTTGGATTCGGAATATCTAATTTAGCCTAAGGTGAAATTTTGGTAATTTTCGGATAACTTTCATATTTTGATGAATAGTGAAAATTACTAAAATTTAATTAAAAACAACTTTTTTAATCAAAATAAGTAATAGTGATAAATTATGAATTTGAGAGGTTTTAAAGTATATTTAGAATATATTTTTACCATTTAATATAATGTTGGTCATTGGACATAATTTTACAATTAAACCGAACATAAACAAGTGTCAATCTTTTGATAGTTATTATCTCTTAAAAACACGCTTTTTGTTTTGACAGCAGGAATTAATTTTAAATTAATTTCTGCCACTTCTGTGTTTTCAATTTAGAAAAATGTATTCCATATTTGGAATCAGGATGTTCAAATTGTGTAAATAGGTAAATTTTATTTTTAGACATTTTGAATAATTACTGCGGTAAATATTTTATTTACCATGGTTAAGGGTAAATCCGGTAAATAAGGGTTAAAAAATAATATTATAATAATAATAAATTATCCTAAAACGTGTCCTAGCCTTATTGGTTGATACATGTTCGACCATAGTCATCTTTGGGTCGATTTCGGGACCCCATGGTGCCACTTGTAGGTGACAGGGACACTTTATGTTAAATAAGTTAAAATGAATACAAAAATGACACAAGCATATATCGTTTAGAAAAAAAAATTTACATAGGGTTATATATGTTGGATTTTAGATTATAAATATTCATTAGAAAGATAAAAGTATTTCCTACATAATGATATTTTATTTATAATTTTTAGAAATTAAATAATGTATTTTATTTATGACACAATGATGATGCAGTAATTACTAAAATAGTGAAGAATTAAATTAATTGATATTATAAATACCCAAATAAATATAATATGAAACTTTTAATGAATTAAACTAATTTTATAGGATAATATGATATATAAGGATTGATTTAATTTACTTTGTTAGAAGTAATAAATCTGTTCTGAGTTTCAAAAAAATCAACTATTAAATAGTGTCAAAATTGATATAAAAGAGTTCTTAAAACAAATATTATATTATTAATTGATATTAAATTACTAAAAATCTATGGTTCGGCCAAGAGACTTATATCATGATCTTTTCATCATTAATGGACCACTTGGGGGTCTCTTGGATGTATATAGTAAGTTTATTAACCATATTATATAAAAATACAAAGAGACATTGTAAAAGTGAAACTAATTAACTTAGAGTTAATACTTAAAGATAAGGTTAATATAAGTACCCAAACCTGTCTAAATTCTATTGGTTGAGTTTTTTTCGACCCATCCCCACCTTAACCTTTTAATAGTCAACTTTGGAGCCATTAGAAAACGATTATGAATTTATTATAAACTAATATCTCTAGCTTTTCCAAAGGTGCCCCTCACCCCTCTTATAAAAGGGCACTCCTCCTTCTCATTTCTTCACACCTTACAAGCCTTTTGGTTCAGCCAAACTCTGCCCACATACTCTCCCATCTTCCCTCAATACAACCTAGAGGCCTTAGTTTGATCATAAAGCCAACCTAAGGATCCCTTTTGATCAAATCAAAAGGAAGAAACCGAAGAAGAGGTAATGATTTCACCACCCTTTTTCCAAGTTCATTTCTTCTTCCACTTATTCTTCCTTTGTTGTTACCATTCTAAAATAATAACTCCAGTATCATATATATAATTTGATTTCATTATAAATATGGTACAACCATATTCAGTATTCTATCCACCCTTTGAATAACATGTCACCATACGTGCGTACGTACGGCTTACCGTCTCCACGTCGTGATGTAATTGTTATTCAATATAATATTATTTGGATGGTTATAATAATGATGTGTAACTCATGTAAATAATAAATATAACATGTTGATGATTCAGTATATATGATATACCATCCATATATATATTATTTTAATATCAAAAGAATGACATTGTAGCTCGTGCGTACGTACGGACTACCGTCTCCACGAACGCGATGAGATTCATTCTCCATCGTATCCATTCAAGTATAATTATCATTTGATGATTTAAAAAATGATGTTTAAGGACTTGATATAATTCTGGATATGAATAATATACAACCTATCCTTTACAAACATGTCTTACGTAACAAAACATATAAAAGAAAACAAGTAAGTTAACACCCGAAACAATGATAATACTAAGATTTTATTATCAAATCAATATTAAAAGATCATATATGATATCATATTAATATATATGATTCTTGAATAATTTAATAACATGTATTTCACCATTATACAGGAGGTTAGACTACCCCAACCAAGGAAAAGTACAAGGTAAGGGATTTTCTTATCTCACTTTCAATTCCGTGAGATTTCCATTATTCTCCACTAAATTATTTAAAGTGGTGTATTGTGTACTTCCATTTGATATATATTATCATGATTCTATTTATATTCATGTTATTATGTAAATCATTTGGTGGTTATTAACTTTTTTCCGTACGACTCAGTTGATTAATGTGGTAAGGGGTTTTCATCTCACTCCTTATTCCTGTGAGATTCATGCCATATTGCCACCATCACCTTTTGTGTGGTGTATGTACTGCCCATAATTATATTCTTTGTGTAATACACTCTAATTTATGTGTATTTACATATTCATTGTATGATACCTATTTCATGGGTTGTATGTTTCATAAGTTACCAAATTGGTAAGGGTTTATTTCGCAATCTCTTCATTATCCGAGGTTGTTTATACGTAATAATCTACTGGGATTTCTTTATCATCCACGTCCATGTTTCTTCAAAATGTATTTCATAACATTTTTACTATTTAAAAGAATATGGTTTAAAGTCATTTATACCCTTGTTTGACTTTTTATAAGAGTTTTATAAGGGAATATTTCCGTCGTTTTCCAAACAAGTTACTTTTTAACCTTTTCGACAAAATTAAGATAAGAATGTTTTTTTTAAAATTATACGGCGAGTGCGGTTATTTTCTGCCGTTATAAAATCTTCAAAGCTTCCCTTACAATATTATAAGATTATTTTCAATGTAAAGGTTTTATTTTATAATTATTTGACTTTTAAATGATTTCAAAAAAAGAGATATTTCTCTCAAAAATATGAAAATCCAGTGCAAATGTATACGTATTTAACGCAAGCTTAAAAATGTTTTCAGAAAACCTGACTCTCAAGTTTGTTAGATAGGAAGGGATTGGAAGTGGACCCATCATGGCCTATAATTAGTCGAGCAGTCTTAGAATTAGTTATTTTGATTTCAAAAGCTTTCATAATGATTTCAGAAAAACACTGGAGTATATTTTAGAAATTTTAAACGTAAGTATTTTATAAAAAAATTGCATCGGTAGGTCTCATGAGACAAACTAGTGTCTTGGCACAAGGTCTTGGAAAAATCTTATTTGTAGTCTTGGCACGAGGCCTTGACTATGTGGTTATGATAGTCTGGCATTATGCATTCCAACATTATGAAAGTGGTTATTGACATTGCATGTGATTATTCGATTAGTAGAATATCCATGTGAACAAGTAAATGGTATTATTTCATTTTACTTTTGCCATACTATGTTGAAGATCAAGTTTAAAAGACATTTGTTATAGTTATACATAGCCTTAAATGTTTATTCTTATTTACGAAAGTTTCCGGTATAATGTTATCCTTACTGGGCATTTGAGCTCACCCCTTTTCTATGTTTTATTTTTCCCGGGAAGTGAAGAAGTAAATTATGAATGACTTGCAGGGATATTATGTGGGGATATGAGTGTGGTTTATGGAGACAATATGTTGTTGTAGTATTTTTTCATTTAATGATGTAATGTAAGACTTATGAATATATCTAGTGTTTCCAAGGCTACTATACCAATCGGTCTTTCGAGATTTTATCTTTATTGTGATCATGACAATGTTATGTAATAATGCACCGACTCTGGGTAACTAGGGTCGGGGCGTTACAGTTGGTATCAGAGGAAGTTTAGTACAAACCTTGGAAACTAGATTTAGATAAACTCTGTTTAGAGCACGTAGACCTAAGATGAACTTTGAGGATTAGTATAGAAGAACTTCCTAGAATTTTGGTATTGTAGAGATTTTGTGAGTTTTCCGAGCAATACATCCCTATCTGGATACGAGCAGGTAGAGGCGGCTCTGGCACAGATTTACCTAGGGGTAAAACCCGAAAACACCGCTTTGAGCTAGACTCGAACGGGAACTGGTGTACGACAACAGGCCTTGATGCACTCTTGGTTACGACACTCCCGGGGGATATGCTTAGGATAATTCTAATTTTCTTTACAAACCATTATGAAGGGTTTATAAGTATATACATCCTCAAAGGAGACATTTTTATGATTATGGATTATATCCATAAATAGTTCAATTTATGTTAAGTGTTTTATAAGTATGGGATTATGTATTTTGATTCATATATTGATCTAGTGTATGCCATTGTTTAGAAATGGTTCCCAGTAGAAGGAATGAGAACTCCAGAAATTCACATGATCCAAAAAGAAGGAAGGATCATATCTTTCATGGTCTTAAGCTAGAATTTATAAGAGAAATAGTCTCCCATGTATTATCATCATATGAAGAAATAATATCATGTGTTGATAAGATAAGTAAAGAGTTTACTGAGTCATATGGCTTTTAAGGGAAGCAAGAGAAGAAAAGGATGGAAGAGAGAAAGATGGATAAAGGGAAGAGGGAAAAAAAGAATTTTCCCATATGTGATAACTGTGGAAAGAAACACCCTGGAACTTGCCTGAAAGGAATGGGAGTTTGTTATAAGTGTGTAGGAATAGGGCACAAAGTACGTGACTGCAAAGGTAAGAAAATGGTTTCAAATGTACAATTCTTCATTTGCACGGAGTTTGGACACTACGCGAACCTATGTCCCAGTCATCAGACTATGCCGCAAATGATGTTATTGGATAATAATCAAGTTATGATACTACCACAGATGAAGAGGAATGATTAGAGTTCTTATGTTGATTATGTCAATTGAGTGTTGTATCAACAATGTACACGTTATAATAATTATGGAGTATATAAGGATTGTACTGTAGTACTATTTCATTAAGGACTTGAGATTGTGTGGAACAAAGAAAAGTGACTCAATAGCAGGATAAATTTTTGGAAAATATGTGGTTGATAGAATGATAAATCATAATATAGTTCTGATACTGAGGTAGTGATTTTGGAATAATATGTGATTGTTTTAGATAAATTATATTAGATATTCTTGACTACCTTGGAACTGATTAATGATTTGTATATTCCATCATTGTTGGGGTTTAAAACATTTTTGGATTAATGAAGTATATCCATCATTCTATATGGAATAAGGGAGCATGAATGTAATCAATAAGGAATATGGTAATAAATGATGAAGGTATTCATATTCTATTATGGGGTAAAAAGGATCTATATTATGTTTACCTTCCTTATAAATGTTGGACTGTAAGTTTGGACAGAAGTATTTTGGATAGTTCTAGTTTGGATTATTTTGGATTGCCATAAAAGGACAACCCGGAGGTCGGGCGGCAACCCGTCGCGTCCGGTAAGGCTGCGAGACTTGAACCCGCAACCGAAGGGCAACAAGGGTGTATCACCTACCACTAGCCCACGAGATGTCCTGGATTAAATAATGTAGTTTTTATTAAAAGATCTTGTAGATGAATTATAAATTCGTTTATTTTAGAACCCTATATGAATAGTGTAAATAGAATTTTTTACATTCTAATATCTTTTAGAGTGAAAGATGAGTTTGTGGTATAAATTTATTAATGGATAAAACTCTAATTATAAATTAATTATATCTCCTTATGATATTAGCCAATTTCATAAATAAATTCCTCAACATTAAGAAAAGCAAATTAGAACAAAAATGTTTTCCTATATGGTACCTTAAATCATCACTAATTTATGGATTTGGGATTGTTGGCCTTTTCATATCCATGTTCTCTACCACTCTCCATCAGATAATTGATGGTTAGATTTTTCTTCCATATCCATATTTTCCTACATGGAACCCTAGTATGTGTTATTTCCGGTAATCTTCCTACTTTCGACTCTTTATTTTAAATAGAGGCCTCATTAATTCATTTTTCGATGTGGGATTTCAACTAAGATATTTTGAAATGTCAAAAATGTGTTATCCTAATACACTATGTTTTGTTGAACCGATGGTATTTCAAATCATCATAGATTGATGAATTTAAGGACCTCAATTTTACACTTGTTTGTGATTGATGACCTCAATCACTACCTATAAATATTTACGTTTTTCCTCCAATTATATGTCTCTAATTGCCACCAATGTTCTCCTAATCGAGATCATAATTTGGTGGTGACCCTTTTATTTCTCTTTACCTCATATTAATACTAAATTTTAGTAACCCAATTTCCGGTGTGGGTTTTCCCACAAATATATTTTCTACTCGAAGAACAATTTCAAATTGCGAGGACGCAATTTATTGAAGGAGGGGAGAATGTAACACCCCAAGAATTCATAAAGTGTTATTTCTTCAAAATAATTCAATAACTTGCACTACACGCAACACCGAGTTCAATTGCACCATGAAATACCAAAAAGCCATTCAAAAGAGGTTATGAATAGTATTAACTAAATTTTAAACTTTATATAATCCTTATAATTTTTCCATATTATGAGTATCTTAGACATAATGCAAGAACAAATTCATTTTTAGTATTGCACTTTTATCAACTTTTAATAGTGAAACCTTTTTAAATACAATATTTTAAACTTTTTGACTAAATGGGGACATCAAAAAATCTAAAATGAAACATCCCAGCCTTCCACGGTATGCTTTCCTTTGAATAATAAAGTAGCGTGTGTTGTACGCAACTTCGAGTTTTAACACACACCACAACCAATCAAACTAGCCGTTATGAATAGTAATACCTAATTTTTTAAATTATATATATTTTATATTTCAAAATGGACTTCATTTTTGGATTCAGCATATCTAATTTAGCCTAAGGTGAAATTTTGGTACTTTTCGGATAACTTTCATATTTTGATGAATAGTGAAAATTACTAAATTTTAATTAAAAACAACTTTTTTAATCAAAATAATTAATAGTGATAAATTATGAATTTGAGAGGTTTTAAAGTATATTTAGAATATATTTTTACCATTTAATATAATGTTGGTCATTGGACATAATTTTACAATTAAACCGAACATAAACAAGTGTCAATCTTTTGATAGTTATTATCTCTTAAAAACATGCTTTTTATTTTGACAGCGGGAATTAATTTTAAATTAATTTCTGCCACTTCTGTGTGTTGAATTTAGAAAAATTGATTCCATATTTGGAATCAGGATGTTCAAATTGTGTAAATAGGTAACTTTTATTTTTAGACATTTTGAATAATTACTGCGGTAAATATTTTATTTACCATGGTTAAGGGTAAATCCGGTAAATAAGGGTTAAAAAATAATATTATAATAATACTAAATTACCCTAAAACGTGTCCTAGCCTTATTGGTTGATACATGTTCGACCATAGGAATTTTTGGGTCGATTTTGGGACCCCATGGTGCCACTTGTAGGTGATAGGGACACTTTATTTTAATTAAGTTAAAATGAATACAAAAATGACACAAGCATATATCGTTTAGGAAATAAATTTTTACATAGGGTTATATATGTTGGATTTTAGATTATAAATATTCATTATAAATATAAAAAGATTTAATACATAATGATATTTTATTTATAATTTTTAGACATTAAATAATTTTTTTTATTTATGACACAATGATGATGCAGTAATTACTAAAATAGTAAAAAATTAAACTAATTGATATTATAAATACTAAAATATATATAACATGAAACTTTTAATGAATTAAATTAATTTTCTAGGATAATATGATATATTAGGATTGATTTAATTTACTTTTTTTGAAGTAATCAATCTGTTATGAGTTTCAAAAAAAATCAACTATTGAATAGTGTCAAAATTGACATAAAAGAGTTCTTAAAACAAATATTATATTATTAATTGATATTAAATTATTAAAAATCTAAGGTTCGTCCAAGAGACTTATATCATGATAGGTTCATCATTAATGGACCACATGGGGGTCGCTTGGATGTATATAGTAATTTTATTAACCATATTATATAAAAATACAAAGAGACATTGTAAAAGTGAAACTAATTAACTTAGAGTTAATACTTAAAGATAAGGTTAATATAAGTACCCAAACCTGTCTAAATTCTATTGGTTGAGTTTTTTTAGACCCATACCCACCTTAACCTTTGAATAGTCAACTTTGGAGCCATTAGAAACCGATTATGAATTTATTATAAACTAATATCTCTAGCTTTTCCAAAGGTGCCCCTCACCCCTCTTATAAAAGGGCACTCATCCTTCTCATTTCTTCACACCTTCCAAGCCTTTTGGTTCGTCCAAAATCTGCCCAAATACTCTCCCAACTTCCCTCAATACAACCTAGAGGCATTATTTTGATCAGAAATCCAACCTAAGGATCCCTTTTGATCAAATCAAATGGAAGAAACCGAAGAAGAGGTAATGATTTCACCACCCTTTTTCCAAGTTCATTTCTTCTTCCACTACTTCTTCCTTTGTTGTTACCATTATAAAATAATAACTCCAGTATCATATATATACCGTGATGTTATTATAAATATGGTACAACCATATTCAGTATTCTATCCACCCTTTGAATAACATGTCACCATACATGCGTACGTACGGCTTACCATCTCCACGTCGTGGTGTAATTGTTATTCAATATAATATTATTTGGATGGGTATAATAATGATGTGTATCTAATGTAAATAATAAATATAACATGTTAATGATTCAGTATATATGATATACCATCCATTTATATATTATTTTAATATCAAAATAATGATATTGTCGCTCGTGCGTACGTACGGGCTACCGTCTCCCCGAACGCGATGAGATTCATTCTCCATCGTATCCATTCACGTATAATTATCATTTGATGATTTAAAAAATGATGTTTAAGGACTTGATATCATTCTAGATATGAATAATATAAAACATATCCTTTACAAACATGTCTTACGTAACAAAACATATAAAAGAAAACAAGTAAGTTAACACCCGAAACAATGATAATACTAAGATATTATTATCAAATAAATATTAAAAGATCATATATGATATCATATTAATATATATAATTATTGAATAATTTAATAACATGTATTTCACCATTATACATGAGGTTAGACTACCCCAACCAAGGAAAAGTACAAGGTAAGGGATTTTCTTATCTCACTTTCAATTCCGTGAGATTTCCATTGTTCGCCACTAAATTATTTAAAGTGGTGTATTGTGTACTGCCATTTGATATATATTATCATGATTCTCTTTATATTCATCTTATTCTGTAAATCATTTGGTGGTTATTAACATTTTTCCGTACGACTCAGTTGATTAACGTGGTAAGGGGTTTTCATCTCACTCCTTATTCCCGTGAGATTCATGCCATATTGCCACCATCACCTTTTGTGTGGTGTATGTACTGCCCATAATTATATTCATTGTGTAATACACTCTAATTTATGTGTATTTACATATTCATTGTATGATACCTATTTCATGGGTTGTATGTTTCATAAGTTACCAAATTGTTAAGGGTTTATTTGGCAATCTCTTCATTATCCGAGGTTGTTTATATGTAATAATCTACTGGGATTTCTTTATCATCCACGTCCATGTTTCTTCAAAATGTATTTCATAACATTTTTACTATTTAAAAGAATATGGGTTAAAGTCATTTATACCCTTGTTTGACTTTTTATAAGAGGTTTATAAGGGAATCTTTCCGTCATTTTCCAAACAAGGTACTTTTTAACCTTTTCGACAGAATTAAGATAAGAATGTTTTTTTAAATTATACGGCGAGTGCGGTTATTTTCTGCCGTTATAAAATCTTCAGAGATTCCCTTACAATCTTATAAGATTATTTTCAATGTAAAGGTTTTATTTTATAATTATGTGACTTTTAAATGATTTCAAAAAAAGAGATATTTCTCTCAAAAATATGAAAATCCAGTGCAAATGTATACGTATTTAACGCAAGCTTAAAAATGTTTTCAGAAAACCTGACTCTCAAGTGTGTTAGATAGGAAGGGATTGGAAGTGGACCCATCATGGCCTATAATTAGTCGAGCAGTCTCAGAATTAGTTATTTTGATTTCAAAATCTTGCATAATGATTTCAGAAAAACACTGGAGTATATTTTAGAAATTTTAAACGTAAGTATTTTATAAAAAATTGCATCGGTGGGTCTCATGAGACAAACTAGTGTCTTGGCACAAGGCCTTGGTAAAATCTTATTTGTAGTCTTGGCACGAGGCCTTGACTATGTGGTTATGATAGTCTGGCATTATTCATTCCAACATTATAAAAGTGGTTATTGATATTGCTTGTGATTATTCGATTAGTAGAATATCCATGTGAACAAGTAAATGGCATTATTTCATTTTACTTTTGCCATACTATATTGAAGTTCAAGTTTAAAAGGATTTTTTTTAGTTATACAAAGCCTTAAATGTTTATTCTTATTTATGAAAGTTTCCGGTATAATGTTATCCTTACTTGGCATTTGAGCTCACCCCTTTTCTATGTTTTATTTTTCCCGGGAAGTGAAGAAGTAAATTATGAATGACCTGCAGGGATATTATGTGGGGATATGAGTGTGGTTTATGGAGACAATATGTTCTTGTAGTAGTTTTTCATTTTATGATGTAATGTAAGACTTATGAATATATCTAGTGTTTCCAAGGCTACTAAACCAATCGGTCTTTCGAGATTTGATCTTTCTTGTGATCATGACAATGTTGTGTAATAATGCACCGACTCTGGGTAACTAGGGTCGGGGCGTTACATCTACTTTTTGATTATGTCATGTTATGATTTTTTGATAAATAAATTCTGTTGTCCAATCTTGTATATATAAATTATTTATATTTATTTATAGTTAATACACATAATATATCTATTTTATTTACAAAATGATCATTATAGGGGAGCATTTCACCCTCTTCTTTTAGTCAAAGACTTATTTTATGTTATGTCATTTAATTCCCATTTTATTACATTGGGATATGTTCTTATATATCGTTTTTCTATATATTTTATTTCCAAATGATGAGAGTTCCTTTTATCCATCATCAACACATTTTCATAATTTTTATGTGATGTCTTTAGGATGCCGAATTTTCGTAATGGAACTTCTTAAGCCATTTTACATTCTTTTGGTTAATCTACAACTTTTTGATTATTTCGTCCTATGATTATGTAATAAATAAATTTTGAAATCATATTTTGTATTTATTCATTACTTATATGTATTTATAGTGAATACACATAATTGATATATTTTATTTACAAAATTATTTTTGTAAGGGAACCTTTCATTGCCCTCTTTTTGTCAAAGACTTGTTTTATGTTAAGTATTTAAATTTAAATTTTAAAATGTTGGGATATGTTATTATATATCCTTGTTTCCATAAATTTTATATACAAGTGATGATAGACCCTTTTCTCTCCTATCAACTCAATTTCTAAATTTTGATGTTACACCATTAGGCTGTCGTATTTTCGTAAGGGACTTCGTCGCAATCTTCTTTCATTGAGGCATATCTTGATAATGTGCACCTTTATCATCATATAAGGTATATATAATACTATTTGACATATTATATCATGAATATTCTTATTCTCAATATATTATAGGTCTATTTTAATTTTATTCTCTAATTATTTTTATTCAAGTATTTTCTCAAGTGGTAAGGGACTCTTTAACAAAAATATTGTTTTAAATGTTTTAATGATTTAATATTCTAAAAAAATTTCATTAATGTCCTTGTTCTCAAACTGGTTTTAATGATTTATTTATATTTGCATTAATGTTTTTATATTGTTAATTATTTTAAAATATTCAAATTGGTATGAGAGACATTGATTCCAAAATATATTTTATTAGATGTTTTAAATGGTTTTGGAAATTGATTGACTATTTTAGTATCTTGAAATGTTATATTGTTATTAGAATGTGGATATTTTATGTTTAATTTATTACTTTTTTATATGTTATTAATATTGTATGGTTCTTGGTCATTCTTTACATATACGGGTGGTTCTGTGATAAACCTAGGGCGGGTGAGCCCAAGATAGCCCTCCAATGCATTGGGTAACTTAACGAAGGAAAAAGTTTATGTTTCTCCTAAGAAATTTATGGAATATACTGTGATGGGTACTACAACATAACTACTTATATAGATGTGAAATATACAATGTAATAATGTTATGGATTTCACAAGTTAGCTATATGATTTATGATTTCTATGTGTTATTCATAAATATTATGATGTCATGAGGTATGTTAAAGATCATATGTTTTTTATGTATTGATGAACTAATGTTTTCATTCTTCATTTTATAACCCTTATTGAGATTTTTATGCTCATCCCATGTTTTTGAGATATTTTTCACATGGTAAAAGTATGGGTGAGAGAAATAAATAATTCAAGAAGATTTATATCAAGAAAATAATTCTTGTTTTCTTTTAAGAGTTTTGATTTTATGAAAAAAAAACGGATACTGAGTAGAAGTGTCTAATTTGTAATATTTGAGATGTAACACAATAATTATGTCCTAATTCTCTAAAACTATAATCCTGAAAAGATACTCAATTTGAATTATTAACTTAATTCAAGATGATGAAATGTTTAACACTGGACCCTTACAGTTAGTATTAGAGGTCGTTTATATAACTTTAAAGGTTATGGTGTTATTTAAGCGTAAGTGACATAACCATAATGGTTATAATATTCTAAAGAGTCACAGTTATTTTAGATAAATTGAATGATTTTGAGATAACACTAATAAGTATATATTAGTATTTACCCTTCTCATAAGAAATTATATGAATATTTTATTGATATACTCA
This sequence comes from Viscum album, assembly GCA_963277665.1. Taxonomy (NCBI): domain Eukaryota; kingdom Viridiplantae; phylum Streptophyta; class Magnoliopsida; order Santalales; family Viscaceae; genus Viscum; species Viscum album. The sequence continues at coordinate 1,806,429,823 of OY728136.1, read as the reverse complement.
CGCTCACCTTTTTGGATTTAGTAAATGGTTGTATCATGCAGGCACCAAAGTAACAATGGATGTTGAGAAAACTATGATGGTTTTCTAAATAATAAATCAAATGAAATGGAAGATGCAATGAGAGATATTGTGGTTATTATCAACTTACTATCTAGAGTCATGATTGACCACTTAATCCTTGATGATTTTTCTGAGGGATTATATAGGAGATAAATGAATCCCAATGGAAGTTCATGTAATAATCATAAAGGTAAGTATATTAGAAAACCTATATGTCAATGATTTGGAATGAAAGACCTAGTAAAATTCTTCACAGGTGTGGGAAGATTCTATGGATGAGGTAATAAATGTCATAAAGCAATATCCTACCCTGGAAATATGAAGCATTCCATAGACTCTAGAAAAGGGAAAAAAATTTATTTTTGAGGGATCAATTGAATGTTTTAAATGTGGTGTGCATGGCCATTATACAAATAGACGGCCGATGTTGAAGGTTCAAGAATGGGATCCGCAAGACCATACATATATATGTTTAACAATACCTAATTCCTTTTCAATTAAGGATGAGGAAACTGACAATGACCAATGAAAGGTACGGATTATTTCTTAGCTAATGTTTTGACATTATTAAATCTTAGGATATGATTCATGATTTTTTTTGTAGGAAATATGTATTATAGAATAAGTTAGAAATTAATGGTTAATGGGTCATTAAGAACATTTAATGTGTAAGAAGTATACATATAATGGATTCAAGAGTTATGGTAGATTTTAGGATGATGAAATGATTAAAATAATTAAGGCTCTTTTGATGATGGGATAACATTGGATGTCTTTTCCTATTATGTGTAACCCTGATGTTTGATATGTGAAAATTTTATTCAATGAATAATTATCTTTTCTTTTTTGGATATAGTTATATGGAGCCATATGGGTTTATATGATCCTTGAATATGAGGAAATTATTGGTTATTAGTTTTTGGGATAGAAATTCAAGAAATGAGAAATCATTTGTGATTAAAATATGTTATGTTTATTTTTCAGGAATTTATATCATTTTTTGGAATGTTATAAAATTATATAATTTTTGAAAAAGGACAACAAGCAGACTATGTGGCAACCCATCGCGTCGGACAAAGTAGTGGGAATCAAACCCAAAACTAATGTGCGATTGGGATTTATCACCTACCACTAGCCTACTTGAAGTCCATAGTTATTATGAATTATTATTTTTAGTTAAAAGATTTTATTTATTTTGAATAATTTTATTTAGGATCTTACATTGTATAAAATAGATATCATTATTATAAAAAAATGATTTGTTGATTAAGTGATAATGGTTATTTTGGAAGATGATTTCTCTTCTAGTAACACTATATTCATAAAGAAAACAAAATACTATGGGATTTTATTTGTGGAGTGATGATTGATATTTTATTTTGGAAGAATATAAGTTTTTTTTGACTTATAGAGATTTGGGATAGTTATGGAAATGATTAACCTATCTTTGAAAATTTGTGATTAAGTTAATTACTATTTCAGTATGATACTTTAAGTTTCATTGATGTTATTTAGAGATAAATGTTATAATTTTCCATGGAAGACTATGTGGTCAAATCCTTCTGAATTTTGGGTTTCAACCATAGTTTGGATTACATTTAGTAATTTTAAGGACAGTTTTATATTGAATTGTCTTTTCTAAGCTTTGGGTATTGTGTGTTGAATTTTTTGATATTTAGAGTAGAATTTCTTTCTATAAAGGAATATATTTTTTTTCCAATCATCGGATCTTTACTAACTATTTTTGTTTTGGATAATTTCTAATGATGATGGAATTATATAGTTTATCATTTTTGGATTATGTTATTATCTAGAAGTTGATTCTATCGCTTCAAGTGTGACCAAGTCATCTTGAATACTCGTTGTTTGGAGAATAGATGATTTTGTGGTAGAAATTTGTTAAAGGATGAATATCTACTTGAAAATTAAGTATATTTCCTTCAGTACTTAGAAAATCTCATAAAATAATTACTCAAATTTATTAAAGGGAACGTAATAGAAAAAAAGTTTTCTGTTTACTTTTCCTACTGGGGAATCAAATACTGTTTCACCTATCACAAGTTTGTGGTTTTATAGTGGTTAACTTTATCCTGATCATTTTTCGATCACTCTCCATCAGAACATGATCCTTAGTTTCTCTTCCATATCCCTGTTTTCATGGAATACTAATATGTGTTAACTGACTGAATGGCCTGAATTCCTCACATTTTATTTATTTTGGATAAACCCCCTTTTAAGGAGAAAGGGGGAAACCCCACATGACTTCAAAAAAATGGATGCATAACATAACCGAGTACCAAAACATGACTACAAGATATGACCCTCCCCAGTATCAACATAGTTATAGAAAGCCTCCACCAATGCATTGCTACTCAGCAAGTTGTCCTGTGCAAAGATACACAGGCCTGGTACCGATGGCTAGGCCACACCCTCTCAATCATCCAAATCTGAATAACCATGCATAGTGGAAACTACCTGCTCTCTATCCTGATCATAGGCATTAACATGTACAATGTATGGACTAAGCCATCATCAAAAAATACAAACCATTAAATACTAACATGCTTCCACTTTTCCAATTGTTCAGACCGTACTCCAAACAAAAATAGATAACCAGAGAACCTCCATCTCCAAGCACTATCTCCATTGCCTGCAAGTCTCATACCCATCCTCAAACACCAGCAATTCCATTTCCCAAAACCGCCTCCATTGGGCCAAAAAACAGCACCACGACGCCAGATTGGCGAAAAAAAGCCGCTGAAACCTTTGTCTCATCTACAAAATAAGATCACCATCCTCAAAATTTCTTTACACCTTCCCCTCCACCCACAGAGGCACAAAAAATACCGCAATAAAATAAAACACAACCTTGCAAAAAAAACCAACTCCAACAACAATCGGCCTCAAATCAACACAAAATAGCATCAAAATAAACCTTAAGACTAGTCATAAAGCGGACTAAAACCAAAATCTGAATCAAATAGGAAAAAGATGAAATCGTCACTAGTGCGCTTATAGGATAACCTCATCACGATAAAAAACCAAACCCTGACGCCACTAACCAGGTTGCCCACGAAGAACCTGACACCTCCAAACACACATCCAGAGACGAAACATAACCCTCAGGCCGCGACAGCTGAAATTCGCCTGTTGGACCCAAATCGTGCTTCCATGGAGGCCCTATGCAATGATAAGGAGTCGAGAGAGAAGATGGAAAGCAGAAATGTGAAATGCCATGATGATCAAGTCCATGAAGCCGTATGACACCACCGTTGCAAGAAGCCACTATCACGGGCTCTCCAATAATGAGGAGAGGAGTCGAGCTGAGCTGGAATGACTGAAGGAGGTGGCGGCAACGAGGGGAAACCCTAAATTTCAGCGCCCTTTATAGGCTTATCCCGAAAACATGTAGAACCGTCCTACCATTCTGATATCTGTTAACTCATGTGAAATTTTTATTTATATTTCCGGCTTTATATGTTATAGTTTTATTGCCTCTTTTTCTTATGTGGGACTTTCAATAATGTTTGTAAGTTCAGTGTCACGACCCCCTCCCACCAAAGATGCCCCTCCTGCGCTGGAAATGGTGAAAGGGAGATAATGACCCCTGAGTCCCACCTCTAGTAGGCCTCGGAGTGGCGACTAGCACCAAGGGAATGAGTTTTCACAAATATGGGAGGCATTACCTTTTTATTAATTTATGATCGGGAAATAGGAAAAGTCCACCACCAAAAAGGAAAAAACAAGTGTATAGAAATAAACCCAAACCAATCCCACATGCATGATTAAATAGTTCTGAAACAAGGTACAAGTAAAAGAAATCTCAAAATTACAATACCAAAAAAAAATTAGAGTACATAAACTGCAAAAAACTACAATTTTCTGACTTGTAGGGTCCCGCACGGCCCTGGTAGTCCTCCTGGAAACCTAAAAGTAAACGTAGGGTGAGCATACAAGTATACTCAATATAGAAACCTAAATATCTCGTGCACAAGTGGGGAGACATCCTAATGTCCCTTGAGAACAATAGAAGAAACCTAGAAAGGAATTATATACACCTAACCTCACTAGCCACACTCACCAAAAACACAATCACAACAGGTATAAGTATATAAGAAGCAAGAGTATTGGGTACCCTGCACCATTTCCCACTAGTTAGTTTCTCTTCCTAACGGAAAACATCCCAACGCAACCACACTCTTCCCACCTGAACACACCTGGGCCACAAGAACCACACATCCCGCCTGTACACACCTGGGCCTCACAACCACGTATCCCGCCCGCACACACCTGGGCCTCACAACCGCGTATCCCGCCCGCACACACCTGGGCCTCACAACCACGTATCCCGCCTATACACACCTGGGCCTCATCCCAAAGGTTCTTGGGAAATAGTAACACCTGCCCGAAGAGTCTTGGGCTAAAACCACCCCCAATCGAAACCTACCCGAAGAGTCTTGTGTGTATGGTCACCTCAAGCCATCACAGCTTATGGAAGAAGGAGCAGGAAGGAGCTAGTAACTATGGGAAAACACCCTCTCCCATGAAATGGGAGTGTTCGGCACTAAGTGCTCAACATGGGTGGGGTGCGACAAAACACAAAGATACAGATATATATATATATATACCAAACACTTAGCCCAACCTATGGCTTCTAAATAGAGAAATGAGCATGTGCCTCGGTACAACTACTACGAATCATGTATACAAAAAACAACCCAACCCCATTTAGGTTTTCATGTTTCAATAGAGTTAGTTTATTAGTTCCTTAACTATTGGGCATCTATCCACAACCAACCACATCGATCATTGGTAAAACATATCACTTCCATCCACAAATCAAGTTTGGAAAACACAAGCAACACAACCAATTCCTTCTTATTAACCAACCCACCACATTGATTATTATTCCTATTCCATTACCATTCCCCTCCATTCATTTAATCCCCCACTTTTATTTATTATTCACAACCCATAGTCCGTTCACATTCCAACCCATAGTCCGTTCACATTCAAGCACATCCCTGCAGCCCCGCTACCAACCACCATAACCACAACCACACCGCACATCAGCATCCCCTGATACCATTTATCGCTACCCCACTGCCCACCTTATCCACAACAACCCATAAAACAAGGTATGTGCCACATCATCGCCCATTTAACATCATTTACTGCAGCCCTACTGCCCGTTCTATCCATAACAACCTAGGATTCACCCCTCCCTTTCACACACCAGTAACCAAGCCAAAACCCACATGTTTATTATTCCATTTTGTTTAACCAGGGTGATCACGCAAGGGTTCTAGATTTTAATTAGCCAACATTACATGATTAATCAATTTCCACTTTCTACAAAGTTTCCACCCACAAAACGATCTAGAAAGATATGGAAACATTTAATTGCGTAGGCAAAGGCCCCCAACGATCGTGATTTTCAGTAGGGAGAAAAATAATATCATAGGATATAAGATAAACAAAACAACTTCCCCATTCCCGTTATTTAACTATTTATTTTCTTTATTTAATGGTGCAATTTTTTCTCATGAAAACAAGAGGATACCCACCCCACATGATGCGCAATTTAGAGAGAAAAAGGTAAGATCCCTACCTCAACAGGTTCTGATCACAATGCTCCCCCAGATCAGCCTTAGAAGACGTCTGTCGGCGTCCGTCACCTCTGTCAAGTCCCGGAAATACCTCCTCCGGTGGAATATGTAAAGGAAAGGCCAAAGGAAGGAAAATGAATCAATGTTCTGAAGTTCCTCCTCGTCGTTACGATCCTTTAGCCGTAGACAGATCGTAAATCGGATCTTGGACGAAGTAGTTATGGAAGAAAAGGAGCTTCCGAGTCTCTTGGGAGAGCTCTGCTCAGAGGAATGGGGAGGAGAGGGGTGAGTTGAAAAGGAGGAGGGGACCTCTCCTTTTATAGGTGAGAAAATCAAAAGTACACAACGTGTACTTTATGGTACATGGCGTGTACTCAGCCGTTTCACGCGGTCACCACACGGCTTCCAACACGGCCTTCACCATGGAACGTGGTCGTTGACTGGTCAACACCCAACTTAAAGGTAACGCATACGCTGGGAGGGACTACACGGCATGTAGTATTGGATACATGGAGTGTACCCATTTTTTCACACGGCAAGGACATGGCTCCAACATGGCACACGGTCGTTGACTGGCCAACACACGGTAATGTGTATGCGGGGAGAGACTACACGGCGTGTAGTTTGGGGTACACGGCGTGCACCCATTTATTTCACACGGCAAAGACACGGCCTTCAACATGGGTTATACCCGGAAAAGTGGTACACAGCGTGTACTCACACTACATGGAGTGCCCACCTTTATTTCACATGGCAATGAAACAGCCTTCAACACGGGGTATACTCGGCAAGGGGGTACACGACGTGTACTCAAACTACACAGCGTGTAGTTTCAAAATTCGGGAAAGTGTGGGAAAAGTCAATTTTACCCTCTAGAACACTTCATGATATTATTTTTGACAAAGTAATGGGCCAGAGAGGTCTGGTCCATTACATCAGATACCTCTTAAAACATTCTTGTCCCCAAGAATTCAAAAACCAACCCAGAGGAACCCAACAAGATGCCTCTTAGGGTTCTAGTTATAACAGGAACCCAACCAACAACCCTAATCATATGTGTTAAAAATTCCTTCTCCAATGTCGAGATATTATCTGCTTTAGGAAGCACTGACTCTCGTGCATGGGTTTAATCACATCCTCATTAATGCGTCTCGATTAAGAATTGGGTATTCCCACTTTCATACATTAGGATTTTTTAACTTGCACTAGCCCCAACACCACACAACCAACACACTGCCCGAACATGTGGTTTGGGGAAAAAAATTCCTTCTCCTATGTCGAGATACTATCTGCTTTAGGCGGCACTGACTTTCCCACACGGGTTCAATCGCATCCACATTAATGCGTCCAGATTAAGGGTCAGGTTTTTCCCTTTCCCCACACATCCGGACATGTTACACATTACCAGGGAATAAGGAAACAAAAGTTCTCACAACCGACAGGCCCAGCATTTCATATATCAAAGGTACAGAGTAAAACATCAACACAAATATCAGAATAGCAAGGAAAAACAAAAGTCAAAACAACTCTCGGTACTGAGTGTGAATCTGGGTCTCCCACTCCCAAGTGCTCTCCTTGAGGCCACCATGCCTCCACAACACACGAACCAACAGAATGGTTCATCCATGGAGCACCTTCTCTTTACGATCCTTGATTCTGACTAGTCATTACTCGAAGGTCACATTGTCTCCCATTTCTAAATCTCCCCAGTCGATAACGTGAGAGTCGTCATGTAAGTACCGAAGAAGCTGGGAGAGGTGGAAGACGTCATGAACCTTCTCAAACAGAGGTGGAAGGGCCAGCTGATATGCCACCTCGCCAACTTGCCTCAGCACCTCAAAAGGTCCAATGAACCTAGGTGAGAGATTACTCCCTTTCCCAAACCTCTGATACCCCCATCGAGGGGAAACCTTCAAGAACAGATGATCTCCCACCTCAAACCCCAAGGGCCTCCTCCGACGATCAACATAAGACTTCTATCGGTTTTGAGCTACTTTCATCCTCTCACGTACAAGCTGGACTTTCTCTGTGGTGCTCTACACTACCTCTAGCCCAAGAGCACTTGTCTCACCATCCTCTGCCCAGCAAATGGGTGAATGACATTGTATTACATACAAAGCCTCAAACAGTGTCATTCCAATAGTAGAGTGGAAGTTGTTGTTGTAAGCAAACTCTACTAAAGGAAAGTGTCATACCCATGATCCTCCGAAATCCAGAATGTATGCTCGTAGCATTTCCTCCAGCATTTGGATAGTCTGCTCTAACTGCCCTTCGGTCTGTGGGTGGAAAGCAGTGCTAAGGCGTAGCTGGGTTCCAAAATCATGTTGTAACCCCCCTCCAGACTCGTGAGGTAAACCGAGTATCCCGATCTGAGATGATAGTATTCGGGACTCCATGTAACTTCACAACCTCGTCTACGTACCTCTGTGTTAAGGTACTCACCAGGCATGACTCCTTAATTTCTAACAAGTGAGCTGATTTCGTCAGTCGATCCACCACTACCCAGATAGCATCATAACCACCCTAAGATCGGGGTAGTCCTGTGATGATGTCCATTGAGATGTCATCCCACTTCCACTCGGGGACATCTAAAGGATGCAACAAACCACTGGGAACACAGTGTTCAGCCTTCACTTGCTGACACACTAGGCATTTAGCCACAAACTCCGCCACTTCCCGTTTCACCCCAGGCAACCAAAATAGTTCCCTTAGGCCTCATTAAATTTTTGAAACTCTTGGATGTACCACAAAGGCTGAGCTATGGAACTAACGGAGAACTCCCTCACGCATCGCTTTTGGAACAAACAACCTTCCATGGAAAAGAATCCGATGTCGGCTGTCCTCTGACCATCCTTCTGGAGCATTCCCCTGATCGACACGATCCCGCATCACTTCCGCCTTGGAGTCCCCCCACTGAGACACTTCCACCTGCTGCAAAAAGAAGGACTGCACCGTCATCTGAAAAGAAACATCCTCTAACACCTTCTACCCTTGCATCCAAGTGCAAGGCAGCCAACTCTCCCATCGCCTTCCAAGAATCAGCAGATTCGTGAACCACTTCCTGATGCGACTTCCTGCTCAGGGCATCAGCCAAAACATTGCCCTTACCCTCAGTGTAAGAGATCTCAAAGTCACAGTCTTGGAGAAACTTGACCCATCTCCACTGCCGCAAGTTTAGGTCACTTTGGGAGATGATATAACGCAGGCTCTTAGGGTCTGAGAAGACCACAAAGCGCTCCCCAAAGAGGTAATGTCACCACAACTTCTATGTGAACACTACTTCTATAAGCTCTAGGTCATGGGTGGCATAGTTACGCTCGTGAGGGCGTAACTTCCTAGACCCATAATAGATCACTCCCTTATTCTGCATCAGCATGCACCCCCGACCAAGGCCAGAAGCATCACAAAAAACCTCATACAACAACCCTTCCTTTGGAAACCTGAGTACGGGAGCACGGACCAACATCTCCTTCAGGTAGTCGAAAGAATTCTGGCACTACTCACTCCATAGGAAGACCTGGTTCTTCCTAGTCAAAGTTGTCAATGGAGCAGCAACTCGAGAGAAGTCTGAAATGAACCTCTGATAGTAACCTACTAACCCCAGGAAACTACAAACTTCCTTCGTGCTCTTGGGTGCTGCCCAAGGAACAACAGCCTCCACCTTCGACGGGTCCACCGACACTCCATGCTGAGACACCACGAGCTCATTGAAGTGTACTTCTTGCATCAAGAACTTACACTTCGACAATTTCTCGTAAATCTGGTGGTGTCGAAGTACTTCCAAGACTTCCCTGAGATGCTCAACATGCTCCTCCTCTGATCTTGAGTAGATCAGGATGTCATCGATAAACACAACAATGAACCGGTCTAGAAACTCTCGGAAGACAAAGTTCATAAGTCCCATGAACATAGCCGATGCATTTGTAACTCCAAACGGCATCACTACGAACTCTAAGTGCCCATACCTGCACCTAAAATCCGTCTTCGAGATGTCACTATTCTTTACCCTTAGCTGATGATATCCAGATCGTAGATCAATCTTGGAAAACCAACCTAATCCCCTTAGTTGGTCGAAGAGATAATATATCCTTGGAAGGGGGTAACAGTTCTTGACTATTACCTGGTTCAACCTTCAGTAGTCTATGCATAGCATGAGACCACCATCTACCTTCTTCACGAACAAAACTGGAGCACCCCATGGTGATACGTTGGGTCGAACAAAACCCTTCTCCATCAAATCGTCAATCTGAATTCGCAACTCCCGCAACTCCGAAGGTGCCATCCGATAAGGGGCCATCCAAATTGGATGGGCACTAGGCTGTAATTCTATCGCAAACTCAACGTCACATCAGGGGGTAGAGTCACAACCTCCTTGGGAAAAACATCGAGGAACTCCCCAACAACCTCCGGGACATCCTTCATCTTTGTATCAGTTGTAACCACTGATAACCCGCCTAACAAAGAAGGGAGAGGCTCCACACACCGTCTTCCCACCTGATATCTCCTCTCACCAACAAAAGCTACACGTTTCCCATCCACGTCGGAGAACACGACTCTTCTCTGGAAGTAGTCGATAATGGCACTAACGGAAAACAACCAATCGATGCCTAGGATGACATCGTATGGCTGCATCTGTAACAGAAGAAGGTCCCCACTAGATCGATGTGGTCCCAATGTCAGGCCACATCCCCGGAAAACTCAAGATACGCTGGTCTAGCCTCCAACTAGTGTACTCAGCACCAGTGGTACGGAAAGTCTCTTTACGTCTAGTCCCAAATCATGGGATAGACCAAGTGCAACAAAGGAGTGTGAAGCTCCTAAATCGAACAAAGAAGAAATGAGAGTAATGAACAAACAAATCGTACCTCGCACCACCTCTGGTCCTCCTGGAGTTGCCAACTCTGCTACGTACAACTGTCCACGCCCATCTCCTCTACCTCTCTGATGTCAACCACCTCCCCGACCACACCCTAGTCGAGCTCCCTAAGAAGAACCCTAAGGTCATCCTCCTGCAAAGTCTACCCTCGGAGGAGCTGGGTCCTGCTGCTGCTGGAAGGGCCTCGCCAGCAACTGGTGCTGCTGAGGCGAGCGCTGAACTTTCCCACCTCCATCGTACTGAGCTCGGGTCGGGCATCATCTCTGAACGTGCCCGAAACCTCCATAAGAAAAACACTACGGTCCTGGGCTTGTGAAAAAGGGATGGGGACCTAAAGATCTGAATTGGAACTATTGGGGTCTGCTCCCCACCGGCCTGAACCTGAAAGGTCCAGTCACAGGAGACCTGCTGCTGACTGGCTTCCCCTTCGACGAGCCCGGCTGGATCCCCTCTCGTGGTGCACCTCCCAGCGAGTGCATCCTCTATAAAACCTTTGCCTTCTTCTGTACAGCCATGTACGTAAGAAGGGTGAAGGGGGTAATGGCATACTAGAGCAAAGGACGAAGTGCCTCCTCCAATCATCTCGCCCGAGACTCCCCATCCAGAGAGAGATCCGGAGCAAAGCGCAGGAAATCCTTGAACTTGATCCCCAACTCTCATACTGACATACTCCCCTACTAAAGGGAGAGTAACTCCTGCCGCTTCTCTGCCTTGATCATTGATGAATGGAATTCCTCTCAAAATTGCTTCTCAAAGTCATCCCACGAAACCTCTGCCTCTATCCTCTCTCTGAGGTAGAGCGTCCACCATAGTCGTGTTGCACCTCTCAGCTGACTGACTTCTAGGGGAACCCAGTACTCCCTCGGAGCATGAATCAAGGTAAAAGTGATCCCTAGCTCCTCAATAAACCCCTACCTCTCTGTATCCAAAGTAATACCCTCATACGTCTTGAGGGTTTTCTGCTGGAAAGAATGGAGGCTCTTCTGCCATTGGCTATCTTCCTCCTCTCGTTCAATCCTCAACTAATCGACCGCCTGAATCTGCTAGGCCTCGGCTGTCTGATCCACCTGGGAACGACGTCCATGTGCCACAACTGTATGGTAAACAATGATCTCCTAAGCCCAATTAGTAAGGAAATTTCTCAAGGTTTTATTTTATCATTTTTATTTCAATTTCTTTCCCAGAACACCCAAATCAAGTAAAACACAATCATTATGATGCATGTACCTTCCCTAGTGTCTCTACCTTACAATCAATGTAGTCTCACTTGGTCCTTCGGTAGGCTCAGAGTCCTTGCATCGGATCACAGGGGGCCCAAAAATCCCATGTCCTAGCTGGTCTTCCCTGGTCTATGTCACGCACCAAGATTAACCAACATTATTTCCCTACCATCCCATGCAATCCTCACTCTGCCTAACTCTAGACTCCATCCTATCTCTCAAACATCACCTCTGATACCATTCTATCACGACCCCCTCCCACCAAAGATTCCCCTCCTGAGCTGGCAATGGTGAAAGCGAGATAATGACCCCCGAGTCCCACCTTCAGTAGGCCACGGAGTGGCGACTAGCACCAAGGGAATGAGTTTTCACAAATATGGGAGGCATTACACTTTTATTATTTTATGATCGGGAAATAAGACAAGTCAACCACCAAAAAGGAAACAAATTGTATAGAAATAAACCCAAAACAATCCCACATGCATGTTTAAATAGTTATGTAACAAGGTAAAAGTAAAAAGAAATCTCAAAAGTACAATACCAAAAGAAAACAAGAGTACATCAGCTGCAAAAACTAAAACTGCCCGACTAGTAGGGTCCCGCACGGCCCTGGTAGTCCTCCTGGAAACCTGAAAGTAAACGTAGGTTGATCATACAAGTATACTTAGTAGGGAAACCTAAAGCTCTCGTGCACAAGTGGGGAGACATCCTAATGTCCCGTGAGAACAACAGAAGTAACCTAGCACGGAATTCTATACACCCAACCTCACCAGCCACACTCAACAAAAACACAATCACAATAGGTAATAGTATATAAGAAGTAAGAGTATTGGGTACCCCGCACCATTTCCCACTTGTTAGATGCTCTTCCTAACGGCGAACGTCCTAACGCTACCACACTCTTCCTGCCCGCACACACTTGGGCCTCAAGAACCTCACATCCCGCCTGCACACACTTGGGCCTCACAACCACGTATCACGCTCGCACACACCTGGGCCTCACAACCACGTATCTCGCCCGCACACACCTGGGCCTCACAACCACGTATCCCAACCGCACACACCTGGACCTCATCCCAAAGGTTCTTGGGAAATAGTAAAACCTTCCTCAAGAGTCTTGGGAAAAAACCACCCCAATCAAAACCTACCAGAAGAGTCTTGGTTGTAAGGTCGCCTTAAGCCATCATAGCCTATGGAAGAAGGAGCAAGAAGGAGCTAGTAACTATGGGAAAACACCCTCTCCCATGAAATGGGAGTGTTCGGCACTAAGTTCTCAACATGGGTGGGTGCGACAAAACACAAAGATACATATATATATATATATATATACCAAACACTCATCCCAACCTATGGCTTCTAAATAGAGAACTGAGCATGTGACTTGGCACTGCTACTACGAAGCATGCATACAACAAACAACCCAACCCCATTTAGGTTTTCATGTTTCAACAGAATTAGTTTATTAATTCCTTAACTATTGGGAAGCTATCCACAACCAACCACATCGATCGTTGGTAAAACATATCCCTTTCATCCAAAAATCAAGTTAGGAAAACACAAGAAACACAACCAAGTCCTTCTTATTTCCCAACAAACCCCATTGATTATTATTCTCGTTCCATTACCATACCCCACCATTCATTGACTCGCCCACTTTAATTTATTATTCCCAACCCATAGTATGTTCACATTCCAACCCATAGTCTGTTCACATTCAATCCCATCCCAACATCCCTGCTACCAACCACCATAACCAGAACCACACCGCACATCATCATCCCTTGATACCATTTATCGCTGCCCCGCTGCCCACCAGATCCACAACAACCCACAAAACAAGGTTAGTGCTACATCATCACCCCTTTAACATCATTTACCGCAGCCCTCCTGCCCGTTCTATCTTTACCAACCCAGGATTCACCCCTCCCTTTCACACACCAGTAACCAAGCCAAAACCTGCATGTCCATTTTTCTATTTTGTTTAACTGGGGTGATCACGCAAGGGTTCCAGATTTTAGTCATCCAACATTATGTGATTAATCAATTTCCACATTCCACAATGTTTCCACCCACAAAACTGTCTATAAAGATAGGGAAACATTTAATTGTGCAAGCAAAGGCCCCCAATGACCATGATTTTCAGTAGGCAAAAACATAGTATCAAAGGATATAAGATAAACATAACAAATTCCACATTCCCGTTCTTTAACCAGTTATTATCTTTATTTAATGGTTCAACTGTTTCTCATGAAAACAAGAGAATACCCACCCCGCACGATTCAAAATTTTGAGAGACGAAGGTAATATCCCTACCTCAATAGGTTCTGATCACAACGCTCCCCCAAATCAGCCTTAGAAGACGTCTGTCGAAGTCCGTCACCTCTTTCGAGTCCCGGAAAAACCTCCTCGGGTGGACGTTGGAAATGAAAGGCCAATGGAAAGACAACGGATCCATGCTCGGATGTTCCACCTCGTCGTTACGATCCCGTGGCCGCTTACGAATCGTAAATCGGAGCTCGGACGAAGAAGTTATGGAAGAAAAGGAGCCTTCGAGTCTCTTGGGAGAGCTCTACTCATAGGAATGGGGAGGAGAGGGGTGAGTTGAATAGGAGGAGGGGACCCGTACCTTTATAGAATAGAAAATAAAAAGTACACGGCATGTACTTTATGGTGCACGGCGTGTACTCAGCAGTTTCACACAATCACCACGCGGCTTCCAACATGGCCTTCAACACGGAACATGGTCGTTGATTGGACAACACACGGATTGAAGGTAATGCATACGCGGGGAGGGACTACATGGTGTGTAGTATTGGATACATGGCATGTACCCATTTATTTCACATGGAAAAGGCATGGCTCCAACACGGCACATGGTCATTGGCTGGTCAACACACGGTAATGCGTACGTGAGGAGAGGCTACAAGGTGTGTAGTTTGAGGTACACGGCGTGCACCCATTTATTTCACATGGAAAAGACACGGCCTTCAACACTGGGTATACACAGAAAAGTGGTACACAATGTGTACTCACACTACATGGTGTGTACTCATTTATTCCACACGACAAAGACACGGCCTTCAACATAGGGTATACCCGGCAAGGGGGTACACGGCGTGTACTCAAACTACATGGCGTGTAGTTTCAAAATCTTGTAAGGTGTGGGAAAAATCCATTTTACCCTCCATAACACTTTGTGACCTTTTTTTGATAATGGAATGGGCCATAGAGGTCTGGGCCATTAAATTCAGTTTTAAAATTGCGAGGATGTAATTTCTAAAAGGGATGAAGGTTGTAATGACCCAGGAATTTATAGAATTATAATTTTTCATATCTATTAATATTTATGAATAATATATTAATTTTATTTTAACGAGGGCACTTTTTTAAAGCCTACTCAACACACAACAATGGGTTTCTTTGAAATCATACGGTGCACACAATTTTGAGTTATACCAAAAAATAATATATTATTATTATTATTTTAAATGATAGTTAATTTCTAGCTATTGTATTGGCAGGAATGAATAGAACTTACTGTAATACGGTTATTAAAAATAATTACACTTCTCTAATATATTTCAGAGGCTTAAAATAAGAATGAATCTGATTTTAAGAATGAAATACTCAAATATTTTTAAAAGGTCATTTTACCACCTTTTGATGGAGAACCCTCTTCAAATATAGTTTTTTCACTCATATATGTTCCATTTGACAATGAAACATCTTCTTTAAAATTAGGACATCAAAATTTACTTTGGGTAAAATTTGGGAATTTTTCTGATAAAGTTCACTTTTATATGAATAGTTAAAAATATTGCATTTTAATTCAAAACTGCCTTTTAATTAATTTATTTATAGGAATAGTATTTAATTTTAATTATTTTTAATGTTTAATTATATTATATTTTTATCATTTAATCCAATTTTTTTCATTGAAAGTAAATTTACTTTGAAATTGGATATAAACCATTGTTAATCTTTTGGTAGTTTTTACTTCTTAAAAACACGCTTTTTTGTTTTGACATAGGGAATTAATTTTAAGTTAATTTCTGAAACTTATTTGCTTTGAATTTGGAATAAGGGATTCTAAATTTGGAATCATGAGTTCCAAATTAGGAAAATAAGTAACTTTTATTTTCAAACATAATGAATAGTAACTTCTGTAAATATTTGTTTTACCTTGGTTAACGGGTAAATCTGGTAAATAAATGTAAAACAATAATATTATAATAATATTAAATTACCCAAACATGTTTTCTAACCCAATTGGATGATACATGTCCTACCATGGTCATCCTGGGGTCGATTTGTGGACACCATGGAGCCACTTGAAAGTGAAAATGACATTTTATAAAACTAAATTTAAAGTTAAGGAAAATGTAAAAAAAACATATATCTTTTAATAAGAAGATTTTAATATGGGGTTATATAAGTGATATCATCAACTATAAATAGTTATTATAAATCCTTAAATAATTCTCACATCATGATTTTTTATTCATAATTTTTCAAAATCATATTAATAAATTTAGTTATGACACAATGATGATGTAATGATTACCTCATTAATGAATGTTTTAAATAAATGAGATTATAAATATTTAAATAAATTTATTTTGAAACTTTTTATTCCATACATGAATTTTGGGAATAATACTTACTTTTTATATTTTAATTAATTAAGGTTTTTAGAATTTATAAAGTTTTTATGAAGTTTTAAAAATTCATGATATGAATATATTAAAAATAGACATAAATGATTTTTTAATCCAATTAATATTTTATTAAATGATAAAATAATCCCAAAAATATAATATTCATCCAAATAAAATATATGATGTTAAAAATATCCTTAATGATCCATTTTGGGTCTCCAGTAATTTTATAGTAAATATATTAACCATATAGTTTGAATATACAAGAGGACATGGTAAAAGTTAAATTAGTTAACTTAGGGATTAAACTAAAATATAAGGTTAATTTTATTCCCTACACTTTCCTAAAACCTATTTTATGAGAGTATTTTGTATAATAATCAACTTATATTTTAATTAAAGGATTTTTGAATGTTTTTAAATTTAAATTCTGTTTATAGTAAAATAATATTTTCAAACTTTCCTAAAGAGCCCCTCTTCCCTCTTAAAAAAGAACACAAAATATAACACATTACTCACGCCTCTAAAGAAATTTGGCTCATAGAAAATCTTAAAAATGATCTCACAACATTTTTATCTTCCTCCTATAATCCTTCCACTAGGATGGAGGAAATTCAAGTATGCCATTTTCTTCAAACCAAATGGACTTAACTGATTTAAAGGTAATATCTTCTCCTAAGTTCTTTTCTTTTATTTTCTTTCTCCACTCCCTATGATCTTATTATTCGTTTTGACATAAAAAAACAAGTATCCTAAATATAATAGGTTATTTTTATTATAATTATTCTAACTAAACTTCGACACATCTCCATCTAATCTATACGAATATACTATTTGTGTGTATGGTGAACTACTGCTTCACGAAACGATGATTGTTCAAATATAACCTATTGCATATCATGGAGGCCATTATGATGGAACTATATTTATATTTGATATATATTATATTTATATTTTCTCTATGATTATTTTTTTTATATCATACCTTTATGTTTTCCATAATTGGTAAATATGAAAATTTCATTTAAAGAAGTACATACTCCCGCCCCCTCAAATTGTTATGACTCGTTCATTCCATATGTTGAACATATAAAGGATGGAGTTAATGAAATTATGTATGATATTATAATAGAATTATAATATACCTATGTATAATTAATTTTACATTCCATTTAATATGAAATAGAAATGAAATTAGCATTCTTGGGTACATACGGCTTACCGTCTCCAAGAACGGTGCATTTCATTTCTTATAACCAAATGTAATGTACTATTATAAATACCTATATATATAGTGGAAATATATTATATATATTATATATAATTCATGAATATCATTCTAGACATAATATACGTTTTATAACATTGACAATTTGTAATTATAACAAACTCATTTTCGACTCAAGTTCCCAATATCAAGAAAACGACCGATATTAACTTAAAAAATTATGTAATATTTATAACATGTTAATAAGTGATATAAAAGAAATAATAAACTTTAAATGGTTCTGAATAAATTATAGATTAACTTATGTTTATTATTCATGAAATTAAAGAATGAACGAGTCAAGTCAGACATGAGGTAAGGGAACTTCTTAACCCAATTTCCATTCTTTGTGTTGATATTCTACTTCTTGATTATGTCATGCTATGATTATTTGATAAATAAATTTTGATTTCCGATCTTTTATTTATACTTTATTTATGTTTATTTTAAGTGAATACCCAAAAACGATCTATTCCACTTACAAAATGATCTTTGAAAGGGAACCTTTCACCCTTCTCTTTTAGTCAAAGGCTTCTTTTGTGTTATGTCATTTAATTTCCATTTTATTAAATTGGGATATTATCTTATATATACTTGTTTCTCTCTATTTTATTTCTAAATTCTGAGAAACCCTTTTCTATCTCATCACTGCTTTTCTGAATTTTTATGTGAATTCTTTAGGCTACCAAATTTTCCTAAGGGAACTCTTTAACCCAATTTTCATTCATTGGGTTAATCTTAAAATTTTTTGTTATGTTGTTATATGATTATGTAAGAAATAAATTTGGATATCCTATCTTGTATTTATAAATTACTTATGTTTACTTATATTTAATACACATAATCGATCTATTTTATTTAGAAAATGATTTTTCTAAGGGAACCTTTCACCATCCTCTTTTTGTCAGAGACTTGTTTTATGTTATGTATTTAAATTTATATTTTAAAATGTTTTTATATGTTCTTTTATATCCTTATTAATTTATATTTTATGTGAAAGTTATGAGAGATCATTTTCTTTTCCATCAAATCATTTTCTAAATTTTAATTTGACACTGTTAGGATATCAAATTTCTGTAAGGGACTTTGTCCAAATATCTTTTCAGTGAGGCATCTCTTGATATTGTGCACCTATATCATCCTATAAGGTGTATTTTCTACCCTTTTAAATATTATATCATGAATATTATTATACTCATAATATTATAGGTTTATTTTAATTTTATTCTCTAATTATTTTTATTCATGTATTTTCTCAGGTGATAAGGGACTCTAACAAAAACACTGTTTTAAATGTTTTAAAGATTTAATCTTATAAATATTTCAAACTAATTTACTTATTTAAAAATGGTTTTAACGATTTATTTATATGGAAATTAATGTTTTAGATTTTTAATTCATTTAAATATTTCATAGTGGTATGGGACACTTGGATTCAAAAATCACATTATTAATTGTTTTAAATGGTATTGGAAATGGATTGACTATTTTTTAATGAGAGAGGTTGTGAATATACTATGATGGGAATTCCAAAGTAACTGTCTATGTTTCTATGAAAGATACAGTGTAATTATGTTATGTATTACACAAGTTATCTTTATGATTTATGATTTCTATGTGTTATTCATAAATCTTATGATTTCATGAGGCATGTAAAAGAATTTGTGTTTTTAATGTATTTATGGACTAATGTTTTCATTCATTATTTTATAAAACATACTAAGATTTTTATGCTCATCCCATGTTTTTGAAATTTTTTTCACGGAATATAACGAAGGGTATGGGAAAGTAAGAAATAAAGAATATTTATATCAATAAAAGAATTATTGTTATCTTTTAAGAGATTATATTTTATGAAAAACGTGGATACTGAGTAGAAGTGTCTACTTTGTATTATTTTAGTTGTAATTAAATAGTTATGTCATAATTCTCTAAAACTATAAACCTAAAAAGATCCTCAATTTGAATTATTAACTTAATTCAAGATTGTGAATATTTTAAGACAGGGGCCTTAGACTAATATTTATGAAATGAATCAATATTACTATCTTTGATATGAGTGGTATGGTTTTCAATAGTTATCTTAATGTTCTCATACCCCAATGTTCAGGATATGATTTAGTATCTCCCTTTTTTATCCTTAATGATCATCTTATCTCACCATTTCTTATTTTTCCATACCCAGGGTAATGAATAATGTTTTTAAGATAGTTATGTTTTTGAAGAGTGAAAAGGTGAAAAATCATTATTGGAGATGTTGTGTATATTTTACCAAATTATATTTTTTTACTCGTTTACAAAGACACTAAAATATTACATTCCTCTGGAATGTTGTTTTGTAATGTATTTAATATTCATCTAAAATGTTGTAATATCTATGTATGTGAATTCAGGGTTGTTATAGATGGTATCAGAGTAAAGGATTAGTTATCCATTGTAAACTAGGATTAGAAAAATTTACTGAAATACCTAGTTATATTACAATAGATATTTCTTGGTACATGTCTTATTATATTTCTAAAGGTGAGTTAAAGTATGTGAATATGTCCTAAAATTTTGGTAAATAATAGAGAAAGTGGTTTCCTAGAAATTTCATCTCTCTTTGGATAATAAAGTAGATTCGTCTTTAGAATATAGGTACATAGGGGTAATAACATCAAAAAGGATTCATTGATCTGGACAATTTTATCACCTATTTCATGAAAATAAGACTTTTTGTACACCTAAATTGACAATCCTAGTGGACATGACTTTTAAATTCAAAAACTCTTTATGAACCATAATAATGGATTTAAATATATTATGACTATGAATTATGTAGGATACACCTAAGGTGTCGTACATTACAAAGAATGTGTCATATTTTCGACACCCTACAATTGATTTGTCATGATTATGTGGTTCCCCCATATGATTATTTTTTCTAACACTATGATTTTTTTTGTTAATGGCAGGAACCAGAAGGAACTGAGTGGAAGTTGAATGCGATGGACAATTTTTTTTTTGTTTCAAAATTGGATAATGATCAAAGAGAAAGATATTTTGATTGTTCTTAATTATTTTTCATGAAACATGACAAAAAAAATTATACCCTAAATAACTCTCTAACTCCCCAAATTAAAGAGGTATATAGTTTATTAAGATTTCAGGTAGTTGAGACCATGGAGAAAAGAAGATTTAGTTTTCAATATATTAAGAATTCTTGAATAATCAGTCAAGGCAATGTCTTAAATGGGTGAGAATATGTTTTTGGTGTTTAAACTAAGGACATAAAGGAAGTGACTACAAAGAAAAAATGGTAAGATTAGTTAATTAAATTCATGAGAATATTGGTGTCCCTAATTTATTATCAATGGATGAATGTTTTAATTTTGTAAAGTATTGTAATAATGAAATTCGATGTCATAGGGGTGAATCTCATAAATATAATCATCACGGTGGTATGATTACAGGTTATATTGCTGGTGTTGAATAGACCAGGAATGGCATGTTAAATGTATGTTATGTTCTAATAGTATTGATTTCCTTAAATGTAAGAATCATTATTATGTCATGTTTTATGAATGTTAAGACATGATTCATATTTCATATTGTTTAAAATAGGTATTTAAGAATAAAATGATGAATCCTAGTTAAATGTGTAAGAATGAAGTTGAATGATTGAAGTGTATGGGTGTTAGAATTCCAGAATTATGTTATGTGAATTATGAAATATATAAGTATTTTTATATATAATATTCACATTAAGGAATTTATAGAATATGATGAATGATTCTAATGATCTTGAAAAGTGTTTCAACTGCAAGGTGATATTCATAGAAGACACATGATTAAGGGAAATATAACCCTTCATATGATCCTAATGTTGAGATAATGATTTTTGGATGAAGAGATGATCCATATTTATAAAATAATTTAGAAATTAATTATTTTATAGGAACTAATGAATTATATGTTTATAAATTGGTTTATGCTATCATTTGTGGAATTTACATCATTTTTTATTTAAAAAATATATATCCACTATTATGTCATTTATGTAAGGAATGAGGAATCAGGTATATTTTAAATAAGGTTATGTGGTAATTTAGGTTATTACCACTATTCTATAGAATACATGATGAAGGTATTAATATGTTTTTCTTGTGAGAATTAAGAGTGTTTAATGTTGTGTAGGGTATTAATGATATGTTTATTAGGGAAACATACAGACATTTTTATAAAGTTTTGGATTTTAATAATTTTTAAGGGTCATAAGGATGATCATTTATGAAATGGTTAATGTTTATATTTAGATGAGTCATTATATATTAATGTATTAATTAACCATATGATGATTTATTCATATTTGATAGCTTATTATAACCATTTTGTTTACTGATAACTGGATGGAATGACTTATCTCTATGTTATGGTTTTTATGATCCATTAGTGCTTTAGGAATGAAAAATTCAAATTAATTTTTTAGAGTAAGAGATAAAGTGCAAATTGATCATGAAACAACCAATGGTTGATATTGTGAATATTAAATGTAATGAAATCAAGTAATCATATATTCTCATTAAAAATATTCAAATTTATGAAAAAAAGAACTTTAAATAAAATGTTGTCATGTTGCTATCATTTTTTATGGTAACAATGAATATTTTTACACCTATTTTGTTTAAGTTTTAGGATTTATTATTTTAATATGATCAATAAACTTCTTTCAGTAAGTGATCTATATCACTCCATATCAGTGTTGGGACATTACATTTTTCTTCCATTTATACTTATGTTCTCCTATGTGGAAACCTCGTTATGGGTAACTTTTTGTAACCTTTTTGTTTCCAACTTTCCCTTTATATGGGAAGCTTTATTATCAATTTGTATGATGTTGTTTTTTATGAAGGAATTTTCAAGTCTCAAAAAATTGATGACTGTGATGAATTTCGAGAGAGAAATTCATTTTACGGTGGGTATAATGTACCACCCTGATATTTTGTAAAATATTTTTTCTCAAATAAATTTAATCACTGTGATATTTTTTATTATTCACAACAAAGAGTTTAGATTGAATTAATAGAAACACTAAATATATATTATGTTACTTAAAATCCAAAATTTAACTCATGTTACATGAAACACTAAGTTCATTTTTCATTACATGAAACAATGACTTTAGATTACACACAACACTGGGTTCAAATGAAATGAGACATGCTATTAAAAATGTTAAAATTTAATATGATTATTGTCACCAAGATGTTGGAATGTTGGGTATTAATTATATAATCTAAATTATAAAAATATATAGTTTACACATGTATTTAAAATTAATTATTTTGTGACCAATTAAACAGAAATGAAAATAAAAAACAATTTCGAATTAAAGAAAATATTTTTCTAAAAACTATTTTTATAATAAAAATGTGTTTTACATAAAAAATTAACCAAATCCATTTTATTGAATGAATTTAGTGAAATTTTTATATAATATATTAAATAAAATGTTTATAAATCATCTTATTTTTATTTTATACAATACATAATAATAAATCCTATTTTATGCTAAAAACTCAATTATTCTAAAAAGTAGTTTTCCAACTTTTCCGACATATAGTAAAATTAATTTTTAATAAATTTAGAAAATTAATTCAAAAAAATAAATTTCTTTTTTGAAATAAAAATTTTAAAATTATCACAGGGTTTATATTTGATAATTTTCCGAAATGATTGACTTTTTGATGAATATTGAAAAATACTAAATTTTAATTGAAAACTGCCTTTTCATTTAAATTATTTAAAAATTATATTTATATTTTTTATTTTAATTTTAAATTGGAATAAGTTAAATAATATAACTATTAATCTAATTTAATTCATTTGAATCATTTTTATATTGAATTTCGATATAAAAATCTTGTGAACTTTTGATCATTTTCTCTTTAAAAATCATTTATATTATAGCAATCTGCTGGATTAATTTTAAATTATAATTCTATAAATATAAAAATATAATATGGAAAAAATTATTTAATATTTTTAATATGAATAATTTATATCAAATAAGAATTTCAATTTAATTTTTTACCATAATGAATAGAAAAAGCAGTAAAAATTATTGATCATGGTTAATTTAAAAATGGGTTTTAAGAGGGTTAAAAATACCTTTAAGGGTTAAAATGATATAAAAACATGTATAAAATATATTTTAAGGCCATATTTAGACCCTATAATGTCTAATACTCAATAATAATTCATTTTTAGCTCTTTTTCTTTTGAAAAATGTGTTTAATACTTTTTACTTTCAAAACATACAGCTGTGTCACTCACCTCACATACAAAACGTCACACTCTCTCCTCTACTCATCACTCCATAAAACCCTTATGGTTCATCCAATACTGTCCCAACTATCTTGAAAAATTCTAAAATATAATTCTTTAACACTTACTTTTTTCTAAATTGATTCTAGAAAATATTTTGTTGCAAATCTAAAGAGGATACCTAAAAATAGGTAATGTTCTTAAAAGAGAATTTTTATTTTATTCCAAACTCCATATCCTTGAATTTTTATTAAACTATGTTTATATAATAAAATCATTATCTTTTATATACTAAAATGTTTTAATATTAAGGTAATTACCTAAAATCATCCTCAAATCCATCAAAAATTTTATGAAATCATCCTTCGTGTGTACATCAGACTACCGCCTCGCGAATCGATGTCATACGTTTTTCTATTACCACATCTCATGGTTTGGTATGGTGATTGATATAAAATATATATAATGTATTTATAAAATAATTTTACCTATTTATTAATTATACGATATATACCTTTTTACTTTATATTTTATTGGGGATATGATAATGTCGATCATGTGTACAGTTTCATACCACCTCACGAAACGATGTGATTCATTTTTCAATAACGTTTTATATAGAAGATAATAAGAATAAATTAAATTGATATATGTGATATAAATGAAATAATTATGATATTAATGACACATTTATCATTCTAATATAGTAATGTAACATTTTATTACCTATTCAATGACTGAAATATGATGACATCGTTTCTTTACATGTGGACTTCCACCGTCAAGAGGTGATGTGACTCTCCCTTTTCACCACCAAAAATAATGGATGATATTTATAAGTTTATTTAAATAAATAATATTTTATTTATGGTATTATTATAATTATATAATGAAAAAATACTTCTTATGTTCCTTCCATAGTGATCATTGAAAATGGAAATGTTACTCCTGTGTATGTATGGCTTACCATCCCAAGGATCCAAACGTATTTCATTTATCAAACCCAAAATTAATTATTTGTCTTTAAAGTGTATTTTATCTAAAAATATAATTATTATTTATTTATTATAATTCTATATATTATGGAACCATGGTCAAAGTAAGATGTCTTGAAATAATAAATTAAAACATACACAAAAAAGTATTTATTACCTGAAACATGATTTGAGAAAAGAATTGGTAATAAATTGTTAATTAATATACATAAGTAAATCATATATGGTATAATATTTATAATTATGGTTGTATAATAAATTTATAGTAAACTTATAATTATTATATCATATGGTTGAACATGTATGAAGGAATTCAAGACTTAATGTAAGGTATTTCTTGTCTCTCTTTTAATTCAAGGAGACATATGAAATTCACGACTCATTTTTTTGTGTATATATTTAAAATTTGAATTTTTATATAATTAATGTCCTGATTTTCATCTTATATAATGTTTCACTTTATTTTATTATTTTTTGGATCATAATATTCAAGATATTACTAAAGTTGTAATGGATTTCGATCTCACTTTTTACTATTGTGAGACACATTCCATATTCACCATCTATTTATTTTATCTGGTTTATATAATTCCCATAAATATTTTTTATGATGATTCCCTTGAAAACTATGAGGATTAAATATTATTTTTATTCTCTCACTTTCAAGGGATATTTTTTTCAAATTTTACCAAATTGGTGGTGGATTCTTTTACAATCTCATCATTTGTCATGATAATTTCTAACTAATTTTCAAATGTTAGAATATTATAATCTAAATATAAATAATTAAAATTAATTTTATTCTACACTAGTTATTTATAATATTTTTAATTAACAGCACAGTTATTTGACTCTATGGTTCTTAAAATAATTGAGAAAATGTTTTTAAGAAAACTCATATTTATTTTTCTCTTCGGTCGAAAACCCCTTTTCTTACAAAAAAATGTTTTATAAAATAAATCAAAAATGTTATTAAAATTATTAAAATGATTTATTAAATATATTTTCCCATGTTTTACTTTTTTTAAAAAAAATTAGAAGGGAATATTTATTTCATTTTCTAAACCATTCATATTTTGATTTTATCTAAATGTGAAAGGAATGTTTATTTTAACATGTACGACATATCAAAGTTTTCTACCATCATGTACATTATTTTATTTCAAGATTACATTATATGTATTCATGTTTATTTTCAAGGAACATTATTTTAAACTTATTTTATTAATTTTTATATTTAAAATTTATTTTTCAATGAAAAGTTATTGTAACGCCCCGACCCCAGTTTCCCAGAGCTGGTGCATTATTTTAATACATTGGCATGATTACAAGGAATCAAGTCCCAAAGGACCGATCAATTTAGTAGTCTTGGAAAATAGATTACATACATTAACTTTCCATTACAATTTCAAACATAAAACCCAGCATAGATAGTTCTTTGGGAATGCCATTATTCCCTTTAGCTTAACTCTGCATATCAATCATAATACACTTCTTGGAATCCTGGGAAAATAAAATATAAGAAAGGGGTGAGCTCAGATTCCCAGTGAGGGTAAATCATTTAGCGGAATCTATAAACCTTTAAGGCAAGATGTGTGAAAAAAATGATATCCTTTTTAAACATAAACTTTAACATAATATGGAAAAAATAAATCAAAAATTACCATATAAACATGCACATGGATATTCTACTAGTCGAATAATCACATGTAATAACTAATTTCATAATGATGGAATGCCTAACACCGGATATCATTACCACATAGTCAAAGACATATACCAAGACTACAAATAAAATTTTTGTCAAGGCCTTATGCCACGACACTAGTTTGTCTCATGAGACCTACCGATGCATCAAGGAGCTATAGTAGGCTCCACCCTTCACTTACTAAGTCCACTTCATTCCTCATATGATAAAGTTGAAACATAACATAAACTTTTGTATTAAAACTAGCATAAGAAATTTCAATACATTAACTATAAACAATTAATGGTATAAAAATAGAACATCCATAGTCAAAAATATCATAACTCATTCGATAAAATATGGAAAATTGTATTATAATAAATCAACCCTAATTAAAAATAATATACAGTAAAGGATGCTGACTTAGTTGACAATGATGAGTAAAACTTTTTGAGAGAAATATCCTTTTTGTAAAATCATTTAAAATTCAAGCATTTATAAAGGAAGTAATTTAAAAGATATTTTTGATTCAAACTGTCCCATACAACTATGAAACTTTTGAAAATAATTATTATTTCAAAACATTCATGTCGATATAAATAAATCCTTAAAACCATTTTGAAAACATGGACATTAATTAAAAAGATTTAGAAAGATAAATCTTTAAAACATTTAAAATTATGATCTTGATAAAGAGTACCTTTCAAAAATCCATAAAATATTCATTTTGAAATAATTTTTATGAAAAATAGTCATGGATGATAAAAATTTCCCAGTAAATACTTACACATAAACAATCTCGGATAATAATGAGATTGAGTAATTGACCATTACCTTGCACTTTCCATTAGACGAGGGTACGTTTAACCTCCTGTATGGAGATCGTAGTATGTTATTAAATTATACCAGAACCATATTAATATTTATGATATCATACATGATTCATTTATTACTTTATACTATCCATTTAATAATAATTTCCATGTTAAATTAACATTTTGGGCAATAATTGCTTTCTTTATCGAACGTGTTTTAACTTGTTACTCTTGATTGTATCACTTAGATCAAGATTTAAATACTCTTAGAATATAAATCATTATTTATATATCATATATATTTAGAATATAAATATGTATAATAGACATATATATGGAATAAAAACACCGTTTATGGAGACGGTAGTCCGTACGTACGCATAAACGTTGTTTCCATTTTCATATCATATGGAATGGAACTATGTGAAGAAAATATATGTATGTACATATATATATATACAGTAGAATTATAGTTTTATATATTACATAGTTATTAGTAATATATATTTTTATAATCATCGATTAATGGTGAACGTGGAAATGAATCTCAACACGTCGTGGATATGGTAATTCGTACGTATGCACGAGCGACAATATCATTTCCTTAATGTTGTGGAATTAGATGGTATATTAATTTTACAAAGAAATTATCATGTTATTTTAATTATTTATATACATATTACTCATCATTATATAAATCCAAATAACATAGTGTTGAATAATAAATTACACCACAGAGTGGAGAGGGTAAGCCGTATGTACGCACGCATGGTGACATTATCATTCATAAGATGGATAGAATAATTAATATAGTTGTGAAATATTTATAATAACATCACAGAACATATAAGATACTATAGTTATTATTTTATAAAGGAAACAACAGATAAAGAGTGAGAGGAAGAATAATAGTACTTGAAAGAGGGTGGCGAAATCATTACCTCTTCTTAGGGTTCTTCATTTTGATTTGATCAGAAGAGATCCATAAGTGGGCTCTATGACCAATGGAAGGCCTATAGGATTAATTTAGGATAGTTTAGAGGATATTTGGGTAGGGTTTGGTGGAGCCAAATGGCTTTGGAGGTGTTAATTTGAGAGATCGGGAAGTGCCCTTTTATAAGAGGGGTGAGGGGCACCTTTGGAAAAGCTTAAAATATTATTTTATAATAAATTCATTTTCAGTTTCTAATTTCTCCAAAATGAATTATGTAAAGGATAAGGTGGGGATGGGTCTAAAAACAATCAACCAATAGGTTTTATATAGGTTTAGGTCACCATATTAACCTTAACTTTTAGATTTAACTCTTAGTTAAATAGTTTGACATTTACCAAGTCTCTTTGTATTTTTATATTATATGGTTAATAAACTTACTATAAAATGCCAATCAAACCCAAATTGTTTAATTAATGACATATATATTATTATATAAGTTTTTTGGCTGAACCTTAGATTTTTAATACCATTATATCAATTAATAATATAATATTTGTTTTAAAAACTATTTTATGTCAATTTTTACACTATTTGGTATTTGGTTTTTTGTTAAAATCAAAACAGCATGATTACTTGAAAAAAATCTGATCTAACCAACCCTAACATTTCATAATAACCTATATAATTATTGGAATTTAAAAAAATGTCTCAAATTACATTTATTAGGATATTTATAATGTCAATTATTTTAATATTTCATTAATATAGTAATTACTGCATCATCATTGTGTCATATACAAATTTAACTATTTAATGTCTAAAAAATATAAATATAATAAAATTATGTAGGAAATCGTTTTATCATTATAATTTATATTAATAGTAGAATTCATCTATTGTATAACCATATATTAAAAAAAATTTAATTATTAAACTTTGATTTTAACTCTTTCAACTCTTCTTTGAATTAAATAATAATAAATGTACTAATCTAATCCAAGTGGACCTAAAAGATCATATTTTACTCATAAGGTTGTTTTTGGTCAAATTAAACTTATCTAATAGAATTAGGACATGTGTTATTGTAAGAATAATGTCATTTTTACCCTTAATTGCCCTATTTAGTTTTAACCATGGCAAATAAAAGTAAAAAGTTATTATTCACCAAAAATTATATTTATCTTATTGAACCACATTTTTCTTACTAATATCAACTGTGTCTCTCGTATTTTTAAAATTCCACTCACAGAAGTGGTAAAAGTTTGTTTCATGCGAATTTGCAAATTCTCCTAGGAGGTTGGTAAAAGACGGTAAAAAGTTCAATAAAATTTTATATATCTAATATTATTAAAAAATGACTCAATTAAATTTCATTGAACATATATAGGTATTATGTATATATTTTTACCTAAAATAAATTTAAATAAAATAAATAATTATTTAAAAAAAGTTGGTTTTAAACAATAACTAAATGTTTTTCACTATTCATCAAACATTGAAAGTTTTTAGAAAAATACCAAAAATTCACACGAAGCTAATTATTATATTTCAAATTAAAAAATGAATTCTATTTTACCAAATTCCAACATAGAAGTTTTATTTATTAATTTAAAATTAATTCCCGTTTCAAAAACCATAAGGCGTATTTTTTAGAAATAATAACTATCAAAAGATTGACACTTGTTTATGTCCAATCTCAAAGTGAAATTACGTACAATGACTAGAATTGGATTAAATGGTAAAAATATAATCTATTTATGCTTACAAACCATTAAAATGTATAACTTAACACTCTAAATTATTTTGATTAAAAAAAGTTGTTTTCAGTTAAAATATAGTATTTTTCACTATTCACCCAAATATGAAAGTTATCAGAAAAACACCAAAATTTTATTGAAACTAAATTCATATATCCCGATTTTAAATAATAATTTAATTTATTTAAATTGAATATATAAAAGTGTTTAATATTGGATATAAAAAAGCGTTCTCCATTAAAAGGCATAAAACTGCATTTTTTGAAAAATACCTTGTTTTTCCTAAAAATTGAATTTTTCTTATATTATGTCTAAGAAACACAAAAGATGTATTTTAAAATTATACTGGATATATATATATATATTAAAATGTGGTTAATACTATTCATAACCTCTTTTTTGAATGGCTAGTTTGTTAAGTCGTGGTGGCTCGAACAGGGCGTTGCGTGTAGCGCAAGTTATTGAAATACTTTGAACAGATAACATACCATGAAATCATGGGGTGTTACAGTTATTTTTCTTAATAAAAGTTCCTAGAGATCTTTCAAAATCATTATCAATATAATATGGAATCCTTTGAAATAACTTATGTTTTTTGGGGATACAAATGAAGGATACCATTCTTATTATTTCTTTAAATGGTTTATCATGGCAATATTTTAATGAAAACAATTTCTCTTCCATGCATGGGTTATACCATGATATAATTATTCTAAAATCTAATTTTTTCCATGGGTTATGCTATCGAGAAATAATAAAATGATTATAAAAATTTTCACTTTTTGATAGTCGTGATGGGATTAATTGTTTATAAAACCCATTTCATTTCATTGTTTTGATATGATTAATATTTTATGATCTCATGACACACATATGTATGAATCTCATTATGTGATAGGTCGAACCTATATCTTCCTCAAATTCATTGGGTAATGATGGATAACTCATGAGTAAATTTGTTATGTGTGATCCAGATTACATGTTCATGATGTCATGTGTGAACCTAATAAAATTTTCCCAATGTTATGTGTCGTCCTGATTACATGTTCACAATGTTATGTGTGAAACTGATTACATGTTCACAATTTCATGTGTGAACCTGACGACATGTTCACAATGTTATCAATAGACCTATCTTTCAAATCCATGATGTTATTCATAAACCTAGTTGCATGTCTATATGTTTCTGTTAGGTCCTAATTTCATGTCCTTAACTTAATGATTGAAATTGTCTCTATTTATACATGGTCACAATGTTATAAGCTGATCTGTATGCCACAAATCTATTTTCCTTTCCAATATTATTCTCTCATGGCACATTTCCTTTGACTCTCTTATGATTCATTCCTTATAAACATTTTTTATTTATTTTATGACCCAATATTATGATCTTATATATAGAGGTTATGGTTTTCAAACATTATCCTCATGTGTTTATACCATTATGTTCATTCTATTCATATGTATCTCCCTTACTTCCCCTTACTAAGCATTTATGATCACACTTTCTTATGGTTACTTTTCATATGTTATGAAGAAAGGTTTTATGTTGGGTATGTTTTTTAAGAGTGAAAAAGGGAAAGACCATTATGGAAGATGTTTTATATATTTCATCAAAATCGATGATTGTGTATCTAGTCTCCAAATAAACTAAGCTATTATGGTTTCTAGGCATTTGTTTGTGTAATTTATTGAATATTCATCTAAAAATACCTAAGATCTATTACTGCAAAGCCAAGTTCTTTATACATTGTGTTCGATGCACATAAAGTAATAGAATGACTGGTTAATAATGTTTTAAATGGCTCAGTCAAGTTAGGTAATGCGATATAAATGATTAATGAAAAAATAAATGGTGAGCTGTGTGGGAAAATGTGGGTGATTATTAATAATTAAATAATTTTTTTGTATAGTGGAATTTGTTGGAAATTGATATGTGGTCTGCGGTTTGTGTGCTGTCATAAATTTATTGGTGGTAGTGAAATTGGGGGTAATGTGAGTTTGTTATTATTTTGTTATGAACCCATAGGTTGGGCTAGTGTTTGGATATATGTATATATATGTTTTTTCCTTTTTATTCTCTTTACACAACCCACCCACATCAAGAATTATATACCAACACCCATATATTCACACAAGGGGTGTTTTTTGAAACATCCTAGCGATGAGGATAGATAGTTGGATAACCTCTCTTTCCTTCTCACTCTTCCAAGAGATTAGATATGCACAAGTTGTGATGGATGAAGATCTAAGAGTGCACTGGGGAATGGCCTAGGTTTCTTTGGGAGATATGTGATATGAATGTTTTTTGGGGTGGTGGATTAGTTTCTTTTCAGTTGAGATGTGATATGAAACTATTGTGGATAATCATGTGGTGTGGGTTTCAGTGTAGGATAAGGGAATGATGTTGATTTACTCCATGTACATGATAACCTACAACTCCAATGATGGAAGTAGTTGTGATGTGAGATCCCAGGTGTCTTCAAGTGAGATGTGATGGATAAGGTGCCTTTGGAAGAGTTGTGATGTGGCCATGTTGTGATGGAGTAGCCTAGATTTTTTCAGGTGTTATGTGATGTGACTATGCTATGGGGTGGTAGTATAAGTTATTAAAAAGATATGGGAGTGTTAGGACATATGATTTTGGGGTGTGATAGAGGAAAATCAATGGTAAATCTGTACGGCATACCATTAATTGATATGATTCCTATTATGTTTTTATATATGGATTACGTTATTCAGTGAGCCTGAAATAGTGAGGATAGAATTGGATTGTTGATATGTTTAGGTGTTTTTGGTCCTACTATTTACTCACATGTGAATTAGTATTCTCATTTCAAATGTGTATTGGAGACTTTGGTTTTCCTAATGGTTAAACTTGTATGCTCACCCTATATATATGACAAAAAAATAGGTTTCTAATAAGAATACATGGATCTTGTTGGACATTACGAGCTTAGACCTTTGGACAGTTGTTACATCACTACTTTATAATTTCTTTTGGGTATTTACATTTGGGGACTTTAATTTGTACCATTTTTTACACATGCATTCTAGGATTTTTTTTGGTTATTCTTTATCATTGTATGGAGTTTTTTATGGATGATTCATATTCTCTCTAGATCTAATATTATTATAGAGGGTAATGCCACCCATTTAGAGAGATTTTCATTTCCTTGGTACTATTCACCAACATAGGGTCTACTGAATGTGGGACTTAGGGTCATTATCTCTCTCCAGCCATTGTGGTATCATTAACGGTATGGGGTTGTGACTGAGTGGAATCAAAGTTGATATATAAAAGATGGTATAGTGTTCAGATTTCAGTATAGTGAGGATTTAATGGGACTGTATAGAAACGATGCCTATTTACTTTGATGTGGAACATAGGACAAGAATAATGGCTAGGAAAAAGGATTTTAGCCCCCCCCCCCCCCATGATCCAGTTCACATGCTCTAAGCTTATTTAAAATCCAAGTGAGATAGACCTATTCATAGGGTAGAGACCTAATAGAGGTACATGTATCATGATGAATTGTGTTTCTATTTAATTTGGTTTTCTTGGGAATGTTTAAATTAATAAAACTACTCTTAATTAAATTATATACAATAAGGATTAAGAAAATATTTTTTTCCTTTCATCAATGGATCTTATGCATCGTTAACATATGGTTTGGGTGGTATATGTCAGCATGAAAACCTATTTTATCATTATAGGTTTGATATTGTTGAAGAGGAGGATTAGTGGCATAAGACATTGAACGTTTTTTAGTAGAAATCCTTGGTAATGTTCAAGGGTAATGTTTCTGAGGTGGAGATAGAGAGATGGTTGGACAATCTCGAGAACACTTTTAGTTTGATATGGGACCTAGTAGAGTATTGGGTCCCTTGGGAAGTCATTAATATGTATGGATCATTGTGATAGTGGTAGATGTGGTATTTGGGTGAGTGAAAGTATGTTGATCTTTTATGGGTATACTTTCAGAAAGAGTTACGGGAAGAGTTCCTTTCATAAACCATGATGGAAATAATGATTTGGGAGTTACTTTAACTTAAAAATTGGAGTACGTTTGTGTTATAGTTTTGAATATAGCTCAAGAACCTTTTATAATTTTTCCATAACTTTTTCAAGATAAGGAGTTTCATGAGAGATCTCTTGTGCAGGCACTCTATCCTCTAATCTATTATTCAGTTACTCCTTTTAAGTTGTTGATGGGTTGTGAGTTTTAAAAGAAGGTGATGGTGATAAATAAGATTCACTCTTGATGATTTTTTCCATGAGAGGGGAACCAGTTGGGTTCCTTGAGGAGAAGTGTCGTCAGTGGCAGGTCTTTGGTTCCATGACCTTCATGGTCTACCAGAATGGATTCAACCTCATTAGTCTACTTTCTAGCCTTATGGGGATTTAGGTTTCCATGATTTTATTATGGAATTTAGGTAAACATGTTTTTTTATGAGGTATGTGTAAATATCTATTACTAATTCCCAATGGTTCTTTGAGCTTAGTTTGGTGGAGGTGGACTGGTTCAATGTCATCATCAATAGTAGTTTCTAGTAAGTCTATTTCAGTTGTACGGTTAGTAGGCTAATTCTCAACCGACGAGTGATGTAGTAGGTAGAGTTCATCCTCAAAATTTTCCTAGTGTTCAATGTCCTTGACCCAATCAGGGACATGGAGCTGGTCATCAGCATAATTTTAGAGGATTTGGTCATAGTCAGATGTTAGTAGTTGAGGAAGTAGTTCAATAGGGGATATAAATCATTCTAGGTACACACAGTTTTTCATCTACCCTTATTTGTGACCTATTTTTTCCATATCTACATACTCTTGTATTTCACCCACTATATTTTGTTCTTTAGAACTAGAAATAAAGTGTCTTCTTGTTCCCCTAGTGTTTACTACTCTAGTTAAAGGTCAGACCCGCTTATTTGATGTGTGCATGGGGTATATAATGATGATGGGGCCACATTAGTCCCGTAGATATTTTTTATTACATTAGATTTATCCATAAAATTTCATGTATGGCATTGAATGGTTTTATTCAATACATGGTGTTATTGACTGATTATGTGGGAGTTTTCTGTTCACGAATGTGGATGGCCAATGTGTGGTTTTCATTGGCTATCAGGGTTTGTTTAGGTGGGTAGTCAGCGTGTGTAGCCCCTTATTTCTTTGAAGGATATGATATCTATGGAATCTATAGAGTTATGAATAGGGGACGTTTTTAGGGTTTTTGGTATTTTATGGATGTTTTTCTTGAGTTTATTTTGATGATACACCCTCAACATGATGTTGAGTTTGGTATAGACTTTCATCCCAGTGCTTCTCCAATTTCAATGGCCCCTTATCATATGGAACCTTTTGAGTTTTAGGAGATGATAAGTTAGACAGATGATATGATGAATAGGGTTTTGTCTAGCCAAATGTTTCATTTTGGGGTGCTTAAGTGTTTCTTGATAAGAAGGATGATGGTATTCTGAGGTTTTATGTAGACTACCAGATGTTGAATCATGTAATTCTCAAGAACTACTACCCAATTTTGATTATAGATGATATTTTTTATAATATGAGAGGGGTGAGTGAATTTTATATGATCTATCTATATTATGGATTTCAAAATCTGAGGTTTAAAGGGGATGATATCTCAAACATTACCTACATGTACATGTATGGGGACTTTTAGTTAGTGTCCATGTCATTCGGTTTCATTAATGAACCAGATGTGTTCATGGGGATCATGTGATTTTTGTTCCAATAATTGTTTGAAAAATTCATAGACATGATTTAGATGACATATTAATCTAATAAATGTTTGAGGATGAGTATTTCAATCTTCTCATAGTCATTTTGTACATTATTCAATGCCACCAACATTGTGGAAAGTTGTCCAGGCGTATGTTTTGGACATAGAAGAATTATTTTCTCACGCATGTGTTGTGTTAGTAGGGTGTGTAAGTAGACCCATAGAATTTTTTGGGATGTTATTTATTAGTCAGTACTGCGGAACATGGTATAGGTTCTCAGTTTCCTAGTTCGTGTAAGTAATTATCAGTGATTATTGATCAAATTCTCTCGATTTTCAGCCTCATTGGCACCTTTAACCAGGAAGGACTAAGATTTTGGTTGGAATGATCAATGTTATGATGTATTCGATTATCTAAAGGGGAATTGATCTAGTTCTCCAATGCTTCGGTTTCCTAGGGAGGATATGTTGTTGGAGGTGCCTTGTGATTTTTCTCTTCTGGGATTAGGATATGTGTTAATGAAATTGAGAGATGTGATCTCGTATGGGTATAGGTAGTTATATCCTCATTAGGGTAGCTATTCCACCTATGATTTGGATCTAGTATTGATTTGACATATGTTTAATTTATGGAAAAATTTCCTTATTGGGGAGAACTTTTTTGTCTTCAAGAATCACTAGAGTTTGAGGTATGTCTATTCTCAACATGATCTGAATTTTGGAAATTTAGGTATATTGGGTTTCTTTTGGATTATAATATTGATTTCTAATATACCTTAGGAAAGGATAATTTTGTGGGTTTTTTTTTTGTGTAGGAAGATGTGGAAGGATGTTGTTCAAGAATCTAAATATTTTGTTTATGGATATTTATGAGTTGGAAGTATTTAACTTATATTAGAGGGTGGTTGATGGTGGATGTTACTTATTTCATATAAAGGAGCATCATTTTTTGATGTAGCTAGTGGAGGATTATTAGGCGGAGACTCAGTGGTTGAGGTGATACACGATCGTGTTGGAAATAATGATACTTCATAGGGATGGTTAGAGGATGGTCGGAACTCTAGGTTATTCCATGGGAGACTATTTATTTTGGAAACAATGCATGGGGAGATCTTTCATGAGTTTCACATATCACCATTACCAATACTCATCTGAGTTTCCACGATGTACCATTGCTTGAGGACGGGGTTTTGGTGGCTTGAGATAAATCGGGTGGTCACAGAGTTTTGGGAAAGGTGTTTCGTTTTCTAGTAGATTAAGGATAAGAATTTTTCTCCCAACGATTTTTTGTATCCTTTGTGATGATTTCTGGGTTATCATGGACAAATTTATGAAATCAACCCACTTCTTAGTGATAAAGGATTTTTATACAGTGGATTATTTGGAAAAGTGGTGTGTGGATGAGGAAGAGAAAATTTATGGAGTTATGAGGTCTGTTATCTTAGATCAGGGTGTAAAATTTACCTCCTAAGTCTATATGGGATTTAAGTTTTATTTTATCACAAAGCTAAACCTAATCACTACTTTACACCCTTAAATAAATATAAAAATGGAGTGGACCTTCCATATTCTAGAGGACATGATGTGGGAATGAATCTTAGAGTCTGGGGGATCTTAGGTGAGACACTTGTATGTGGATGAGTTTTCATATAATAGAATGTATCATTCATACATAATCATGGACTCACTTAATACCCTATATGATTAATCATGTTGTTCTCTGTTGTTCTATATGGATGTTGGGGAGGCATCAGTTATTGGTTCTGATGTAGTGAAACGAAAAATAAAAATAGTACAGTTTGTTCAAGAGTGGATGAAAGTAGCAGAATATTAGAAGTATGCATTTTTTTAATCCTAGGAGGATTCCCTTGGAGTTATAGAATGGAGACCATGTGTTCTTGAAGTTCTCCCATAAGTCTGGTAAGTGGAGGATTGGTTGTGGGGAAAACTTTCTCCAAGGTTTATCAGTCCCTTTTAGGTGTTGGGTAAAGTTTTTGAGGTGACATATTGGTTGGCATTTCCACTATTGTTGGAGGGGATCCCCAACATCTTCAATGTCTCTCACCTTAATCTATATCTTTAGGATGACTCCAAAATTACTCATTGGGGATAATTCGATATCTAGGATGATGTGTGTAACAACACAAAACCCATAACTCTCTAACATGGCCAAAAAGGGATGGTTTCTAGAACTCAAGTGCACCTCCCCGTACGCTAGAGGTTGCCGACTAGGCATGGGGTTGCGAAATATATAGTGGAAGACTATAACCCATACTATTATGTGTCATAATAGTGGAAAATAAACCACATAAATGAAATAAATCAATGTATAGACATAGTGAAAGACAACATTAATATCCAAGTGAATAGTCCAATAAATAATAAGGAATAATGTAATGACATGATAGAATTTAACTAAATGTCTTACTAGAAACAATACATATAAAATACTAGAATAAAAAAATAAATACTCAACATTACCCTATCTCGAACCCAACATTGGTTCCATCACAAAACTATATCACATCAATAAATAGGCAGTCAACTACAATGCCCTTTTCCTTGTCCAAACCTACATCCACATAATCTGCCCAGGTACCAAAAGGTGGCCCAAAAAAGATCTGGTTATAACTTAGTTGTTTGATTCCATGTTGCCTAAACTAATCAATCTTATAATTAGTGTATAACATAAATTGATAAATAGGTATATTAATTAACTCAACATTTAATAATATATGACAACAACCTATATCAACTCTGTGATGAAATATCTCTTAGCATGTATTAGGACCATGCCAATAACAATCATATAACAACAGTAAAATAACTTAGTTTAGCACCATTTTGGAATATCATTGAGCATGTATTTTGACCATGCCAACCAACACCTTATAACCCTGGTATAGTCACAAAACTCTTGGCCAAATCCCTATAAGAATTATAGCATCCTAGTTAATCCCTTATAAGAATTATAGTATGGGAATAGGGATTTTCTACTCTTTATAAGAATTAAAGTAAGAAACTGGGCCTTTCCCTCTCAATATCAGCATTACATCTTATAAGTGTGCAATTTCCAAGGCTGGTCCTGATATATAATCATTTCAGCAAGGAACACATGTCCGGTTATTCAGCATGGGTATCACAATATCACATTAAACAATAAATGGATAATTATGTGAGTTACCATTTGTTATTAATATACCACATCTCATTTAAAATACAATTGATTAATAGTTATATCAATATAAAAAATACACAACTTAGGGATTCTATATAACCAAATCACCTAAGGGCAATTTGATTCTAGAGGATTCTCTATGGTTGAGAGGATAAGAGAAGGAGTGGAATGAAATAAATTTCAACTGCACATCATGTTTAAAACAACAGGGCAGGGAATTACAATATGTGTAATGTAGTTACACATCGTGTAAATATTATTAATGGGATACACAAAAAAACACATTTATTTATATTTATTTTATTAAAACACCCAAACATTACATGACATGTAACAACTCTACACAGTGTGTAAACATTCTCTCGATGGTTTTATAACCCATTTTCTCTTTAAACAACCCAAACCCATTTTAAATCCTATCGACATATCAAGGACTCATGTTGACTCTTATAATATTTATTCTCATAAAAAATAAATTAAAACAATCATACATCCATCAACCTTAGGTCATTTACTCTAATAAAGGCTATCTATATCTAAACAAGACTTGGCCACCAAGGCTCAAATGAAAAACTTGAGTAGAGATATACATTGAAAAATATGGGATCTTACAACCTCCCTACCTTATAACAGCATCGCTCAAAGCTTATCTCAGTTTCCTTTTGATGTATTAGTGAATGAGTCTTTCCATGGAGATTTCATATCAGACTCCCTGTCCCAGGTATCTACCTTAACATGATCATGATCTCACAGCATTTGAACCAATGGTATAATACTACCCAAATGATTTTTGTCACTGTGATTCATACCTCTTATCGTATTCTCCTCAATGGAAAAATCAGTAAAAAGATAAAAATATACTAATTATATCAAATGTGAAGGTTCATGATGTTATCTCCATAGATGTGATACGAGGAACATGTTGTGTGTGGCACTTTTTCTTTGATTAAGTGATAAATGGAAAGACATTGGACCAACCCTTTCCAGTATCTCAAATGGCCCAAAAACCTGGGTGATTTCATTACTTATTTCATGATAAATAATTTCAGTATCCTAGGTGACACATGATGAAAAACATAATGACCAACCTCAAATTCTAGATGTCATCTATGATGGTCATCATAAAATCTCTTCCTACTCTTTGTGGTAACTAACCATTGTCTGATCAACTAAACTTTTTCAAATGTCCCCTACATGAGACAAGGCCCAAAAAGTGTTAAATCACTAGTCTCCAACCCCCAATGAGGTGTACATCATGACCTACTATACCAAACCCTAAAATATTCAATTTGTACTGATTCCAATAAACTATTATTTTATGAAAACACTACGACTGGAATATGTTTCTCTCATGAAGCACTATAATCCAAAACATCGTCTTGTAACATATCCTCTACAACATGAATAGTCTACCATATTGACCATAATTCTCTGGAAGATAGGATGTTCGTAAAAGAACCCGATATCCTAGAGCCTTATAAAGAAACTTCCATAAACATGACATGAAATTAATATCTCTATCTCAAATTATACTCCTCAGAACAATGTGAAACAGAAAAAAATATTTCCCGTAATGATTGTACAGATTATCAACTATTGAAGTTTATTTGATAGTAAATAAGTGGGATAAATTAGTGATTAAATCCAAAAAACCCTATAAAGAATTATCGTTTGGGCTCATCCTCGGTAATCTTTTCACAAAATCTATTGTGGAATCAACCCACTTCTACATGGGAATTAGAAAAGGCTACTAAACCCCAAGTGGCCTTTTATTCTTGGCTTCCACCTACTAAAAAGTGAATCATCTATCCCTAAAGTTTTCCATCTCATTCTTTATTCAAGACCACCAGTAGCATCTATGAATATCCCAATACAACATTGTTAATCTAGGATGCACCACCCATCTATAATCGTGAAACTCCCTCCTCATCTCCTTGTGTATTCCCATAGAATATAAGACCCTAGCCTTAAACCTTACATAATCTTGAGATCTTACAAGATTACACATTGATGATCTTTTCAGGTTTAGAATTTTAGATAATTATGTCATAAAACATGCATTACATTCCACATTT
This sequence comes from Viscum album, assembly GCA_963277665.1. NCBI lineage: Eukaryota > Viridiplantae > Streptophyta > Magnoliopsida > Santalales > Viscaceae > Viscum > Viscum album. The sequence goes on along the minus strand of OY728136.1, from coordinate 1,806,388,642 downwards.
AAACTAAGTTGTCACATAAAAGATAGTATTCATTTTCCCCATCAATGGAAATATATTTAAAATAAAACATTGATTCTTTATTGACACTTCCTTGACACTATCATCATATCATGTACCCTTCCCTTTACATTTGAAAAACATTTCAGAAACATGGGATGAGCATAAAAAGATCAGTAAGGGATATAAAAATATGGAAAGAAAACATGAGTACATGTATACACAAGAATCAATGAAATCATACTCTACTCATTAAACATAAGCAATTTAACATACCTAATCAAATCATGAATAAATCATAGAAATCATAATACATAAAGGTAACATGAGGCATTCATAACATTCTTACGTAGGGAGTAACGCTCTTGGTTACGTTTGGAATACCCATCATAGTATATTCCCTAAATCTCTTTGGAGAAAACCTTAACGTTTAACTCCATCGTGTTACCCAATGCATTGGAGATATATATTGGGCTCACCGGCCCTTAGTTTATCATGGAACCACCCATCTTCATAATAATTCCCAAGAACCATAACATAATCGTATCACATAAAACATACATAAAAGAAACATAAAAGTTCCACATTTCAATCACAACATATAAATACAACACATTGATATAATAAAAACATTATTAAAACCATTTTCAATACCAAAATAAAAGAAAAGTGAAACAGGGTATTTATTTTTCTTTTAAAAAAATGTATGGCTTGTAGAGGAAGATAAAACTCAAATAATGGTCACGGTGGCGGAGAAGCCGTTGTTGGTGCATACGTACGACAAAACATTCCCTTTTGTTGTTTAGTAAAATGCTTCATATAATAAATTATTCCTTTTAGATAAACTTAAAAGTCAAAGGGGTTTATACACTGTATAAAAGAAGGTTGTGTGTGAAACAAAATATGCCTCAATGAAAGGATATTGAGACGAAGTCCCATACCTCACGTTCGACTTGACTCGATCGTTATTTAATGTCCAGAATAATAAACTTGAGTAAATTTATACTTTTTTAAGAACCATTTTCAAGTTCATTATTCCTTTTATATCACTTATTACCATGTCATGAACACTATGCAATTATTTAAGTTAATATCGGTCGTTTTAACGATCATTGATACTTGAGTCAAAAATATGCTCTTTATAATTACAATTTTTTCATGTATACATTTTATCCAGAGTTATACTCATGATGTATATATAATATATATCATATATATCTAGTATAAAAATTCATTTATAATATTACATAACATTTAGAGGTAAGAAATGAAATGCACCATTCATGGAGACGGTAAGTCGTACGTACGCATGAACGCTACTTCCATTTCTATTTCATATTTAATGGAATTAAAAAAATAATGATACAAAATAGTATTATAATTACAGTATTGTATAATATATAATATCATTAAATCTATCCTTTATACCTACCACATATGGTATTAACGAATCAAATCACTCTGAGGGGGCGGTAGTCCGCACTTCCTAAAATGAAGATATCGTGTTTACCCATAATGGAAACCATAAAGGTATGCCATAAATGAAAAATACAGAAACTTAAGTAAAACATAATCATATTATATATCATATATAAATATAGTGTCATCTTAATGTCCACCTTTGAAGGTGTTAAAAGAATATTGAACAATCATCGTTTCCTAAGGCAGAAATTCGCCATCCACGGAAACAGTATGTTCTTTAACCATTAGATGTAGGTGTGTGTAATTTTAGCTAGAATACTTCTTATAACAAAATACTATTATATGGAAGATATTGTTTTTGTTACAAAATAAATTAATAAAAAGATTTTAGAGGGTTGGAGAAGCAAAATAATACATAAGAACACAAGAGAAAACACTACCTTTAAAACGGGTAACTCTTTTTGATTTGAGCTCAAAGGCTTCCTTGGGAAGACTTCTGCCCAAAGTGAGGCTTCAAGGAGTAAGAGAGGGATGTGGAGAGACAAAATGGGCAGGGGTTGGCTGAGACAAAGGCTTTAGAGGTGTTGGTAAAGAGGTAGAGGTGGGGGACTTTTATAAGAGGGGAGGAGGGGCACTCTTGGAAATTTAAGAAAAGATACTTTGTTATAAAATGATTTTCGGATAAAAAAATTTTCCACAATTATAAATTTCTAGGATAAGTTGATAAGGGTTCGAAATCCACCGATCCAGTAGGTTTTTTACAAGTGTAGGTCTTAGACTTTACATTATATTTTCATTTTATTTGAATCATTAAATAATGAGGTCATCGCTGCATCATCATGGTGTCATAAATAATTTAATTTATTTAATGTCTAAAAACTAGAAAAAAAATATCATGATGTAGTAAATCGTTTTAGATTTCTAGTTACTATTTATATTCAAAAATATGACTTTTATAATCCCATGTAAAAATTGTTTAAATAAAAAAATACATGTTTGTGTCATTTTTACTTCTACTTTAAATAAAAGGCATTATGTCATTATCTTTCCCAAGTGGCTCCATGGGGACCCAAAAATCGACCCATGGGTTTTCATGGTCCATCATGACACATCAAATAAGGTTAGGACATGTGTCTAGGTCATTTTATATTATTAAAATATTATTCTTACCTTAAATTACACTAATTACCTCTAATCGCGATTAAAAACTTAAAAAGATATTATTCACCAAAAAATTATTTTAATCCCATTGAACACCATTTTACTTCTTAATGACAACCATGTATGTCAGATTTTTGAATTTCAAAACATAGAGGTGGTAAATTTTCATTTAAATGAAAAATTAGTTTTTTAAGTACCACTTAGTGGTTTCACTATTCATCAAAAATTGACATTTTTCAGAAAAATACCAAAACTTCACCCTAAGCTATATTTGATATTCCGAATTCAAAAATGATGTCTATTTTACAAAATTCAAAACATATAAGTTACATTAATTAATTTAAAAATTAATTCCCACTGTCAGAGCAAATAGCGTGTTTTTATGAAACAATAATTATCAAAAGATTGACACTAGTTTAAGATCAATTTCAAAGTGAAATTAATTCCAACGACCACTATTGTATTAAATGGTAAAAATGTATTCTAATTTAACTTTAAGAAAAATTCAAATGATAATCTAATAATATAAATAAATTTGATTGAAAAAGAGGTTTTCAATTAAAATACAACATTTTTCACTATTCATTAAAAAATTGACTTTATCGAAAAAATACCACAATTTTACCCAAAGTAAATTTCAATGTCTCAATCATAAAGAATAAGTTTATTTTGACAAATAGAGCTTATAAAATTGTCAAAATGTTGATTTAAAAATGGTTTTCTATTAAAAGGCAGTAAAACAATCTTTTAAAAATATTAGTGTATTCCATGCTTAAGATTGGATTTATTCTCATTTTAAGCCTCTAAAACACTATCTAATTCATTAATAGAGATAGATAAAAATATCTATTATTCATTATTTACATGGGATGTTACACCTTCCCCCCTTTAGAAAATTGCATCCCCGCAATTTATTTACTTATCGAATAAGTGGGGGTATTTATCCCTCATTTCATTTTCAGATTCCCATGTTGCCTCTTCAATCATGTGGTTTTTCCACAAAACCTTTACCTAATTAATCACCTTATTCTGTAACACTTGCTCCCTGTGGTCAAGAATCTGGACCAGTTGTTCCTCATAAGATAGGTTCTCTTCCAGCTTAACTACCTCTGGACTCAAAACATGAGATGGATCTAGCATATACTTTCTCAACATCGAAACATGAAAAACATTATGTACCTGAGATAAACTCAGAGGAAAGCCAATCAGTAAGCAACTGATCTAACTCTCTCCAGAATTTCATATGGTCCAATGAACCTTGGACTCAGCTTTCCTTTCTTACCAAATTACATCACACTTTTCCATGGTGAGACTTTGAGAAACAAACATGATCACATACCTCAAAATAAAGATCCTTCCTCCGGTTATCCGCATAACTCTTCTGTCTACTCTGAGCTATTCTCATGTGTTTCTGTATTAGTTGAACTTTTTCTGCCAACTCTTCTACCAATTCTGGTCCCATCAGCTTCCTTTCACCCACTTCATCCCAGAAAGCTGGAGTTCGACACTGCTTCCCATATAACGCCTCAAATGGTTCCATTTGTATACTAGAATGAAAAATGTTATTATAAGAAAACTAAACCAAAGAAATATGTTGGTACCAACTTCCCTGATAATCCATCAAACAAGCACATAGCATATCCTCCAAATTCTGGATTGATCGTTCTGAGTGCCCATCTGATTGAGGATGAAAAGCTGTACTCGAATTTAATTTAGTACCCAATGACTTCTGAAGGCCTTTCCAAAAGTTAGAAGTAAACCTGGGATCACAATCAGATACAATGGAGAGAGGAAATCCATGTAACCTGACTATCTCTTTAAGATACAAACAGGAAATTTGATCTAGGAAAAAAGTATCTCGTATAGCAAGGAAATGAGCAGATTTAGTCAAGAGATCAACAATAACCCAGATTGCATTATTACCTCGAGGTGTCTTCGACAATCCCATAATGAAGTCCATGGATATATTTTCCCATTTCCACTCTGGTACTGGTAAAGGATGAACCATCCCTTTCGGTAACTGTCGCTCAGCTTTAACCTGTTGACAAGTCAAACACTTCACTGTAAAATCAGCAATATCTCTATTCATTCCATCCCACCAGTAATACTCCTGCGGATCTCTGTACATCTAAGTACTGCCAGGATGAACTGAAAACGGAGAACTATGAGCTTCATATAACAACTCTCTCCTCAATTGTTAATCAAAAGGCACACACAATCTCTTCCCAAATATCAAAACACAATCATTATCAATGATTAATTCAGGCAACTTACCCTTCTGAACTAGCTCTACCTTTTTCTGCAACTCACTATCTTGCTTCTGTGCTTGCTTGATTCTGTCTGATAGAGAAGATTTCACAGATACCTGAAACAAAATAGAAGAACATCCTGAACCAAAAACTTCTATGCCAAATTTCATCAAATCCTTAACCAAAGGATCACGTACCAAATGCAACATTTCTAATGAAGCATTACTTTTTTTACTCAAAGCATCAGCCACTTTATTTGATCTTCCTGGATGGTAATGAATTGTAAAATCATAATCCTTGATTTATTCTAGCCATCTCCTCTGTCTCATGTTCAATTATTTCTGAGTGAATATATACTTTAAACTTTTGTGATCGGTATATATTTCACACTTTACTCCATACAAATGATGCCTCCAAATTTTTAAAGCAAAAACAACATAAGCTAATTCCAAATCACGTGTAGGGTAATTTTCCTCATGAGTTTTCAACTGTCGTGAAGCATAAGAAATTAACTGATCATTCTACATTAGGACACAACCAAGTCCTTTCAATGAAGCATCACTGTAGATAACAAACTCCCCGTTCATGGAAGGTAGTGCCAAAACTGGAGCATTAACCAATCTTCTTTTCAATTTCTTAAAACAATCATCACATTCTTTTGTCTAGATAAACTTAACACCCTTCTGAGTTAGCTTAGTCATTGGACTAGATAACCATGAAAAATTTCTAACAAACCATTGGTAATAACCTGATTCAACTGAGCCATCATTGTAGTAAACTGCTCAATTCTGATTCTGACCATCTCAGAATGCTGATTTGGAAGGTCATTTCCCTTAGTATGCCTTCCCAAAAAAGCTTCTCTGTTTCATCTACGAAAAAACATTCTTAACACTAAAATACCTTAGGTGAAGCAACATGGTAATCTGTAAATGCTATATCATTTCAATCATACCATAAATTAATTTATAATTTAACAATTTTCTAACTCCTAAAGTTGTCTAAACCAACCTCTAATACCAACTATAAGGCCCCAGCCTTAAACCTTACTTAATTATGATTTATTATAAGATTACACATTGAGGATCTTTTCAGGTTTAGATTTTTAGAGAATTAGATCATAAAACCTGCATTACATTCCACATTTAAACAAAGTGGTTACATAAAAGATAGTATTCATTTTTCCCATCAACGGAAACATATTTAAAATAAAACATGGATTCTTTCTTGACACTTCCTTGACACTATCATCATATCATGTACCCTTCCCTTGACCTGTGAAAAAAATTTCCAAAACATGGGATGATCATAAAAATCATAGTAAAGGATATAAAAATATGGAAAGGAAACATGAGTACATGTATACACAAGAATCAATGAAATCATAATCTACTCATTAAACATAATCACTTTAACATACCTCATCAAATCATGAATAAATCATTGAAATCATAAGACATAAAGGTAACTTGATGCATTCATAACATTCTTACGTCGGGAGTAACCCTCTTGGTTACGTTTGGAATACCCATCACAGTATATTCCCTAAATCTCTTCAGAGAAACCATAACGTTTAACTCCTTCGCGTTACCCAATGCATTGGAGAGCTATATTGGGCTCACCCGCCCTTAGTTTATCACAGAACCACCCATCTTCATAATAATTCCCATGAACCATAACATAATCGTATCACATAAAACATACATAAAGGAAACATAACATTTCCACATTTAAATCACATGATATCAATACAACACATTGATATAATAAAAACATTATGAAAACCATTATCAATACCAAAATAAAACAAAATTAAAACAAGGTATTTATTTTTCTTTTAACAAAATGTATGGCTTTTAGAGGAAGCCGAAACTCAAATAATGGTCATAGCGGCGGAGAAGTCGTTGTCGCCACATACGTACGACAAAAACATTTCTTTTTGTCGTTTAGTAAAACGATTCATATAAAAAATATTCCTTTTGGATAAACTTAAAAGTCAAAGGGGTTTATGCACCGTATAAAATAAGGTTGTGTATAAAACAAAATATGCCTCAATGAAAGGAGATTGAGACGAAGTCCCGTACCTCGGGTCCGACTTGACTCGGTCGTTCATTAATTTCCTGAATAATAATCTTGAGTTAATTTCTACTTAATTAAGAACCTTTTTCAAGTTCATTATTCCTTTTATATCACTTATTACCTTGTCATGAACACTATGCAATTATTTAAGTTAATATCGGTCGTTTTAACGATCATTGATACTTGAGTAAAAATATGATCTTTATAATTACAATTTCTTCATGTATCCATTATATATAGAGTTATAATCATGATTTATATATCATATATATCATATATATCCAGTATATACATGAATTTATAATATTACATAACATTTAGAGGTAAGAAATGAAATGCACCATTCATTGAGACGGTAAGCCGTACGTACGCATGAACGCTACTTCAATTTCTATTTCATATTTAATGGAATTAAAACATAATGATACATAATAGTATTATAATTACAGTATTGTATCATATATAATATCATTAAATCTAGCCTTTATACGTACCGCATATGGTATTAACGAATCAAATCACTTTGAGGGGGCGGTAGTCCGCACTTCCTAAAATGAAGATATGATGTTTACCCATAATGGAAACCATAAAGGTATGCCATAAATGAAAAATACAGAATCTTAAGTAAAACATAAACATATTATATATCATATATAAATATAGTGTTATCTAAATGGCCACCTTTGAAGGTGTTAAAAGAATATTGAACAATCATCGTTTCATGAGGCATAAATTCGCCATCCACGGAAACAGTGAGTTCTTTAACCATTAGATGTAGGTGTGTGTAAGTGTAGCTCGAATACTTCTTATAAAAACATCCTAGTATATGGAAGATACTGGTTTTGTTACAAAAGAAATGAATAAAAATATTTTAGAGGGTTGGAGAAGCATAATAAAACATAAGAACACAAGAGAAAACACTACCTTTAAAACGGGTAACTCTTTTTGATTTGAGCTCAAAGGCTTCCTTGGGAAGACTTCAACCCAAAGTGAGGTTTCATTGATTAAGAGAGGGATGTGGAGAGACAAAATGGTCATGGGTTGGCCGAGCCAAAGTCTTGAGAGATGTGGGTAAAGAGGTAGAGGTGGGGGCCTTTTATAAGAGGGAAGGAGGGGCACTCTTGGAAAGTTAAGAAAAGATACTTTGTTATAAAATGATTTTCGGATACAAAAGGTCCCAAAATTATATATTTCGAGGATAAGGTGATAAGGGTTCTAAATCCACCCATCCAATAGGTTTTTGACAAGTTTAGGTCTTATATTTTACATTATATTTTCATTTTATTTAAATCGTTAAATAATGAGGTCATCGCTACATCATCATGGTGTCATAAATAATTTAATTTATTTAATGTCTAAAAATTAGAAAAATAAAATATCATGATGTACGAAATCTTTTTAGATTTTCAATGACTATTTATAGTCAAAAATCTGACTTGTATACACCCATGTAAAATTTTTTTTAATAAAACAATACATGTTTGTGTCATTTTTACTTCTAATTTAAATAAAAGGCATTAATGTCATTATCTTACCCAAGTGGCTCCATGGGGTCCCAAAATCGACCCATGGGATTTCATGGTCGGCCATGACACATCAAATAATGGTAGGACATGTGTCTAGGTCATTTCATATTATTAAAACATTATTCTTACCTTAAATTACACTAATTACCTCTAATCGCGATTAAAAACTTAAAAGTTACTATTCACCAAAAATTTATTTTATTCCCATTGAACCAAATTTTACTTCTTAATGACAAAAATGTATGTCGGATTTTTAAAATTCAAAACACAGAGGTGGTAAAATTTCATTTAAACGAGAAATCAGTTTTTTAAGTACTACTTAGTGGTTTCACTATTCATCAAAAATTGAAGTTTTTCAAAAAAAATACCAAAACATCATCCTAAGGTATATTTGATATTCTGAATTCCAAAATGATGTCTATTTTACAAAATTCAAAACATATAAGTTACATTAATTAATTTAATAATTAATTCCCGCTGTCAGAGCAATTAGCGTGTTTTCATGATACAATAAGTATCAAAAGATTGACACTACTTTAAGGTCAATTTCAAAGTGAAATTAATTCCAATGACCACTATTAGATTAAATGGTAAAAATATATTCTAATTTAACTTTAAAACAAATTCAAAAGATAATTTCATCATATAAATAAATTATATTAAAAAGATGTTTTGAATTAAAATACAACATTTTTCACTATTCATTAAAAAATGAACTTTATCAGAAAAATACCAAAAATTTACCCAAAGTAAATTTCAATGTCCCAATCATAAAGAGTAAGTTTATTTTGACAAATAGAGCTTATAAAATTGTCAAAAGTTTTATTTAAAAATGGTTTTCCATCAAAAGGAAATAAAACAATCTTTTAAAAATATTAGTGTATTCCCTGCTTAAGATTGGATTTATTCTCATTTTAAGCCTCTAAAACACTATCTAATTCATTAATAGACATAGATAAAAATATATATTATTCATTACTTACTTGGGATGTTACATATAAACCCATAAATTGGCCTAGAAAATAATATAATTTCCACTATTGATAGACCATCCTAATGGTATCTCCCAACCATATAACTTTTCTCTAAGAACTGCTCCCTCTAGATCAAACAACTTATTGATCATAATATGGTCCAAAATCATGGTTATGACATATGTTGAAGTCATATCAACCCAACCCTAATCCTTCTGAACATCCATATTCCATTCTACTAAAAAAGATACATTATCCACCACTTTTCACAAGCCTCTCATACTTTCAATTTCTATGTCTTCTATCTTAAAGGGTCAGTAATTACATTTCCCTTTCCTGGTGTATAAGACAATTCAAATTGAAAAGACTACAAATACTCAACCCACCTCCTGTGTAGAAGGTTCAAGTCTCGCTGAGAAAAGATGTTCTTAAGGTTCTTATAGTATGTATAAACCACAAACAACTCACCCATGAGATATTTTCTTCCACATATCAGGGAATGTACAACTGATAATAACTCCATATCATGAGTAGGGTCATTCCTATCATGTAGTCTCAACTTTATTGGATCCATAAGCAACCACACGATCCTCCTTCATTAAAATTACTCTAATTCTTAATCTAGATGAGTCAAATTACACAATATATGTTTTACTTGTCAAATGTAAAGTGAGCATAAGTGTTGAGGTTTTCCTACCTTTCTTCCCTTGAAGATATTTCTTGAAAAAATCAAACCAAACAAACTTCACCCAATTCTTGTTCATCCCATAATTTGGTGCTGACAAACAGGATAAATCCTAAATAAGTACCTGATATTAACCTACTAAACCTAGAAAGATTAAAATATCGAAGAAGTTCAGGGGATATTAACATGATATCATGGATGTGAATTTCTTTAGGTCCTCTTAAACTCAAACCTCTGATATTACATGGCCCATGAAGTTCACTTTAATAATCGAAAATCTGCATTTAGTTAGATTCTCGTAAAGACAATGTTATTTATATCTACTCAAAATAATGTCAAGACGTTTGGCATGATCCTCTACTTACTAGGAGTACCCTATGATAGCATCAACTAAAACCACATCAAATTTTTCTATAAAAGGATGAAATTTCCTTTTCATTATGTTCATTAATACTCCATGTGATTTACTCAACACAAATAGCATCACTATGATTTCATACAAGACAAACAAGGTATTAGAGGTATTCTAATGTATGTTTTATGGGATCACCCTTTACTAATGGTAACTTGACCACAAATAAATTTTGGAAATGATATTATAAACTCTGAACATATCCAAAATATCATCAATAGACGAAAGAGGATACCATTTCTTGATCATAATCTTGTTAAACCTCTGATAATCCACCCATAAGTGAAAAGAACCATCATCCTTATTGAATAAGAGAACTGGAGAACCTCTAGGAGATTTACTAGGCTATGTTAAGAATATTTTTCTTGATCTACCCACAGAACATTCAAAAAATTATGCTCTGTTAGTGCCATATTGTATGAAGGGATAGAAACTATCTTAGATCCTAGTACCAACTCAATTTTATTCTCAAGAGGTAAGTTGTATAACTCATTGAGAACAACATACTTAAACCGAGATATCATGGGTGGAAAATAATCCTTCTGCATTACACCATTATGTAGAGAAATATTGTCTATCTAAGCCATGGTACAATCCAATCTTCAATGAATTGGTCCTGCATGACTAGATTGAGGATCCCAATAACCTTGGTGATAATAGTCGCCTCTTTATTGAGATTGAAAGGTAAATTTTATCCAATAATAGTCGATATGATCATGGTATTGAACTAAAAAATCCATACCAAGAATCAAATCCAAGCCTGGCATTTACATATTGAACGGTCTGGAAAAAAGTAACCACAAATATTTGAAGAACATGCCTTACAAAGATTGATATTCTCTTATTTCAAATCCAATGTTGTGTCAATGTTCAATGAACCAACCAATATTTCTATATCCAAGCCAAAACCATTCACAAAAATAGAATATATAAACTAATTTGATGCTCCTATTTCAAAAAAAACATGAGCTGAGGTTGATAAAAAAAGATTTGTACCTTTGATGGTAGATGGTCCTGTATCCATGATAGTCGAGGTAGTCTGCATAACATGTAACTAAATTGTACCTATACCCTGTGCACCATTCTAGAAACCATAATATATTTACCATTACTTTTAATGGTTCCCAAGCACAGGGGTACCATATCATATACTACAATTTAATTGGCAATGGGAACTGCATATACCAACCTATTAAAGGGTAGTTGAGCCCCTTTTCATCTCTAGGGCCTATTTAGATCCCCTACCATAGGTTTACAATGGAAAGTTCATACAGAAAATGGTAAGATGTCCCATTATACTACATATGTTACATTATACTAACTGGTAAAGACAGTACGGTTGATTTTTACCAAACCTAGAACACTGTTATCACTAGAAAGGAACATGGTCTTGAGATGGAAGCCCACTTCCCTAACTACTCTTCCCATTACTACCTTGGAGGAAACTGTCATAGAAGAACCAAATTCTAATCAAAGAAGAGATCCTAGATATCCCTATTGAAAATTTCTATCCATTACTCAGGGCCATTCTAATATTCAATTCAGTGATGAGTTTTTAGTTCATCACATACTCAAGGCTTCTCAAATGGAAAATATTTACCTGTGACCTACTCTCATAGTAAATACCATATTGAAGACATCTCACCCAATATATATTATCTTCTTTCAATGATGGTGTAAGGGGTTTTAGGATGGTGAAACATCCATCATAGTTTAGTACTAACATTACCTCATATGTTAGATGCATGGACGCATGACCTTTTTCATCCTCAATGTCTTGAGATTAAATTGGATTAGGAACTTCATCTCAAAGTCCATCCTAGATAGCTCATCCCACTTCCCAGGTTCCTCCAGAATATCCCAACTACTCATATAAGGTCCATAAAGCATATATGCAGCATGCTTCAACCTTCTATTCATGGGTGTTTCAATATTCTTGAAAATTTTATGGTTTGAATCGATCTAGAATGTGGCTACTATGGGTTCCCCTTCCCCAATTAACATTAGTGGATCCTATAGTTGAAAATGATTTGTTACATCATAAATGGAAGGAATGGTATGAATTGTATCCATTCCCATGGACTTCATGACCCTCAGTAAACTATTTGAAAATGAACACCGATATGGCCTTCATGAAAAATAATAATCTCTAATTCTGTAGCATTAGGATTGTGTTGATTTCCACTCTCCTGAATGTAATGTCAAAGATGACGAGGAGGAATTTTCTCTACATGACAAATTGACACCTAGTTGGACTGGATAGAAACAAGTACAACATCAATAGGTGAAAATAATAGATAACCACTAACTAATGGTACCTCTAAAAATGGATTTAAAGTGTTTTAACATGACACATTAATTATGTTCAGTTATCTAGTGAAATATTTATCTCATCTCATAGTTCAATCAAAAATTATATATCACATACATAAAAATAAAAGATATTCCCCCATCATGAAAAATTTATGTCGATATATCAGTATGTGCGTATTAGTATGAATGTATTATCATCTCGCACCATAACAGGTTGTGAGTTAAAATATCAAGAATAGTAATATCATAAAATAATAACCTCACAAAACATGTGAATCAACCAATGTAAAATAACATCAACTATATCAAGAACAAAGAATAAACAACAATCCCATCCTTGGGAACTCAAATTTTCCCCCCTACATGGGTTATCTACTCCCATGCACAATCTCATTACCAAGTCCAGATATATAAAAGTCTCTTTTATACATTTCCCAAATAGTAAAAGAAAAGAACACAAAAACATAATCCTATGATACCACTTTATAATGTCCCCCAATCTTTCACTATATCACATGGCCAATGGGGTTTGGTTATGAGACCTCAAGCGTGTCTCCCATACACCAGAGGTAGTAGACTAGTAGCAGGTTTGAGAATTGTATACTGGGGAGACTATACCCCCTAGTATAAGGTGTCATAGTAGTACAGAATAAACCATATAAATGAAATAAATCAAATTAAAGACATAGAAACAAATAATAATAAGATCCATGTGAATAATCAATAAAATAATGAGCAATAATGTAATGATGTGCCGAAATATAAAAAAATGTATTTCCTAAAAAAATACTAGTAAAATACATGTAGACTCAAATAAATATTCAAAATCACCTGGTCCCAAACCCCATTCTAGTCCAATCAACAACTATATCCCATCAGAAAATAAGTAATAAACTGTGACATCTTTTTCCCTAGTCCAAAATTGCATCCACATAATCTACTCGGGTACTAAACAACGATCTGAATTGGGTGTGAGTATAACTCTTTAGGTCAAAACTACCATTTATAAACTAACCAGTATCATAATAAGTGTATTCAATAATTTGATAAACAACAATAATTATTTCTTCATCAATTAATAAAATAAAACAAAAACCTACTTCAGCTCCATGTCGGAATATTTTTGGGCATGTACTGTGACTATTCCAACCAAAACCATATAACCAAGGTAAAATAACCTTCTTCATAAAAATTCAATAATATCTCCAAGAATATCATAAAACCATGCTAACCACCACTATATAACCATTGTATAGTCACAAAAATTTATGTCAAATCCCTATAAGTATTAAAGTAACTGATCCAATTCCCTGTAAGCATTTCATTAAGGGATTGGGCATAGACCACCCTCTGTAAGCATTACTACATGGTACTGGGCTGAGCCTGCTCAATATCATCATTACAGCATGTAAGTGTGCAATTTCCTAGGAAGATCCTGATATATAATCATTTCATCATGGAACTCAACTCCTACAATCTAGTGTGGATATCACAATATCACGTCAAAACTATAAATTGTATATTATGTGAATTACTATATAGATTTAAGATACCACATTCCATTTAAAACATAATTTTTTAACATTAATATCAATATGAAAAAATCTAAAACATATAAATTCTATATCCAGAAAACAACTAAGGCCGCATGACATGTCAAACACACTTTAAACAATTATCCAATTCAATTATATTCATGGTTCACTCACCACTCAGGTATAAAAAAGAAAGGTAAAAATCCAATTGAATTAAAAGGAATTCAAGGATTATTCCCATTCATTTATTTAATTGATTTGGGTTCACTTCATGTTTTCATATAAAAAATATTTCAAAAACAGAGAAATTATCAAACAATAGTGTTAAGATTTAGACACCCCGCCTTTAACTGAAAATCCAACAATGCTTACATTGGAAATATCTCAAGAGGAATAAGGCTTAGATAATTTCAATGAAGTTCCTAGTGAAAAACTAATCAAGATCAAACCACAAAATGTAATTGGTAATAGTATTTCATCGCAATAGTTTGTGAACCAATGAAGTGAAAGAAGAAGAATGACCAAAATAAAATACTAGGGATTTGAGGCATTATTGGGATTTCTGGAAGAGAGGTTGTCACTCAAAATTCTCCTGGAGGATTTCCTAGGGTCAATAGAAGAAGATATTTAATGGGATGAAATGAATTTAAGCTGCACAACATGATTAAAACAACAAAACAGAGAATTACACAACTTATAATGTAGTAGCACAATGTGTAAATCATTTTAATGGGATATGATAAAAAACCCATCACCTCATATTTATTTACATAAAACAAAAAGACATTACATGGTGTGTAATACCTTTATAGAGTGTTTAAATATTATGCATATGGTTTTTTAGACCATTTTCTCTTTGAATAATCCAAACCCCATTTAAAGTTTCTCAACATACCTAGAACCCATGTTAATACTTAACCCATTTGTACGTAGACTTCATTAATTCAAACAATCATACATCCTCAATTTTTTTGTCATTTTATATAGAAAATTCCCTCTATCTCTAAACAAGACATTTCCACCGAGGTTCAAATGAAAAAATAAAAGAGGGTGTATCTAAAAAAATATTGGATCTTGCAACATTACATTCATGGAGAATCTATTAGTGATCCAAGATTATTCAGAGAGTGTGTTGTGAGGGTGTATCATTCTTTTGGTTTATTTTTTGTGGAGGAATGGTGGCTTATAAAATATTAATTAGGATCATGATATGTAGATTCATTCCCAATACGCAAAGTTTTCTTCAACATTTCATATTTTTCCTTGTTTTATTGGATGATGTGATATTTGGATCTTGTTATTTTTTGAGATGTGTTGTTTTGTTGATGTATGATTCATTAGAAAGTTTAAAAATGTAAAAATGGAGGGCCAGATTTCTAAATGAGATGCATTATACTAATATGTGATTAACCCATGCAGGTAAGTCAGTACCTCCCATAGAAGATAGTATCTTGGCATGGAGGATGGAATTACCTAATTTGTATGTATGGGGTAGTGCATTTTATTTGTTTTGGAAGCTGTTAGTTAATGTTTTGTAGAGTGTGTATGGTTGTTCAAGTTTTTTTGGGGTTGATACCATGAATGATGTTTTGTGACAATTTGGTTTGACATTTTGGGCTGGTGGTAGCATTTTAATTATGATGAATTCCTTGATATGTGTCTCTCAAGTGTGGTTTTCCAGACCACAATCTTTTTCAGGTTTTGTTTTGATTGTCGGGGATGATTATTGTTTAATAGGTATATAATGTAATGTAATTTTCCTTCCCAATCTATTACATTCATAGTTTTGGAGGTTGGAGAGTGGTTTTTCTTCTATGGATGAGGCCTAGGATCATTCGATGGGGTTGGATTTTCAAGAGTGCTATAGTAGGTGGTTCACGATGTTAACCCATTTAAGATATTGAATTATTAATTCATGGATTGTGTTTTCAATTGGATTTATGACATGTGTGTGAGTTAAGTAGGAATCTATGAAATTGATTCACATTATGAAATTGATTCACAATGTATAATTAAATCATGTTTAAGTGATGTGAATTTTGACAAAAGTTGTAATTTCCTTAATTCCCTTAGAATTCACATAATTAATGGGATTTAGGATCTTAAGGTGTCAAGTTCTATAATTTAAATAAAAACATCATCCAAAACCATCCCCCTTCCTTCTTCTTCGATCTGTTGGTTCTCGTAGATCACAATTGGCCATCTAGGGTGAATTCTGTTCTCACTTCTACGAATTTCCTTATGTTATTCTTGAAATATCTTCTATGGTTGGGGGATTTTGGTTTGGGTTGTAATTTGGTTCATTCTATTGATAACCCTTGGTGTGGTGTAGGTTGATAAGTTGTTTTTTCATGTGGATGTGGTTTGTGGGTGTTTCTTCTTAACCTTGAGGTGCGTAGCGAGTTAGTAAAGCCTATTTGAGGTAGGTGATCCCACATTTCACACTTTTTTGTATCCTAAAAGAAGTTTTTATCTTTATTATATATAGGTGATAAGTTTAATAGCCTAATAAAAGATAAATAATTGGTAACTTTGTAATTGAAGTGGAAAAGGGAATATTTTTCATGTATTTATAACATTGATATTACTATGATATTGTTGTTGTACATACCAAAATTCCCACTAAAACTTTTTTCTATTGGGGGGGATTGATCTGGTTTGGCATGTTTTATAGATCTACTATTATGCATTTATTGTGATATCAACCTAAAAATAAAAAATATTTAACCACTTATATTTGGTTAATAAAATAGTTTCCCCTAGATTTATGGCTTGTGTGATAAAGACCCTAAAATAAATTGAAATGTGATTAAAGGCCATTTTTAAAATATATAAAAATTATATTTCATGTGTTTGGGTTTATTTTTCCCTTTTTTGGATATTAAGGTGATCATGGGTTTGATTGTTCTTTTTGGGTAGTTTGATGGTTTGTTTCGCCATTATTGTTGGGCAGTGAGGTCATAATTTGTTTTTTCATGCCTTTGGGGTAGCGAGGTGATGTTTTATTTATCCATCTATGTATTCTAGTGAGATTATTGTTTTTTGGTCATGCTTTGGGGGATTCTAGGTGATTGTTTGATGTGAATTATGATATACTTACTAGACCAGTTGCATTGTGATAATTGTTTTAGTAGTAATGGAATGATTTGTTAATAATGTTTTAAATGGCTTGGGTTGGTTTGGATAATGGTATAGAAATAATTAATGAACAAATTAAAGATTTTTTGTGCAATTAAATGTAGTTGATTTTGAATAATGAGATAAATGGGATAGATAGGGAATTAGTGGTAAATGTGATATGTGGATTATGGTTTGTGTGGTGTTATATATTTAGATGTGGTTGAAAAAGTGTGGATGTTGTGAGTTGGATAGTTTTCTTTGTGAACCCATAGGTTGGGATCATCTTTATCAATATGTATATAATTTTTTCTTCCATATGTTTTCTATACTCACCCACTAAAGTATAGTACTATGTGATGACACCCATATATTCACATGGGATTTTTTCCAATATCACTGTGGTGAGAATGGATGGATGGCTACAAACTCATTCCTTCATTATCTTCTAGGTGTCTAGATATGAACATTCTGGGATGGATGGAGTTCTGTGTTTTCACTTGGTGATGGTCTAGGTGTCTTTGGGTGAGATATGACATGATTGTGCAGTGGGGTGGTGGCCCAAGTGTTTTCGTGCAATAAATGATATGACCGTGTTGGGATAAGGCTTATTGTAGGGTTCATGCATGTTTGAAGGATTGAATGAGTATTATTTCCTTCATTTTCATAATAACCTAATACTCTGGTTAAGGAAGTGGTTGTGATGTGATGATCGAAGTTTCTTTTGGGACAGATGTGATGGCCCAAGTGTCTTCAGATGATATATGATGTGATCGTGTTGTGGGGCAGGGGCCCAAGTGTCTATGGTTGTGATGTGATTTGACCATATGGTGGGGTGGTGCTTTAAATTATTTAGAAGAATTGGGAGTCCCATGATGTAGGACATTCGAGTGTGAGAGTAGAAAATCTATAGGAAAGCAGTGTGGGGTACCCTTTATAGATATTCATAAAATTGTGTTTTTTTACTTGGCTTTCTTTATTTGGCGATCATTTCATGGTCCTGATGAGATTGGATATTTGACAGGTATAGGTGTTTTTGGTTTTGTTGTTTTCTCACGAGTTCATTAGTATGGTCTTTTCACATGTGCATGAGGGACTTCGGATTTCCCTACTGAGTATACTTGTATTTTCATACAAAATATATAAACTGATTTTTAAGTTACCATGTAGAATATGTGGATCATGTTGGAAATTACAAGCTCAAACCTTTGTTTTTTTATTACACTCATTATTTAGATTTTTTTTGGGTCCTTACATTTTGATACTTTTATTCATACATATTTTATTTATACATGCATTGTGGGACAGTTTTTGTTTCTTTCTTTATTATTTCATGGAGTTATTTTTGGATAATTCAACTTATCTCCCCATCCTATAATATTATAGAGGGTAATTCCGCCCATTTAATAAAATTTTAATACCCTCAGTGTCATTCACCATACCAAGGCCTATTGGAGGTGGGACTTGTGGTGTCATTATCTCCCTCCATTAATTGCGGTATAATTGGTGGGGGAGGGTCATGATGAATTTTTTGAAGTGAAATGTTCATGGGTTTGTCGATCTAGTTGGCATAAAGTGTTTTAAATAATTTAGGTATGAGGTTCCCATTTATAATTGTCTTGAGGGGAACTTTTTTTTCTTAAAATATTAAATTACAATATAGTCTTTCTCAATTAAAAAGCATAAAAATTGATAGGTATTTGAATCTAGGGTATGATATTGTTGAAATATCATCAATCCAAAAAATTGATAGTTTTTTTGGTGTTCTATGCCATAACATATTGTTTAACCACGTAGTTAACCTATTTTAAAATTAATCATGGTAGCATATTTTTCACTCTTAAAGAGTTATAATTTTACATATATGGTAAATATTCACTCATAAATATAAAATTAATGACATTATCTACCATGACATACCCCCTTTTCATATATCAAAAGTATATTTATTTTTAAATAATTTCAAAAAATATATTATTTTCATAAATTATCATTAATGTAAGTTTTTACACTTTTAATTTAAATTGAATTTAAATAATTCAAGAAAAAATTTTATTTATAATATAATTTAGTTAAGCATCACTAATATTTCTTATTCACATAAACATTTCATAAATCACTATAAATAACTAAAATTATATCACTTTTAGTATTTTAAATATCCTTTATTTCAATTTTCTATTAATTAAATAAATATTGTATTAGCATTGCACAAGAATTTAAGGTAATTATATTTTTACTAAAAATTAGAAATAAATTAAAATATTAACAATTATTTCATTTTCCACAAAATTTACATTTAGATTCATTCCAAACTTTCTTATGTCCCTATACGGATAGATAATATATTTTTAAAATTAAGAGAAATATTTTGTAACTTTCTTTGATTTAAGTATTATTTTGGTCATTTTCATGGACATGTGTCCCTTAAACATAAAAATTTCGTGACTAAGGTTAGAATAGTAGAATAACCATCAAGAATTTTGAATTAAGATGAAATATTATGATAGTATAACTTAGTTTCAAACTAGATTAACCAGATTTACCCTTAAAAGAAGTGATACATTTTACCATAGTTACTATTCATGTTGACCAAAAATAAAACAGACCTATTTAACACATTTGAACCACCTAATTCTAGAATATAGGATCTTTTTTTCAATATTAAATTTTTATAAATTTCATAAAATTGTTTTAAAAACTATGAAAAACATTTTATTGAATATATAATATTTACATTTAATTAAAATAATTCACCAATAGTGATTTATTAAATTTATTAAAATAAAAATACATTGTGCACACATAAAAAAATTATAAAAACATTTCTTTTACATCCAAATCATTTTTATTTATATTAATAACAAATTAATTTATTTTATAAATTTGTCAATAATATAATTTTCATAATTTAGTTAGTCGTATTCATACCATCCAATTTTAACAACTAATTTATAATGGTCATATAATATTATTTTAATAATAGATCACGGTTTTCTCAAGTTTGGTGATGCGTAAATTGCAATCTATTAAGGAATTTAATTTTTTTTAAATAAATATCTCATAAAATAATTGGGTGTTGAGTTATACACCCTTAAAAACAATTTCCTCAACATTTCTATAATATCACCTCATGTATATATTTGCTTAGTTCTTCAACATAATTTCCTCAGGTTTCCACATTTCCTCATCTAACTTATGATTTCTCTAAAGTACCTTCACTTGCTGAGTTATAAGATTCCTCAACACTTACTCTATAGTGTTTAGAAACTAGATAGTCTAATAGTAGTAAGATAAATATGGTTCCAATATTATTTCTTCTAAAGTGATCATATTCAACAAGTATGGTTTGTACTTCTTAAAGAAACAGATATGGAACACATCATGTATTTTTTAGAGGATTGTTGGAATTTCAAATTGATAATCCAAAACTCCAATTCTGTCAAAGCTTTAAAAAGGTTTAATGAACCAAGGGCTTAGTTTTCATTTCTTAATCAATCTTATGAATACCTTACATGGGGATACATTCAATTAAACATGACCTCCCACATGATGTTACAAATATTTCCTTTGGTTGTCAGTATAATTATTTTTCCTCCATTGATCATTTATAATTTGGGTTTGAATAATATTTACCATTTCTTTTGTCTCTTCCACAAGTTATAATACTAAAATATTATTTTCACCAAATTTTTTCCAACAAGTTATTTTAGTGACCCAAGTATAACATTAATGGGTATTATATTAGTTTCGATGAATATTAATAACATTATAGAAGTATATTCCCAGAGACCAAAATATTTTAATTATTTTAAAATCTTGGAATAAAATATCTTCTATATTTTTGAATGATCTCCAAATTCACCCACAAAGATCTTCCTAGTTAGTAATAATACATAAAACCTTTCATAATTACCTTGGGAAAGGAAACATAAGAAAGGGCGAGATCATATTCTCAGTAAGGGTAAAAAAAGGATATATATAAAAATAACATGAAAATAATGGTATGAGAACATGAGCATAACATTTTTAGATCACACCATACATAAAATGGTCATAATAATGAGTCATATAATAAATATTAGTAGTTCATAAAACACGAATCATAACGAAAAATAAAAAAAATGAGTCATAAGATCATAACATTGTCATAATACATATATTTGTATAATACACATCATATAATCACATTGTGAACAAGTATAAATAAAAACAAGTTCACCCATTAATATACAAAAGATAAATAAGGCCCTATCATTAAATTATGGACATGATTTGGGTCCATGCGTAACATTATACACCAATAATCAGTTTCACACATAACACTCTGAACAGGTAATCATATTCATTCATAACATCATAATTGATAAGGATAACTTTGATATCTATCTTAGTGGAATGGGTTCAATCCACAAACCATATTAGTATTCAAGGTTCACTCCCAAGACCGTATTAGTAGTCAAGGTTCACTCCCAAGAATATTTTAGCGAACAAAGTTCCTTACTGGACTAGGTTCACTCCCCACTCTATCCATGTCTATCTACTAAGATATAAATATTTTACCAATTTTTTAGAAGGATATATAGGTCCCAAACGTCACATAATGAAATCATACATACATGTTCCATAAGATAATAGAACATTAATCACATAATGACCCATAAAAAGAGATGGGATTCATAAACATCATATCATAAACCATGAAATAAAATGGGTATCATCAACATTTCATAAAATAAAAACCTATGGAAAAAATATAAATTTCATAATCATTTCATGATGGAATAACCCATGAATAGAATTGGTTCATGTAATCATTCTAGCAGGTTATAAGTTAGGGAAGAGAAATGGGTTTCATTTACATGTTATAAAAAATTACTTGTTGAAAAAATTCTTTCTTCCTTGAAGAAATATTTTTAAATCATAAAACATTTTGAAAACATTTTTCATTAAAAATAACATTGATTATTTACAATGTATTCTTTTAAAAATCATTTCAAACACTTTTAAACAAAAAATATGAAAACCATTTATTTTGATAATGTTATTAAAAATTTAGGAAGGAACCTTCAAATAATGGAGTTCTCATGATAGTGGATAATTTCATACAATATTTATTCATACGAATAAATATTTCTTTCATATTATAGGTAAAATTCAAAAGGGACTTGATTAGAAAACTATAAGGACATTTATTTTTAAATCATTTTTTCAAAAAGTAAAAATATGGGTAAAAATCTATTTTATAAAAAATATTAGAATAGTAGAACTTTTTTGAAATCATTATTTTGAAATAAAAATATTTCCTTCCAAAGAGAGAAATGAAGACGAATTTTATTCCAAACTTTTTCTTTGTTGTATTAATTAATAAAGAGTGGAAAATTGGTATTGTTTTTTGAAGATAACATGAATAACTATAGTATAAAAAATTTAATGATAATTATTGAGAGATTTGTCATAATATTTCATCAATGGAAGCGTAATCATACACAATCCTTCTAGACAATAATATTCTTGCAATACAATCTTAGCATCATGGTAACTATTGATCATACACCCCATGAAATAATAACAAACTATAAAATATAAAATATCTTTATTATGAATTAATTCATGACATTATGTGAATCATCATAAAATAAATTCTTGGTAAATATATAAACCACATAAAATAAAGAGGTGGTGAATAAATCTTGTATCTCAAAAAGTAAAAAAGTGAGATAGAAATCCATTACTAATTGGGTAACTTTTTAATCATGAGATTTGTGAAATAATAGAATCAATTTAAAATTTTAATATCATCAAATAAATAATCTTCAAGTTATAAAATTGCATCTAAAAGTATATACAACACAAAAAAGAAATAGGTGGTGAATATAGAAAAATTATCACCGAAATAAAAGTGAGACTTGAAATCCCCTTACCTTAATTCTTAACTCTCTTCATACTTGTCCATACCTATTGTATATTAAATATATATTTATTTTAAATCGTTTATATTAATATATTCATAAATATAACACCATATATGATTTACTTATGAATTTACATGATCTTTTTATAAACAATTCCATATTAAAATTATCTGCACATGAGCCTTAGCCTAGTTGGTGGGGACACTTCAAGTGAGATCATGAGATCTAGGATCAAATATGGGTAGAGGCATATGTCTGGGTTACTTTGCTGTACTATAGTAGGTATTTTAATAGGTACTCTTCGATACTGTAACAAATAGAACTATTCAACATTGGGACACTTGTTTGGTCCTCGAGTCCTTCAAGGACATCGGAAAACCTAAGCCTTCAAGATAGTATGCCAATCAAAAAACCATAAGGCCTTTGGGCCACATGATGTATAGACTCGAACTAGACAGATTCTACAAGTAACAAGATCTATAGGAGGATTCAGATAAGACAAATTCACCATATCAGGGATATCATATTTGGAAGAATGAGAGGGTATGGAAATTTCCATTGGTACCAGGGAATTTGCATCACTGGAAATTAATGTTAGTTGAATATCCATGTGATGGTGGAGAGCTGATCCGGATGCAGATGCAGGGGATGGGCAGTTTCATGTTGTCATAGTATAGGATGAATTCCTCTAAGACCATTGAGTCATGTAATGTCATGAATTCTACTAGACATGTAAGGTTTCACATTCAACCCTCAAAAGGGGTATTATCAAAAGTGAATAAAAATTGATGGCCTTCAGACTATTCAGGCCAAGATAGGCCCTTTTAAATTTAGGATTCGAGTAATAGCCCCATTATTTTTCATACATGTTTCGATTTTTTATTCATATCCCTCTTACTTAGATCATTATTTCATAATTTAAAGAATTTAAACCATGATATAAATATCATATATATTCAGTATAAATGTATTTATAATAATCCATAAAGTATATATATTTTAAATGAAATACACTATTCATGGAGATGGTAGGTCGTATGTACACATTAATGTTGTCTCCATATTTTAGATAAATTGAATGGAAGAAAAGTAAACGATATATATATATTATAATTATAGTTGAATTTTTATTACATATATATGAAATATTCTTATTAAAATTATCCATAACACATTTTATGTATATCCTGAATGAATCACGTCACTTCATGAAGTGGTAGTCTACTGTACAAACGAACGACGTTATCGTAATCCCACAAAATAGAAAGCATGAAGGTATATATTATATAATAATTCTAAAGGAATATATATATTATAAATAAACTATATATAATATATAAACTATAACTCCATCATTATATTCATCCATGATATATGGTCATGGAAGAACGAACGACGTCGGTTCGTAAGGCGATAATCCACCGTAAACCTAAACGATGATTGTGTATCCCATTTGATGGAAGTGTGTGAATTTTTAGGTCATTACTTTAACCTAAAGATATATAAATATATATAATATACTGAGGTTATTATATAATATTTATCTAATGAAATTTTAATGGGGTAGATAAGGAAATAAACCAAAAAATGCACATTGATGAATGTTACCTCTTCTATGGGTAACTCCCATTAGTTTGCACCAAAATAATTCATTGGTTGGATTTAATCCCAAAGTGAAGATTATTGATTAATAGGAGTGAATTTAGTAATATATTTTGAATTTTAGTTACTAATATAAAGGGCTTGATAGGTGTTAATAAGTGAGGGGTGAATTACATTTTATAGTGGAGGAGGAGTGGAATTCTTATAAATTCCAAATGGTAAAAAATATTTTGAGGTATACCTTCCCTAATGTGCCTATAATGATGAATAAATTTGGTAAAATAGTTTATACGGTGAAAATATTACCATACAATGGGTATTTTACATGTTTTTAGGTCATTTGGCCCCTTAATTTAAAGTTTAGTCATTTGGTAAACTCATTTTTCTCTTAATTACTATAATTAATTTTAATAGTTTTCACTAATAATTTTAATAAAAATAGAATATGAAATTATTATATATTATAAATTATAATTATTAAAAATAGGGAATAAATTTTTCAAAATTAAACTCAAAAAGGTGGCAGAAATTAATTTAAAATCAATACTATAGACGGGACGAAACAACCGGTTTTTAATGTTAAAATGTTCAGAATTTTGAAATATTTTTATATCTAATTTCAACGTGAAATTAATTATAACTACCTAAATTTAATTTTTTTTTATTTATAATTCAACTAATTTTAATATAAATCCAATTTAAAATATTATTTATCTATATAAATAAATTTTATAAAAAGTTAGTTTTTAATTTAAATTTCTTATTTTTCATTATTCATCAAAAAATGAAACATCCCAGAAAAATATCAAAAATTCACCCTAATAAAATTTTGAAATTATTAATTATGAAATTATTTTCATTTTTTAAAATAGAATTTATATAAGTATAAAAATTCAGTTTTGAAATAATTGTGCCATTAAAAGGCGATAAAACAATCTTTTAGAAAAAATAATTCTTTATGCCTAGAATTGGATTTATTCCTTTCTCTTATATAGAAAACACATTAGATGAATGTAAAATATTTGATTTAAAATAAAATATCTAATTTCAATTAAAATAAATGATCATAATTGGTTTATTTATTTTATTAATATAAAGCTTGTTTTTTCCGAGAGAATTAGTTTTTCAGAAAATGAATTCATTATTTTCAAATAGGTCTTATTATCATTTATAATTAATTTGTTGCAAGATATTTCATTTGGTAATCATTCATAAAAAATATTTTTATAATTTAGTTAATACTATTCATATCTTCTATTTAAATTCGTAGGTGATAACTATAATAATGTTTTAAT
The DNA here is from genome assembly GCA_963277665.1 of Viscum album. Classification (NCBI taxonomy): domain Eukaryota; kingdom Viridiplantae; phylum Streptophyta; class Magnoliopsida; order Santalales; family Viscaceae; genus Viscum; species Viscum album. The sequence continues at coordinate 1,806,362,363 of OY728136.1, read as the reverse complement.
AAGAAAAACGTAGTCATGTGTGTTACGCAAGCTATCAGAGAACCAAATAATTGTCCAGAGAAAAAAGATGAACATAGTGTCGAAGGTACTGCAATCTAGATTAAGTGTCTCATGTAGCACAATATTAACTTTATATTAAATATAAATAAATAATTACTCGGTGTATCATGCAATGCAATCCATCAAAGAAATTAAATTCATTCAGAATAAAATAATTCAAAATACTCAGCGTCTTACATTCTAACAACTTTAAAATTAATTTCGACCTAAAATTTCATCTTAGTTATCAAAGGTTTATTTATTGAAATTTATTTTCAATGAAACCTACATCATAGAAATGAATACAAAAACATCCTTTAATAAGGGAATGTTGAAAACAAAAAAGTTACTCAAGGTAACTCATAACCAGGTATCAACAAAGAAGAACATGGGTGGAATTTGAATATTTTGACATTGAATAAATTCATAAATATTTGTTGAGATTTATAATGACCAATGACCATAATAAATTGGGTCATCAAGAGAATGTTAATGACCAAAAAACCACAAATCCTTGATGATCAAAGGGATTGTTTGATTCATCTTAAATGATGGTATAGGGATAACATTTTTTTCCAAGATCCCTTTCCTCTTGTAAAATAATTTTTACAAGAAGATACACTTACTTTATTTCATTAAATTTCATAAGAACAATAACAACCTTTGATTTTGACTTGATCATTTTCCACTTCATCTCTTAATCTAATAAATAAAGTTGAATTTGTGGTTTTTGAAGAACTAATGGACCCTAAGATCCAAAAATTGAATGAAAAATATTTTTTCCTATCTTTAGTTATCATAAATACAGATTGGTTAGAACATGATATCCAATATGAATAAATCCTAATGTGATTAAATAATACATTAATATTTAAAAATCCATGAAAATTTTAATATAAACCATGTCATAAATGGTTAACCTTTTGACCCTTAAAAAGATTAAAATCCAAAGCAATAGATGGAATATCACAAAATTTCTTAAAATAGAATTATAATTGATCTCCCAAACATCATAATGTATCTCTTTATTATCACATATAAAACAAGTTAAGACCTTTATCATGTATTCTATTGAAATATGGTAATATGTGTAATTACCATTAAACTATATTTAATGAATACATGCTTCATCATTCCTCACATTAAACATAGATTTTTGGATATATTTCTTAAATCCAAAATTTTTGTAAAATTCATCAAGGATAACATAAACCACTTTTTTAACAAATCCTTTACTAGTAATTATGTAATAAATAGTATCTAATTTTCATTATCCTTATCAATCATCCCTTTATCCAAGATAATAAAAATTTCATCATCATGAACATATTAAGGGTTACATTCCCATAATAGTGTGTCTTCCATAAAATAAAACATTTCCTTTAAATCAATACTATTCAACATATTCTTTCATGTAATTAATGAAAAACATATACTAAACAATCATTATATATTTCACAATTAATAAAACATAATTCTTGAATCCAAATACACAAACACTTCAATTATTCAACTTCATCCTTAATCCATTAACTGTGCTTCCTCATGTTCTTCTTTAATACCTCTTTCTATTATAATTCATTCGTATTATCTTTATCTTTAGTGATATAACCATTACCCACACCACTTTGCAGATTATCAACATTATAATTCCACTTAATACATCAATTTTTATAATTCCCATAGTTTCCACATTTAATGAATAAAATAGTCAATTATGCCTTAAGGAGGCCATAATTATCATCCATTGTGTTAACTGAAAATTTAATTTTCCCTTTATAGTTACTTACTTTTTGTAATTATTTTATAAAGTCAAAACATCTTCTTATTACTATAATACATCCACTTAGGTGTTTCTTCCCACATTCTAAACATAAAGTAAACAAAATATTATTTCTTATGTTGTCTCTATTACCATAATTATCAGTGAACTCCTTCATTTTCTTCTTTGGTGGGTCTTGGAGTCGATTAAGGTACATGTTTTTAATCATGTTTCATAAAAATTTATTAGGAATCATCACAACATCCTTCATTCCAATGATCATCCCATTTGACATCACATCATCAAATTTTCCATCAAATTAATTTTAAACCTAGTTCCTTTTGCTTACTGCCATTGATTAAATCATAAAATCATAGTCTATGCAGAACTTATTACAGAATAAAACCACATAATCCTAAAAATTTCATCATTAGATGTCTAAATAATTACAAATTACTTTAAATCTATGCAGCCTTATGATTATCACATATCATCCATGATCATAATATATTAATGTCATTCATGATTATTCAAAAATAGTTTGTGTATTCAAAAATCATATCAATCAAGAGTGTCAAATGAGTTATACAGTAAGTCCCTTTTTAGTGCACCAGTTCCTAATTGAATATAGCTCAATATAGTGTTTTGGGGGATCATACCAATAGTAATATCCATTATCTATCCATATGAACTTTTATCATCTATACAGGGATTTAAATTCATGTAAACCACACAATCAATCATTTAATATGATTACAATACATATTCCTAAACATTGAATCATCATTAGACTTGTCATTAGAGACATCACTAAAAATATCCTTATAAATATCCCTAGGGATATTACTAGAGTTTTCTTGTCTTTTTTTCAAAGGTTGACTAAAACATTCCTTTGATATTAGCAATAGAAATACAAGTTTAACATTCCTAGATATTACATAAATTTAGATGGATATTTAGAACCTTACATAAGTAAATTCCTAAGGACTATACTAGTTTTGTGTTTTTTAAAACATGGAAAATAATATCTTCTAGCTCGGTTAAAATCTAAATAGTCCCCCATGAAGTTATTCCCCTTCAGCACTCATACATAAAACCTTTCATCATAACCTAGGGGAATGAAACATAATAATTTTTTAGCTTATATGATTATTAATAGTAAATAAAGGAGATATATAAGAATAACATAATCATAAGGGTATGGAAACGTGAGAATAAAATTTTTATATCACACCATGCATATCAAAGATCATAATCATGAATTATGGAATACATATAAGTAGTTCATTAGACATTAATCATAAGGAAGTCAAAGAACATGAGACATGAGAGATTAAAATTGGAATAAGACATCGATTTTTGGAAAACACATAATATTATAACATTTTGAACACGTATAAATAGAAAAAGGTTCACAAATTATGTAAATGATGTGATATCAGGCCCTTAAATAAACATGTTGATATACAACTAGGTCCACTCAAAAAAATTTCAACATGTAATCAGGTTCATGCATAACATTGTGAAATTTTAATTAGGTTCATTTATAACATCAAAGTATTCTTTGATTACGAAAAACTATACCTTAATATAATGGGTTCACTTAACAAACCACCTTATTAGTCAATATTCACTCTCAAGACCATCTTAGTATTAAAGTTTCTCTCCCATGACCATCATAGTAGTCATGGTTCACTCACAAGACCATCTCAATGGAACAATTCCCTTACAGAATCAGGTTCACTCCCCAATCCATTTATGTAAATATCATGAGATATAAATCTTTACCCATTTAATTGTATAGATATATAAGTTCCACCTGTCACTTATTAAAATCATGCATATATGTTCCACATGTTAATAAAAAATTCATCATATCATGACCCATAAAAAGTGATGGGTTTTATAAACATCATATTACAACACATGAAATGAAATGGGTATAATAAAAATTTCATCATATCATAACCTATTGAAAATGGAGAGGTTTCAAAATTATTTCATCCAGCAATAACCTAGGAAAGAAATTATGTGTCATAAGCATTTTATTTTACTATAACACATTGAAGAGAAAAATGTTTCACATATAAATTGTCATCTTAAAAAGATATATTCAAATAAAGAATATTAATGTTGTCATAAGATCATTTACCCACTACATAATAAAATACATCAAATTATTTCATCATATATGGAGATGTATTTTCAAATATCACTTGCAACATTTCTTAATAAAACTAACCTATTTACAAATATTTTTTTAGGAAAAAAAATATTTTCAAAAAATATTTCATTAAAATCTATGATAAAAACTAATTAATTAAACGATAAAATCATCTAAATTTTTTTTTAATAAAATACCCTATACTCTCTGAAAAACACATTTTAAAACATAAAACAATTTAAAAACCATTTTCATTAAAAATACCTTTGAAAACTTATGAAGTAATATTTGAAAATCATTTAAAAAACTTTTTCCACCTAAAACATTTTATAAATAAATTTATTTTCAAAATATTATTTAAAACAAAAAAACTAATCTTAAATAAAATGATTTCAGAAGATGGTCGAGAATTATGTACTCGAAATATTTGTAAAAACAAAAAAAACATTTATATTATCGATAGAAGTCAAAATATCCTTGATCTGAAAACGATTGCCATATTACTTTTAAAAACATTTTTCAAAAAAAATATAAAAAATGAGTAAAATTTAATATTAAATTTCATAGGAAAATAGTTATAAATTTTGAAAAACATTTTTAGAAACATCATTTGGAAATAAAATAGAATTTTTACTAAAGAGTGAAATAAATTCATATTTCCTTAAAAATATTTTCAAAGTTATTATAAGTATCAAAGAGTGAGAAAATGATACCATTAGGTGAATATAAATTGAATAACAATAGGATAATAAAATTAATGAGAATTATTGAAATATGTATCACATTATTTCTTCAATTGAAGAATAATCAAAAACAATCTTGATAAGCTATGGGATTGTAGCAATAAACTCTTTCCACCTTGTGTAACAATGAATCATAAAACCCATGATGTAATAACATAATATGAAAATTAAAATATCATGAGGGTCAAAAAATTATTTATATTATATTTATAAGGATATATATATACACCTCGTGAAAAAATATAGCTTCATGTTATATCATACATCTCAAAGAAGAAAAATTGGGACAAAAATCTTCTACTGATTTGGTAACTCTTTAATCATGATCCTATTGATGGAGATGTCCATAAATGGAAACTTAAATCCCCATAACTTATATTATAAAAATAATACAATAGATTCACGGGTATTATATACACCACCTAGAGGAAAGATGTGCTGAATAAAGCATGTGTCGCACAAAAGTAAAAAGTGAGATGGAAATCCCTTACAACTTTAGTAACTTTTAAATAGTAAGATCCTTGGAAGAATAACATCAATTAAAACTTTTAATATCATGAAATAAATTAAATCCATGATATAACATGTCATATATATTCATATAGATCACAAAAAATAAATTAGTTTTGAATATGGAATCAGTCATGCAGAAATAAAAATGAGACTAGAAATCCCATGACCTTAAGTCTTGACTCTCATCAAACTTGTTAAAATATCCAATATAATATAATTAATTTTATTATAAAACAGTAAAATAAATATATTAATTTATTTAATACCATATTTTATTTACATATGACTTTATATTTCCCATTTATTAGAAATTCAATGTTAATGTTATGTTTCAGGTAATAACTACTTTGTTTTTTGTACATGTTTTGACTTATTATTCGTGGTCCTCTTACTTAGATCCGGATTTCGTCATTTAAATAATGTTAAAATGATATAAATATCTTATATATTTATTATATATATATTTATAACAATCTATAAAAAAGTTAAATAGGAAATTAAATACATAATTCATGGATACGGTGGGTCGTACGTACACATGAATGTTGTTACCATTTTGTTGTATTGAAAGATATAAAATTAAATGACATATATATATATATATATATATAATAGTATAATTTTTATGTAATATAAATCACATATTATTATTAAACTCATCCTAAACACATTCCATTTATTTCGTGAATGAATCACATCACTTCGTGAGGTGGTTGTTTGGCGTACACATGAACAACTTTATCGTATCCCACAAAATTAAAAACATAAAGGAATATATTATTTAATAATTATAGAAAAATAAATACATTAAAAATTTCATATATAACTCATATAAAATATAAATCCTTCATTATTATAAACCATTAAATGTATTAATGGAAGAAAATATGACATCAGTTTGCAAGGAGATAGTTCACCGTACGCACGAATGAGGATTTCATATATTATTTGATGGAATCGTATGAAGTTTTAGATCATAAAATTAATATAAAAACACTTAATTATACTCATTATACCTATATTATTATATAATATTTATATAAAAACAATTTAAGGGGGTGTATTAGAAAACAAAACCAAAATTCACATTGATGAATGTTACCTCTTCTCTGGGTAACTCTTTTTGGTTTGCACCCAAAAAAACTTTGGTTGGATTTATGCCAAAATTTCAGTTTCTAGGTTGATAGTAGTTAATTTGAAATATTTTGGATAGGTATTGTGTGAGAAAAAGGCTTTATATGTGTGATTAAGTGAGGGAGGTGAGTTCACTTTTATAATAGAGGAGTAGCATTCTGGTAAATACCAAAAGGTAAACACTATTGGGAGGCCTCCCTTACATGATGAGCCTCAAATAATGAAACTGTTTCTATAAAATCGGATATATGGTCTATTTATATCCATTAAATGGGTGTTGGATACGTTTTTAGGTCATGTGTCCCATTAAGATAAAGTTTAATCCCATAGTAAACCCCTTTTTCTCCTAATCGGTGTAATTAATATTAACTGTTTTAACTAATAATTTTGGCCAAAAATAAAGTTGAATTTATTAAAAATTATAAATTTTTACGATTAAAATTACTTAATAAATTTTTCTAATTTAAAATCACATAAATTTCATAAATTAATTTAAAATTAATCCCACAGATAGGAAAAAACAAGGTGTGTTTAATGTGAAACTCCTCCAAAGTTTGAAATTTTTTGATATCAAATTTCAATGTGAAATTGATTAAAATGAAAAAAATTTATTTATTGATATATAATTGAACTAATTATAATTTAAAACAATTTTAAAATATTATTTATCAATATAAATAAATTATAATAAATGTGGGTTTTCAATTAAAATTTCATTTTTTTCACTATTCATCAAAAAACGAAACTTCTCAAAAAAAATTATATACAAAATCACCCTAAGATAATTTTGACATTATAAATTAAAAAACAAAGTTTAATTTTTCAAAATAAATGTATAAAATTTTAAAACTTGGATTTAAAATAACCACATCATTAAAAGACTGTAAAACTAATTTTTATAAAAATACATATTTTATGCTTAAAACTGGATTTATTCTTATCCCTTATCTAGAAAACACATAAGATACTTCTTAATTAGTTGATTTTATATATAAAATAATATTTTCATTAAAATTAATTTTTTAATTTATTGATAAAAATGTTTTCATAAAAAATAATTTTTTAAAAAAGGAATTTCATTAATTTGAAATAGTTCTTATTTTTATATTTAATTAATTTTTTTCAAATGAATAATTTTTATAAAAATGAATAAACTATATTTTCATAATTTTTATAATCATTTTTCTAACTTTAATTCCAATGGATATGTGATAACTATAAAATATTTTAACAACAATATTAATAGTGTCTTGTAGTTCTTTAAAACTCAATCTTTTGGGTTACGCAAGCGATTGAAGATACTCACCATTATGTGTAACACAATCCAAACATAGTGTTCTGTGTATTGAAAGATAATTTAATTGTTTTTTCGTGTTTTATTGAAATTTTTTTATGTATAAATAAATCATTACTTTTTCTAACATGCAATTGAATCCATAAAAGAAATTTAATTTATTTGATAAATAATAATTCTTAATAACTTGGGTGTCACATTCTTCCCTCCTTAATATGAATTTCTCCCTCAAAATTCATATAGGAAATAAAATTATTAATACATTAAATTTTCTTTCATTGAAACCTACATTATAAAAATGAATACTAAAACTTCCTTCAATAAAGGAAAATTGGTAACTTAACATTTTCCCAAATTAATTGATAACTAGGTTTCCACAGAAGATAACATAGCTGGAAAATGAATATTTGGACAGGGAAGAAAATCATAAAGAATTATAGAGAGTGATAGAGATCATTTATCACCATAAATTGAGTGATCCAGAGACAGTTAACAATTAAAAAACTATAAATATGTGAGGATGTAAGGTGAAATTTGATTCATCAGAAATGAATATACTATATTCATGTTTTTTCCAATATCCTTTTTCCTAAAGTTGAAGAATTTTTAATATAAGATATACTTACTTGATTTCATTCATTTTCACAATAAAAATATCACCTTGTGGATGTTCCTTGATCAATTTAAACTTCATCTCCAACTCTAAGAAATGAAAGTGAATTTTTTTTGTCTAAAGCACTAATTAATCTTAAGATCCATAAATAGAATGATTAATCATTCTACCAATGATTAGTTATCATAAGAAATATAATGGTCAAAATAGGTTATCCAGTGTGCATAAATCTTTATGTGATGAAATAATACATTAATATCTAAAACCTAATTCAAAGTTCAACATGAACCATTCCATAAATAGTTAACATTTTGACCCTTATAAAAGATTCTTTTTATAAAAGGATGATGGTCAAGCCCTCTTTATTGAATGAAAAAATGAATAAACCGCTTTTAATAGGAATGGATTAATAGAGAACCCAAAGCATTAAACCTGAAAATCATTAATATAAATGGAAAAAAGTCCAAACAGGGTCCTAAATGAACAATGGGCACCTAACATCATGGAAAGAATTAGTGAAATACTTATTTAACCTCCCTTCTAGATAATGAAATAGAGTAAATGTTCAAGATTGAGTGTCTCCCCCTACCAAGAAGTTGGATCATACAAAAGGCATTAAAGCATCTGAAAATCATGTCACGGAGCCAAGTCATGCCAGAGTAGCCAAGAACCACATCAAAGTTAATAGTCACACCATAGTATTAAATATGTGCTTTACGAAGAAAAAATACATCGGAGTAGCTAAGAAGAGCATAAAAAATCCAGATGACATTAGAGAAGAAAAAATCACATCATGAAGCCAAGTGACACTAGATAATCCGATAATCACATCATGATACCAAATCACACTAGAGATACTGAGAAGAATACCATACATCCAAATGAAACTGGAGAAACCGAGAAGTGCATATCAATGGAAAATCATGCTAGAGTAGCAAGAAAGAACATCATGGGCCCAAAAGAAGACACAACATATAAGAACACCCATACCACCCATAAAACCAGTGCAGGGATATCCAAATGATGGATGCAAGCACACCAACCTCTCTTACGAGCCGGCCACCAGAGAATATTGTTAGGAAATCACAAGCCAGTCTGATGCAACACAACAATAGACTGATCCTATGAACCAAATATAAATATTGGGATCTTATCCATTGATATCTGAAAGATGGATTTCAACACAATCATCCCCCTTTCTAGGACATCCACTGAGTAGAACCTGCCAAAAGCTGCACCGCACCAAATTCTATAGTGAAAAAACCAAAGCCATCCAAGCATGCCATGATGAAAATGAAAAAACGGTCATTGAAATCAGTGCAGAATCCAAAAAAATAAAATTTGAAACAAGAGAAGATCCTCAAACTAGAAATTCATGCCAACACCATTGGAATAGTATGTCTAAGACCGCACCGAAACACTAGTACACACCTTTGAACCAGATCCCTGTAACTCTCAAAAAACAAAACAAGGCCATATATAAAATGTAAGTCCCCCCTTCCTTTGATCAAACCTATACACAACTAAGGCATCGACATCTAGAACACTGATTCTAAAGGTTCCAACCACCAGAAGAACTCTCCAGCATCGATGAAATCAAAATATCAAGTCACCACAAAGACTGTCACCATTTGAGGAGGCTAGAGCCTCACATGTCCAAAATGGTATGTTCCCAAATCACCACCTGAAATTATGAAGTATCCTCAAATGATCATTCATACTGAAAGAGGGGCTAGATCTTAGCATATATGGATAATGGGTGGGCCACACCGACGGATCTCGTAGCCTTCAAATACATGATCCATCAAAGTCAGTAAGACTGTCAGGTGGAGGTTGGCACTGAGAGGGTAATATGAGAATGATTCTGAGAATATTTGTAAAATAAAATTCACCCTATCAAATATCAGGGAGAAAGAATAAAGGGGATCCTCCATTTTCATTGACTATTCATGAAAAAATCTCAAAATCTTAGAGGAACCGCAAGTTATAAGGTTGGAATACCAAGAGAATGTGAAGATATTTTTTCTCCCTCTAGAAGATAACCTTATAAAAGATGAAAATACAGTAATTTATAAGCAAGATCACTAAATTTATCAAAATCATATTAACATTGATCCCGTATATTTCATAAAGTATCTCTTTATTGTCACTTACAAAACATATGAATACCTTCATCATGTAATCTCTTGAAACATGCCAAAATCCTAAATTACTATAAAACCATATGGAAAACATACACTATTCTTCATTAATTACATGGATCACATATTATTGGATATATTACCTAAATATAAATATGATTTAATGTTCATAAATAATAACATTAACCACAATTTCAAAAAAAATCCTTTATCGGTTATGAGGTAATTAATTCTATCCAATTTACTTTATCCATATCAATCATCTCATTATCAATGATATACATTATTTTATCAACATCAGAAACAAATTAAGGGTTACCATCCCTTAATCATGTGTTTTCTATAAAATATAACCTTTCTTATAAATAAATGTTATTCAACATATTATTTCTTGTCCTTAACAAAAAAATGGTGTAGAAAAATCCTTATATATTTCACAATTTATATAACATAATTCTAGAAAACAAATATATGAACATCATGATTATTCCACTTCATACTTATGACATTAACTTCTATTCCTCATGTTCATACTTAATACCTTTGTTCTATCGTAATTAATTTGTAGTCTTTTCATCATTAGAGACATTAGCATTACTCTCACCACCATTCGGATTTTCATCATGATCTTTCCACTTAGGACATCAATTTACATAATTCCCATACATTCTAAATTTATAGAATTTAATAGTCGATGATAACATAGGGTGTCCATTATTCACATCCATTTTTTAACTAAAATTTTCATTTTCCATTTTTATTTATTTCTTTTCTGTCCTTATTTTCCAAATTCAAAACATCTTCTTGTGTCTCTAAGACACCAACATGGGAGTTTCATCCCACATTCTTGACATAAATATAACTAAATATTCTTTACTTAGTGGTCTCTATTATCTAAATTCTTATATAAATCTTTCAATCTCTTATTTGGTGAATCTTATAGTGTATTAGGGTAATTTTTTTAATCATGATTCATGAAAACTGATTAGGAATGATCACAATGTCCTTAACTCCAATTATCAACCCATTTTACTTCTCATCCACAAATTGTTCATCACATTCAATATTAACCGAGTTCCATCTTGTTCCCACCATTGAAAAAATAGTAAACATAGTGTGATCAACACTTATCATAGTAAAAATGCCACATAATCAAGAAGAATTACTAATAGGATATCTAAATCATGACAACTTCTTTCAAATCAATGACACATTATGATTATCCTATATCATCCATGATCTTAATCTATTTAAATATTTCATAATTATTTGTAATTTTTTTGTGAATTTATAAATAATATGCCTCAGGAGTGTTTAACTAGGTGTGAATTTATGTTTTTTGTCTTAAAAATGTCTATGATTGAGTCAAGATCAATATGGTTTTCTTAGGGTCATTACCCCTTTGTATATTTATGCTTGATCCACAACCATGTGTAGGGTCTAGAGAATGATATAATATTTTAGAAACCAATCTCTAAATCATTTACCGATATTTCAGGTCATTTTCCCAAACATTTAATCATCTTTATAATTATCCTTTTATACATTACTATACATAACCTTAGAAGTATTCCTAGGGATTTCACTAAATTATTCTCATCTTAGTTTCCAAATTTTTACAAAATGATTCCTTTAATACCAACTATTGCAACTAAGGCATAATATGCATGGATATTTCTACATTTTAGATGAATATACAGTGCATTACAAAAGAACATGTATGAGTTTCATAGAATTTTAGTGTCTTTGGAAATGTGGAACATAATATCTTATATCTCTGTGAAAGATTTAAAAAGTATCCCATAATGATCTTCCACTTCAGTACTCCAACTTATAACATTTCATTATATCATGTGGAATGGAAACATAAGAAAGGGTGAGATTAGATGCTCAAAAAGGGTAAATAAAGAGATACAGAAGCATTAAATTATTATAAGTGTATAAGAAAATGAGTATAGTATTTGAAAATCACACCTAGTATATTAAATATCATAATCATGAGTAATGGAATAAACATTATCTGTTCATAAAACATGAATCATACGAAAAACAAATACATTGGGTCATGAGAGAATAACATTGGAATAAGACATATATTTTAGTCATAAACATCATAAGATAACATTTTGAACATGTATAAATAAAAACTGGTTCATCCATTTAGTTAAGGACGTGAAATCAGGCTATCATATAAACATATTGACATGCAATCAGGTCGATGCATAACACTATGAAAATGTAATTAGGTTCATGATTATCATTGTTCACATGTAATCATGTTCATGCATAAGATCATAGTTGTCAAGGATTACGTAAAATTATATCTTAATGGAATGGTTTCACTCCACAAACCATCTTACTAGTTCACATTCACTCCCAGGACCATCTTAGTAGTTAAGGTTCACTACCAAGATTATCTTAGTAGTAATGGTTCACTCCCAAGACCATGTTAGTAAGAAAATTCCCTTCCTGAACTGGGTTAACACCCTATTACATCCATGTATATCCCTTGAGATATAAATCATTACCCGTTGCATTAGAGGTAGATATAGGTCCACCCATTAGATAATGAAATCATACATATTTGTGTCTCAAGATAATAAAACATTCATCATATCAGGACCCAAAAAAAGATATGGGTTTCATAAAAATCATATAATAACCCATGAAATAAAATTGGAAACATTAAAATTTCATCATATCATAACCTATGAAAATTATACGGGTTTCATTGTAATTTAATAATGGAATAACCTGTGAAAGGAAGTGGGTTTCTTATGTGTATTTTCGTGGAATAATCCGGGGAAGAGAAATGGGATTCCTAAAAAACCTATCATCTTCAAAATAATCAATAAAAATAAAGAACAAGAATGGTGTCTTCGGATAATATCCATGTTTATTCATAAAATATATTAAATGATTTCATCTTATATGGGAATTTATTTTCAAATATCACTTAGATAATTTCTTTAGGAAAATAGTGTTTTATTAAATATCATTTTTTGAAGAGAAAAATTAAAAAATAAATTTCTTTTTAAAACACTATGAAAACATATGAAGAATGATTTAAAAAAATCAAAACATTTATTGAGGAAAATATACTTTCAACATTGAATAATTATTATTAAATCATAAAACTTTTTGAAACCCTTTTTCGTTAAAAATATATTTGGAAAATTTTAAATGAAGCTTTTGAAAATCTTGTAAAACAGTTTTTCAACACATACTTTTTCTTTCAAATTATAATTAAAATGTATAATTAATCATAAATTAATTTAGTGGTAATTATGGTGGATAATTATATACATGATCTATTTTTAAAAACAAATATTCCATTCATATAATCTGTGTATGTCAAAAGAGCCTTCATCGGAAAATGACTAGGAGATTCCGTTAAAACCCATTTTTTAAAAAAAGGTAAAACTTGAGTAAAAAGATATTTTAAAATAAATTGGAGATTATTGAAAAAAATTTAAAACATATTTAGAAACATTTTTTATAAATAAAATAGATTTCCGACCGAAGAGAGAAATAAAGACAGATTTTCGTTCAAAAATCTTTATTATATAATGAACAGGTAGTAGAAAATTGGTATAATTACCTAAATATAACATGAATGACTAGATTATAAGAACATTAACGATTATTTTTAAGATATTAATCATATTATTTCATCAATGTATCCATAATCATAATCAATCCTGATAAAGAAAGAGATTTTCGTAATAAACTCTTACAGCCTTAGGTATCATTGAATCATAAACCCCTAGAAGGAATAAAATAAAAAGTAATTTAAAAATAAGTAGTATAAAAAAATCATGATATTACATGTAAAATGGGTTGTATATACAAGTGTGAAAGAATATAGGATCATATTATTTCATACTTCTAAATTAAGGCAAGTTGAGACAAAAATCTATTGCCGATTTGGTAATAAAATAACAAAAATCCAATTGAAATAGATAAAATTAAATGGACATATAAAAACCCATAAATTTTAGTAGAGGAATAATCAAATAGATTAATGTTCAGTATGTAAACCACCTATAAGAAAGATGTGGTGAATAAATCATGTGTCTCAAAAAAGTAAAAAGTGAGATAGAAATCCCTTATTAGAGTACATTTTGAATCATAACATATGTGATAGAATAATGACAATTGATAATTTTAATATCATTAAATAAATTAAATTCATGATATAACATGTTAGAGAGCAGTATATACACCACATAAAATAAATGAGTGGTTAATATTGCTTAAGTCTTGCAGAAAAAAAGTGAGACAAGAATTCATATACCCTTGAGTATTGACTCTCATTTTACTTGTTGAAACCTCATGTATAATAAATATAAGTTTATTATAAATATATCATAGAAAAATATTCATATATATAATATCATATATGATTTAATTATTATTTTATATTACCCATTTATTAAAAATCCATATAAAAGTTATGTTTTGTGTCAAAATCGCATTATTTTTCATTAATGTTTTGACTTTTTATTCATGGTCCCCTTACATAGATCATGATTTCATCAATTCAAAAATTTAAACCATGATATAAATACCATATGTATTCATTATATTTTTATTTATAATAATCTATAAAATATTGAAATAATAAATGAAATACACTATTCATGGGGACGGTAGGTTGTACCTATGCATCAATGTTGTTTCCATTTTCTTGTCATATTAACAGAAAGAAAATTAAATGATATATATATTCAATCATTAAATTATAATTTTAATTTAATATATATCACATATTTTTTTTAAATCATCCTTAACAAATTCCATGTAAAACTTCAATGAACCACATTGCTTCTCGAGGCGATAGCCCTCCGTACACACGAACAATGTTATTATATACCTGTAAAATGCAAAGCAAAAACGTTATGTCTTATATAATAATTAAAAATGAATAAAAACATTATAAATATCATATATATTATATATAAACTATAAATATATCATCATTCCCAACCTTGAATGGTGGTAATGGAAGAACACACGACATTAGTACGTGAGGTGGTAGTCTACCACACACACAAACGACGATTGTGTTTCTTGTTTGATGGAAGCGTGTGAATTTTTAGTATGTATCCATAACATAACAAAATATCATTATATTTATTATACTCAATTTATTATAAAATAATTATGTTAGAATAATTAATGGGGCTAGTGAAGGAAACAAAACAAAAATTCACGTTGATGAATCTTGCCTCTTCTTCAGGTGACTCTTTTGGGTTTCCCCAAAGGAATTATTTTGTTGGATTTATAAAAAATGTGAGGATTATAGGTTGGGAGTAGGTAATTTTTTAATATATTTCTATTTTTCTTCTTTAAGAATTATTTCTTTAGAGGAGTGAATATGTGATGGGGTTGAGTGCCATTTTATAGAGGATGAGGAGTCTCACTCTTAATAATGTCAAAAGGTAAACACTATTGGGTGGTATCCCTTGTGTCATGTTCTCTAAATAATGGAACATTTTAGATCAAATAGGTTATATGGTAAAAATAATAGCCATAAATTGGGTTTTGGAAATGTTTCATGGTCATTTGGACCCTTAAGTTAAAGTTCAATCCCATAGTAATCTCGTTTTTTCCCTTAATCATTATAATTAATTTTAACTATTTTTACTAACCATTATCGTGAAATATTTAGTGAACTTATTAGAAATTATAATTTATTATGATTAATAATATTTAATTAATCTCCCCAAATTCCAGTCAAATAGGTCACAGAAATTAATTTAAAATTAATCCCATAGACTAGATGAAATAACAGGTTTTTTTAATGTGGAAAAGTTCAAATGTTTGAAATGTTTTTATATCCCATTTCAATGTGAAATTTATTCTAATTAAATAATTTTAATTTATTGATGTATTATTTAACTAAATATATTCATAAATCAATATAAAATATAATTTTTCAATATAAATAAAATAATGGAAAATTCGGCATTTAATTAAAATTCATTATTTATCACTATTCATCAAAAAATAAAACTTGTCAGAAAAATATCAAAAATTCCCCCTAATATAATTTTGAAATTAAAATTTAAGAAATAATGTTTAATTTTTTAAAAAAAATATATAAGTATAGAAAATTAGTTTTAGAACAAGTGTGCCATTAAAAGGCGGTAAAACTGCCTATTAGTGAAATACATATTTTAATACATAAACTGGACTTATTATTATCTCTTATATATATAAAAATATTATAAATATTAAATATTTTATTTAATATATACTATATACCATTCACTAAATAAATTCATTAAATTTTTTTTGTTTAATTTATTGAGAGAAAACATGTTTGTGCATAAAAAATAGTTTTTCAGAAAAGAAATTTCATTATTTTAAATAGTTATTATTTTCATTTCTATATAATTTGTTTCTGAGGAATTAAATTTATAAACATGAGTAAACCATATTTTCATAATTTAGTTATTCCTTTTCATGCCTTCCATTCCAACAGCTAGGTGATAACAATATTAATATTTTAATAATGATATTAATAGTATATTGTAGTTTAGTTATAACATCTCGTAATCGATCTGTCAGATACATATTTAAACTCAGTGTGGTTTTTTTCGCACTGCCTTTATAGGGATGATAAGGAATTGGGAGGATACCTATAATGGTCAAGTCACATATTTATTGGACTCTTAGATTCAACAACTTTTTCATGCTGGCTATAGGGGGCTTCATGCCATCTAACTAGGTTACACGTTCTGTAAGAGGTGTTGGATGCAAGTTAGGAAAGGAATCACTCTATGAAGGGTTACATGATGTGAATTTGTGTTACATGATATGAGTTATCTAAATAACTTATTTTTAATCTAAGGTGACGGATGTCTCAGTGTACTTAGGCACTATGGATTTCGTGACGTATGAAGGATTTACACATTGTGTAATTCCATGAGAATAGAAGTTTTTGTGCACCGATTAGGTTTTTGGGTGCCCATTCGATTTCATGTTCTCATTTCCTCTTGAACTGAATCTCTTATTCAGTGTTTTTTGGAGACATTATTCCTTTCAAATCGATCTGTTCTACGTTCAATCATTATTTCGGTTGTGGTGCATCACTCAGGGTTTGTGATCTTTCTATTTCTTCATTGCCATAGATTTTGGTAGAACCCTTGGGTTGTGTCATCTAATACATTGATATAAATTGGTGTTTCTAACTATCTCAATCCAATATCTATTATGAGATCTCATTATAGAGGCAATTCCTTTGTCAGTTGTGGTGTGGTTGGTGTTCTTTCTCAAGGTATGTGACATTTCCTCTTCTATACCAACTCACTTTATCAATTTAATCCATCCTAATATGTTTGGATTGTATTCTAGGGCCTTCATTGATGTCATTGGGTTTTCATTGTTAGTGGATCATGTTGTGGGCGTGTGTGACCCGAGTTTGATGCATGTGGTTCTGTCTCTAGCATATGTTGATAAATCTTGTAGTTCCTGTTTACAAATCCATTTATACATGGAATTTGAATTATAGTTTTGTGTGTTTAAAGTATTTTTTAAAGAAAAATGGTTTTTTCTTGGTTATTGATAAATGTAATGGAAATGAGTATTCTCAAAGAATTGAAAAAAAATTAAATGGTTTTGAAATGATTTTTTAACCGCCGAGATGATTTTGAAAATGAGAACATGGGTTACCTTGGGTACTAGGTGGGAGGTTAATCTTGAGGTCATCGTCTATTGTGGGGGTTCACTTACAGGGGTGTTCCTTTTGATTTAGATCATGGATTAATTGTATCTAGGTATATTTAGAATGATGGGGTTTCAATTTCTAGGGTGTCTCCTTGGACATTGAGTGTAGATAATTGGCTTCAGGTACCATAGTGCACTATTTATAGATTTTTTGGTACGATTTTCTACTTTTTGACATGTTGTATTTTATGGTATTACGATTCCTATTCAACTACTATTGTTTTTATTTCATGGAATTGTACTGTATTACCCTTGATATTCATGTTTATTCTTGTGAAAGATGGTATGGAAAATTACATTTGAAATTAATGTACCTATTTTTGTTTTAGAACTGTGATAAAGAGAGAATGTTCTTCATGTATTCTATAAAAAAATTTACTACTTATCAATCCATGTTTTATTTGAAATGAGAACATAAGAATTGTTATACAGAGACATTTCATGGAACACTTTTGTGGGATACTCTTTATCCTCTTATATCACACCATGCACACCTCTTAAGTGGTGCGTAGACCTTAGAATGTATTCCAATATAGAGAAAGGAAATAAATCGTAGTGAGGTGGTGAGGTTTCTTGATAGCTGAGTTGGGTAGGTAGTCGTGAGATGTAGGGAGTTCATCCATGACATCATATGCAGTAGTTATTTGGTTTTGGCCCTTTTTAGTTGAACATTTCTCATGGATTTTTTGATACATTTTAAGTTATTTTTTTCATTATCTTTTTTATAGTTATGGGATAACTCTTTTGTATTTCTATTGTTTCTTCTTACATCATGTATATATATTCGATTTTTTTTGTTGGCTGAAATCGTTCTCTCTATTTTGTCGTTCGATGCTCAGAGGATTCTCACCATCATATAGGGATCAAGAATTCCCTTCAAGTATGTGATGAATCAGTTCAGGTTCTAGGTTTGAGGTCGAAATAGGTCATTTCGTTTTAATTTGGTATTAGAGGCAAGTTTTATAATCTGAATTCCTTGTCTTGGGATGTCTGTTAGACTGGATATAGTATTTTTAGGACTTGAGTGGTACGTTGTGATAAGATTCTTGATAGTTATTATAGTAATGAGAGTCAATTTTCTATAGGAAGTAGGGATATGTGTCTCTAGTGTTGGGTCTGGTTTTAATTCTTAGTCTCTAATTATGGGTTTTCTAGTTTAAACTGATATTTTTTCTATTGTAGGATTAGTATTATGCATCGGAAGGCACCAATTGATTTGTTGAGATTGTTCTTTTTTCTCTAGACTTGGTAAATAATGAGCACATAAAGGCTCATAAGTACCTACATCGTTTGCGACCAGATATCATATAATAGTTTTTCATGTAGAAACTGTACCTATGTGGAGATGGTAGAGAGAGATATGATGGTAGAGATGGATATGGTAGGAAATGTGGGATTTTCCACCTATTCTCTTAAATCTTGTGGAAACTTTAGTGGTGCATATGGTAAGAAGATGAAGTGGCAAGATCATCATAGGAGTGATGAAGGAGGGACACAACAGTGAGCCTCCATTATGTTGTCCTCTATAGCTAGCATTATGCCACTGAATTGCTATTAGTCATGCAAGGCCATACATAAAAGAAATTTTTTCCTATTCTCACAAGGACGTGAAACAATTGTGGATGTGTTGGTCATATACAATACTTCCATTATGTTATGACTATGCCTCATTATGGTCCGGGTTCATCAGCTCCAAAGGCTACTATAGTGAACTTAGAAGATTAAAAGACTACAGGGCTCTATACCTTGGTCTCAGGAGTGATGAAATTTCATGCAGTAGATGAGTGTCCATCAGAAGTTGATGTAGGCCCCAAAACACTGATATGTACTATCATTGTTTCATATTTAGTAGAAACTATGTTATTTGATATCAGTGTCTCCCACTTGTTTATATCGTCATATTTTATTTATGTTTTTAAAATTCCAATGGAACTTATGTCCTTTTTAATGGAGTTATAAACACCTCTCATTATAGGGAAAGCACTAGGGTTTCGATTTTATTTTTTGTTCCTTATCAATAACGGACACAGAGTAGGTCTATGATTTTTTCATTCTTGATCTAGATTAGTTTGATGTCTTTATCGATATGTATTAGCTTTCCACTCATCGATATGGGGTTGATTGTTATCATCATCAGGATGCATTTCATGATGTCGATGAGATCATTCAGGTGTTTAGGGGGAATGGGACCTGAGTTCTGGTCATGTTGGATATTCCCGCCTAGAGATTAGATGTTTCATGCCTGATATTTATATTCAGCCCGATGATGTTTCTTAAGTTGTTGATCTTCCCATTGTTTTCTGTGACTTTTTAGATTTTTCCCTAGAAGAATTATCTGGTCTTACTCTATAAATATATTTATAGTTAATGATTGACCTGGTGATAGGTACATAGCCGATATCGATACAGTCTTATAGTATTACACCAGTGGAGCTGAAAGAGCTCAATGTTCAGATGGATGACTGATTCGAAAACAGTTTTGTTCTCCCTAGAAATTTTCCTTGGGGATACCCTGTTCACTTTTCCAAGAAGGTAGATGGTTCACATTAGTTCTAGGTGGTCTATCCAGAGTTGAATTCGGTAATAGTTAAAAACAAATATCATTTTCCTCGTGTGGATGATTTGTTTGATCAGTTAAATGGGGAAAAGTGGCTTCCAAAGGTTGAACTTTGGTCTTATTTTCATCATCTCACTATTCAGGAGTCTGATATACAAAATATATATTTCAAAATAAGGTATAGCCATTATGAATATCTTGTGATACCTTTGGGTCTAACTAACACTCCTGCAGTTTTTATGGACTTGATGATTCAGATATTCCATCAATATCTTGACACATTTGTTGTAGTGTTCAGGGATGATATTTTGTTTCATTCAAAATCCCAATATAAGAACAAGAACCATCTAATTTTGGTTCTAGAAATTTTTATAAGTCACTATTTGTATTGAAATACTTCAAAATGAAGTGTCTGGATTCAAGAAGTGGAGTTCATAGAAAACAAGATTTCTCAACATGGCTTATTAGTTGACCCTGGTAAGAGGAGGTTTGTCATATCATTGACAGAACCACATAATTTCAATTTGATATAGAGCTTCCTTGTTATTTTTGGATACTACTGGATATTTTTTAAGGATTTATATATGCTAGTGACACCTTGGACTTCTCTTACCAAGAAGGTGGTAAAATTCATAGGGGATGTAAAGTTTCATCCTTCTTTTGATGAACTGAAATGACTTCTGACATTGGATAATATTCTGCTCTTACTTAATCTTGGTAAAGGGTATGTTGTGTTCTATGATTATTTTGGTTCTATTTTAGGATTTGTGCTTATATAGGATGACCATGTGGTATCTTATGGCTCTCGTCATCTTTGACCACATGAGAAGAATTACCCCACTCATGATTAAAAGCTTACTCCAGTTATGCATGTGCTTAAATGTTTGTGGTGCTATCTTTTTTGTGAGAGGTTCATAATATTCTATAATAATAAGAGTTAGAGATATACCTTTTCATAGAAATAAGTAAATCCCATACAGATAGAATGGTTCTAATACCTTCAAAATTTAGACTTTGAGATCGGCTAAACCTTGGGGAAGGGAACTATTGTAGCATATGATATTATCATGAAAGTACCATTATATTCTATTAAAGATTCGAAGGAGGTGTGGAACCTTATGGGGATTTTTGCTCAGTTACACTTGGATGATCCTGGGGATGTTTCAAGTATGTTTCTAACCAATTTTTAGTTATCATCATCACTCTGGGAGTTTATATTTCAGATTCAGTAGTAGGAAGATGAGTTTAGTAAAGTTTAAGAAACCCATTATGGTGGGGAGACCATTTCTTGTTGGTCTCCTACTTTATATGGTATGCTCTACTTTGGGAAGTGGGTTGTCATCCCAGCATCTATGAGGGATTTAGTCTTGTTTAATTTTTATATCTATTCATGGGATGTTTATCTAGGAAATATTATGATGTATTATGACATGAAATGATGATTCTAGTGGATGGGTATGTAGCGTGACATTACAGATTATGTGTCCTGCTATTACACCTTCCAATATATAAAGGTAGTGTATTTGAAATCATCTTGTTTCCTTCATCCTCTTCTGGTGCCGACCAAGAAATTAGATATGGTATCAATCGATTTTTTTGTTGGATTACCATGGACTTACTAAGGGGGCAATTCTATATTTGGGTTTGTTTATTGGTTGATGAAGTCTTCTCATTTTATTCTGAACAAGGATACAATTGAGGTAGAATATCTTGGTATGTTTTAAGTGTATGTGACTGTGAGGTTACATGGGGGTCCTTATTTCATTGTTTCGGATAGGGATTCTAGGTTTACATTGTGGTTATCGGGGAGTCTCCAAGTGGAAATGGTGTCTTAGGTTATGTTGGGCGCAACTTTCCATACAGAGACATACAGTCAGATAGAGAAAGTAATTCAGATCCTGGAAGAAATTATTCATGTTTGTGTCTTAGAAAACAGTGTATCATGGGATATCTATATTGGAATGGTTGATTTTATTTTAAATATTAGTTATCATTCATTGATATGAATTGATCCCATTGATGTATTGTATGGTCTCTCGTGAAGATCACCTCTTTGTTGGGATGAGGTGGGTGAAGAAGATTTGGTTGGATTAAGTTTTATTCTAGGGAAATCCAAGAAGATTCAGGATTTACTTCAATGTCTTGTTTCAACCCAAAGTTGAAAGAAATAATATGAGGATTGGTGATGTTTCCCTCTAGAGTTTTCCATTAGTGACTGGGTTTTCTTGAAATTTTCTCCTCAGTTGGGTCATCGTCGACTTAGAAAATTGGGAAAGTTGTCTTTAAGATATCATGCACCATTTGAGATCACTGAGTGGATCAGACAGGTTGTTTATCAATTATAATTTTTGGTTCAATTGATGGTTTTTCATGATGTTTTACAAATGTCTCATCTCATGAATTATCACACTAATCCCGCTCATGTTTAAGACAAATGTTTCTATTCTGAAGAAACCAGTTGAGATCATTGACTCTCACATGAATGCTGTATGTGGGAATTCAATATCATTGATCTGGGTACTATGGAAACATAGATAGGACTCTTGTGACAATTGGGAATATGATTCATTGATGAGGTAGAAGTGGTCTCATCTTTTTCCAGGGATTACATCTTCTAAATTACTTCCTGAGGATGGAAAGTCTTTGTTGTGGGGAGTTTGTACCATCTTGTTATGGATCATTTATGTACATATTTAACCTCATTGTGGTTCTCCATTTCTCACTGCCAGTATTAGGCAGATAAGGAATCGGGAGTATACCTATAATGGTGAAGTCATAGATTTGTTGTACTCTCATTTTTAACCATCTTTTTCTGCAGGTTTTAGGAGGATTTGACACCTTGTAACTAAGTTAGATGTCATGTAAGGGTTTATGGATTCAATTCGTGGAAATCTTTACACTGTGAATGGTTACATGATATGAAGATGTGTTACACATCATGGTTTATTTTAATAATTCATTTTTTATCTGAGGTGAAGGATTTCATGGCGAAATTTAACACCATGGATTTCACGATGTTAAAAGAAGTTACATGTCATGTAATTTTCTGACAAGGGTGGGTTTAGAGTTTCTCTCATGTTTTGGGTTCCCATTTGATTGATGGTTATCCATTAATCTCAAACCAAATCTCTTCTCTAATGGTTTTTGAAGACACTGTTTGTAGATTAAACTATTCATCATTTGATCTTTTTTGTGGTTGTAGTGTGTCTCTCTAGGTGAGAGGTCTTTTTTCTTATTTATTTCCATAGATCATGGTAGCACCCTTTGGTTGAATCATTGGATAATTTGATCTAAATTGGATTTTATTCTTTTCCCCATATGAAATATTTTTTATGATATCCTTTCGGAGGTTGTTCCATTATCGATCATGGTATGGAGGGTGTTCATTCTTATGGTATGTGGTATTTAATATTCTCCACCAACCATATTTCTCAATTGAATCAACCCTAATACATATGTATTGAATTCTAGGGACATGGTTGAGGTATTTGGGTTTTCGTTTTTAGTGGATATTGTTGGGTACTTGTGCAGACCGAGTTTGAGGTAGGTGGTTCCATCTCTATCCTATGTTGATGAAATTTATTGTTCTTGATTTAAAAATCGATTTATACATGGAATTTTTAGGATTGTTTTTTCGGTGTTGGAATGGAATTTAAATGGGTATTTTCAAATCATTGAAAATGATTTTGTAAAATGGTTTGGAAATTATTTTCAAAACATTGTGATGGTTGTGAAAATGAGCGAATGGTTTGCCTTAGGTATTAGGTGGAAGGTTTATCTTGAGGCCATTGTCCATTGTGGGGGTTCACCTTCTAGGTCATTCCTCTTGATCAATAGTATATATTAATTGTCTCTAGGTATCTATATGATGTGGGGGATTCACTTTATGGGGTGTCTCCCAGGTCCTGGATTGTAGATAATTGGCTTTAGGTGCCATAGTGAACTATTCATATATTATTGGGTTTTAGGAGTCTTCTACCTGAACTATTGTATTCCATGTTGTTTTCATGTGTTTATTTCTACTATTGTTTTTTACTCCTTGTCATTGTGTTATAGTATCCCAGATATGCATCTTGATTCTTATGAAAAATAATATGTAAAATTTTATTTGAAATTGATTTACCTGCTTCTGTTTTAAAACTATGATAAAAAAATGTTTTCCATATTTTATATAAACCAAATTTACTTCTTATCATGCCATGTTTTATTTAAAATGGGCACACATGAATTTTTATATAGAGACAACTTATGGAACACTTTTGTTGGATTCTATTGAGCCTGTTAGCTTACACATTGTGCACCTCTTCAATGGTGAATAGTCTTGTGTATGTCTTCCAATGTAGTGAAAAGATAGGTGTCACAGTGAGGCGGGGAGGATTCATGTTGTATTTTGAGTAGTTAGGGGTGAGATGGTAGGATTTTTTCCACACCATCACATAGATTAGTCTTTTGGTTTTGGTTGTTTTTAGTTGGACTTGACTCTTGGGTTTATTTTTTTTTTGTCTTTATTACAGTTATGGAATATATGATTTCAATATATATACTATTTTTTATTGCTTTGTGTATATATTTGTCATGTGTTAGGTTGGGTATGGGAGAAATCATCTCATCTGGTCTTTATTTCGATGCTCGTTTTCTTGTCGTCAGCCCATGGGGATCCAGAATGACCTTCAGGTATGAGATGAATCGAGTTGGGTTCTTGGTTTGATGGAAACCCAGTTTGGTTTGTTACATTAGTAAAACTTAGTATTTCATTTGAAGAAATCTATTGAAGGAACTCATCATTTTGTGTAACACAAGAAAAACATAGTGTTACATATGTAGAAATGTAAACTATGTTTTATATTTAGAGAAATCTTAACATGTTGTTTCATATAATGGAATCATTACATGAGTTTATATGCAATTAAATCCATGGATGAAATTTAATTTATTCCAGATAATAATAATTCAAAAAATACTCGGGGTGTTATAGTCAGAGTATGAAATATCATGCCATATAATTGTTTATAAAGTTCAATTTGAATAATCAAATTCAAGATATTTTTATAATAAAACTATAAAAATAGTATATATTGATCCAAAATATCATATAAATTTAAGAGATAAGAGCCATAAAATGTCTTATAAAGTTATTATAGTATTTTCTAACAACCCATTAGTTTGAGAACGATAAGCGGTGCTCAAATAAAGCTCCCTATAAAGAGCCTTTTAAACAATCTTCCAAAATTTTGATATAAATCATGGATTATGATGAGACATAATTTAATGAATTAAACCATGATGCCTAAAATCATCAATAATATAGATTCTTATAAGTATATCTATAGGAAAATCTTATCATATAGAAAGGAAATGTGCAGATTTGGCAAGATGATCAACAATAACCGACATCTTATCTATATTTCTAGGAGTATTTAGTTATCCAGTGAAAAAGTATATAGTAAAGTAATATCATTTCCCTATAGGAGTTGGAAATTTTTAGATGAATCCTCAATGATACTGTCTATCAACCTTGATTTTATGACAAACTAAACATCCTGATACATAATCAGTAATTTCCTACTTCATTTTATCCCTCCAAAAATATTCCTTCAAATATCTATACATCTTGGGGCTTCTAGGGTTATAAAGAAATTTTACCTATGAGAATAATATAATAATTCTAAATTTAACTCAGGTATATATGGAACACAAATTCTCTTTCCAATTTTCGAAATTCCATCTTCATATTTAATGTTTGGAAATTTCCCATTATTGATAGATTTAATTTTCCTTGGAATATTCCCATCACTAGGATGATAATTTTTAAAGTTTCCAATAAATATGTTTTGAAAATAATTTTATAAAGGAGTGATGTTCTAACATCCTTAATTATTCCCAGATGAATATTTTCCAAATCCATAAACATAGGATCCCTATAAATCCAATTTTTTTTAGAACCCCATGATTGTTCATACATGGTGCATTCTCTTCTTTATTTTACTTTCTTATATGGTAGTTTATTGATAAATAATAATACTTATATAACTTGATCCATCATATTTGTTTCATTTTGATTTCTTTCTATAAGAATATGGACATAAAACTCTTGTGATTTGTATATATACCTCACTTCATTCACCATATAGATAGTGTCTCTATATCTTCAAATAAAGTATTAAAGCTACAAATTCAAGCTCGTGGGTTGGATATTTTTCTTCACGAGTCTTTAACTGACATGATTCATATTTAATAGCATTATCAATTTTATAAGGACACAACCGAGTCCCTTCCTGGATGCCTCACTATATATCAATAATCCATCGTTTCCTGATATTATATTAAAAACTAGAGTCATCACCAACCTCATATTCAATTCATAGAAGCATTATTCAAATTCTTTTCCCCATGAGTACTAAACACCTTTACAATAATTCTCCATTAATAGGTTATCCAATTGGCAAATATTGTGTACTATTTGTAAATAGTAACCTTCCAAACCAATGCAACTGTATACCTAACTTATGTTCATTAGTGTAATCCATTATTGTACTACCTCTATCTTCATGGGATCAACTAAGATTCCATACATGGAGCCAATATGGCCAAGAAATGAAACTTTATAAATCCAAAATTCACACCATATAAATTTCCCGTATATCTCTTTTCATAAAAGAGTATCAAGAAAATTTTCATGTGATTATCATGGTCCACTAAGCTTCTGAAATACAACATTATATCATCAATAAATTCTAAATAAATTATTAATATTTTACTAGATTACTCTATTCATTAGATACATGATAAAATAAGGTGCATTAGTTATTAAAAATATAATTTATGTGAACTTGTAATTCACATACCTCATTAGTAATTTTACCTTTGGGATATCTTCCTTCTTTACCTGTAAATAGTGATACCTAAAAATAAGATCAATCATTTAAAAATAATGATCACTAGGATGTTGATGAAATAAGTCATCAATGTGAAGAAAATGATACTTTTTATTTATCATAATATTCTTATCATCTATATAATCAATGCACAGCCTCATAGATCTATCATTTATCACGAGAAAATAACAAGTTATCCCCATGGTGAAACACTTGTATATATAAATAGCATACTAGAAAACTCTTTTAGTTGTTTCTTTAACTCCACTAAATACACCTTGGACATTCTATAGTGAGTTCTTGATATATTTATTTCATTTGGAATTAAATAAATGGAAAACTCAATTTTATGCTTTGGTGGATGTCCAGGTAATTCATCAATAAATACATAAATGTATTCCAATATAATAGCTTTATCTTATATTGGATTAATACCTTTTCCTTCTATAGGTTTTATCTACTCTTATTCCTTAAGAATAAAATTTAGGAGAGATGATAGGGGTGAATTTATGCATTATTCATGTTTTTTAGTTTCCCCTATAAAGATAAGTAAGTCCATATCTTCATCGTTAATAATAACTTTCTTCTCTTTGTAATAAAATTTTTCATCCTATTTTAAATGACTATTTCTATCAAAGATTATATCAAAACCAATCATAGGAATTATAATCAAGTCTACAAATAGTTCCCATTTATAGTCCATAATCATAACTGACTGACACATCCTTTCTATGTTGACATTTACACTAGGAGTTTTGCAAAACCCTGAGATTTTGTGAAATATTGTCTTTCGAATTAATTTATCTTTTAGATATTTTTCATTTCCCGTGAAACTAGAAATATATATATATATATATATATATATATATATATATTAAAACACTAATTCAAACATTCATTTCACATGGAAGCAACTTTCATTGTGATACACACAACACTAAATTGTTCAGCACTACACTCAACAATGACTTGTCTTTCTCTACATGCAACACAAAATTAGAATACAATACGTGTAATGCCGAATTTTTACGAAACATCATTTTATTGCTATAATTTTTTTAATGAGTTAGTTTTAACCTACACATTAAAACATAGTACTATGAATAGTGAAAAATAAATATAAAATATTTTTAAAATGATTATATATAATAAAACATATTGATAATAAAAAAAATAATTTTTTGTAATGTCTTTATATGTTTAAAAATACTATTTTCTCAAATGAACTGCTTTTCATGTCATTTTATGAAGAAAAAAATTAATTTAAACACATATAAAAATTTAATTTTATAAAATAAACTTCTTTTTTTAATTTATAAATCATAAATTATCTTAGGGTAAACTTTTTGGATTTTTTTTAGAAATATCTTTTTTTATTAATAGTGAAAAATGTTGCAGTAAATTTAAAAACAACCTTTTTGTTTAAATAATTATTAATGATAAATAATAATTTAATTTTTTAAATGTCACATTAGATCAATTATACATCTATTAATACAATTTATTTCATTATAATCAATTTCACTATGAAATTTAATATAAAAACTTAACAAGCTTTTCACCATTTCTTTACTTTTAAACTCTATTAGTTTGTCTCGTCTCTTGGTTTACATTTAGTCATAATTTTTACACTTTTGTAAATTATATTTAAAAAAATGGACATATGCCATTTTAATAAGTATAATATTTATATTCTAATTAGATAATGTAAATTTTTAACCAAAAGTTTCTGTAAAAGTGATTATAATTAATCATAGTGTTTAAGGTCAAATTATCCTTAATTATGGACTAAACATTAATCTTAGCAGCCCAAATAACCTATCAACTTTTAAAAATACATTTTATTACAAAATGTATTCCATAATCAATGAATTTTCTATTTTTTTGGTTTGTTATGACTTTTTATAGTTTATAACAAGTGTAAAACTAACGTATATTAAAAAACTATCACTAAGTCATTTTCCTTCTCTATAAAAGGACACCAAATCTCCCACATCCTCAAGGCACAAAAATCACTTTGGATCAGACAATATCTGAACAACAGACTTCCCTAAATATCTAAATTTCTTGTTGAATACTCTTTTTGGGTAGAAAGAAATCTATGGAATCCGTTTGGCACAAACCAGAAGGAGTTAGCCAACTAAGAGGTAATTTCTTCTCTCAACATCCTTTATTTTATTTTCATTTTCCACCCCATCCACTACCTTTATTCCATGACTTTATAACAACACCAGAATCTTAAATATGATAGAATGTTTTCCAGAAAAAAAATTTACCTAAACTTACAAACACCTCCATCTAATGGGTAACGAACATACTATTTACGTGGATGGCAAACTACCACCCCAAGAAACGATGACTGTTCTTTTTTCATTTACCACCTCTTGTGGTGAAAATTGTGATAAAAATACTATTTATATATGTTATATATTATATTTATTATGTATTTAATCATCTATAATTCTTTTAAAAAACATTTCTTTATACTTTTCATTTTGTGTTAATGCGATAATTTTGTTTGAGAAAATGTGGACTACCCCACCCTCAAAGTGATGTGATTCATTCATACACAACATGGAATGTATTAAGGATGGGTTTAGTGAATATATATGATATATATATATTATATAATAAATCTAATGTAATAATGGTATATACAGATATACATACATATATGTTTTTTACATTTATCATTCAACACAACAATTAAACGGGAATAGCATCCATATGTACATATGGCTAACCATCTCCCTGAGCAATGTAGCCTAATTCAGAATTATATATTACATGGATTATTATAATAAAACAATAATGAATATAAAATATTTTAAAATAATGGTTTAAATTCTCGAAATCAGGATGTTATTATAATGACTAAATATATACCAAATTAAGACACATGCGAAAAAACAGGAAATTACCTGAAGTGAAGTCTTAACATAGAATTATTAACAATAGGGTAATATAAAGAAATAATAAAACCACATATTGTATTTTAAGTAATAATATGTTTCTTTGATAGATTTATAACAAAATTATATTTATTATAAAGGAGTTTTTAATGAGTACGATGGCAGTCAAGACACAAGGTAATGGAAATTCATCTCACTTTTTATTTCTATGAGATACAAGCTTTATTCACCACACATTCCTCTTGTGTGGTGTTTATACTACACATTTATGTATTCATTTATTATTATACTTAAAATAATGTGTATTTACATATCCATTTTATGATATTTATTTCATGGGATTTATGATTCAAAAGATACCAAATCGGTAAAGTAATGTTCTCTAAATTTTCCTTCTTTTAGGCACATGCCAGGTAATGCACCTATATTTTTCCCTGAGGTGTATATAATACCATAAAATTTTTCTATCATGAATCTCCTTGTTTTCATTAAATTTTAATATTCATTTAATTTCATTTTATTACATGGGGAGTATGGTTCAAATTTACCAATTTGTAAGAGTTTGTTGAAACAATCTCATCTCTTTTCAAGGTTATTTATGTTTGTGCTTCCATTGATGAATTCTTATTATCCATCTCTTAAGAAATATCATTAATTTTTTATCCTATAATAATTGATGATAAATACATGTATTGGTTCCATTTTTATATTCATTGGTATATAAGATAGTTAAGGAAGTGTTTTTAAGAAAGCCCTACTTTACCCTCTATTCAGTCAGAAATCTATGTTCATTCAAAACCATGTTTTCTAAAAAGTTTTTACAATAACATTATAATATTATCCTATGATCATTGAAATTGATTTTACCCTTATTTATTTTACCAATGTTTTAAAAGGAATATTATATTCGTGTTCTAAATGAGTTATTTTCATAATGTTTTTACAGTCAAAAATGATTGGTCTTTCTACCTAGTACAACATGTATGGATCGAATCCCCATAAATTATTTGAAGATTTACTTTCATGTTTAAATGGTTAATTTTTGACAAAAAAAATTAAAATATATTTTCAAATAAAATGTTTTCAAGCTTCTTTTATATGTTTTCAAGGAAAATTGTTTTCAAATTTTTTTTATCCTCTCTTTATATGTTTTCAAAGAAAAAGGTTTCCAAATTGTTTGTAATGAATTATTAATAATATTTCAATTTTTTTCAAGAAAATGGTTTTGAAATTTTTTATTTGTTTTAAATATACTTTTTTAAATAAGAAATGATTTTTTTCATTAAGAAATGTTTTCAAAATATTGTGTCCATTTTATTTTACATCTAAGATAACATCTATTGATGTTACTCATCCCCATATAATAAATAATCTAAAGTTTCCAACTATATTACTTCTTGAATGGTTTATTTTTTGATTTAATATTGATTATTCCACCTATTTATCTTCCATAGGTTATATTATTTTGAAACCCACTTCTTTTGTGGGTTATTATTTTGATGAAATCATTATGAAACCTGCCTTTTTTCCATTAGTTAAGATATGATTACATTTTTATTAAACTAGTTCCATTTCATGTGTTATAATATGATTGTTTATGATTTTGTGGCACATTTAGGTATGATTTCATTATGATATGGTTGGTACTTGTATGTCCCTGAAATGAATTGGGTCATGATATATGTTTTATGAGCTCAAAGGGTACATGGGAGGGCATCCCAAGCCTAAAATAAGAGGGTATACATGAGTACATCCCAATCCCCAAACAAGAGGGTATACGAGAAGACATACAAATCCTTAAACAAAAGGATACAAGGTATGACATACCATGCCCAAAATAAAAGGGTAAATGGGAGAAAATCTGAAGCCCGAAATAAGAGGGAACACAGGAGGGAATCCCAAGCTCGAAGTAGGTACGCAGGTTATTAACTGAAGCCTAACATGTTACAAAGGCCTTGGTAGGACACCTTTACATAAGGTTAATATATGATTATGTGTGTTCCGAAATTTAATGATTTATTCCTATGTTATGCTTTCATGGATTATGTTATCTATTTTCTTATGATTCAGGTGTTATTAAGTGTCAATATTTATTATGATCTCTAATATGTAGGGTATGTTCTTCAAATGTTATTATCGAGTTCCATACCCATTTTTTAATGTTATTCTTATGAATATAATTTATTTAACCTCACTAATAATCTAAGATCACCCCTTTCTTATGTTTCTTTTCCCTAGGTTATGAATAAATTTGTTAGGTAGAAGTACTAATAGTATAGATCTTTATAGGAGATGTTGAAAATCTTTAATCAATAAAGAAGATTTTGTTTCCATGTTTCCAAAGAAACTAAACTATTATGGTCATCAGGAAAGTATTTTTGTAATTTATTGAAAATTACACTTAAATTATGTAATATACATGTTTGTTAATGTAACATCCTGATATTTTGTGAATTTTTTTTATATTTCACACAACACTAAAAATATTTTATTAATTTTATGTCGGTGTACTGTTATACACAGATAAAAGTTTATAATACACTACAAATGATATAAATTTTAGTTTTATAAATGCAGAACATTGTGGTTAGGTTGTGTTACACATAGTAATGACTTTCCTTGATGACTTGCGTAACATGCAAAACCATGTTTTACCGAACAATAGTATATCATTAAAATGTTATTTTTTAGTATAATAAGAAATAACCTTGCCTTTAAATTAGATTTTATGAATAGTATTAACAAATTTAATAAAATATATGGTTTACACAAATATAATATGAATTCGTAGGTTACCAATAAATCTGAAATGAATATGCCAATCGATTGAATATAAAGGAAAATATTTTAATTTTTATGGTCACAAAGTTGTTTTACCATAATTATTTAAGTTATGTATAATTAGGGAGTTATGTCAATTTAATATATATTTATTATATCAAATAAAAAATTCTTTATATTCATCCAATAGTTTTAATATACATACGATAAGAACAAACCTGATTTTATGCTTAAAACCCTATATTTTTTATCAAGGTATTTTTACCACCTTATAATGGGGAACTAATTTTAAATCCCATTTTTGGAACTCTTATAGATTTAATATGTCAAAATAAAAAAAAATTGGAATATAAACATAAAAATTAGGTTATGATAATTTTTTATTATTTTTCTATGAGGTTTTATTTTTTTTATGAATTGTTAAAAATACTAGATTATAATTCCAAACTGCATTTTCACCTATTTTATTTAGAAGGTTAAATTATATTTAAATTTTGTTATAAATATTAATAAGATCATATTTTTTTCCATTAATTAAATTTAATTAATTTTAATCAATTTTAATTTTAAATTGGGTATAAAAAACTATGCAAAATTTTGGATGCTTCTACTTTAAAAACACTCATTGTCGTCTAGTCAACGAGATTATTTTAAATTAATTTCTACCACTTATGCGATTATAATTTTGAAAAATGTATTAAATATTTTATATCAACACAATTTATTATTTATAAAAAGGTGAATTTTTTTGACCAAAAAAATTAGTGAAGGTGATTCAAATTAATTACAGTGGTTAAGGGAAAGACTAGGTTAATAATGTACAAAACCTTAAATTTACGAACCAAAACAACCTATACAATTTTTCAACACCCATTTTCAATAAATTATTTGTCCCTTAACCTTAAATTATTTATTTTGTAGCATTGGTATGAAATTTTTTCGGTAAGATGTGGGGACACTGAACTACTTTCAAAACATGTCATGTGTGTTATTTCCCATCACTATAAATGACCACCGCCTCTCACTCTTGTTAAAACCTATAAAACCACTTGGGTTCAGAAAATATATTCTAAATAAAAATTATAACATCCATACCTTACTCATATAATCTTTCCCTAGGGAATAAAGCAATCCAAGTAATTGTTTTGGCACATACCAAAACGTGTTACCTGATTAAGAGGTAACATCTTCTCCCAAACTCTTTTCAATTATTTTATTCCTCCACCCCCTCAACTCTATTTATTACATGATTATATAAAAAAACATTATCCTAAATAAAATATTTTTTTTATGATATTTATTATAATTAAACTTATTCACACTTCCATTTAATAGGTAATGAATGTACTGTTTACGTGTACGGAGGACTACTGCTTCACTAAACGATGATTTCTCACTTTTCCTCTACCACCTGTCATGGTGGAAATTAGGATAGAAACTATATTTATATATTTAATGTATTATATTTATTAGTTTTTTATGTTTCATTATTCCTCTTATATCACATTGGTTTTTTCGTTCCATTTCGTGTAAATACGATAATTTCGTTTGAGGAAGTGTGCATTACCGCCCTCTCAAAGTGATGTAATTCATTCAAACACTCCATGGAATGTATTAAGGATGGGTTTAGTGAGCCTATATGATATATATAAAATTATAATTCTATTGAAATTATATAATATACATATAAACATATATTTCATTTTCTTTCTTTCTTTCAATAAGATAATAAAAACGGAAACATCATTAATGCATACGAACAGTTTACCGTCTCCATTAACGGTGTATTATATTTAAAAAATATATATTATATAGTTTATTATAATACACATAATATTAATAAAAATTATATTTATATCATGTTTTAAATTTTTGAATCATGCTACAAGTATAAGGTCCTAAGATATAACAAATTAAGATAAATGTGAAAAACAAAGCGGATATTACACGAAGTGAAACCTTAAAATAGGATTGTTAACAATATAGTAATATAAAGCCATAATAAATCCATATAAGTTATTAAATATAATAATATGTTTATTTTACTATGTTTAGAATAAATTTATACTTATTATATTGTTTTTTTAAATTAATATGATGTGATTAAAGATACAAGGTAAGGGGATTTCATCTCACTTTTTTTATCTGTGAGATAGATGTCTTGTTCACAAATCTTTTATTATGTGTGGGGTATATACTACCCATGAATGTATTATGATATTTGTATTATTGTTAAATTTATGGTTATTTACATATCCATTCCATTATATTTCTTTCATGGGAGTTAATGTTTCAAAAGCTACCAAATCGGTTAAGTAGTTTTGTCTTAATTTTCATTCTTTGAGACATATGTTTTGTTCTACACATATGATATTTAATGAGGTTTATATGATTATAATGGACATGTTATATGATTAATCTTATTATTTTCATGATATTTAAAGCATCATGTAATTAAATTTTCTTTCATGAATATTATGATCTCAATTTACCAAGTGATAAGAGTTTATTGAAGTAATCTCATCACCTTTCAACATTTTTTATTTTTATGTTTCCTTTGAAGAAGTTTTATGATCCATTTCTCAAAAAAACTCATAAATTTTTTATCCACTAGTTATTTAATATATCCTCCGGTTTTAGTACCATTATTTTACTCTTTGGTACTTAATATAATGTTTTATGATAATATGAATATATTTTTCTCTTCGTTCGGAATTCTGTTTTATTTCAAAAACCATGTTTTCCCAAAAAATCAAAATTGTTTTCAAATATTTCCTAATGATCATTTTCAAGAAAAAAGGATTTTCAAAATGTTTTATTATATTCAAGGATTCCTTAATAAATTTTCTTGGCTATTTTCAAAGAAAAAGGTTTATAAAAGTTTTGGAATTTTCATTCATAATGTTTCAAGTAAAAAGTTTATCAAAACATTTTCAAGATTATTTTATAAGTTTTCAAGTTATTTTCTAAAAAATTGATTTTAAAATGGTTTAATGTATTACAAATAATTTTTCAAATAATAAATTATAATTTCTTCAAAAAACATTTTTGAAATATATTTATAAATTATTTTCCATCTAATATGATTTATTTTGATATTACTCATGCCTCTCTAGGATAATATCTAATGGTTCAATTCACATTATTTATCTATATGGGTATGATTAACTTAATTGTCTTTATGAAACCCATTTCTCTTTCATAGGTTATATGTTTATGAAATCTATTTCTATTTATTAGGTTATGTGTTTATGAAATCCATTTCTCTATCAAGGGTTATATGTTTATGAAAACTATTTCTATTCCTTGGGTTGGGATTTTGATGAAATGGTTATAATAAATATAATATTTTCCTAGGATTTGATTTCATTACAGGTCTATGATACCCATTTTAATTCATGTTTATGATATGATTGTTTATGATCTCTGGAACATGTATGTATAATTTCATTTTGATATGGGTGGGACATATATCTATATCTAATGGATTGGGTAACGATATGTTTTATATGCCCTCAAAGGGTAAATGGGTTGTAGCACAAACGTGAAAATTAGAAGGTACATGGGTTTCAGCCCAAGCCAAAAAAGTAAGAGGGAACACAGTTTGTTAGCCTAGGTCTGAAGGAGGTACATGTTACATATCCCAAGCCTAAAATGTTATCGAGGTCTTGTTATGTATCCTTGACATAAGATTTTAACTTATTATGTGAATTCCAAAAATTAATTGTAATATTCCTATGTTATTCCTTCATGAATTATACTCTTAATTATCTTATGGGATATGTATTTTGAAAAAAAAATCGTTATTTTGATCCTTAATATGTAGTTTATAATTTTCAAATGGTATTCTCAAGTTCCATACCCATTTGTCCATGTTTTTCTTTTGAATTTCCTTTATTTACCCTTACGGGGAATTTGATCTCACCCCATTATTATGATTACTTTATCAAGATTAGGAAGAATGATTTTAGGAAGAATTACTCAAGGTGGAGATCTTTATTTTAGATGTTAATTATCTTTTACGTGGATGAAATATTTTATTTCCAAAATCTTCAAGATACAAACCTATTATGGCCCTCGAGAATGTATTTTTTTAATGTATCAAATATTCATATAAAATGTTCTAATATCCATGTATGTTAATCCTAAGTCGTTATAGTTAATCCTAGGTCTCCATAGTTGTATCAAAAAAAAAATTTAGTCAACAATTGGAAACTATGATTATAGACCTTTGGTGAGAACCCAAGGTGTATTTCTAAGGATATGTCTAGTTATTTCTCTAAGGATACGAATAAGGATGAGTTAATGTAGAAGAAAATTTCCAAGAATTTTGGTTGGATAGAATGAGTGGTATCTATTAAATAATTCACTTCCTAGATACTATAAGTGGGTGTGCATATTTCACAGATGTACCTAGCAGTAAAAACACTAATGAGATGTTATGGGCCTGACTTAGGGTAATCTGTTACATGACAACGGGCCTTGTTGCACACCTAGTTCAACAATCCCAGGGGATATGCATAGGGAATTCACAAAATCCGTACAAAACATAATGAAGAATTTAAATAGATTATGACAATGAATAGCCTATTATAAACCTAAGGTTTCAGGGATTAAAGAAGTAGGATATGTGATTTAGGCACCCTATAAGTAATTTTTCACAATTATATGAAATCCTAATAAGATAACTGTTTTTCACATTACACCTTTTGTTTTTATTTAATGGAGATAACTAGAAGACACATGGTTAAAATTTAATGTTTTATATGTTGTAAATATCGGAGTTATGGGAATCAATTAACAATGTCAAATTCTCATAAAAAATTCATAAGGTTGTACAAGTATGGGTTATACTTCTGAAGATAAAGAGACCACAAACAACATGTGAAAGTTATGTGATGATATTATATTATGGTTTACATTAAACATAAGAATAATGATTATATTGAGTTTTATGAACCTTAATACATGATTCATATTTCATATTCAAGGATTTAGGTATTAAGTATTAAGTTGATGAAGCATGGGTAATGGTTTAAGAATGATGTTGGATAAATGAAGTATTTTTGTTTTTGAATTTAGAGTTTATGTTATATGAATCATGAAATATATAAGTATTTAATGTATAGGTTTTCATTAGGGATTGATAAGGAAAAGTTGAATGGGGATGAATACCTAAAAAATAAATTTCTTAGAAAGGTGATAATTTCATTAAGGGAAGGAAACCCTTAAATAATTTTAGATATTGATATAATGATGTTTGGAAAAAGATATAATTTATGTGAATAATTAAATTGGATGGTACGGATTACCTAGGGACTAATTATTGACAATTTTTTTATTTTACAACATCTTGGATTTAAAGAACATGTCCAGTAATTATTTTAATGAGTTATTTATAAAAAATCCATTAAAACATAGTAAAATTAATAGTTATAACTCCCTTTAAAATATTATTATAATTTTTTTATATTAATATCTAATATTTTTAATGAAAAATATATTTTTTGTAAAGTATTTATATATTTAAATATATTATTTTCTCAAATGATTTTGTTTCCATGTCCTTATGTGAATAACAATAAAATTTATTTTAGACACATCTAGAAATTTTATTTGATAAAATAATCATAATTTTTGAATTTAGAATGCAAAAATTTGCTTAGGGTTAATTTTAGGTATTTTTCTCAGAAAAAACTTTTTTGATGAATAGTAAAAAACACTGCACTTTAGTTAATAACTACCTTTTAGTTTAAATAATTATTAATGTTAAATTATATATTAATTTTTTTAATGTCACATTAGATAAATAATTCATCTAAAAATAAAATTTACTTCATCATAAAAAATTTGACTTTGAAATTGAATATAAAAACCTAACAAACCATTGAACATCTTTCTACTTTTAAAACCTAGTATTTCATCTCATTTGTGGGATTATAATTAATCACAATTTTTCTTCTTCTGTGAATTAAATTTATAAAAACATAAATAATTTATTTTAATCAGTATAATATTTATATTCTAATTACATCGTGTTAATTTTAGATGAAAAGTATTAGTAAAGGTGATTAAAATTAATCATAGCGATTAATGTCAAATTAAGCTTAATTAGGGACTAAACCTTAATCTTTGGTCCCAAATGACATACACACTTTCCAAAAACCCATTTTTGGGCCATATTTAGGCCATAAACCTTCCAATATTGATTTTTTTGGTTTTTTATGACTTTTTTTAGGTAAAACAAGTGTAGCCCAAACTTGTGTTCGAAAATTACAAGTGAGTCATTTTCCTTTCCTATAAAATACAACCACATCTCTCATTTCATCAAACTTCTCAAAACACTTATTTTCATCCATTATCTGAAGAATAAAGTTCCCAAAATCCATCACTTTCTCATTTAATCCTCCCTTTTGGCATAAATCAATCAAAGGAATCCTTTTGGTACAAATCAAAAGGAGTTACCCGATTAAGAGGTAACATCTTCTCTCAAGCATCTTTATTTTATTTTATTTCTCCACCCCTCTACTATATTTATTTAATGATTTTATGACAACACTATTATAATCAATATACTTGGACTTTTTCATTATAATGGTTTTAGTTACACTTACACACACCTTCATCTAATAGGTAACGGATATACTATTTATGTGTATGGCGAACTACCACCTCACAAAATGATGAGTGTTTATTTTACCTTTACCACCTCTCAGGGTGGACATATTTATGGAAACTCTATTTATATAAGTTATATATTATATTTATTTTTTCTTTAATATTCTGTAATTATTTTACAACAAAAGCATGTAAACTTTTCATTTTCTGTTAATATGATAATTTTTTTAGGGAGTGTGGACTACTGCCCCCTCAAAGAGATGTGATTCATTTATACACCACATTTAAAGTATTAAGAATGTGTTTAGTGAATATTATATATATATATATGATATAATAGATATAATTTAATAATTATATATATATATACATATATGTATTTTACATTCTTTCTTCCAACACGATAATTAAACGCAAATAGCGTTCATGAGTACGCAAGGCTTACCATCTTCATAGATGGTGTATTCTATTTCATACTTATATATTATAGTGATTATTATAATACAAATATTAAATTAATACACATTCAAAAAACAAATAAGATATTACCCAAAATGAATAATTAACATAAAATTGTTAAAAAGAGGGTAATATAAAGTTATAATCAAACCCTGTATAGTATTAAGAAGTTACATTGTGGTTTTTTGATAGATCTATAAAAAATTTATATTTATTATATAGGATTTTTTATTTAGAATGATGATATTCAAGAAACAAGGTTTGTGAATTTCATCTCACTTCATATTTTAGTGAGATACATGTTTTATTCACCACTCATTCCTTTTTTGTGGTGTGTATGATTCCCATAGTTGTATTCTATGATTATTATATTAATAATTATGGGTATATAAATATAAATTTTAAGATTTATCTTTTATGGGATAAATTTTTCAATATTTACTAAATCGGTAAAGTAATTTTGTCTCAATTTTCATTCTTTGAGACACAGGTCATGTTATGCACCTATAATTTTTCATGAGTTGTAAATACTGCCTCTTAATTGTTATATAATATATATCCTTATTTTTATAATATTTGATGTTTTGTTTAATTTTATTTTATTACTTGGGTAGTATGGTTCAAATTTACCATGTGGTAAAAGTTTATTAAAACAATCTCATCACTTTTTGAGATTATTTATCTTTATACATCCTTTCATGAAATATTATGATCCATATCTTAACAACACTCATGAATTTTTTTATACACTATTTATTCATGATATATTCATATATTTGTTTCATTTTTTCTCCCTTAGGTACATAATATAGCTAATAAAGTGTTTTTAAGAATTATTGACTTTACCCTCTCTTCGGTCTGAAATATGAGTTCCTTCAAAACCATGTTTTCTAAAAAGGATTTTGAGGAATATTATAATAATATACTATTTTCATTAAAATAAATTTTCACCCTTTAGTCATTTACAAATTATTTCAGAGGAATATTATTCTCACTTTCTAAATGTGGAATTTTTCTGAAATTTTTATACTAAAAAAGGAAATGTTCTCTTTATCTGGTATGAAATGTATGGATTTACAAACCGTTAATTATTTGAAGCTTCCCATTCGGGTTTAAAAATTTAATTTTAAAGAAAAAAATTTTAAAATATATTTTCAAAGAAATGGTTTTCAAAAGGTTTTAAATCTTCTTTTATAAGTTTTCAACTATTTTTTTCCAAATGTTTTCAATCTTGATTTATATGTTTTCAAAGAAAAATGTTTTCAAAAGGTTTCCAAATATTTCTCAATAAGCGTTCAAGTTTATTTTCAAAAAAATATTTTTCAAAAAGGTTGGAATGTTATAAAGATCCTTTTTGAACAAAGAAAGGATATTTTCTTCAAGAAATGTTTTCAAAATATGTTTCCAAGTAATTTTCCATATAAGATAGAATCTGTTGATGTTACTCATTCCCTTCTAAGAAAGGATTCAAATATTTCATTCATATTCCTTCTTGAATGGTTTATGTTTTGATGGAATTATTCTCATAACTCTTATTTCTCTTCCATGGGTTATATGATATTTAAAACCACTTCCTTTCACAGGTTATTATTTTGATGGAATGATTAGGAAACCTGTCTTTTTCATAGGTTAAGATATTATTACATGTTTATGACACCCATTTCATTTCATGCATCATGATATGATTGTTTCTGATTTTTTTTCACATGTATGTATGATTTCATTATGAGATGGGTGGGACCTATATCTCCCTCCAATTCATTTATAAATGATTACGGTTTAATGAGATCAAAGGGTATATGGGAGGGAATCCCAAGCCTGAAACAAGTGGGTACACAGAAGTACATCCCAATCATAGAACAAGAGGTTATACAGGAGGACATATCATGCTGGAAATAATAGGTTACATGTTAAGACATCCCGAACATAAAACTAGAGGGTATATAGGAGGACATCCCAATCCCAAAATATGAGGGTACACGGGAGGGCATCCCAATCCCAAAGTTGATAAATGGGTGATTAACCCAAGCCTATCAAGTTACAAAGGCCTTGGTATGCCACCTTGACATAGGGTCATTATATTATTATGTGTTTTACATAATTCCATTTTTTATTCCTATGTTATTCTTTCATTGATTATGTTCTCTATTTCATTATGATTCATGTATAATGAACTTGCATTCAATATTATGATCTAAAATATGTAGGTAATGATCTTCAAATGTCATTCTCAAGTTCCATACCCATTTTCATGTTATGCTTTTCAATTTCCTTTATTTATAATTATTGAGAATTTGAGATCACCCCTTTCTTATATTTCCTTTCCATGGGTTTTGAAGAAAGGTTTTAGGAAGAAGTAATAAAGGGGGATATCTTTATGGGATATGTTGAAGATCTTTCACCAGGATAGAAGATTTTGTTTCCTCATTTTCAAAGACACTAAACTATAATGGATCTCAAGTATGTATTTTTGTAATGTAATGAATATTCATCTAAAATTATGTAATATATAATTATTTTACTATAACACCATGATATTTTTTGAATTATTATTTTTCTAATTAATTTAATCTTTTGGATATTTTACATTACATGCAACACTGAGAAATAGTTTTTTTATGTTTTAATCACCTTATACGAAAAACCAAATTAATCATGCACTACACACCACATGAATTTTAAATTTCACTAAATATAACACTGGGGTTATCTTACGTTACAAGAAATAATGACTTTTCTTGATGGGTTCCATAACATGCAAGAACGAGTTTTACTGAACAACAATATATTATCAAAATGTTAATATTTAATATAATTAAAAATAACCTAGATATTAAATTAGTAGTTAGGAATATAGTTTACTAATTTATGAAAATATATGGTTTCAAAGAATATAATATTAATACATAGGATTATAATTAATTTTAAATGAATATGAAACCTGATTGAATGTAAAGTGAAATATTATTATTTCTATAGTCACAAAGTTGTTATCCCAAAATAAATTAAATTGTGTATAATTTGTGAGTGATATAATTGTAATATATATTTTATGTATTCAATGCGATAGTTTTTTATATAAATTCAATAGGATTTATAAATATAAGATAAGAAGAAACTCAATTTTATGCTTAAACCCTATATTTTTTATAAAGGTATTTTTACTAATGGAGAACACATTTTAAATCCAATTTCTGGAACTTTAAAATATTTAGTATGTCAAAATTAACTTAATATTTTTAATATAAACATAAAAATTAGGATAGGATAAGTTTTTATTATTATTTTGAAAAGATTTTAGTTAATGAATAGTAAAAAATACAAGATTTTAATTCAAAACATCCTTTTCATCTAATTAATTTATAAGGTTAAATTATATTTTAATTTAGTTTAAAAGTTAAATTAGATCATATGTTTATTAGTTAATGCAGTTTAGGTCATTATAACAAATTTAAATTTGTAATTTGGTATAAAAAACATTTCAATAGTTCAAATGTTTTTACTTTAAAAACACGATGTGTCGTCCCATCAGTGGGATTAGTTTTAAATTAATTTTTTCCACTCATGTGATTATAATTTGGAAAAAAATATTACATATTTTTAATAATTATTATTTATAAGGTCTAATAAGGTTATATTTATTTTTTACCAAAAATATTAGAGAAATTGATTGAAATTTATTAAAATGGTTAAGAGAAAAAACAGGTTAATAATGAACTAGACATTAAATTTAAAACCCAAAATGTTCTATACACATCTCTGAAACCCATTTTTTATCCATTATTAAGAAATTTACCATAAATTATTTATTTTGGTATGTTTTTTTAGACTTTTTTAGGGGAAAATGTTGGTACAAAAAACTTGTTTCAAAAAATTCCTAGTCTAACCTTTCCCTTCTCTATAAAAGGAACCACCTCTCCTCCCTCATCACAGCTATCAAACAACTTATTTTCAGCCAATATAAGCTCAATAAAATTCCAAACATCCCACCTTTCCTTTTATAAGACTCCCCCTGGTTATAAATTCATCCAAGGAATCCTTTTTTCCCAATCCAAAAGAGTTACCCGATTAAGATGTAATGTCTTCCCTCAAACTCCTTTGTTTTATTTTC
Organism: Viscum album; assembly: GCA_963277665.1. Taxonomy (NCBI): domain Eukaryota; kingdom Viridiplantae; phylum Streptophyta; class Magnoliopsida; order Santalales; family Viscaceae; genus Viscum; species Viscum album. The sequence goes on along the minus strand of OY728136.1, from coordinate 1,806,317,913 downwards.
TTCCACCACTCACTCCACTATCTTTAGTAAATGAATGTATAAAAAATCAAGTATCCTAAAATACTAGGATTTTTTTTATTCTAATGATTAAACCTACACTTTCACACAACTCCATATAATTGGTAATGAACATGTTGTTTAGGTGTACGGCGAACTACCGCCTCACTAAACGATGATTATTCATTTTTTCTATAACACCTCTCATGGTGGACATTATGATGTAAAATATATTTATATATATCTTATATTATATTTTTTATGTTTTAAATATTATTTATTACTTTTAAAACACCTATATTGTTACTTTCCATTTGGTGTTAATGTGATAATTTTGTTTGAGGAAGTGTGGAAAACCACCCCCTCAAAGCGATGTGATTTGTTAACACACTACATAGAATGTATTAAGGATGGTTTTACAGAACTTATATTATATATAAAACATTATATTTCTAATTAAATGATATTATATACATATATATATATATTTAATTTTATTTATTTCTTTCAATACGTCAATAAAAATGGACACAACGTTCTTGCATACTTACAGCTTACCGTCTCCATGAAAGGTGTATTAAACATCATAATTATATACTCTGTAGATTATTATAATATAAATATCCTAAATATAAATTATATTTATATCATTATTTATATTCTTGAATCATGATATAAGTATTAGGACCTAATATATAACAAATTAATACACATGAAAAGAACAAAGCAGGTATTGACCAAAATGAAACCGTAACATATGATTGTTAAAAAGTGGGTAATATAAGGTCATAACCAATTAATATATGATATTATTTATAATAATATGGTTGTTTAAAATATTAATAATAAATTTATAGTTTTTCTAGAGTTTTTTTAATGAGTACGACGAGATTCAAGACACAAGGTAAGGGGATTTCGTCTCACTTTTTATATCTGTGAGATACGTGTCATGTTCCCCAAACTTTTATTTTGTGTGGTGTATATAATTCACATGAATGTATTATATGGTTATTAGGATTAAATTTATCAATATTAACATATCCATTCCATTATATTCCTTTCATTTGTGTTAATGTTTTATAAAATTTCAACTCGGTAAAGTAGTTTGGTCTCAATTTTCCTTTTTTAGGACACATATTTTGTTATGCACCTATGATCTTTAAGGAGGTATATATGATTAAATTTCTATTTTATATCATTGATATTCTTATTTTGATCATATTTTAAAATTCAAGTAATTTCATTTTCTTACATGAAGTATATGATTCCATGTTACTAAGTGATAAGAGTTTATTGAAACAATCTCATCACTTTTCAAGATTATTTATATTTATTCTTCCTTTGATGAAATTTTATGATCCATATATGAAGAACAGTCATGAATTTTCTTATCCTCTATTAATTCAATATATCATGATGTATTTGTTCTATTTCTTCCACTCTTTGGAACTTAATATAGTGTTTTAATAAAATATGATTGTATTTATCTCTTCAGTTATAATTCTATTTTATTTCAAAAACCATGTCTTAAAAAATGTTTTAAAATTTTTTTTCAAATGATCCATGAATATAATTTTGAAGGAAAATGATTTTAAATTTTTTTATTGTTTTTAAATTTTCATTTATATGTTATCCAATCTATTTTAAATGAGAAAGGTTTTTAAAATTTGTTGAGTCTTCTTTCATAAGTTTTCATGTAAAAAGGATTTCAAAACTTTTTGAAAATTTATTTATAAGTTGTCAAGGTATTTTATATGAAAATTATTCTCAAATGGTATTGTGTATTCAAAATAATTTTTCAAATAATAAAGGAATTTGTAACCAAGAAACTGTTTCGAAATATATTTCAAAAACAATTTCCATCTAAGATGAAATCTATTAATGTTACTCATGTATTTCTAGGAAATTATTTAAATATTCCATTCAAATTTTTTCTCTGAATAGGTTATCATTAATGTCATGTTATTTTAGAACTCATTTATATTTCAGGGGTTATATGTTTTGGAAATCCTTTTCTATTTCAGGGGTTATTTGTTTATGAAATCAATTTCTCTTTCATGGTTTATATTTTTAAGAAATGTTTTTTTCTTCCATGGGTTAAAATTTTGATGAAATTATTGTGAAACCTGTATCCTTTTTCACATGTTATGATATCATTACATGTTCACTATATCCATTTCATTTCGTTGGTTGTGAAGTGATTTTTTATGATTTTTGGTAACATGTATATAAGATTTCAGTATGAGACAGGTGGGACCTATATCCCTATTGAATGTATTAGGTAATGATAAGTTGTATATGAGCTCAAAGGGTACAAGGGTTGTATAAAAATCTGAAACCAAGATGGTGTATGGGTTGTAGATCAAGGCCAAAAATAAGAAGGTTCATCAGTTGTATCCCAATATTAAAAATAATAATGTACATAAGTTGTATCCCATGCCTAAAAGTAAGAGTTACACATGGTGTATGTCATGATTGAAAACAAGAAGGTACATGGGTTTAGCCCAAGCCAAAAATTAAAATGGTACACAGGTTGTTATTCCAAGCCTGAAGTAGGTACACAGGTCGAATACCATGCCTAACCTATTATAAAGTTCTTGGTACGAAGCCATGACGTAAGATTTTATATTCTTATGTTCATGCCATAAATTCCATGTCGTATTCCTATGTTATGCTTTCATGACTTATACTCTTACTTATCTTATGATCTATGTCTTATAAACTACCAATCATTATTATGATCTCTAATATGAAGGGTATGACCTTCAAATGTTATGCTCAAGTTTTTTACCATGTTGATCTTGTTTTTCTTATGCATTTCCTTTATTTATCAATACTGAGCATCTGAGCTCACCCCTTTCTGATGTTTTCTTACCCCAAGTTATGAAGATAGATTTCAGGTTGAAGTAATAAATGTGGGGATCTTTATTAGAGATTTTTAATTTATTTCACTAGGATAGATTATTTTGTTTCCAATATTTCAAAGACACTAATCTATTACGGTCCTTGAGAATGAATTTTGTTAAAGTACTGAATATTAATCTAAAATGATGTAATATCCATGTATGTTTATCCTGGATCATTGTAGTTAATCTTGGGTCTCTATAGTTGTATCAAATGAAAGGTTTATTAAAAATTTGTAAACTATGATTATAAACCTTTAGTGATATCCCTAGGTATATTTTTAAGGATACGTATAGGGATTTATTTAAGGATAAGTATACAGATGAGTTACTGTTTAGGAAAATGTCCTATAATTTTGGTAAACGGTATATTGGTGGTTTATAAGAAATAAATCCATATATATATACTATAATTGGATTTGGATCTATCATGGATGTACCTAGGTGGAAAAACACTGATGAGATGTTCTGGGCTTGACTCGGGGTAATCTGGGGCATGACAATGGGCCTTACTGCACACCTAGTTTGACACTCCTAGGGGGTATGCTTTGAGAATTAAAAAACCATTTAAAACCATCATGATGGATTTAAATAGAGGATGAATATAAATAAACTAAGATAAACCAAAGGTTTCATCGATTAAAGAAGTAGGATCCATGATTTAGGCACCCTTATAAGTAATTTTTCATGATTATATGGTTTCCCAATATGATAAATGTTTCTCACACAATTTATTTTGGTTTCAGTAAATGGAGATAATTATAAGGAACACGGTTAACTGTTAATTTTTTATATGTGGTAAGTATATAAATTATTCGTATCAATTTACCAAGTGGAAATATCATAAAGAGAATCAAGAAGGTGGTATGAGTAGGGTTATACTTCCGAAGATTTAGAGACCACAAAAGACATGTGAAAGTTACATGATTGTCTTCCAATATTTTTTACATTAAACATAAGAATAATTATTATATTGAGGTTTAGGAATCTTAATAAATGATTCATATTTCATATTCTAAGAAAGATGTATTAAGGACTAATTTGATGATGCATGAGTAATGGTTTAAGAATAATGTTGTATGAATGAAGGATTTGTGTTTTTGAATTCAGAGATTATGTTATATGAATAATTAAATATATAAGTATTTGTAGTATAATTTCTCATTATGTTTTTAAAAGGATATGTTGAATGGTGATGAAGTCATAGAAAATCTATTTCAGTTAAAGTTTGTATTTTGATGAAGGGAAGGAAACCCTTAATTAATGTCAGACGTTGAGATAATGATGTTGGTATAAAAATATTATGGATATGAATAAGTAAATTGGATGGTATAGATTACCCTATAATTTATTTTTGATAATGTTTTCTATTTCATTAAGGATTATGTTTAAAACTTCTTGTATTTAAAGAATATATCCAGTAACTATTACAATAGGGAAGAATGCATGTTTTCCAAAAGGATTTATAATAATTAAGGAAGTATGCAATGAGATATTCACATGTTGGGAATTTGAAAACCAAGTGGTACTTTGTGATATAGGGGGATCAATGTTAATGAAATTTCATGAATTTTTTTCTAACTATTTGAATTCTAATATTTCTAAATAGTTATAAGGTTAACCATTTATGTAAAGTTTAAGTTAAAATTCAGATGAGTTCAGAAAGATTAAATTTTTATCTTTCCAAGTGAGGATTTAATCATACTGAATATCTTGTTCAAACTACTTTTTGTTGATGATAACAAATAGTATGGAATACCATGGGTATCCTGATCAATTAGTACATCAAGAATGAAAACTTCACCTTCCTTTTTAGAGAAAGAGGTGAAGTGGATAAACAAAATACCAAGGGGATAGGTTTTTTTAAAATCATGATAGTATGTATTTTCATGAAATTTCATTAACTTTATGTAAAAGATCTTCAAGAAAAAAAATGTGTCCTTTTACTTTCATTTTTGATGAAACATAAGGTCCCTTAAGTCATTCTAGATTTATGGCCCTCTGATTGTAAACTTTCTCCTAACCATGTTCTCTATCACTCTATTTCATAACATGATGGTAAGATTTCTCTATCATGTTAATGTTTTCACTCACAAACTATGTTATCTTATGTGGACACCTGTTTATATCGTACTTTGGGAAACAATTTTGGTTCCAAATTTCCATTTTTAATGAAATTTTTAGAATTCATTTTTATAATGTGGGTTTTTACGAAATGAACTTTAAAGTATAAAACATTTGGAAACCCCGAATAATTTTTAATGGTGAAATTAATTTTAATGGGAATATAATGTAACACCTTGAAATTTTTGGAAATATTTTTTATAATAATTGTTTCTTTTTGATATTTTTCATTTCACGTGACACTAGAAAAATTTATATATAAATATATAAATATATGTTTATATATTTAAACACTAAGTCAAACATTACTTTAAAATTTAAGAAACATGGATTTCCTTACAGACAAAAATAACATAGATAGTGATACATGCAATAAAAACTTCGATTACGCAACATGCAACAACAACTTGGAATATATTACACACAATACCGAGTTTCTATGAAACCTCGTTTTATTGTTATATTAATTTAAATGAGTTATATATAACCTAGATGTTAAAACATAGTGAGATTAATACTTATAAATAATTTTAAAATATTCTTTAAAGGTTTTATATAAATAAAACATATTTATAATGAAAAATATAATTTTTTGTAAAGTCTTTATATGTTTAAAAATACTACTTTCACAAATGAACTGATTTTCTTGTACTTCTGTGAAGAACAACAAAATTGATTTTAGACACATATATAAATTTGATATTATAAAAAAACATATAATTTATATATAATTATGAAATTATATTTGTATGAGTTTTTGGGATTTTTCTGAGAAACAACATTTTTTGATGAATAGTAAAAAATACTACATTTTAGTTAATAACTGCCTTTTTGTTCAAATAATAATTATTATTAAATTATACATTAAATTTTTTATTGTCTCATTAAATTAATTATTCATATATTAAAATAATTATGTTCACTATATCAATTTAAATTTTAAATTTAATATAAAATCATAACAAACTTTTGAACATTTTTCTACTTTAAAACCCTATTATTTTTTCTCGTAGGCAGGATTAGCTTTAATATTAAATTTTCTTATTATATGAATTTAATTTAGAAAAAATAACATAAACCATTTTAATTAGTATAATATATATATTTTAATAATATCGTGTTAATGATATATCAATATATTCGTAAATTTAATTAAAATTAATCAGATCCATTAAGGTCATATTAAGTGTAATTAGGGACTGAACCTTAATCTTATGGGACAAAATGATCTATTCACTTATAAAACACCCATTTTATGGTCATATTTTTTCAATAAACTTTACATTATTGAATTTTTTTGGTTTTCTGTGACAATTTTAGGTAATAATATGTGTACACCTAACTTGTTTTCAAAAATTCCATGTGACTCATTTACCTTCCATATAAAAGGCCATCACCTCTCCCACTTCCTCAAACCTCTCAAACCACATAGGTTAAGCCAACATTTTCCAAATAAATTTCTAAAAATCAATACCTTACTCTTTTAATCCACTATTTGGGCATAAATAAATTGGATGAAACCTGTTGGCACAAACCAAAAGGAGTTACCTGATTAAGAGGTAACATCTTCTCTCAAACTCCATTATTTTATTTGCTTTCTACACCACCTCCACTATATTTGTTACTTGATTTTATAAAAACATCATTTTCCTCAGTGTACTAATAATTTTTTAGGTTATGGTTTTAACCTAAACGTACACACACCTCCATCTAATGGGTAATTAACATATTGTTTACGTGTATAGTGAACTATTGCCTCACGAAATGAGGATTGTTCATTTTTCCTTGAATGACTCTCATGGTACACATTATGAGGTAAAACATGTTTATATATGTTATATATTATATTTATTATTTATCTATTTTCTATAATTATGTTATAACACATTTCTTTGAACTTTCCATTTTGTGTTAATGCGCTAATTTTGTTGGAGGAATTGTGGACTACTTACCCCTCAAAGTGACGTGGTTCATTCATACACAATGTGGAATGTATTAAATATGGTTTTAGTGAACATATATAATATATATATTGAAATTATAATAAATATAATTTAAAATTTTTATATATGTAAATATATACATATATGTATTTTACTTACTTTCTTTCAACACAACAATTAAACAGAAATAGCATTCATGCGTGCGTATGACTTACCATCTCCATGAATGTTGTATTCCATTTCATACATATATATTAAATGTATTTTTATAAAACATATATATGTAATAAATATTATATTTAAATCATGTTTTACATTCTTGAAATAATGATATAAGTATAAGGGCCAAAGATATAACAAATTGAGACACTTGCAAAAAATAAAGCGGATATTTATTGAATTAAACCCTTAACATAGAATTGTTAACAAGAAGTTACAATAAATCCATAATAAAAACATATATTGTATTATAAGTATTAATATCATTATTTTATATATTTATAATAAATATATTTTTATCATACATGAGTTTTTAGTGTGTATGGTGAGAGTCAAGATATAATGTAAGGGAATTTCATCACACTTTTTATTTCTGGGAGATACATGCTTTATTTGCCACACATACCTTTGTTTGGTGTCTGTACTGCCAATTTTTGTATAATATAATTTTTATAATTAAAACTTATGGTTATTTACATATCGATTTAATGATATTTATGTGGTGGGATTTATGTTTCAAAAGTTACCATATGGGTAAAGTAATTTTGTCTCAATTTTCCTTCATTGAGACAAATGACATGTTATAAACCAATATTTTTCCATGATTTGTATGTAATGACATTGAATTTTTATATAATTAATCTCATTTTCTTCATGATATCTTACGATTAATTTAATTCCATTTTATTTTTTAGTGAGTATGGTTCAAATTTACTAAGTGGTAAGGATTTATTGATACAATCTCATCGTTTTTCGATATTGTTTATGTTTATGCTTCTTTTGATGAAATATTATGAAAAAATCTTAATAAATCTCATTAATTTTTATATCTTATATTTATTCACGATATCTCCATGTATTGGTTCCATTTTTTCACACTTTGGAACATTAGATAGTTAATAAAGTGTTTTTAAGAAATCTAGACATTACCCACTCTTCAGTCAGAAATCTGGGTTCCTTTAAATCCATTTTTTCTATATATATTTTTCCAAAAATATTATAAAAATCTCATATTATCATTAAAATAAATTTTAACCCTTTTAAATTTTACTAATGTTTTCATAGGAATAATCTTGTTGATTTCCAAATGAGGAATTTTTTAATGGTTTTACCTGGAAAAAAAAGAAGGTTTTTTTTACCTTGTATGACATGTATGGATTTACCCACCATCAATTATTTGAAGCTTTAATTTCATGTTTAAAAGTGTTATTTTTAAGAAAAAAAAATTAAAATATATTTTCAAAGAATTGGTTTTCAAAAGGATTTCAACCTTCATTTTTAATTTTTCAATGAAATTATTTTTCATAACATTTTCAAGCTCTCTTTATATGTTTTCATAGAAAAAGATTTCCAAAAGGTTTGTAAAGATATATTTATAAGAAATAAAGTTCATTTTCAGGAAAATATTTTTAAATTTATTTATATTTTTTAATGATCCCTTTCCAAAGAATAAAGGATATTTTATATAAGAAATGTTTTCAAAATATCTTTCCAAGTAATTTTCCATCTATGATGACATTTGTTGATATCACTCATTCCCTTATAATAAATGATCCAAACATTCCATTAATTTATTTCATAAATGTTTTATGATTTTATGTAATTATGCTTATGAAACCCATTTATTTTCCATAGGTTATATTAATTTGAAACTTTCTTCTTTTCACGGGTTATTATTTTGATGAAAATATTATGAAACCTATATTTTTTCAATAGGATAAGATATAATTACATGTTTATGACACCCCTTTCATTTCATGGGTAATGATATGATTATTTATGATTTTGTGGAACATGAATGTATGATTTCATTGTGATATGGGTGGGACCTATATATCCCTCTAATTAATTGAGTAATGATAAATGTTTTATGAGCTCAAAGGGTGCACAAGAGGGCATCCCAAGACCAAAACAAGATGGAATATGAAAGTACATCTCAATCCATAAATAAGAGGGTATATGGGAGTACATACCATGACTAAAACAATTGGGTACATTGGAGGACATCCCAAGACCAAAATAAGAGGTTCTATAGGAGGAAATCCAAATCTCGAAAAGGAGGTTACACAAGAGGGAATCTCGAGCCCAAACCTAGTACATGGGTGATTAACCCAAGACTAACATGTTAAAAATTCCTTATTATAACTCCATGAAATAGGGATATTATATTCTTATGTTTTTCACAATTCAATGTTTTATTCTTATGTTATGATTTCAGGGATTATGTTCTCTGTTTCCTTATGATTAAAGTCTTTTTAACTTCTGATATTTATTATGATCTCTAATAGGTAGGATATGATCTTCAAATGTTATTCTCAAGTTCCATAACATTTTTTTCATGTTTTTCTTACAAATTTCATTTACTTACCCTTACTAATCATCTAATATCACACATTTCGTATTTTGTATTTTCCCCAAGTTATAAAGAAAGGTTTTAGGTAGAAGTACGAAAGGTGGAGGTCTTTATGAGAGATTTTGAATATCTTTCACCAGGATTGAAGATTATGATTCCATGTTTCTAAAGAAACTAAACTATTATAGTCCTCAGGCATGTATTTTTTCAATCTAATTAATAATCATATAAAATGATGTAATATCCCTTTATGACAATCCTTGGATTTTATAAGTTTTTAATGGAAACTCAATTGTTAAGTTACTAGGGAAATGTCTAACTTTCTTAGAAACAATGATGATATAAAAGAGTGTAAAGATAAAAAATCAAATAACTCATTGGATATGTGTGACCCTATGATTAAGGTTCCTTAAACTGCATTGTTGGTAACTTCATACTCATCTGTAGTGATCTCACATGCTTAGCCTTATCCCCTCAACCCCTATTGTGGTTTGTTCCCTTGATACCTAGGGTGTTGGTGTAAATAATTCCACATATCTCAATAGTATAATCACTAGAGTTCATTGAATTGTATCTTTACCTTTATTTAATTATTCATATTTTCCTTATCTCTTCATTTCTAAAAAAATCCAATGCATATAAATAATTTTCTTGTATTTTTATTCATGAAATTTTCACATGATGAGAGTTTATTTTTCCCCACTTCTTCTTCGATGCATTACATTTTTCATAGTTCTCATCCGACCTCTTATTCTCTAAATTTACCATATATATATAAGAACTACAAACTTTATTCTCTATTTTTATAGAACATAATACTATTTCATCATTTGATGAAAAATGTTTAGAAACAATTTCCCTTAAGAGGTTTGGATTAAGGCCTTCAATCAAATGATCAATATTTCTCTCTGTATTGCGTATATAATCCATAGCATACCAGGACAGTCTTGTAATAGTAACCACATAATCTATGAAAAATTATTCCTCATTTTGATTTATGCGGCAGAACTTTCTCTAAGTATCAATTCACATATCCTGAGGGAAATATTAATGAAAGAATATTACATTAAAATATCTTCACTTCATATGTTGCATTTCCTCTTCCTTAATAGTATTCTAGATCAATGACCACCATTGATCATCATATCCTCTAAGATAATACACTACTATAATAACCTTTTCCCTTTAATTTCATCCTATGGTGAGAAATATATTTTTAAAATATTTGATCCATTTATCAACTACCACTGGATTCATAGTTCCACTGAAATATGGAGTCTTATGTAACATGAAATGATCCAATATAAGTGTATCATGCCTTGGAACAACATGTTTCTCCATATGTGAATGGATATTTGAAATAACTTGGGTTATATTCCTTATTATGGTCATGATCATCCCATATCTAACACCAATTATATTGGTGTGTTCAAGGGGAAAATCCCTACATTGACCATGAGTATTGACTCTCTCTTTTTATAGGTTTCATCACTAAATAATGGAACATATTTATTTAGCTCAAAATCATCATGAATATTGAGCCATATAATAAAATCCCTCTGATGGTAAACATTATAAAATACTAAAGTGAATCATTATAGTTTTAACGTTAGATATGTTTATTTAAAATATAGCTTGTAAGGTTTCTAATAAACTTACTCTAATATCAATTGTAACAACCCTAACTCCAGCAACCTAGATATGGTCTAAACATTATTATATTAGCATAAATTCAATATATATCACCATGAAGTATAGATCAGTTTAGTAGTCTTCGTAAACCATATATATACATAATTCCAATATAAAATTAGAATTATAAAATACAAACATAGTAGAAGTTAATGTTTTATATCCTCAAAACTAATTCAATGATTTATTCTTCATAACCTGGGGAAACGAAACAAAATAAGGTTGAGATAAAATGATCTATAAGGGTTATGTATAGGGGAAACTATGATTAATAAACTAGAAAAAATCAATTTTTCAATGTAAATAAATATAAATACATTCCATTTAATCAAACAAATTGAGCACAAAATGATTCCATTTATAGTATCAGTATAGTAATCTCATGGATAATAATATCTAAATTATCAATGAGGGAAATTAATACTTTTGGAAATCATGATATCTCTACTATAACTACCACAAAACAAGTTTAATCCAGTGCTAGGGCTTTAACAGAGATAACTAAAAGCACTGTTAAAGAGCCCCTTTGGACTCAATACAAAAAGCACTGTAAAAGGGTTCCCTTCATTATTTATAGGTTAAAATCATTAATAAAGGTTATATTTTATAAAAAAATCATTCGAAATAATAAATTAATCTATATATATATTAATATAAATATAATATATATTTTATAAAAACTAGATAAGGATAAATATGAATTTACATTTAAAGTATAAGATATTTAGTTAAAATGGGTTATAAAATAATTAAAAGATATTATTAATTTACCATTTTCTAATTATTATCGATTAATAGTCATTTAGTAACATTTGGATGACAAAAAATTAATTAATTAATTGCCCAAGATTTGTTGCAAAAATAACCTGAACTTAAAATGACCATAAATTTTGATCTGGGTGTCCGTTTGGGCTCTATATGTAACATCATGACCCAGATTCTACATATTGGTTCACTAAGCTACTCGATCACATGACCTCAAGTGAACCTTCCTATATTCCAGAGGATGATGACTTCCTGCGATGGTATAATATCATTCATGGGGAGATTTTACCCTCTTTATCAGAGTAAAACACCAGTGGAAAAAAATAAACAATAAAAAATGACATATATTCATAACCAAAGTATATCACATATAAGGACCCGGCCTTAAACATTACAAAATCTTGAATTAAATGAATAATTAACATTGAAGATATTTTGAGGTTTAGAGTTGTAAAGAATTACGTCATAACATTTACATAACCACATGAATATTACATGTAGACAATTCTACTCAGTATCCATTTCTTTAATAAAATAAAAACTCTTAAAAAAAGATTCATGTCTAGTTCCATGTTTTTTATAGCATGACATTTCTGTGATCCCATCCTTGACCCTTATTCATCTTCAAGTCATGTGGAAAACATTTCAAAAACAAGGGATGAGAATAAAAAGATCATTAAGGGATATAAAATAAGTAATGAATATATTATACCATCAATAAATACAAAAAATGAAACCATACTTTTCAATCATAACATACCTTATGAAATCATAAGATTTATGAACAACACAAGGAAATAATAAATCATAAAGGTAATGTATGACATAAATAACATACTTACATTGTAGCTATCACAGATTCAGAGGGAGTCACATTTGGAATACCCATCACAGTATATTCCCTAAATCACTTAGGAGAAACATTAACGTTTACCTTCGCCACTTTACTGAATGCATTGGAGAGCTATCTCGGGCTCACCGCCCTAGGTTTATCACAGAACCACCCATATAGGTAAACAATTACTAATATCCATAACATATTGATAACCCATAAAACAAACATAATGTAAAGATAACATTTACACACTGCAATCACAATATATCATTTCAAAATATTGACAAAATCAAAGCTATTATCAAACCATTTTCAAATCCATTTAAAATAATAAATAAAAAGATTCTTGAATCAAATTGTCACATACCACTTTGAATATTTCGAAAGAACATTAAATTTCAAAACATTAATGACCATATGAATAAATCCTTAAAACTATTTTTAAAACATGTACATTAATGTGAATGATTTATAATAATAATCCTTTAAAAAATTTAAAACGATATTTTAGTTAAAGAGTTTTAAAAAAATGAGAGATTCTTGAATACAAATAATTGAGGAATAACATTAAATCAGAACATTATAATATCATGATAATAAAGGGATTCATGATACAATATGCTAATGGATACTATATACACCACATAAGAGTGAATTGGGGCATAACAACAATGAAGTCCAATGGAATGTAAATTGAGACGAAATCCCTTATAAAGATAGTATCCTTTGATTAAGGATAAATCAATTATATAATTATGTGTGAAAAATAGTAATAAACCCAATATAAGTGTATATTAATTTCAAAATAGTCATAGATAATTCACACATATTAAAAGGAAGACATATTCAATAAGTATAAGTTTAACCCAAAGGATGGAAATCAGTTTAAGAAGTTCCCCTACAAAAATTCAACTGCCTTACGGCATCACTTTAAAATTCCGAAAATGAGTTGATAAGATAAAAAATGGTATCTCATCACATGGATATAAAATTGATATTAATAATGATATATAATAACATAACCCAACATAAAAAGATGTAAATTAAAAGACACAACAGAAGAAGTCTTTTAAAAAGAGGAGAGTGCAAGGTTCCCTTACCGATTTGGTAACTTACAAAACATACGCCACATGAAAGAAGGATCATACAATAAAGATTTAAATACAAATAAGTGAAACTATATTACACAAATAGTAAAATCATGGGCAGTACATACACCACACAAAAGTAAATAGTGGAAAATATAGCATGAATCCCACAGAAATAAGAAGTGAGATAAAATCCCCTTACCACGTAGTAATCAATCGAGTTGTATGAAAAAAAAGTTAATAACCACAAAATGATTCATATAATAACATTAATATAAATATAATCATGATAATATATATCCAATTCAGTACACAATACACCACATGCAATAAATAAGTGGCAAACAATGGAAATCTAACGGAATTAAAAGTGGGATAAGAAATCTTTTACCTCGTGTCCAACTTGACCCGATCGTTCTTTAATCTCATGACTAATAAACTAAAGTTAATTTATACCTTCTAAATAACCTTTTTCAAGTTTATTATTCATTTTATATCACTTATTACCATGATATAACCACTATGTAATCATTTAAGTTGTTAATGGTTATTTCGTCGATATTTAGTACTTGAGTAAAAATGAACACCTTATAATTACATGTTGTCCATGTGGTCAAATATACATTATCTTAAGAATGATATTAATTATTTGGATATCATATATATCATATATATTCAGTATATAAATTTATTTATATTAGTACATAACATTTGGAGGTAAGAAATAAAATACATCGTTCATGGAGACGGTAAGTTGTACGTGTGCATGAATGCTACTTTCATTTCCATTTCGTATTCTAATCGAATGAAAACATAATGATACATATTTATATTATAATTAAAGTATAATATATTAAAAAATATCATTAACTCCATCCTTTATACTTCTCTCATAAGGTATTAACGAGTCATATAACATTGAGGGGGCGGTAGTCCGCACTTCCTAAAATGAAATTATCGTGTTTACCCATTATGGAAACCATAATGGTATGCTATAAATGAAAAATACAGAAGTTTAAAGAAAACATAATATGTATAATATATAAATATAGTTCCATCATAATGGCCACCATGATAGGCGGTAAGAGATAAGTGAACAATCATCGTTTCGTGAGGCGTTAGTTTGTCATCCACAGAAACATTATTATCTTAACACATTAAATGGAAGTGTGTGTAAGTTTAATTCTAATCCTTATCATAAAAAATACTATTATATTTAGGATACTATTTTTGTTATAAAATAACGGAGTAAAAAGGGTTTATGGGGTTGGATAAGTAAAATAAAACAAAAGAACATAAGAGAAGATGTTGCCTTTTAATCGGGTAACTCCCTTTGGTTTGAACCAAAAGGGATTGTTGAAGTGTTTTGTGCCTAAGGTAAGGCTTCTAGGATGAAGAGAGGGATATTGGTAGATTATTGGAGCATAGTTTTCATGAGACAAATGCTTGATAAGTGTGAGGAATGGGTTAGATCTAAGGGAGTTTTATAAGGGAGAAGGGGGCTCTTTAGGAATGTTTGAAACAATTATTTTATTATAACCTCATATTCGGTTAAAAAAGGTCAAATATTAGTTAATATCAATGTTAAGATGACTCCTGGACGAAATAAAATAATACAATAATAATTGGACAGGTTTTGTGTATTTTTTTAATATTTATAATCTTATTTATTTAAATCATTTATTAATAAAGTAAATATTTCTTCATTATTGTATCATAAATAATTTAATTTATTTGATTTTCAAAAATTATAAAGAAAATACCATGATGTATTAAATCTTATTATCTTTCCAAAGAATATTTATAGTTTAAAACATGACTTATATAACCCCATGTAAAAAAATATTTACTAAAAGATATTTATTTATGTCATTTTTGTCTTTAATTTAAATTAATTAATATAAAATGTCATTATTACTCCCATGTGGCTTCATGGGGTCCCAAATTCTACACGAGGATTCCCATGGTCGGCTATGTATCATCCAATAAGATTAGGACACATGTTAGGGTAATTTAATATTATTATAATATTATATTTTACCCTTATTTATTATTTTTACCTTTTAATCATGGTAAATAAAATATTTACTGAAGTGAATATTTAAAATGTATAAAAATAAAGGTTACCTATTTACACAATTTTTACCTACTGATTCAAAATATGGAATCCATTTTTCCAAATTCAAAACACAGAAGTGGCAGAAATTAATTTAAAATTAATTTCTGCTGTTAAAAAAGTAGCTTGTTTTTAGGAAATAATAACTATCAAAAGATTGACAATTTTTTATGTCCAATTTCAAAATGAAATTACATAAAATGACCAAAATTAGATTAAACTGTAAAATTATATTCTTATTAAACTTTAAAACCAATTAAAAAGATAATATAACCATATAAATAAATTAGATTAATAGGAACTTTTGAATTAAAATACAATATTTTTCCTTAATCCTTAAAAAAATGAACATTATCAGAAATGTACCAAAATTTCATCCAAAGTAAATTTTGGTGTCCCAATTGTAAATAAGAAATTTATTTTTTCAAATATAACATATAAAAGTGTCAAAAACTATATTTAAAGAGGTTTCACCATTAAAAGGCAGTAAATCGACCTTTTAGTGAATATTAAAGTATTTATGCTTAAAATCGAATTCTTTAAATATTTTAAGCCTCTAACTTTTATTGGATAAATATAAAAATATTCAATAAACATGTATAAAAATATTTTATTTAATTCCATTCATTCCCGCCAATACAATGGTTAGGCGCTAACTACCATTTAAAATAATAATATTATATTATTTGTGTGCAATGTAAGATTTTCAAAGAAACCCATTATTGCGTATCAGGTACGTCGTCGAACATAGTGTCCCCTTTAAATTAGAATTGATATTTAATTCCCAAATATTAATAAATATGAAAATTTTCATATTATTTATTTACCTGGGATGTTACATCTTTCCCCCCCTTTTGAGAATCGTGTCCTCACAATTCTAAAACTGGGCTTGGAAACTTCATTAAAAGTCACACATCCAAAAAAGAGTATGTAAAACTATCACATTAACAGAATGAAAGAGAAGTAAAAAGGTCCCCCAAGATAACCCATACTCAGATTCCATGTTGTAAAACATGGATACGGAAGAGAGAACAAACGGTCAAGTTCTGATGGAGACTGATAGAAAACATGATTAGGAGAAAGTTAACCACCATAAAATCACAAACTTATGAAGTTTAAAACTATATTTGATTACTTAGTATGAAATGTAAACCAACAAAGTATTTTTTATGTTCCTTTTCATAATTCTGAGGAATTTATTTACTACATAGAATAAGAACATAATGAAATATACTTAACTTCAGGTATAGTTTCATTATTTAATAAGTTTCTACCAAAAACAAATATTTTCTCCAAACAATGAGCATTCAAAAAGACATGGTCACATAAAAAGCACAAGAATCATATTCTAAAAAACCACATAATCCTCAAAATAAAAACTATATATTTCCCTTGTCTTTAAACATCAACTAAAACCAAAATGGTTAGTTTGAGATCCTAAAATCTCCGAAAAAGGATAATCCATTATAAAATAAATTACTACTCTTAATCTCCAAAATTCAACAAAAGTTCCCAAAGTTCCAAAAATATCCTTCTATACATAATTGTCCATCAAATTTTTCAAAATAATCCAAACTAATATTGAAACCCAAAACTCATAAGGATTTAATCCCATAGTATTCCATAGTAAATCTTAATATTTATCTCCAAATAGTATCGACTACTCTTAAAGTCTCAAACTGAAGTGTAATTAACCTAATCACATATTCTCTATGATATGTTAGTTATTTCCATAAATAAACCAGATATCCATATTTCCCAAATAAAACATAAATTCTTCCAAAACTAATATATCAACCATTACCCAAAAATTTAAATCCCATAGTATTACATTTTAGGTAGGTATATATTATTCCTCAAAATAGATAATGTCTTTCAAAATCACTTTTATCACTTAATCACCAATTCATTTTATTATACTAAGGATATCCATTTCATAAAACAAAAATTCCCAAAATCAACTTATTCTTGATCCATAAATCCATTTAACTAAAAAGAATAAGTCAACTAACAAAGGACTTCACATAGGCCAATTATAGGCGATGCACCATTATCGCCCTTCGGTTGTGGGTTTTATTCCTACGGCCTTGTTGGACGCGGTGGGTTGTCACTCATCCTATGGGTTTCCCTTTTTATAAAACTTAAAAATAAACCAAACAAGTTTTAACCTTAATGGTTCCCATATATCTCTCATTTTCATCCAAATTCATTATGATCTCAACATCTTAAATCTTGAAGAATTATATATTTTTTCATTTTTTTATTTCACCACAATATGATAAAATAAAACAATCCCAAAATAAAGAACAGCATACCTTGATCATGGTGTCCACTTGGTTTCGTCATTATCTTGTTCACATAGGTAGATGATCCATGCATTGTAACAATGATTTAGATATCCTTCAAAATCATTTTCTTCCTTCATCCAAATACACCTTGAACAACTTGGGTTATATTGGTGTTCACAAAAAAATATTTTTGGAAAATAATCACTTATGACATATAATTTCAAAACATATGATAAAATTTTATTTTTATAAAACAGTCGGACTAAGTTTGAGTTGAAACTTTCAATTAGTGGTCCTTTTAAAATATTATAAGTATGTACTGAGAGACTATCTTTTAAAATCAAATATAAATAGGCTCTACAAGGGTCTCCTTCTTCAGAACCATTTTCAAAATCATAATTTGCTTCAAAATCTTGTGATAAGGTAAAATATTTCAAAATTACTTGAAAATATTAACCTTTCTTAAAAATATGAGAATATTGTGGAAATATGATTTTATTAAATACAACCCATGATCCAAAATGATATCAGGGTATAGAGGAGGTTTTTTATATCTCAAAAAATTGCTTGTAAGTGAGTTGTATGTTTGAAAAAGTATCACAATCATCTGAAAACTACTTTGCAATAATTATTGCAAGCAAGTCATCAGGAAGAGATAAGAATTTCATTTGAGATCTTCCTCCTTACATTTGTAACATACTTTCCTTGATCTGAAAAAAATTCTAAAATAAGGATTTAACTGAAATAATAGACATAGGGACTAACCATGTGTTTAAAAAACTCCTAATACCTAAAGTTGTCTAAACTGACCTCTGATACCAACTATAATGACCCGGCCTTAAACATTACATAATCTTGAATTAAATGAATAATTCACATTGAGGATATTTTCAGGTTTATAGTTTTAGATAATTAGGTCATAACATTTACATAACAACATGAATATTACATTTAGACAATTCTACTCAGTATCCATTTTTTCATAAAATAAAAACTCTTAAAAAAGAGTCATGTCTAGATCCATGTTTTAGACAACATGACTTTTCCATGATCCCATCCATGACCCTTATTCATCTTTAAGTCATGTGGAAAAAATTTCAAGAACTTGGGATGATCATTAAAAGATCAATAAGGGATATAAAATAAGTAATGAATACATTATCCCATCAATAAATACCAAATATTGAAACCAGGCCTTTCAACCATAGCACACCTCATGAAATCAAAACATTTATGAACAACACATAGAAATCATAAATCATAAAAGTAACATACGGCATAAATAACATACTTACATTGTATCTATCATAGCTATAGAGGGAGCCTCATTTGGAATACACATCACAATATATTCCTTAAATCTATTAGGAGAAACATTAACGTTTACCTCTATCACGTTACCCAATGCATTGGAGTGCTATCTTGGGCTCACCCGCCCTAGGTTTATCACGGAACCACCCATATAGGTAAACAATGACCAATATCCATAACATATTCATAACCCATAAAACAAACATAATGTAAAAGGTAACATTTACACATTGCAATCACATTATATCATTTCAGAATATTGACAAAATCAAAGCTTTTATCAAACCATTTTCAAATCCATTTAATATAATAAATAAAAAGATTTCTGAATCAAAGTGTCTCATACCACTTTAAAGATTTTAAAAGAAATTTCAATTTAAAAACATTCATGTTTATATAAAGAAATCCTTCAAACCATATTTAAAACATGGACATTAATGCGAATTATTTAGAAGAATAAACCTTTAAAACATTTAAAATGATATTTTAGTTAAAGAGTTTTCAACAAAATGAGAGATGCTTGAATACAAATAATTGAGGAATAACATTTAATCATAACATTATAATATCATGAGAAAAAATGGATTCATGATATAATATGCCAATGGACAGTATTTACACCATATAAGACTGAATTGGGGCATAACAACAATTAAGACCAATGGACTGTAAATTGAGATGAAATCCATTATAAAGACGGTATCCTTTGATTAAGGATAAATCAATTACATAATTATGTGTGAATAATAATAATAAACCCAATATAAGTGGATATTAAGTGTAAAACAATCATATATCATTCACAAATATTCAGAGGATGAAATATTCATTATGTAAAAGTTTAATCTAAAGAATTGAAATTGGGTTAAGAAGTTCCCTTACAAAATTTCAGCAGCCTTACTGTGTCACTTTAAAATTATGAAAATGAGTTGATGAGATAAAAAAATGGTATCTTATCACTTGGATATAAAATTTAAATCAATAAGTATATATAAGAACATATCCCAACATAATAAGGTGTAAATTAAAACACACAACAAAAGAAGTATTTTAAAAAGAGGAGGGTGAAAGGTTCCCTTAGCAATTTGGTAACTTACGAAACACATGCCACAAGAAAGAAGGATCATACAATGGTGATTTAAATACCAATAAATGAAATTATATTACAAATAGAGTACAATAATTGGAAGTACATGCACTAAACAAAATAAAATAGTTGCAAACATAGCATGAATCTCACGAAAATAAGAAGTGAGATGAAATCCCCTTACCACGTAGTCATCAATCGAGTCATATGACCAAAAGTTAATAACCAATAAATAATTCATATAATACAATGAATATAAATATAATCATGATAATATATATCCAATTTAGTACACAATACACCACATGCAATAAATAAGTGGCGAACAATGAAAATATCACTGAATTAAAAGTGAGATAAGAAATCAATTACCTCGTGTCCAACTTGACTCGATCGTTCTTTATTCAGATGAATAATAAACTAAAGTTAATTTATACATGCTTAAGTAAAAATGAACACCTTATAATTAAAAGGTGTCCATGTGGTCAAATATCCATTATCTTCAGAATGATATTAATTATGTAGATATCATATATATCATCTATATTCAGTATATACATTTATTTTTATTAGTACATAACTTTTGGAGGTAAGAAATGAAATACACCATTCATGGAGACGGTAAGTCGTACGTACGCATAAACGCTACTTTAATTTCCATTTCTTATTTTATTGGAATGAAAACATAATGATACATATGTATATTATAATTATATTATAATGAATCATATAATATCATTAACTTCATCCTTTATACATCCCACATAAGGCATTAATGAGTCATATCACTTTGAGGAGGTGGTAGTCCTCACTTCCTAAAATGAAATTATCGCGTTTACCTATTATGGAATCCATAAAGGTATGCTATAAATTAAAAATAAAGAAGCATGAAGAAAAAAATAAATATCATATATAAATATATAAATATAGTTCCATAATAATGGAAACCATGAGAGGAGGTAGGAGATAATTGAACAATCATCATTTCATGAGGCGTTAGTTTTCCATCCATAGAAACATTATGTACTTTACCCATTAGATGGAGGTGTGTGTAAGCATAATTAAGATAATTATCATAAAAAAATCCTATAATACTGAGGATACTTTTTTGGTTATAAAATAAATGATTAAAAAGAGTTTACGGGGTTGGAGAAGTAAAATAAAACAAAAGAACTTAAGAGAAGACGTTACCTTTTAATCAGGTAACTACCTTTGGTTTCAACCAAAAAAATTTCTCGAAGTGTTTTATGCCTAAGGTAAGGCTTCTAGGATGAATAGAGGGATATTGGGAGATTATTGGAGCAGAGATTTCCTGAGCCAAAGGCTTGATAAGTGTGAGGAATGGGATAGAAGTGAGGGATTTTTTAAGGGAGAGGAGGGGCTCTTTAGGAATTTTTGAAACAATTATTTTATTATAACTTCATATTCGGTTTCAAAAGGTCAACTATTCATTAATATAAAATTTAAGATGACTCATGGCTGAAATAAAATAATCCAACATGAATTGGACTGGTTATTTATATTATTTTAAAATTTATAATCATATTGATTTAAATCATTTATTAATGTGGTAAATATTGCATCATTATCGTATCATAAATAATTTAATTTATTTGATGTAAAAAAATTATAATTAAAATACCATGATGTATGAAATCTTCTTATATTTCTAAATAAAATTTATAATCAAAATGATAACTTATATGACCCCATGTAAAAATTTATTTACTAAAAAATATTTGTTTTTGTCATTTTTGTCTTTACTTTAAATTAATTAATATAAAATGCCATTATTACTCCCATATGGCCCCATGGGGTCCCAAATTCAACCCAATGACGGCCATGGTCGGCTATTTATTAGACAATAGGATTATGACACATGTTAGGGTAATTTAATATTATTATAATATTATATTTTACCCTTATTTATTATTTTTACCTTTTAATCATGGTAAATAAAATATTTACTTAAGTAAATATTTAATATGTATAAAAATAAAAGTTACCAATTTTCCAAATTTGTACCTACTTATTAAAAATATGGAATACATTTTTCCAAATTCAATACACAGAAGTGGCAGTAATTAATTTAAAATTATTTCATGCTATTAATACAAATAGCGTGTTTTTTAGAAATAATAACTATCAAAATATTGACACTTGTTTATGTAAAATTTCAAAATAAAATTACATCCAATGACCAAAATTAGATTAAATGGTAAAAATATATTAAATTACACTTTAAAATGAATTAAAAATATAATATAACCATATAAAAAATTTGATTAATAGGCACTTTTTAATTAAAATACAATATTTTTCTTTATTCCTTAAAAAATGAACATTATCAGAAATATATGAAAATCACATCCAAAGTAAATTTTGGTGTCCCATTTCTAAAGAAGAATTTTATTTTGTCAAATAGAACATATAAAAGTAACAAAACTATATTTAAAGAGGGATCTCCATTGAAAGGCGGTAAATCGACTTTTTAGTGAATATTAGAATATTAATGCTTAAAATCGAATTCTATACTTATTTTAAGACTCTAAAAATTATTAGATAAATGTAAAAATATTCAACAAACGTGTATAATAATATTGTAGTTAGATCTATTCATTCCCGCCAATACAACGGCAAGGTGCTAGCTACCATTTAAAATAATAATATTATATTATTAGTGTGCAACGTAAGATTTTCAAAGAAACTGATTGTTGTGTATCGGGTAAGTCTTCGAACATAGAAACCCATTTAAATTAGAATTAATATTAAATTCACAAATATTAATAAATATGAAAATTTTCATGTTCTTTATTTACCTGGGATGTTACATCCTCCACCCCTTTTGAGAATTTCATCCTAACAATTTTAAAACTGGGCTTGGAAACTTCATTTAAAGTCCAACATCGGAAAAAGAGTCTGTAAAACTATCAAATTAAAAGAATGAAAGATAAGTAAAAAGGTCACCCGAGATAACCCATACTCAGATTCCAGGTTGGAAAACATAGATATGGAATAGAGAACAAATGTTCAAGTTCTGATGAAGAGTGATAGAAAACATGATTAGGAGAAAGTTAACCACAAAAAAAATCACAAACTTATGATGTGTTAAATGGTATTTTATTACCTAGTATGAAACGTAAACCAACAAGGTTTTTGTTTTACATTCATTTTCATAATTTTGAGGAATTCATTTACTACATAGAACAAGAACATAATGAAATATACTTACCTTCAAGTGTAATTTCATAATTTAATAAGTTTCTACCAAAAACAAATATTTTCTACAATCAATGAGCATTTAAAAAGAATTCATCACATCAAAAGCACAAGAATCATATTCTATAAAAATCACATAATCCAAAAAATAAGAAATATATATTTTCCTTGTCTTTAAACACCAACTAAAATCAAAATGGTTAGTACGAGATCATAAAATCCCCAAAAAAGGATAATCCTTTTAAAAAATTTTACTACTCCTAATTTGCAAAATTCAAAAAAAGTACCGAAAGTTCAAGGAAGATCATTCTATACATAATTTTCCTTAAAATTATTCAAAATAATCCAAACTAACATTGAAACCCAAAATTCCAAAATATTTAATCCCATAGTATTCCACAGTAAATCTTAACATTTATCTACAAATAGCATCGACTACTCTTAAAGTCTCATATTGAAGTCTAATTAACCTAATCACATATTCTCTATGATAGGTTAGTCATTTCCATAAATAACCCAGATATCAATATTTCCAAATTAAAAAATAAATTGTTCCAAAAACAATATTTCAACCATTACCCCATAGTTTAAATCCCATAGTATTCGATTTTTTGAAGGTATATATTGTTCCCCAAAAGAGAGAATGTCTCCCAAAATAACTTTTATCACTTAATCACCAAATCATTTTATTATACTAAGGATATCTATTTGATAAAACACCACTCCCCAAAATCAACTTATTCTTGATCCATAAATCCATTTAACTTAAAAGAATAAGTCGTACTAACCAGGGACTTCATGTAGGACAGTGGTAGGCGATGCACCCTTTCCTCCCTTTAGTTGTGGGTTCGATTCCAATGGCCTTGCCAGACACAACGGGTTGTCACCCATCCTATGGTTTGTCCTTTTTATAGAACTCAAAAATAACCCTAACATGTTTTAATCTCAAGTGTTTCCTTATACCTCTCATTTTAATCTCAATTCATTGTGATCTCAACATCTTAATTATTGAAGACTTATATATATTGTAATTTTTTTTATTTAACCACTATATGATAAAATAAAATGATCCCCAAAATAAATAACATCATACCTTGATCATGGTGTCCACTTGGTTTCATCGTTATCTTATTCACATAGGTTGATGGTCCATGCATTTCAACAATGATTTACAGATCCTTCAAAATCATTTTCTTACTTCATCCAAATACACCTTATACAACGTGGGTCATATGGGTGTTCACAGAAAAATAGTTTCGGAAAATAATCACATTTGACATATAGTTTCAAAACATCTTATAAAACTTGATTTTTATAGAACAGTCGAACTGAGTTTGAGATGAAACATTCAATAAGTTTTCCTTTTAAAATACCATAAGTATGTGATAAGAGAATATATTTTAAAATCAAATAAAAATAGGCTCTTCAAGGGTCTCCTTCTTCATCATCTTTTTCAAAATCATAATATGCTTCAAAATCTTGTGATAAGGTAAAATATTTGAAAATTACTTGAAAATATTTATCTTTCTTGAAAATATTAGAATATTGTGAAAATAGGATTTTATTAAATACAACCCATGAACCATAATGATATCGAGGTATAGTGGAGGTGTTTTATATCTCAAACAATTTCTTGCAAGTGACTTGTAAGTTAGAAAAAGTTTCACAATCATCCAATCACAACTTTTCAATAATTATTGCAAGCAAGTCATCAGGAAGATATTGGAATATCATTTGAGATCTTCCTACATCAATTTGTAACATACTTTTCTTGATCTAAAAAAAGTTATAAAACAAGTATTTTACTGAAATAATAGAAATAGGGACTAACCATGTGTTTAACGAAAACTCCTAATCAATAAAGTTGTCTAAACCGACTTCTAATAACAACTATATGGAACCGGCCTTAAACATTACATAATCTTGAATTAAATTAATAATTCATATTTAGGATCATATCAGGTTTAGAGTTTTAGATAATTTTCTCCTAACAATTACATAACAACATGAATATTACATGTATACAATATTACTCAGTATCTAATTTTTCATAAAATAAAAACTCTTAAAAAAAGAGTCATGTCTAGTTCCATGTTTTAGACAGCATGAATTTTCGTTGATCTCATCCTTGACCCTTATTCATCTTTAATTCCTATGGAAAGAATTTCAAAAACATGGGATGAGAATAAAATTCTCAGTAAGGGATATAAAATAAAGAATAAATAAATTATCCCATCAATAAATACAAAACAATGAAACCATACTTTTCAATCATAACATACCTCATGAAATCATAAGATTTATGAACAACAAATAGAAATCATAAATCATAAGGGTAACTTACGGAAAAATAACATAATTACATTGTATCTATCACAGATATAGAGGGAGTCACATTTGGAATACCCATCATGGTATATTACCTAAATTTCTTTGGAGAAAAATTAATGTTTACCTTCATCACATTATCCAATGCATCGGAGAGCTATCTCGGGATCACCCTCCCTAGGTTTATCCTGGAACCACCCATATAGGTAAGCAATGAAAAATATCCATAACATATTCATAACCCATAAAACAAACATAATGGAAAGATAACATTTACACATTGAAATAACAATATATCATCTCCAAATATTGACAAAATCAAAGCTTTTATCAAACCATTTTCAAATCCATTTAAAATAATAAATAAAAATATTATTGAATCAAAGTGTCCCATACCACTTTTAATCTTTTTAAATAAATTTAAATTTCAAAACATTAATGTCCATATGAATAATTCCTTAAAACCATTTTTAAAACATGGATATTAATGTGAATTATTTAGAACAATAAAACTTTAAAACATTTCAAATGATATTTTAGTTAAAGAGTTATTAACAAAATGAGAGGTTCTTGAATACAAATAATTGAGGAATAAAATTTAAACAGAACTTTATAATATCATGATAATAAAGGGATTAATGATATAAAATTCCAATGGATAGTATATACACCACATAATAGTGAATTGGGGAATAAAAACAATGAAGTCCAATGGAATGTAAATTGAGACGAAATCCCTTATAAAGACGGTATCATTTTATTAAGGATAAATCAATTTCATAATTATGTGTGAAAAATAAGAATACAGACAATATAAGTGTATATTAAGTGTAAAACAATCAGAGATCATTCACACATATTCAAAGGACGACATATTCAATAACTGCAAGTTTAACCCAAAGAATTGAAATTGGGTTAAGAAGTTCCCTTACCAAAATTTGACAGCCTTACGGTGTCACATCAAAATTCATAAAATGAGTTGAAGAGATAAGAAATGGTATGTCATCCCTTGGATATAAAACATAAATCAATAAGGATATATAATAACATATATCAAAATAATAAGATGTAAATTAAAAGACACAATAAAATTAGTCTTTTAAAAAGAGGAGGGTGAAAGGTTCCCTTGCCGATTTGGTAACATAGGAAACATACGCCACAAGAAAGAAGGATCATACAATGAAGATATAAATACCAATAAGTAAAATTATATTACATAAAGAGTAAAATTATGGGTAGTGCATACACCACACAAAAGGAAATTGTGGCAAATATAGCATGAATCTCACGGAAATAAGAAGTGAGATGAAATCCCCTTACCTCATAGTAATAAATAGAGTCGTATGACCAAAAGTTAATAACCACATAATAATTCATATAATTCCATGAATAAAAATATAATCATGGTAATATATATCCAATGTAGTACACAATACACCACATGCAATAAATAAGTGGCGAATAATGGAAATCTCACAGAATTAAAAGTGAGATAGGAAATCCCTTACCTCGTGTCCAACATGACTCGATCATAATTTAATCTCCTGAATAATAAACTAAAGTTAATTTATACTTTCTCAAGAACCTTTTTCAAGTTTATTATTCCTTTTATATCACTTATTACCATGTTATAAACATTATGTAATCATTTAAGTTATTAACGGTTATTTCATCGATATTTGGTACTTGAGTAAAAATATACACCTTATAATTACTAGTTGTCCATGTGGTAAAATATACGTTATATTCAGAATTATATTAATGATTTAGATAACATATATATCATATATATTCAGTGTATACATTTATTTATATTTTTACATAACATTTGGAGGTAAGAAATGAAATGCACCGTTCATGGAGACGGTAAGCTGCACGTGCGCATGAATGCTACTTTCACTTCCATTTGATATTTTAATGGAATGAAAACATAATGATACATATTTATATTATAATTCCAGTATAATATATTAAATAATATCATTAACTCCATCCTTTATATGTCCCACATTAGGCATTAATGAGTCATATCGCTTTGAGGGGGCGGTAGTCCGTACTTCCAAAAATGAAATTATCGCATTTACCCATTATTGAAACCATAAAGGTATGCTATAAATGAAAAATAAATAATCATAAATAAAACATACACATAATATATATCATATATAAATATAGTTCCATCATAATGGCCACCATGAGAGGTGGTAGGAGATAACTAAACAATCATCATTTCGTGAGGCGTTAGTTTTCCATCAACAGACACATTATGTTCTTTACCCATTAGATGGAAGTTTGTGTAAGTGTAATTAGAATAATTCTCATAATAACATCCTATTATATTGAGGATACTGTTTTTGTTATAAAATAAAGGATTAAAAAGTTTTTACTGGGTTGGAGAAGTAAAATAAAACAAAAGAACTTAAGAGAATATGTTACCTTTTAATCGGGTAACACCCTTTGGTTGGAACCAAAAGGGTTTCTTGAAGTGTTTTCTACCTATTGTAAGGCTTCTAGGATGAATAGAGGGATGTTGGGAGCTTACTGAAGCAGATTTTTCATGATAAAAAGTGCTTGGGAAGTGTGAGGAATGGGTTAGAAGTGAGGGCTTTTATAAGAGAGAGGAGGGACTCTTTAGGAATGTTTGAAACAATTATTTTATTATAACCTCACATTCAGTTTCAAAGAATAAAATATTCATTAATATAAATGTTAAGATGACTCATGGATGAAATAAAATAATCCAATAATAATTCAACTGGTTTTTGATATGTTTTTAATATTCATAATCTTATTTAATTAAATCATTTATTAATGAGGTAAATATTTCATCATTATTATATCATAAATAATTTAATTTATTTGATGTCCCAAAATTATAAAGAAAATACCATGATTTATTAAATATTATTATATTTCCAAATAATTTTTATAGTCGAAAAGAAAATTTATATAACCCCATTTGAAAATTTATGTACTAAATGATATTTGTTTATGTCATTTTTGTCTTTACTTAAAATTAATTAATATAAAATGTCATTATTAATCTCATGTGGCTCCATGGGGTCCCAAATTCAACCCCAGAATGACCACGGTCAGATATGTATTATCATATAGGATTAGGACACATTTTAGGGTAATTATTAATACTTTAATATTATATTTTACCCTTATTTATTATTTTTACCTTTTAATCATGGAAAATAAAATCTTTACTGAAGTAAATATTTAAAATGTATAAAAATAAAAGTTACCTATTTACACAATTTAGACCTACTTATTGAAAATATGGAATCCATTTTTCCAAATTCAAAACAAATAAGTGGCAGCAATTAATTTAAAATTAATTCTCGCTGTTAAAACAAAGAGCGTGTTTTTAAGAAATGATAACTATCAAAAGATTGACACTTTTTTATGTCCAATTTCAAAATGAAATTACATAAAATGACTAAAATTATATTAAACTGTAAAAATTTATTCTAAATACACATTGAAACAAATTAAAAAGATAATATAACCATATAAATAAATTATATTAATAGGTACTTTTGAATTAAAATACAATATTTTTCCTTATTCCTTAAAAAATGAACATTATCAGAAAAATACCAAAATTCCTTCCAAATTATATTTTGGTGTCCCAATTCTAAATAATAATTCTATTTTGTCAAATAGAACATATAAAAGTTTCAAAACTACATTTAAAGAGGGTTCACCATTAAAAGGCGTCATATCAACCTTTTAGTGAATATTAGAGTATTTATGCTTAAAATCAAATTCTTTACTTATTTTAAGCCTATAACTACTATTGGATAAATGTAAAAATATTCAAAAAAAATGTATAGTAATATTGTAGTTAGTTATATTCATTCCTGCCAATACAACGGCTAGGCGCTAACTACTATTTAACATAATAATATTATATTATTAGAGTGCAATGTTTGATTTTCAAAGAAACTCATTATTGTGTATAGGGTACGCCATCGAAGATAGCATCCCCTTTAAAGTAGAATTAATACTTTTTTCACAAATATTAATAGATATAAAAAATTTCATGTTCTTTATTTACCTGGGAAGTTACATCACAACCCAAACAATACCATTATAACAAGATATCCAAAACCAGAAATACGATATTAAAACTAAGTGGTAGATATTTCATGATAAGGTACATGTTAAGTGTCAAAATGAATCTAAAAATAAAGACACTAACAACTCCCAAGTGGGTACTGAACCACGTCTGGTTCCCTCATCCTTTCTCCATTCCCAAATTAGTCATCTAACACAGGGCCATTTCGCTTAACCTATCCAAAAATAATGAAATATATTTGGGTACTGATCAGGTAGCCTGAGATGGGTGTGAGTAAAACTTAGTAGGCCACCACCAATGGGTTCTAAAATAAAATCCACTCAATAAAAATATGATGTTGATTAAATAAATAAACACAATTATTATGTAAAATAGTTATCACATTAGAAATTATTCATTATTTAACAACATAAACACCTGGGTTCCTGAGGACACCTTAATTTCAATACCTAATTTCGGAAACGCTGGAGTCTAAACTATCCCCAAGGTATATAATGTCATATAATTCCACAGTTACCATTCAATATCTCATGTCACATCTCCAAATTCTATTTTTACCATTCAAGTTTACATATCATATCTCATAATTCCATTTTTACCATTATAAATTTCTATTCTCTCAAGAATTCCATTGTTACGATTCATCATTTCATTAATCAATTCAACAATTAACTAATCTTATCAATCCTATTAACTGAATCTAATTAATTAATCTTCCTAATATCATTAATTAACTAAAAAATTAATTAATATTCTCAATCTTTTTAATTATCTCAACGTCTAATTAGTCTTCTCAATCTCATTAATTATCTCAAAAATTAATTAATATTATTAATATCATTAATTAACCCATCAATTAATTCATCTTCTGAAGCCTATTAATTGACTCAAAAATTAATTAATCTTCTCAATCTCATTAAATAACTCAACAATTAATTAATAATTTAAATCTTATTTGTTAACTCAAAATTAATAAATCTTCTCATTCTATTTATTGAACTCAAAAATTAATTAATCAACTCAATCATATTAATTAACTCAATAATTAATTAATCATGTCAACTTCATTTATAAACTCAACCGTTAACTATTCTTCAGAATTCATGACTAATAAAAAAATAGTTTATCAAATCAATTACCTCAATTTTTTCCCAATTTATTAATTAAAATCAACCACCATAATAATCCTATAATTAATTTATAAATAAATTATTCAATTAAAAAACACATTATACTATAATTAATTCCACAATGGATTATTGAAATTCAAAATCTAAAAATCCATTAATTAATTCCACAATTAATTACCCAATTCAATAATCCCAATACCCCCTAATTAATTCCATAATTCATTAATCACAATTTACAATTATAATTTCCCCAATTTATTATTTTTTTATTAATTAACTAATTCACCAATTTAGTTAATTCAATCATGAACTAAACTGCTAAAAATATCATAAAAAGAATACAATTACAATCACATAATTTTAATTAATTCCTTTGGATTTGATTTATATACCACCTACCTCAATTCTTTGAAGAACAATCACCCAATGGAAATCCCCAAAATTTTAGCAGCATAACGACATAGAACGAGGTCCAGATATAAAACCCCAAAACCAAATTAAAAAAATCAAGGTCCTTTAATTCAAGATCTAGAACCACAAACCTATATATAAATTCAAAAAACTGAATCTATATCTAAGAAATAGGAAGAAAACCCCCTTTATAGAATGGGAGAAGAATGGAAGTGGAATGGGAAACCAAGCGGGATAGGATTTTCTTTCTCGTATGGGAGAAAATCTTCAATCTAATATTTTAATTGAAATGAATATAGGTATTTAAGGGTTTTAATCTATCCAATAGGCACTGAAATTATTGGGAGATGAGTTGGTCTGAGTTAGGGTGAAATATGATGAGTTTTGGGGGTTTGTGTGATTTAAAATCAAATTTTCGAGTGAATTCAAATGTCGTGCATGGTTTTCTGGGAAGGTTTTAAATGTTTTCCATAACAATGTACCTATTTTAAGGGGGTTTATGGTTACTATTTTCCTGGTTCACAGTTTTTAAAACTATGCACTAACTGTGCAAAACCCCTCTGTCCAGGGCTGCACGGTGTCTGGGGCGAGGGCACACGGTTAGGGAAAATTGTGTGCGAACCATACACTTCCCACCTTCTTAATCTTTTCTAAAAATTTCACCCCAAAAATCCCCAAGTTAAATACCAAACGACAATTACTCAACATTAATTAAAATAGTTCCTATAATTAATCTTGATACATCTTTGTAAAAGTTTAATATCTTTCAATCTCCTCACCATATAAAACATCTTCCCGAATCTTAACTACCAAGAATCTCTAAAATTATGATCCAAAAATATTGGTCCACGGATCCCACATATCTTCCTATAATTTCCATGTTTCATCATGCACACTTCCATGTCTCCACAATACATAAACTATAGGCAGGGTTTATCCCCCATAACACTTTGTAACTATGATCCAACACATGTATCAGATGCTCCTCAAATGATTAATTTATCTAGATCTCAACATCATCCACATCGATGAAATGAGAAGGGTCAGGGTGATACTAGAGAAGTTTTTACACAGGAAAAATTTCATGCATATCACTTTATTTCTGTGGAAGATCCAATTGTTATTCCATTGGCCCTATTCTTTCCACAACCTCAAATGGTCCAATGAACCTGGGCATAGCTCGCCCTATCTATATATCATGCGGTGACCCAACCTGGGTGACACCCAAAGAAATACATGATCACCCTCTGTAAAATATATGGTTCATCATCATTTATCCACATAAAACTATTTCCTACTCTGAGAGAACATCCATACACTTCAAAATAAGATGAGCCTACTCTGAAGTCTCATGTATGAGGCTCGGTCCAAACAACTCTAACCCACATGCCTCCATCTAGAATAGAGATTATATATGTGGCCTACCGTAAAGATCCTTGTATGGTGCTATCTGAACAGTTTCTTGATAAATTTTTCTTAAGGAAAACTCCACTAAATCTAGGTTCTTATTCTAAGATCTATTGGAGTATAAAACTCACACTCACAGCAAATCCTCATGAACTTGAATAGTACGCTCTGACCACCAATCTTTTTATTGGTGGAATGTTGTACTCAGTAAGACCTACATACACAGTTCCTTCTATAATCAATACCAAAAGAGAGAATTAATATTCAATCCATGATATGAATCTATAGTCCACATAAACCCTTACAAATTGACTATATCCCAAGAATATTATCTCCCAACTACTCCATTGAGAATGTTTCCTATATAGGTAAGAAATACACTAACTTTGTTAGTCTATCCACAATAACCTAAATAGTATCTTTCTTTCAAGGAATCCTCAAGAGACCCACCACGATTTCTATATTCATGTCATCCCACATTTACTCCAAAATGGGGAATGCGTGTGGTAAACATCCAGGTCATTGATGCTCCACCTTCACCAGCTGATAGATGCAACACCGTGTCATGAACCCAGCGCTCTCATTTTTCAGGGTCGGACACCAAAACTATCATCATAGGTCATGGTAAACTTTAGTCACACCTAGATGTACTTCCCACTTAATGGAATTAAATTTCCATATCAAATCCTTCCACATACTCATAGGCACAGCAATTTGATTCTTGAAAAATATGATCGCATCCTCATCTATCAACCAGTCTGAAGGTGTCTCCCCACCTTCAAAGATTTTCATCAAATATAAACATCTTGGATCCTCATACTATATACCCCTAATCTAACTCAAATGTGTAGACTCCACTGAAACTGATACCAAATTTGTCTGCTCCAACCTCTCTTAAACCTCCACAACCATCTCATCTAGCAATATTATCATCTTCTAATAATAACTAAACTCATGAACCACCTTAGTATGAGTTTTTTTAATTAAGGCATCAGTAATAGTTATTCTTTTCCTGGGTGTAAATACAAGTTCAAAATAAAAAAAAACTACATATACTCAACCCATCCCTGATGTTTGATATTCAAATATCACTATGAGAATATATACCTCATGATTTAGTGATCAATAAGAATAGTAAACCTATCTCCCAATTGATAATGTCGCCGACACCATAACACATAAACAACAACTTCTTACTCGAGGTTGTTCATTGGTTAGTTCCATTCATTTGGTCTCAACTATCGAGACCCATACTCCATATATAGATCTACCTATATCAACACTACTTCAAGTCTGATCCCAGAAGAGTTAAAAAAATATTCTGTTCCTTACCAAGCTCAGGTAGGACCAAAATTGGTGCCTATGTCAAACACTTCATCAGCTCTGGGAAAGAATTATCACATGCTCCAAACTAGTAAAACTTTATCCCCTTTTTGGTCAAGTCTAAAAGAGATTCTTCCAAATGGTAATTGTATTGTATGAACCTCTAATAATATCAAGATATCACTTGAAAGCTACAGATATCAAAGACGTTCTTGGGATACTCCCATGAAACCACTGCCTAAACCTTCTATAGGTATACTGACACAACTACCTCTGAGATGATGTGACCCAAGAAGTGTACTTGATCAATCCAAAATTGAGACCAATATAAATTGGCATATAGTTGATGTTATCTCAATGTACTTAATATGATGTTACGATGTTGGGAATGATCATCATGATTCTTGGAGTAGAGAAAGATTTCATCCACAAACACAACCACAAACTGATCTAGGTACGGATGGAATACATTATTCGTCAATTCCATAAACACTACTGGTGTATTCTTCAAATCAAAAGGAATTATGAAGAAATCATATAATGCATACTTTCTTCTGAAAGGAGTTCTAGATATATCAAAAGTTTTAATTCTCAATTGATGATACTCTGATATTAATTCAATATTGGAAAGAACATACGATCTTCTCAACTTGTAGAAAAGATCATCGATTTTTGGAAGATGATATTATTTATTCACTTTTATCCAGTTAAACTTTCGGTAATCAACACACAAACACAAACTCGCATTTTCCTTCTTTGAAAACAACACTGGTGATCCCCAAGGCAATGTACTCGTATGGGTAAATCCCATATCCATCAACTTATCCAGTCGAGTCTCGATTTATTGAATCTCTATAATTTACATTATATATGGTGTAATAGATATTAGTTCAACTCCTGGAATTAGATCTATAGTAAATTCCACATATCTCTTAGGATAAATCCCTAATAATTCTTTAGGAAACACATCCTGAAACATGTTCACTATGGGTGGAAAGACATATTGCTTCACACCTTTATCATCTAGTAGTAAACGTGAAACCAAAGTTATGATCTCTCTTAGTTGTTGGGTAATTGGACCTGCTCAACCTTTCTAGATATACCAGTCTCCACAATGAATATAGTTTTCTCCCTTAGGAGACTTAAAAATAACCCTCCTATGGAAATAATAAATATGGGATCGGTATGCTACTAACCAGTCCATACCTAAAATGAGGTTGAAGCCTTAAATTTCAAAAATATAAAGATCCCATAAAAATGATATTCAATAACTTGAAGAGAACATCCCTTTCTCAATAATATTTCCCTATATCATACTCCCAATGGTGCATATATCATTAATACCCCACTCATGAACTCTATCTCCATGCACAAACCATTAACAAGTTGTAAAAAAAATAGAGGAATGAGAGGCACCAGTATCAAATAAGGAATTATTTAATGTAAAATATATAATAATATTACCTATCTCTATCAATGGTTTAGCCTCAATATCCACCATTGTATGATGAAATACGTTCAATTTTCTTACTCATCTTCCCTATGATACAGCCTGACTCCCCTACACTGCACCACTCTTCCAATATGGGGACTCTTTCCCATAAGTATTATATCCACCATCTCTACTTCCATGTCTAGTATAACTCCAACTACCAGCCAGATATGGTGTAGAATATCCCATTCCTACACTCCAATCCTTCTTAGTTTCACACTCAATGACCGTCTATTGATGGGTCCTGAAGAACTTTAGTATATGTCCCATCTTTAAGTAAGATCGGTACTCTGATGGTTGTTAGGGTTAATATCTATGATATTTTCCCTACCAACCACAGTGGCGGCATACAATCCGGGTTAGGTCATGAGTGACGGAACCTTCCCCTAGCCAATCATCTTTTAACTCCCCTAACTTAAACCCTCATAGCAATGCTCTATGCTCTTAAACGTTATACCTCCTGATCATCCAGTAGCAACTACCTATTTTTCACTTGAAGTCTCTCTCAGCTTCCCCTCAGCTATGAGAGCCTAATAAACCACCTCAAGGAAACTTTTATAACCTAAAATGGTTAACTTGGGACTTAATCTCACATTTAAGTCCATCCTTAAATCACATAATTATAGCTTCCTCATCCCCCGACAACTCTAGACCAAAGATATTCAAGTCTCTAAAGCATCTAGCATAGTCCATCACAGACATACTCCCTTGAGTAAACCTCATGATATCATCATATCTCTTCTCTCTATGTGTATCTGGGTATAATTTATCCAATAATCTCTATATGTAGTCCATCCATAACATTCCATCATCCATTCATATTAGATCATGAACGTCCCACCATCACTTCTCGAATCCTCGTAGCATATAAGCATCCATCTTGATGTTATTCTAAGGAGTCTCTATGTGGTCAAGTATAGTTTGTATAGACTCAATCTAGAAATCATCTCCCTCAGGTCCACCCTCTCCATAAAAATTCATAGGGTGATACAACTAAAACTGCAGCATCAATTCATACATTCTCTTCTCAACATGCCATAGGTATCATTCCATGAATTTCATGAATCGGGAAAAATTATCTTAGAACTACTCCCCAACTTCCTCACCTTTCACTATTGGTTTCATAGGTTCCACCACTGTAGGAGCATCCCTATCCATGTCCTCTTGTCATCATCTCAGTAAGAATCATCATGGAGGCATAACTCTACAAGACAAACACTCAACATAGGATAATTTTCTAACATTAAAATTTTTACAGGAAAGAAAAATAATGAACAATAATTCTTTTTCCCCAAACCCCGCCACATGGTCAACGTCAAGTCCCTGAAACTTCCCTTAACCATCCTACATCTTGGTCAAGGTTAGAAAAGGGTAACTAGTTTTCATTATTCGTTTTTCTCATTTATAAACCTAGGTATTTTCATATTGCATCATTTTATAACTTTTAATTTCATATTAGGCACCATTTTCAATTCAATTTCCAAAGAAATGAAAAAGTTCAAGTTCAAAAAATTATGCAAAACCCATTTCCATGAATGCCTAAATTGTAACATGTGACAAAGTAATCCAAAGTTCCTAGTATGATGCATGAAAACTCAACTCTCTTTCCATATCGGTCCATGATTCAATTCTCAAAAAATCTCCTAAACAATAATCACATAACACCACAAGTGTGTCACATAATGTGAGGTAATTTAATACTCTAGCATCAAACATAAATAACAAAAATACCACCCTAGGAACATGGGTTCTCCCCCATACATTGGTTTGCTACCACCATGAACTAACTCATAACCAATGCCTGACTCTTCCGAGTCTACTCTCTTCCTTTCCTAAATAGTAAAACCAACGAAAATATAATAAAACTACTCTGATAAAACATTATAATGTCCGAACCTAGGTGCCACACATAGGTTCCCTGAGTTGATCAGTCATATAACATAAAGTTTGCCTCCTCAGATGCTATAGGATGTTGTCTAGTAGTGATTGTATAATATCAGTCATGGGGAGACTATATCCTATTTATTAGAGTAAAACACTAGAGGAAATAAATAAATGATAATAAAATGAAATATATTCATAACCAAAGGATATCACAACTAGAAAAATACCAATATAAAAAGATTACCCAAACTGGGAATACTATATCAAAACTAAGCAGTAGATATGTCCTACTAAAGCACATGACAAGTGTAAATATGAAACTCAAAAGTAAAGACACTAACAACTCTTAAGAAGGTCCTGGACCCCATATGGTTCCTTCATCCATGCTCTATTCCGAAATTATCAATCTAACACAAGAAATTTTCCCATAACCTATCCTAAAACAATGAAATATATTCTGGTATCGATCTGGCATCCTGATTGGGGTGTGAGTACAATATAGTTGACCACCACTAATGGTGTCTCAAATAATATTTATTCAATAACAATGTATGAAGTTTTATAAAGAAATAAACACAGTGAATAAGTTAAATAGTTATCACATTATCAATTATTCTTTATTTAAACACCTAAACTCTTGGGTTCTCGAGGACACCCAAACCTCAATACTTTCTTTGGCCCATACTGAAGTCCAAACTATCCCCAGGGGATACCATGTCCTATAATTCCATATTTTCCATTATATTTCTCATGTCATATCTTAAAATTTCATTTTTACCATTATATATTACATGTAATATCTCATAATACCGTGGTTACCATTCAAGATTTCATTGTTACCATTCTATATTTCAATTCTCAAATGAATTCCACTATTACCATTCATCATTTCATTAATTAATTCCACAATTAAGTAATTTTTTCAACCTCATTAATTAACAAAAAAAATAATTAATCTTATCGATCCTATTAATTAATTAATAATTAAGTAATCTTCTCAATATAATTAATTAAATAAACAATTAATTAATCTTCTCAATCTCATTATTTAAATTATTAATTAATTAATTAATCTTCGAAATATCATTAATTAACTCTAAAATTAATTAATAGTATCAATATCATTAATTAACTCAACAATTAATTAATCTCCTCAATCTTATTAAGTAAATAAAAAATTGATTGAACTTCCCAATATCATAAATTAACTCAAAAATTAATTAACCATATCAATCCTATTAATTAACTCAATAAATAATTAATCTTCTCAATCTCATTAATTAACTCAATTATTAATTAACCATATTTTCCCTATTAATTAACTCAAAAATTAATTAATCATCTCAACCTTATTAATTAACTCAACCATTAATTATTCTTTCCAATTCATTAGTAATTCAATAATTAGTTTATCACATCAATTTCCTTAATAAATTCCCCAATTGATTAATTTGAATCCACCATCCTAATAATCTTATAATTATTTCACCAATTAATTATTAAATTCACAATATCATTATCCTGTAATTATTTACACAATTAATTATTCAATATCACAATATCAATATCCTCTACTTTATTCTACAAATAATTACTCAATTCAACAATCCCAATATCCCCTAACTAATAACAAAATTAATTACTCACAATCTATAACTCCAATATCCCCAATTACCTAATTTTCCTTAATTAATTAATTCTCCAATTTAATTAATTCAATCACAAACTCAACTACTAAACATCTAATAGAAATTCTCTTACAACATATACATAATTACCATCAAGGATTTTGTATTTGAATTACGAACCACCTACCTCAATCCATTAATGAATGATCTTGCCAAGGAAATCCCCAAAATGTGAGTGACATAATAGCGTAGAATAAGATCGGCATATAAAACTCGAAATCAAGATAGAAAAAAAGATCCTTTAATTATATATCTAGATCCACAAATCTAAATCCAGATCTACAAAACCAGATCTAGATCTAAAAAAATTGAATTAGAAAAAATTTTCTTTAATGGGAGAATAAAGAAAGAGGAACGAGAAACCTAGCGTGATAAGATTATCTTA
Organism: Viscum album; assembly: GCA_963277665.1. Taxonomy (NCBI): domain Eukaryota; kingdom Viridiplantae; phylum Streptophyta; class Magnoliopsida; order Santalales; family Viscaceae; genus Viscum; species Viscum album. Next base: position 1,806,277,838 of record OY728136.1, on the reverse strand, counting down.
CCAAAAAGGGTGCATATTTTTTATAAAGGAATCAAATCATGAGTAAAATAGGTTAGTAAGGATAATAATCCATCCAGGAGGCATTAAAATCATGAATAGATGAGTTACTCTGATTTGGGGTCGAATATGGTGAGTTTTGGTGGTTCGGGTGATTTTAATATAATTTTTGGGTAAATTAAAATGTCGCACACGATTTTTTGGGTAGGGGCACATGGTTTTCCCAAACCGTGTGCCTTAACTATGCTCCACTTATAAGGGGGTTTATGATTTATTCTTTTAGGTTTCATAATTTATCAAACCCTGTTTCAACCGTGAAAAACCTCTCTATCTAGGATTTCATAGTTTTCTAGGTCAGGATGGACGGTTAGGGAAAATCGTGCCCCAACCATGAACTTCCCTCTTTATTCCTCATTCCTCATAATTTCTCCCAAACACTCCCCAATTTAAATCTTAATTGAAAAGTACTCAACACTAATAAAAATAGCGCCTTTAATCAAGCCTAATACATCTCCATAAATGGTTGGGGTATTACACAACAACATATCAAATCGAATATTGTGATGATCTCTACGAACTAGTGACCTGGAAGAAACACCAATATTGATTCTTTAGTCCCAAAAAGGAACAAAAGTCCTCCAAAATAGATTTTTTAGTCGGGGTACCAAATTTTTTTGACATTTGATTTAATTTAAGCCTCGTTTAAGGGGGAATTTTTTCTATTTTCAATGTGTACTAAATTTATTCACAGTGAATACATTCATTTTCATATTATGGTTTTGATATTTTATCATTTTTCACAATTTAGTTTTATTTATCATTAAATATATACATATTTTCATATATTTATTTATAATAATTCACATATATAAATACATGTATCAACATCTTTATGTAGAAATGTATTTATAAATATATAAAATAAATATTTATAGTTAATTTTATTTAAATTAAAAAAATTAATCATTCTATTTAAAATATAAAAATTCATTAATATGTATATATACACCAATAAAAGTATTATTCATATATAAATATGTTTTTTTCAATAATTAACAAATATTTCTGTATATATATGTATTCTAATATATGTAAATATATACATATTCTAAAAATGTTTTTTAAAAAACTATCATGCCATTTTTTACAATATAAAAAAATAAATATAATGTTTATATATACATATATGTGTGTGTTAATAAATGAATATATATTTATATTATATTCTAATATATTTAAATTAACATAATATATAACATACTTATATAAATATAAATATATATCACACACACACACATATTTCATAAACAAATTTAAAAATAATTTTTTAAATATATGAATAAAAATATATATGTACATATATATAAATAAATAGAAATATCCTTAAATAGGCAAAAAACAACATAGTGTAGTGGTAAAGGCATTCCATTTTAAAAGGAGAAATGCAAGGTTTGAATCCAGGTATGTGCATGAGTCTGTAAATTCACAAAACATTAATAAAGGTGTGGTGGGGTGAAAAGTGATGCTAAAGGGGGTGGAGTGATGTTAATTGGGGGGGGAGCACTATTAGAGGGGTCGTGTAATCACTGATAAAGGGGTTGCACTCATAGAGGTCTGAAATAATATAATTTTACCCTCCTAAACAACACTAAAAAACAATATTAAAGGGTTCCTTTAATAGTGATAAAAAAAGTGCAGTGGAATGGGGAAATTTAATTGTGTATTTAGCACTCTTAAAGGACAACTTTAAGAGTGATTTTTGTGATAATTATTAAATTATTCCCTTTATCATAACTTATATAAATAGTTCATTATAATCATTGTTAAAGATCCTTTACTAGTGCTGTTAAAATCTAGTTTTGTAGTGGTGCATCAAGATAGTTTAAAACTATATGTAAATACCCATTTAATTTGGTCAAATGATTTGTTTCATGAGACATATTGATTCATAAAAGGGATATATAATTCCATGCCCTACCATTCACTACATGTCTAATTAAATCCTTATATATTGAATAATAAATTCAATTCATGAACAATATTCATTATCAACAATTATCCATATTGAATAATTACTATGGATTTATCAATAATTCTACCATAAATCAAATACTTTAAAAATATAATATTTTATTTATAAATGGTACACGGATTAGGATATAATAATATCCATGACACAACAAATTTGTATTTTTAAAATAAATGTAACATGAAATGATCACAAGTGAATGTTTCAAATGATCACAAGTGAATGTGTTTGGACTAGATGAATTTTCAAAAGATTTTTTTTTAATTTCATCATTTGGGGGATGGTCCTTTATTTGAACCATGCATTATAAACTAAATCTAGATTTTTGAACAATTAAAAAAATTGACATGTTTAAGGGCATGATAGGTGTCACGGGTGTTCCATTTAGTTTCAGGAGCACCAATCCCTAGTAACTAAAATTTATAAGGACTAGTAATGGTTCACAGATTTTCCGAAACCATGCATCACACTAGAGATAATAATGTGTCTTTTTCAGTAGTGTTGAGGGTGTCTTATGGTTTTTTATAATACTGTGCACCAGGTTTCATATTCGTGAAAATTTTTATGGATCCTATGTAGAGGATAAATTCAATTTTTTCACTTGGTTTCCCAAACTTTGCACATAAATTGTGTAACTTCCCTACTTAGGTGGTAGCTCTATCATAGTTGGAAAATGGTTTGTAAAACCATGTGGACAAACCTTACACCTCATTAAAGGGACTAGAAATTAAAAAAAAATCACTTGAATCCATATTTCCTACTTCCCTCTCATCTTTTCCTCTTACCTGCATGTTGCACCTCTCCCACTCAGGCTCTTCCTCTCCTCTCCTAAGCATGGAGAGATCTCCCTTATCTATTATCAAAATAGAAAAATTGTCAGTCTTGTTGGTTGTGTATGGGTATGATCTTCATTCCATTTCAAAATCTACTTATTTAATTCTCTCTCAGTGGATTTATTTTCATGTCATCTAATTCACTCCTTTTTAGGATGAATGTCTATTTCTTGATTTTCCTTCAAACTGGACCGAACCATGCTTTGATATAGGATGTTTGATTCATCCTACGAACTATGTAGGTTTTAAATATATTTTTTCTTCAAAATATCACAATTAATATATTATGTTTTTGTTCTTTTTGCCTGTATTTTTATTTGATACCTCTTAAAGGCAATGTTTAAATTTCAAAACCTAATACCATGAATCTAGTAGCACTTGTGTATTAATTTGACCTTTCTGATAATTTTCAACCTCAAATTTTAACCTTTTATAGAGGTTGTGTTCATTTAATACCTTTATTTAATCAACTGTTTTCTAATAAAACCCCTCAATGAGGTGTGTTGTCTTCAAATATGTAAATGGGTTGTTTAAGAGGAATGTGATAGAAGGTGACACCCCTCTATGATACCCCTTAGTGACAAAACCATCTTCTAAATTGTTTTTTCTAACATATTATAGAATAGATTTATGATTTTTTAGATAATTAATGTTATAATGACCCACGTTATACAATTTCAAGTATGGTGTTTCTTACCAAGGGTGTAACACCTAGCCTTAATGTATTTTATCCAATTCATAGTATTCCTTATAATCGAATGGTCCACATGAAGAATTAAATGAAATAGTTTTTCAAATTCCCTTCTAAATTATACTTTACCTAAATTGTGGCATCTTAATGAACATGGCCACTATTCAATTAAAGTGGTTATGTTAGGGGAATGAATAACTGTGTGGACCTCTTATTATATGACTTATGGTGATCAATGATTAAGAACATGACCATTATATTATAATATAATTTATATTATTAAATAAATTGTGAAATTCATTGAACAATAATTCGATATATATTTTTAGGATTCCAAGGATTGGTTCATACATTTCTTTAGTTTTATACACATCAGGAGTGATACCAGTTTCTCCAGGTATGGGATCACTCTGTGCAAACCTTACCTCCATGTGAGCAGCACTGGTTCCCTAAGGGATACCATATGGACGGGTTCAGTTGCTAGATAAATATTCCATGTCACAACTGATACTCAGTCCACTATGTGAGATACTAGGGATGGGTTTAGAGGGTTTTCTTTACACCATACTAAGAGTGATACTTCGGATTCCATTTATGGTTCTTCTTGGATTGACTTAGACGATAATAGGTATTTATAGTTACGAGGGAGTGATACTTAGTATTCAATTTATGGATCATCTCGAATGGTCCCAGAGTTCCACTTAACAAATTCTAATGATGAAATAAATTTTACTGACAATGATTATGTAGTTGTAATCTAGGGATTTCCTCCAGCCTAAATCAGATGACTAGGATTGGTCTATTCTTGCTACTTAGTTATGATAACAAGTTATTACAATATTCCCTATCTATATAAGATCACCTCAATAAAAGAAATTCTAGATTGGTCTAAAGTAGGATGGTCATACATATGTCCTTGAGGAACTCTAACTGACTTGTTATTTTTATTTATTTTTTTATTTTTTTTTATCCATTATGCTTGCACATTGTCTTAATTTATATACACATATTGGATTATTATTTAAAAATAGTTTGTGGTGGCATACTAACTATATCTCACACTCTGTTTGGGCCACCATTACACTGGGTTACCCAAATAGATCTCATGTTTATAATTCTATAGATGATAGCTTGTGTTGTGCATAGTACCAGAGATATCGGTGCACAAGACTGAGCTAGTACTCAGGATTCTCATTTTTTTCATTGGGGATTAATTTATTACTTTTGGTTCAAAAAAATTATATTATCTACTATAATTCCCTATTATATTGCTGAATAATATTAAATTCATGCATGGATATATGAATTTGGCATTGGATATTTTTATTTAGTTATTATATTTATCTTTTGTTGCCCTACCATTATTTATACTACTTGTACTTTTTTCCTTATGATATACCATTGTGAGACTCTAACCATGAGGGTATAGTATCCCCATTATACAACCTTTAGACCCTCATTTCTTGTTAACAGCCTCTGGCATAGGTGGAGGAATTCTTGAGGCCATGTGGCAACCATTCCATCTACTTGTTTCATAGTCATTTGAGTTGGGACGTTACAATGATTTATCAATTCCATTTTATTTTCATTTGTCTCATTGTTTTGGTATAGTAGATAGGAGACTAGAAATGTGTCGATGTTCAGTAAATAGTTATATCTGGGAGTGATCAGCCCACATACGGGGGAAAATCTAGGTGGCCATGGATGAGATTATTGTTTGTTCTTTTTTTATTAAATTTGACTACTATTTAACCTTGATGGATTGGAGTAGTTTCCACTAATTTCTGATTTAAGATATTTATAGAATTTTACCCTTGTGTGGATACGTCAAGGAACTAGCATTACATGAATCATTATAAGAACATAGGGATTAACATGTCTTTCATATTCCATTCCATGTAGATTACATATCAAAGTGGTTTGAAATTTGTTTTTGTGCCTTCTGTGTTTTATTAGAATGACTTTTATATGCCCTGTTTTTAATTCTAATAAAATGATTAGTTTTGTACCTACATAAGGATTTTATTAGCACGATTTTTTGTAAAATATGATGTGTGATTTATTCAGTGTACATACCTATATATCAAATTTCTATAATTTATGTAACATATTTTTCATGTATTCCATTCTTGGGTGTTTCCCCTACTTACATAGTAGTTTTCCATGTAATGTTTTCATTATTTTATTTCTTATTCAGAAATTATATTTTTATTTACTACTTGTGATCCCGTGAAATACCATAATGGTAATGAAAAGATGGGTCAAATAAAATTCCATTATAAATCTAAATTTTGATTATATATATAGATTTATGGGAACATTATATTTTAATAATCCATCATGACATGTTCTATCCATGAACCAATGGTTTCATCAGATGAAACATATTGGTTTCTATTACATGGGTGAAAATTTGAAATTAATAAATTTTAAGGCCAATTTAGAAATTGGAAAATGGTAACCCATATAATTGAACCATTTTTGATGTTGTTTATATACTAAAATAATATTGTATAAATTTTAAAGCTACTGAATTTTCTTTTTTATCTTACATAAATTGGTTTCTTGTGGACCTTTTTCATGGCTTGACACAAATATTTCGATCATGGTTCATGTGATTATAAGACTGATGATGATTTAAATATTAATTTTTTTGAAATGTTCAGGTTGAATATATATGAACATAGAATGATTTAAGGGATCCCCCATAGGTTTACCTATCTTTTTATGCCTTATAATTTTACCCCATGGGGGTATGTTTATACTATAAAAAGATGGTTATTTATAGTGTCTACATCCACTTATATGGTTTTACATATATGTTTATCTGGGAATCATAGTTTATCAGTCCCATACTTAATTAATATAATACCTTTTACTACTTTTTAAATTTATTATATAAGTACCATTGGTTAATTAAAATGTCAATTTAAATCTAAATGGTGTATTCCTCTATAGATTAGAATTGTAGTTTTCTTTAACTAAGAGCATTTTTAATGATCTTATGGACAAATAAAATTAGTAAAAGGAATTTACAAGACTGATTGCTTAATTTTTATAGTATGTTTGATGAATTTAAAATTTTTAAAGGGATGTCTGATAAAACATTCCATGTGCCTTGTGGCTTTTTCTTAGTAAATTAATCTATAAATAATTTTCCCCTAAATGGTACATGACATTAATTTGAGCTCTTAATTTCTTAAGTAATTAAATATGAATTAAGGAAATGACTTAAAATGAAATATATGACGATATTCTTAGCTTTTACCCTCATGTAGGGTAGTAAAAATCTTTCCTAGGGTTTTATATTAAATGAATATGTGATTGTTTTCCATAGGAATATTCTCCTATAGTTTAATCAATATAAAAGGCCCTTAAGACTTGTGAACATTTATAATTGTGACCTATTTTTGGTTCAATACTTCATGCTTTAGTAAGGTGTTGGATCATTGTAGGTATTTCCCTACAATATTTAATGCCCATAGAATTTTCTTTTGAGCAGTTCTCGATGAGAGGTTTCATTTGGGTGTTGTTTTCCCTCATAAAACTCTAACCTTTTAAAAATGACATAATGTCTCGATGGGTGGTTACTTAGTGTTTTAACCATGGTTACAGGTGTGAGAATAATGTAATACTCAGTTTTATAGGGATATAAATTCCAAGTTAATGGTCAGATTCCAAGTAGGTCATGTGACCCTTCTTTTTCTCCTCTTTACTGTTGGACAACTCAGGAGTTAATTAGTCTATTTTTTAGTTCTATGGGATAGTATGATTTTGGGATATATATTTTATGGGTAATAAGATCTTAGATTCATAGATCTGATAATCCTATTGGTATTATCATGTGTGTGTCATTTTTCTCATGAAATATCAAGGTAGTATGCATTGGTAAATGTAGTACCCATTGAGTTTCTAAATATCATAGTGAACTGTTTAATCTTGGTGTTAATGGTTTAATCCTTGAGTTGTTCACATTGAGAACAGGTCATCTATGAGGTATATTGACAAGGGTGTTTATGGAAACCATACTATTTTCAAGTATCGATATGATGTTCCAAAGAGAATTTGGCATTTTAACACACGAGTCAGTTTGTTTTGGTTTTACACCAAAGGAGATGGCATGTGGACAAAATAATGGAGGAGTTTTTTGTGTGTGTCTAGAGTAATTCCATTCAAGTTCTCATTTATTTGGATGGTTTTCATTCTCATTTCAGGTAAAGTCTTGATAAAAGTGATTTTTCCACCGCAAGGGTTGTGTTAAGTCATAGGTGGAGCGTGGGTCAAGGATGGCCTCTAATTTTTAGTAAATCCATCAACTAGAAAACTCCTATGGTGGGGAGTGTCACTTCAATTATGTTTATGCTTATCCTACGAAGTAGAAGATACATGACTAAGAAAGACCATTTCAAAGTGGTCAGTGCAACTTTTGAATAACATGTAGGCTGGTGAGTCTTCAAATATTTTGGTTCCTGTAATACCTTACAATGATGGGATGGTAAGATTTGTATAAAACCCTTGAATAACTATTATTCAAGGATAGACTTTGGTGGTTATTCTTGTGTAATATTTGGATG